>OZ059835.1:41517850-42258643 GCA_964057195.1 Orthosia cruda
TATTTTTTTGTGTCAAAACTTTCCATGCAAAGCGTATCTGGGAGTATCACCGTAGGAATTGACGGTCCGGTCTATGACAGCTGAAACTTGTGCTCTGAAGACATGTCATTCTAGCAACAAAAGCATCGCAATCATTGTCAATTGACCAATCCCGTTACATTTTGATATTTGAACAATCGCTGATATCGAATGACACTAGTCTAGAGCCTCAGAGGTCTCGAATATTATTAGTAATGGCATATTTCTCGCCGTTCGGGCCTCCAGATTCCTCACTCTGTGGTTTCTTTCTACAGTTTCTGTAACTATAACATTGTCTCATTCTAGATGCAGACTACGCTCTCATGCCCCCGATGTTCCTCTTCGAGGAATACGAGGAATGTTTCCAAGATCCTGAGGGGCTGTACTGCACTGCAGAATTCGCCGTGGTATCCGATGAGTTCAGTCCACTCTTGACTATGATGCAGGTATGTTTTTAATATTGCTGGCGCATGTTAGCACCAGCGCTACCATTGCCATCGCCAACTTCAGGGTGGCCAAGAAGTTTGGCGAGAACTATAGTTATATGCATACACATTACCTAAAGCTAGAAATAGCTTTTGCTAACATGTTTTACAAGGGACCAATATAGATGCTAAAATAGCTGAAAATCAATGTGTGGATTAATCAATAATTGTACGATTCATTTAGATTTTTTTAAATATTGATTGTGTGTGTAAAATAAGCATGCACAATTATTATCAACAGGTTTAGAAGCACTAAAACGTTAAGGTCTCAAACTCACAAAATCAAAGATTAATTGCTTTGCTAGTAAATGAAGTACACAATAAGAGTATTTATCTACTCTCATATCGTAATATTCGAATTATAAAATTCAAAACGAGTTTATATTGGCATACTTTATAAAAACACTACCGAAATTTAAAAATAGAATCTTATTATAACACTATTTCTCTAACAAAATAATGCTATAAAACAATTTTTTTTCTATTACGATACAGGACAAGTCCAAGAAGTTAATCACTAAGGAGTTTCCATCATTTTTTTTTGTAATGCCATTTTATAGTACCTATTAAAAAAAGATTTGATTCCAATTTTAAATTGTCTATGACAATGCCCGCTTTAGACTTAGCACGCACTGCGATTTTTCTTCGCGCGAATTTTGTTTCCTTATACCTGTTCATAGAGCTCAAAATATTCGGGCGTATAAAATTCGCGCCGTAGTGCGGTGGATTCTGTGGGAAAACACGGATTTCTTGCGGTATTATTTCCGCACGATTTCTTTACCGCAATGCGAACAACTTCATACAATTCCATAGGTCGCAGAATGGGCGGAAAAAATCGCGCGAATAAAGATCGCAGTGCGTGCTAAGCCTTAGCGCAGGCGCGGTTAATGCGGTGATGTGCTGGGTTTTGGCGCCATTCATACGTTTTGCAAGTTTTGTTGTACTCAATTTCATGAGTTATTTAAATTATTGTTTAAAAATGTCTGATATCAGTGAATGTGAAGAAAATTTGACTCCACCCGATATTTTAGATGCGGCGAAGGAAATTACTCTTAATTTATTACCAGCAAAGTCGAGAAAAGTATATGACAAATGCTATCACGATTTTATGGCATGGAAAATGCAAAAAGAGGTATTTTGTAGGTTCAATCCCAATTTATGAGTGTATGTTTTAATACCCCTCATTATGCAACAGTTTCATAAACTACTATTATTAAACATTGTATTTCCACGCTCGTTTCGTATTTGAAAATTGTAGTTCAGGTAATGTTTTCAAAATAAGCTAAAATCTCTAATTTTGTTTATTGAAACTTGAAAATAATAATTGTGATAATCTACGTCTTTGCATTTGTTTTATTTACAGGAGTATTCTGAACATACACCTACACATTACAATCATACACTACTACGTCGCGGCGTATGCATCACTCAAACATGCAAAAAGTTTTACGAAAATTCAGAAGGTGACCTAGGATCGATCCTTGAGGCATGCGCCAACGAAACTCTTTATAAAAAGCACAAGTTAAAGGCAAGAGTGTCAAATGACTTTGATTGTTCCACACGTGAGAAAAACCAGCCAATAGACTATGTGGATATAGCTGTGGGCGTGGTCTGCGTCGCAATATTACTCGTGAACATCGTCGCAAGCATTTATGATTATTTTTTTGAAAAAAATAAAGATAATGGAGGTTGGTTTGAAGTTATAGTTTATATTTCTTCGAGCTTCTCGGGACCCTAGGGTTCCGGACCTTTGAAAGGCGTACCAGGGGCTGCCGAAACCAACTTGTAGAGGTCTTTTTAGACATGTAGGATGAAATGTGACTGCACCCAGCGATTATCCCTGTGTGCACTAGTGAGCACCCAAGGACAATCCCGGTTGGTGCAGGACTATTGCAAGTTATGAAGAAAAATGTATTGGACTAAAGATTTTGTAGGTTTAGTGGATCGATTGCCCAAAACTATATAGGAGGACTACCAGCCTCTGCCCGACCACTGTTGAACTAAACTGCTATAAAATGGCAGGGGGTGACTTATTATAGTTTATTATGAATAGTACTCATACTACTCTGGCCATGTTTTGACTTTCAAAAGTGTCTTTTATATGTTCCATAAAAAAAAAAATTGACCTTTCCGTCCTCTAGTGACAAAATTGAATGCCAATTGATTAATGATTGAGAAGATGGGCTTATATTTTCTTATTTTTCTAATTTACAGGTCTCAGGTTTCTTTACTGTTTCTCAATATTTCGAAACTGGAACAAACTGGTGGCACCTGCAGTAGGTGGTAAAGAACCTCGTCTGACAGTATTAAGAGGACTACATGGTATTAGGTAAAGTACTTTCACAATAGTTGTAAGTTAAATTGTTTCGCCGACTAATTGTGGTTAATTTTGTCAAAATTATAAAACAATCTGTGCTGGACTGTGGAGAAATTAATGTCATAAATCACGTATATAATTAAAAAATATATACAAAAATAAACATGGTGTATTATTGATTGGATATTACAGAAAAATGTAACCTGACCCACCCTGCCGTTAGCTGACCCACTAAAAGTTAGACGATTTTGAAACTTCTGCAGTTAGCAGTAGATAAATGTTATTCGATACGTATGAGTTATCGAACTAGAACGAAAACGAACTATTGGTAGGTAAATATTATAGAATACAGTAATGTAAATTTGATCTTTAACACGTAACCCTAGGGTAGGTAAGCGTTTGAAAACGGTTTTGTCACCATGATGGACTGTTAATTTCAAAAATATTTGTTAAGTCGATTTGGTCTAGTGAATTGCATCAGTGAACCTAGATCAACATGGTTGCGAGTTTAAAACTAACCTTCCACTTCATTTTGTTTTATGTTTACAACATTCAATTATGTATTTTTTTAAATATTATTTGTATTAAATACAAATAACAACAGAAATGGAAAACAATAATGATTATGATAACAATTTTATCTATACTTCTATACTTACTAATATACTAATACTAATTACTAATCTATACTAATGTTATAAGGAGGAAAGATTTGTATTTTTGTATGTAACGAATAAACTTAAAAACTACTGCACCGATTTCAAAAATTCTTTCACCGTTGGGAAGCTACACTATCCCCGAGTGACATAGGCTACTTTTTATCCCTGTAATCCTAAGGGAACGGGAAATACGCGGGTGAAACCGCGAGGCGTCCGCTAGTTCAATATAAATATTAAATAATTACTTACAAAAATAATTACTTGTCATATATTTAAAGTTAGAATTATAAGAAATAAGATTACTAAACTATTTATAATGAGCTTGTTTTTTTAAGTTGTTATCGCGGCAAAAACGTTTCTTTGTTTCAATAGTGCCTACAACATATCCATTTTTATTTTAAAAGTAAATAAGTAATCTGTAGTTTACAAAGTGTTTAATGTAGTGAATCAACACACATACACAGTTATACATATATTTAATATTTTTATTTTATAAGAATAAAATCACCACGTTAACTGTCTGACTTACTAATAAAATATAAGTGAAAACAACACTAAATACTTTGATGTTTACCACTTCATACATTTTTTATAAGTTTTATTTTATTTTAAATATGGTTATCATCGTAAAAAAGTCCTGCTTATTCATTGTATGAAAAACTTCCTTAAAACTTATGATAAAACAGTTCGTTTATCAAGGGTCACCCTAGTCACCCAAGGGTCTATTGGTAGAAAATGCCTATGGCATTATGTCCGCCTCTGTACTTTTGTGTGCATGAAGTATTAAATGAATAAATAAATAAATATTTAACATACACTTAGTAAGTATTGTTGACGGCGAGAGGTGAGTTATTCAACCGTTGGTTCAACATGTCAGTAAACAATTTGACTGTAATAGATTCTAAATTGAAAGCAAAAAAATATATCCTTGACGCAGGATTTGAACTCGCATCTCATTTGTCTCAGCCTTATACACGATCCACGAGACCAAATCTACTTGAATATAATAATTAAAATAAGCTTTTAGTAGCAATGACACTAATTATATTACAATACTCTGATATTTTTTTGGTCTTACAACATAAAAATCAAAATCGCGTAACAAATTGTTATAATTAACATCCTAACGCTAACGTTTTAAATATCAAATTTGCGTATCTGTATTATTATTGTATTTTTTCATCGAGTAGCGCTAGTCTGATAAACTCAACTAATTAAATAATCCTTAACGTTACAGGCAGAGGGTACAAATTCGTTCGTTTTTAGGGTGGATCAGGTAACAGCTATCACTGACTGTACTATTATTTATTTGTTTCAGAACTCTGAATATGATCCTCGTCATTGCAGGCCATTCATTTGTCGCCACCGTATTTTTACCAGAAAATGCTTCGTTTGTAGAAGACGTATGTTTTACCCTTATCTTACTTATATCTAAATCATCATCATCTTCTTGCTCATTTCCTGTGTTATTTGACGCAACACGTTTTCCTCCTCCATGTCCCCTATCTACCCCTCCACTCCCTTTTACATCATTAGTCCCTTTTCAAATACTCTTTACTTTGGGCTTCCTCTCCATCAACATGTATATACTGTTTTAGTTACAAGTTTTTCATCCCTGCTCATAACATGCTCAAATCTAGACGAACAATTTCCTTCCAAGTTTTCATACACTAGCGCAAATTTAATTTTTATAATTTCAATTCCAAAAATTCACGGGTTATTAAAATATAACCATTGCTTCATGCAAATATTTATTTAATTTATAATTACTCCATGTTTTTCTTTCAGTTGTTTATTGCTGACCCCATGCACATATTAACGAACGGGACCCTGATAATGCAGACATTCTTGTTGATCTCCTCGTTTCTACTGGTGTATAACTGGCTGATACATTCAGAGAAACATGAACCTTCTTGGCATATGCTACCGAGGATATTCATAAGGAGGTGGTTAAGGTGAGGAATATAAGTACATACTTGACTAATGGACTGCTTGTCAGGTGATATGTCTAGAAAGAGTATGATTACTGAGATGAAAAATTGTGTCTTTGATTAAAAACAAATTTTTTGTAGGGTGGGAAATCATCCAATGACTTGTCCTGCTTTGGGTGAAGCGTGAGGGCGTGTCAGACTTTTACTGATTAAAACCCACCCTTGTTTCTTCAGTTGCTTGAGCCAGGGCCGCGGTAACTCTTTTTCAAATTTATCCGTGACCTAGACAGGCATCGGCCCTTTGCGGACTCCGTCAGTTTTGCTGACACCTCTTTGAGGCGCGCGTGGAACACAACGCACCGTCGATTCGGGCCTGGTCCTTATCGGATGGCGAATTACCCGTTACTTACCGTCCGCAAGCCCGTGCCTTCGGAGGTCGGGAATCGATTTGCGACTCCCGACGCCCTGGGAGTCTTCTGCGATGGCTAGGGGCGTGATTGCTCCGCCCAAGTTGGGCAGACCTTCACCGTATGCTGTGTAGCGCGATCCAAACAATGGTAACACCCGGGCGATTCCTCGCGCATTATCCTTTACAGGAACCTTCCGAAACAGCCGTGTCCGATTAGGACCTGCGTCAGGCGTGAGGTGAGGATGCCATGACGCCTCTCAAGCCTATCCTCAAAAAGTGGCCTTATCACCGCAATTCTGGCGTACCCAGCGCTGGTTTGCGAAGAAGACTCGCCATCTTATCAGAGACCGTGCGGTTTCCCCGTACCAGTCGATTGGTCATGATCCTTTGTAACGCGTTCAACCGGCGGGCTGGTCGCCTCCTCAGGGAACACGCCCACACCGGTGCCCCGTAAAGGGCCATGGTGTAGAGCACGACCCCCGTGTAGAACATCCGGCAGGAGGCGTTTGGATCCCCTAGATTGGGCAAGAGCAACTTGAGGGCAGCCCTGGTCCGCTCCAATCTGGGAGCCAAACATGTGAAATGCTACTCAAAATTCCACCAGCTGTCGAGGACGAGTCCCAGGTACTTTACAGTCGACCCGACGCCGATGTAAACCCCTCCTACCATTATTTGGGAACCCGGTGGTGCCGCGTTCCGAGGACTATGAAAAAACATGGCTTCGGACTTGTGCATGGCCACCTGGAGTCCCAGTCGTGCCGGATCTTCTCAACTATTGTCGCAACCCCGCGTATCACAATTTCGGCCGCCGCCGCCTGGTGTGACCTCCTCTGCACCAGGACCAGCGTGTCATCAGCGTGCTGCAACTAGTAAATAATTAAAATTATCACATCGACTTAGAGGCAACTCGTACAAAAACCGGCCAAGTGCGTGTCGGACTTCGCACATTTAGGGTTCCGTACCGTAGTGCCTCCCTAATGCAACTCCAGGGCAGGGTGTTGAAAGCATTGGCGATGTCTAGAGACACTGCCAAGACGACCCTACCCCGGGCCACTGCAACCCCCGTCGTAATGGCTTGCACGCGCATGATGGCGTCCTTCTTAAAGCGTCCCCTGCGGAAACCAAACTGGCTCTCCGCCAGAACCAGCCCAACCCGCACCAGCTGCCCGACGAGGTGGTCTGCAATGACTCTTTCAAAGAGCTTGCCCACCTCGTCGAGCACGTGTTGCGCCGATAAGCGGACGGAGAATCCGCAGGGCGCCCCGGCTTTTTATGGAAGACCAGTTTCTCCGTCTGCCAACGAGGTGGGAACTGGCCCCTCTCCAAGCATGCGCTAAGGAGCCGTGAGCCTCAATGGCCAGGGCCCAGACTTTCCCAAGTAAGCCGTCGTGGGTCCTGGTCCCGGGGCGGAATTTTTTGCATTGAGCTTACGTACCGCCACTCTCAGCTCTACCTCGGTCACCTCCGGAGCATTGTCGTCGTCGGTGTGGTCCGCATCGTAAACCGCAGGAGGTGGAGCCATGGTTGAAGGAGTATGTTCCCCTCGCGAAGGGAACAGAGTGCTCACCACGCCCTCCACGAGCTGCGAGTCTCTGCTGCAGGTGGGATCTGGGAGTTCTACTATCCCTACAAAATTGTAGGGATAGTAGAACTCTAAACAGGGAAGGCCACGGATCCCTGCTTAGAGTCCCCAGTGACTTTTCGCGGGCCAGTCCCTTGGCCCACTAGATCTCCACTCAAAGGATGGTCCGCGCCTTTGATTGATACCTGACACAGGAAAATGGTGACAAAAAATCAGGTTGTTTACCACAACGTCGTTCAGGAAATCTAAACGTAGCAATCAAGTATGCCTGGAGAGACTTGCACAATTCGGTATATATGTTACCGGATTATTGCAAACACCGTAATATTATAACAAATTAAAGATGATAAGTTATCTCGATATACTGCGAACCAATCATTTCAAATACAATAAAACCCCATCCAAATTCGAAAGATTCCAATGTATCCTTGCATTTTCGAGAAAAAAGCGTCTACAATCTCACACGATTTATTATTAACTAATGCTTTTTGAAATAATCCGTTGAAATATATGTCACTTATTTCGAGGACTTGAATTTCCAGATTGACTTCATCCTACGCCATCATCTTAGCTTTGACAGTAAGTTGGTTTGGTAGAATAACATCAGGACCTTATTGGCAGGTTAGCATTTTGTTTATCATCGTTACATGTATGACAATAAGTCTTTTTACATTATAAAAAGTATTAATTTAAAATGTAATATTAACTAAAACATCAACTTGCTCTGAGAAAGGCTTTTATTTCTTTTCAGAAAGTAGTTGGCAACGAGATGAGTGATTGTCGTCGTTACTGGTGGATGCATCTCCTTTATATCAACAATTACTTTGATAAGTCGGCATGTATGTTGCAGTCTTGGTAAGTTAATACTCGTAGATTCATTTTAACCGCAACTGCCCAGCTTGAGGTCCAGGCAAAACGTTATTGTTTTTTTATTACCCGTCTTTAAGGCAATGGCGTATCTTGTGTGTATGTTCGTTTGTATGTATGTGCACACACAGGCAAAATGAGCGGAACAAAATAAAAACGAAGATTATTTTTTAAATACGGTAAAATTTTATTAAACTTATATTAGGACAGGATTCCTTACTCAAAAATACACTTTTCAAAATAAATATTAAATCGCGTTTAATATATTTTATGTGAGTAACTTGATTTTTTGTGAAAACTGCACATTTTTGATTTTTTAAGGTTACTAAGGAAAGTTAATTAAAAAACATTTTTACTACAAAATTAATGTCACATAATATCGAGTGTTTTGTCCACGTTCTTTTAATAAAGTTTTCACCCGCCAGCAGAATAATGCTATCTGTACGATTACATCGCACATTTATTTAGCACGCTAGCATAAGCATTTTTACTTAATGTTAATCGAAATTATTACTAAAACTGTTGAGTACACTTTCGACCGTTCCATTGTAAACAAGTACATTCAATAAATATTTTATCAAGAATTCAGCAAAAATAGTTTTCTTCCATCTAATCAACATAGCACATGTATTAGCAACCAAGTGCTCGTACATTTTGGTCCTTCGAGCTATGTGTTGGTGATTTGTGTTCTCTCGTGTGGCTGCGAATCGGTTCCGTTAGCCTCCCACAAGCGGGAATCCCTAACGCGAATTGAGAATGCGCATAAGGTCGCACGGAAGAATATCAGAGCACCTACACAGACCAAGTGACAGTGGGCTAGCAGTCCAAGATCAACAAGTGCATCAAGGCAAACATCAAGTAAGCATTTAAGCATCAAGGCTTCATACAAGACAAGACAAACACATCAAGAAAAAGCTATATAGCAAACCAAAACAGATCGATCTTCAGCAAGTTGCAAGAAAGTTGACGGCGAAAGAACTCCACAATCAGCAGGGAAAATCAACCGATTTATTTGATTTTTCTATTTTTCAAGTATCAAGATGGAAGAACTATTTAACAAGCAGCAAGTTGCTATCAATGGCATGCGACAACTTTGGTCAAATTTCAAGAAAGATGGTCAAGATCGCAAAACTTCAGAATATATCAAGAAGAGAACTGAGACTCTGAACAGCTATTGGAACGAGTTTCAGAAAAATCATGAAAAATTGTGCATGTACGAAGATAAAACCCAAGAATATTTTATCGGAAACCACTATGAAGAAACTAAGGCGTTCTACATAGAAGTTAGAGATTCGATTCAGAGAGCAGGTCTGATCAAGCCAACCCTGTTCGGACGTCAGCAGCCAGGTGCCTCGACCGCAGAGGGCAGAACTACTCCGGTGAGTCCAATGCCAGCAATGCGGAGTATATTACTCGAGGAACTGATAGCAAGTTAGATGAAATGTTGCGTAAACAAGCTAGCAACTTCAAAGCCTTTTCTCGCTTCGTGACAAACATAGATCTGTCAAACATAGAAGAAAAATGGGAGTTTGAAGACATTTTGAAAACTCTTGAAACCCGTTGGAATGCGGTTGATGGTCTCCACTGGAAAATAGACAGCGAATTTGGTGAAGTAGACGAATGTTACGAGACTTCATACACGCAGCATGAACAAATATACTTCAATATTAAGAAACAAATAAATCGTAAATTATTCTCTGCATCCCATCGAGAAAAGTCTACGCCGCAGCTGGATATCCCTATATTCAACGGAAATTACCAGAATTGGGTTTCATTCAAGGACTTGTTCACGGAAGCAATTCACGGTAACCCATTTTTATCTGCTGCACAGAAAATGCAATTCCTGAAGAGCAAGATTAAAGGTGAACCAGAACGCCTGATACAACATCTTCCGATCAGCGCTGACAACTACATCGCTAGCTGGGATATATTAAACCACCGTTACAACAACAAGAAACTTATATTTACTACTCATATTAACACCTTGATGAATATCCCAGTTACGCAACAAGCGACATCGAATCACATCAAACGTATACATGACGTAACAACCGAGTGCCTTAATGGTATCAAGAATTTAGGTGTCAACATTGACACCTGGGATCCAATGGTAGTACATCTGCTCACTCAAAAAATGGATTCCGAAACATTGAACGAATATTTCACCTCACTCAAACAGCCAAGAGAACTGCCATCCCTGAGGGAATTTTTAGAATTTCTGGAGAACAAGTTCACTACCATGGAGTCAGCACGTCGTAAACAAGATACGATACAAAAATCTACAAGTCCTCCTTCAAATTCAGGGAACTATAGATGAAATCAGGGAAAACAATACTACGTCAGCAACAAGGCTACATCAACGAAGACCCCTTCTGTCTCCTGTCCAATCTGCAAAGATCATCATGGCATATATTATTGCAATAAGTTCAAAGAAATGGCACCAGGCCTAAAGAGAAAAACTATAAGTCGACTCAATTTTTGTACAAATTGCCTGTACAATCACAATGAAAAAACATGCACGTCCAGCAAACGTTGCCGGCAATGCAACGGACAACATAATACGGTGTTACATGACGCCTATGCAAATGAAAATACGACGTCATGGAACGTTTCCGGCCACGTGCCCCCGAGCAAGAATCAAGCCCCGGAGCTCATGTTGCTCAGCAAAAACTTGCTTCGACAGTTCTTTTAGCAACTGCAATTATCAAGGTGACAGGAGCTAATGGAATAAAAAGAACAGGGCCTGCCGCGCCGCGCCGTGGGAGCAACAGCGATGCAACGGAAACAAGGGGACACATCGACTGCGTGCGCGTCCATGTTCCTCGCAACCCTCGCGTCCATAGAGGAACTTCCCCTTAATTAAGTTTATATAATTAATAGCTCTAAAATTTAATTATCATGTTTTAAACTTTAAGCTTTTTATGTAAATCTAAATGCACTTCATCCTTCCTATCTCGTCCGGGAATATGTACGATTACATCGCACATTTATTTAGCACGCTAGCATAAGCATTTTTACTTAATGTTAATCGAAATTATTACTAAAACTGTTGAGTACACTTTCGACCGTTCCATTGTAAACAAGTACAATCAATAAATATTTTATCAAGAATTAAGCAAGAATAGTTTTCTTCCATCTAATCAACATAGCACATGTATTAGCAACCAAGTGCTCGTACACTATCCATTGTCTCGTGTGGGTAGTCTCGATCATTCCTCTACAGCGGCACTTCGCAGTGCCAGGTGACAGGTGTAAGTATTATGAATTTTGCCCTTCTTTTTATCAGTTCCCAAACATGTTCTATAGAATGTATAACTAGTATTATCGCCGGCTATTCCAAAACTGCGATATTGACATTTTTGTCATACACCGAAGTTGAAAAAGTGGTATGTGGCCGAGCATTATCCTAGATGAAAACGAAGTAACCTCTGACAAAAGGGCAAATGATATAGTATTTTATTCTTAAACTAGCTGTGCCCGCGGCTTCACTCCCGTTAATTGCATATCCTACCCTACTTACCTATCTACCTGTACCTACCCTAATTACCTACCTACCTGTACCTACCCTGCTTACCTAGACCTACCTACCTTACTTACCTTTCTACCTACCTAGATCGAGTGTTTGCTGCACAGAATACTATTTACTCTAGGGAGAAGAAAATCGACTTCAGACAAAAAAGTAAGGACAGATTTGCTGCGCGCTATCTAGTAGCACCCCAGAACACCACACTCAAACGAAAACATAAAAAAAGTATTTTCAATTAAATACTACTGACTTTCCATATAAATACACTACAGAGTGAAAAAGTACTTTATTTTTGGAAGTTGGCTGGTACCAATATTTTTCGTTATGGACGTTTTCACATACTAGTATTTTTATTTGGGAGTCAGTAGTATTTTATTGCATTTATATCTTTCCCTTTTTAGTTGTACCTAATAGGCAAGTTCTTTAGTAAGGTACCTATAATGCTAAATAGATTACCCGAATATCATGAAACTTGAACATAACCGGTGAAATGAGAGTGTACCAAAGTGAACTGTACACATCTGCGTACTCCTTTAGAGCGTACTGGCATGATGTTATGTTATGAAATGGTATAAAAACTATTGTATAATTATCTCCGAAGTTCTTCGTCAGATCTTCACCAAATTAAAGTGGAACCAATTTGGGAACATACCCTATAAAATATATATTTTTTTTTTTAAATTGGTTAAAATTGAGTTTTTAGAAATGTTCTATGTCTAACTAGATTCCAATTAGAAAGTGTTAATTATGTTGTTATTTAGTATTAGATTCGGATTAATTTCTTAATTTGATCATAAAAGACTGAGAAACGTAAATTTTTAAGAAAACTTTCGAGCAAAGTTGACTTTGTTGTATAATTACGTAACTTGAAAACATGATTTTTTGTTTATGGAGATATATTCATAAAGCGTAGCGTAAGCGTAAAACTAACATTTCTGTTTGAATTGTGAAAATCAGTCGACACATTTATGAGATATATGAAAATTTTCCGAATTAATATTTTCAGGTTTTTGTTCTACAAAGTGTTTGTAATATATTATAAAGAGGTAAAGTTTGTGAGTTTGTGACGTTGTAAGGGGTAATCTCTGGATCTACTGACCAGATTTTGAAAATTCTTTCACCAGTTGAAAGTTACATTATACAAAATTGTTAATTTAAAAAAAAATAGAGATCCTTATGAAAATTGCAATAATGTAACCCAAGGTAGCAAAATGTTGCCTGTAAAATAAATTATTTGGCGTACGCTGAGAAAACTATTGATGATAGATAAAAATTAGTAGGTAGGTAGGTAGGGTAGGCAGGGTAGGCAGAGTAGCCAGGTTAGGCAGGGTAGGCAGGGTAGGTAGATAGGTTGCCAGTTGACGGGAGCGAAGCCCCGAGGGTCAGTTAGTTATGATATATAGATATTAGTGTTTAAAGGGATATGTAAATAATGAAAATTACCGAAAATTTTAATGTTATGTTGTGCAAAAACTAAATAAAAATAAAGGCTCCACAGATTTCGGGTTGTATAATATTTAGTGGTAGGTAGGTATCTATGAAGTTTTTTGGCATCTAAAGTCGAAGTTGCGCGCCAATCGTGTTTGTTTACTTTTTATTTTACACGAATATTACCTACCCATATGTAAAAACAATTACACTATGACAATTAGTTTCTAAATGTATCTGGTAAACAACAATAACAAACACCGGTCCACTAACACCACAGAATAAATAATAGTGCTTACAACTAACACGTAATTATTCATTACGATTACTTTATTTATGCTCAAAATTGCCAAATCGTCCATCAGATGGATATATTATCGAAATAAGCTTTTATGAATCCTTTATCACACATGACTAAATAAATTTGCTGTTATAAATAATATTTTTGCACTAATATTCGGATATTTTTAGTTAATTCACGTGACACTGTAATATAGTGAAATTCCTTGAACGTTATGACGTCACCAACATGGCGACCAATCATGGCCCGTTAGTAGACAGGTCGTTCTTGTGAAAATTTTATCGATTTTCAATTGCTTATAATAAATTGTAAAAAAATATTTATGAGATTATTGCAACGACAATATAATTTATGATACGTAAAGTCTTAAAATATATTTTAAAAATCGTATTTAATTTTAAATTCA
Source organism: Orthosia cruda (assembly GCA_964057195.1). Taxonomy (NCBI): domain Eukaryota; kingdom Metazoa; phylum Arthropoda; class Insecta; order Lepidoptera; family Noctuidae; genus Orthosia; species Orthosia cruda. Next base: position 41,531,780 of record OZ059835.1, read on the forward strand.
ACAACCCAATTGACGGAGAAACTGGGAAAAAATCCTAATGTCGAACCTCCTCCTTTTTGGAAAGTCGGTTAAAAATGTATACCTATCCTTAGCTGGGACTCGGACTCGCAACCTTAAATAAGTTGGCCATCACGTTTATCATTAGGCTATTCAGAAGGGCAATATATAATTTGACAGGGTTTTAGTGGTGATTATAAAAACTATCATTATCAACGTTAAATGTTTAAAAGTAAACCACAAAAAAAAAAACAAAATATCCAACTGGTTAAGAAGAGAACTAAAAAGATGTAAACAAGAAGAAAATCATGCTGTACTGTGCAGCTATGCAGTCGGGATTTTTTTTTTTTTTATTTCTTTTTTGTGATAACGGCTAACGAATTCGGTAAGACAAAGTCAAAGTCATTAAGCGGCACTTTTGAACGTTAACAATTAAAATTTACAAGTAATAAAAATTTATTCTACCGTGCATTCGGAATAGTAGCTCTTCTTCAAAGGAACTCCATACTTACTCTTTAAAAAAAAATGTTTTACAATATTTACATACATTAATAAATTCATATACGTGAGGGCGAAGCACTCAGCACTACTATACTACATATAGATATAAAGTATTACAAGCTAACAGGTAAATTTCTTCACGAGCAAAGGGTTTGATCACATGAAAGAATATGATAAATTCACTTTAAATAATTAGGTATTGTCAAAAAATATTGGACGCTTTCAATGATGATGATACTCTTTTCGAAAGAGTCTTTAACGGGGTCTTTAACAAAGCTGAAAAAATGAGGATGTGTGCACTTACCTTCGGAGAATACTTTCTTAATGCCTCTTTCTTCTGCCAGGTACCTAGCAGCCGACCTTCAACTCTACTACATGGCCTCCGTCATCTTTGTGATGTGCAGATCAGCTCGCTCTAGGAAGGTGGTACTGAGCCTCCTCTTCGTGTTAGGAGTGATTGTTCCCACACTGACAACTTATTACCAAAACCTGGACGGTGTTCTGATGGTTTTTCCTGAGTAAGATATATGTTGATAAGTTTTAATCATTTGTAACCTAAAATAATAGATTCTACCTGATTTGAGACTGTATCTGGGGTCCCAGGCTGGCCTCATTCGGTAATAAGTGTACTGAACATGCCAATTGGAGATTCTTCCCCTATCATCTCTATCATCACAGAAATGCACATAATACAGCTTATTATTGAACTATTATTTATTTATTATATACTTTTCATCCAACTATGCTTTAATTTCATCACAATCACACTAAAAACTCAGTACAAAGCGGGTCTTTAATGCTCTAGAGCAATAAAAATGTATGAAATTTCATTATTGTACAGTTTATTTTTTAATCGCACCAAAAGGTGCCAATCTCAATGGATTAGCTCTATTCAGCCAGCCGATATCAATACTTTTTTTTTTACGTACTTATTATTCGTTTCTATCCTACTTGTTCCAAATTTAAAAAATAATTGCTGCTAACTCTGATTTAAAAATGAAAGAAATTTAAAAAAGTGATTTGGCGGGAACTTTGTTAATTTTGCTTGACAATATTTTTGGAAACGATCAAGTGTGATGCTATCTGATTTTGAGTGCTTCGGCTTCGAATTAAAATGGAATCATCCAGCGACACATTAACTCCGGAAAACATTCTAAATGAAGCCGACAGTGTTATAAAAAATCTTTTAATTTCAATAATTAAACTTCTATTTTAACTGTTTGATATGAGTTTCTTTTATCTACTATTCCTATAGGTAATAGTTGAAAGAAAAGCAGATTATGCACCTCGCCTTAAGTAATTTATATTGCAATAATAAATTACTTTGTGCTCGATGCAATAATCTACTATTATTGAACACCACAATAAATATACAGGATAAACATTGACAAAAACAAGTGAGCAATGGAATTAAAACTATTGTGTTAAAGAAACGCTTTTGACCCAACTCAGTATCCTAAAGCAATATTTCCTCCCTATGAATAATTTTACGCTAGCGAAACATTTTTATTGAGTATCATTAGGTGAACATCTAAGACAGTAAAATTAATTTTGTATTTTAAAATTCCAGGTTTGCAATGAGTATCTTTCAGAACTCTCCCACATTCGACCAGATATATAGGAGAGGGCACACCCACCTGACTGGTTACGTCATCGGAATGGCTATGGCATACTGGGTCTATGACTGGCAGAAGGCTGGTGGTGATTCCAAAAGCTTCAAGGTGAGAAATCTTTTTTTATACACAATGTCCTTAAGAGAGCTTACTCGTCGCTTTCTTTCAAGTAAGATCTAGGATCTGAAAGCGACGAGTAAGGTCTACAGTGGAATGAGCGTTCGAAGACCGTTGTTTATTCCTTGCTACAGGTTACAGTTACAGTTATCAATATCCTTCCCTTTTAGGGAAGGATATTGATACAGATGCTCGAGGCAGATAGTTTCTTACTTTGTAGCAAAATAAGTATAGAGGAAAAGGCAGAATATTGTAAGGGATCGTGCCTTTGTACACCCTTCAAAATTGTCTAGGGATCAATTTAATTTTTAGCTATAAAAGTTATCCAAATAATATTTACTAAATCTAGTCTTCCAGACTGGTTGCTTACTTTAATTCCTTCTTATCCCAATATTTTGTAAAAAATGAACAGAATTGCAATTTTTGCAAGTTGTGGGATTAATCTAATTTAATGTCGTGAATTAAATAGCAAAAAGGCAAAAATGAGAGAAACAAAAGATCCTAATCTTTTTTTTTTATTCTATAGACAATAATATGTATAATCTGTCTTTCCAAAATTGACATGAATCACACAATAACAGCGGTTTGGCATGCTTATAATCAGTTCACCAAAATCACTTTGAGGAATGGCCGCCCACGTTCTTTCTAACGAGTCATTAAGTTGTTGTAGGTTATGCACGACATCCATACTCAGCAGAGCTCTTTTTTAGAGCGTATCCCATACGTGCTGATCAATCGAACATTCACACAGATGGAAATCCACATCGTGTCAATCATCTCGCATGTGATTGGTCGAGATTGATGGCGGTCAAACCCTTCACCTTGCCGAATTCACTGGCCCAATTCGGCTGCGGTTCTTCGACCGATCCAAATACCGGCCCAAACCATTATTGTTCCCCCTCCATATGAATGAACTTCCTCCTTCCAAATGAACGTCCAGAGGTCCTCCAAATTTGAGTACGTCTTGTTATCGGGCCTCATACTTAACGAAACGAGATTCATCGGAAAAGCAAACACATCGCCAATCTTCTTCCTCACGATTGCGGGGTGCTATATGTGGAACTTTCAGTGGCCTTCGGGAACGCAGACCCACTTCACGTAAGTATTTTGGATGTACCGGTCCTGTCTGCGAGTTGTGATGCGAGACCGTCCTCCATGTCGTTCAGCCACGCTGCCTGTGATATGATAGCGTATCCAGAGGCGGGTTATGGTGCTCTGTGTAGTGCCAAGAGTGACAGCCACAGTACGTTGCCTGGAACCAGCTTGCAACATTCTGACGGCTCCAATGCAAAAATTATAATGGTTTTGTAAAAACGCTATTACACACTTTTATCGGAATTGAAAGTTGATTTTATTTATTTATTCAAATAATGCAATTCACTAAAAATAATCAATAATGATCCAAAAAAGTAAAAATAATAATCCTCAATTGAGACGATACTCTAAAACGTACTTAATCCCTAGACACTTTCGATGTGTGTAATTCGTCTTTTTCAAAAAAATCAGAACGGCCATTCTATTTCTTTCCATTGTCCAGAAATACCGCTTTCTGTACTGGAGCCTGTTCCCGCTGGGCTGTATCTGCTGCTACTCCGGGACTATCTTCTACACATACTCTGCAGCGCCTTCCTTTACTGTCAACCTGATGTTCGCTGCCTTCTTGAAGCCTATCTTCGCCACCATTATTGCCACTATTATTGTTGGAGTTATAATTCAGTTTGAAGGTACGAGCTTTGCTTATATTTGTTTAAATTTCAGAAGTCATAATTCAACTGCCTTACTTTATTACTCATACATAGCGACGTACCGCTTCTCGTAGTGGTCGTGGAAACTGTTTTGGATATTTTATTATTCATCATCATCATCATCAGCCTTTTGATGCCCCACTGCTGGGACACAAGCCTCCTCTCTGTGAGCGGGAAGGCCTAATTTTATAATTCATTTTGTACTAATTTCATAGCATGGTATTGAATGTGTCAGTTTTCCAAAATATGAAAAGTATCTTTCTGTACAAAGTGGCGGTTGTAATCCGTGTGGTTTGTTATACTAGCCGGGGAAGATTTTCCTCAAAAAGTACATGTATGTAAAGAGATTTAAGGAAAATATTCCCTGGAATGTTGGACCTCTGTAAGTAACTACTGCTTTATGCATTCCTATAATAAGAACTTTTGCGCCGATACAGGATATGTGTTTGAACGTTTCAAAAAGTCTTTTACTCTTACTAATATAATAGCTTACATGTTTATCTTTTATCCTTCAGATATCTACCGGCCGATCCTAGAATTGTCTGTTTGGACGATTCCAAGCCGACTGTCGTTCAGTGCGTATCTGCTGCACATCGCCTTCTTGAGGAATTTCATCGCGATGCAGACCACTACTTACAGGGTTACTGTTATGGTAGCCGTAAGTTTAAACACAAATTTAATATAATATCTTGCACTAGAATAACGTTTAAAGTTCTAAGCCAAATCATATAACAATTCAATTCTGGTCTATTTCTCAACCAGCCTAGAATCTTCCCACGACTCACAAGCCTATTCTCTGTAAGTGGGAACATCACGCGGATCTATTGCTGGTTGGTAGATGTCATCATGTCTTCGAATTTTGTTTAAGGAACACGCTAATTTCCTCACGAAGCTTTCTTCCACCTTTGACAGCAATGGTGATCAAATACATAACATAGTAATGCGCCTGCCGGGATGCGAATCCATGACTACGTTATTACTGGGCTACTACTGCTCCATTTATGGTCTCAAGAAGAAGCCTAGAACTCTTCTACGTTTATTCATCATCATTGATGGCCCTGTTCTACCCACATCACTGTTTAGGCCTCCGCTCTCGAATTTAAGAGTATGATTTTTCCGTTTACGTCATCATACCGGGACTGATTTTACCAACCATATTATTATATTACAACGTATTATTTCTTTTATTTTGGCAGGTGACAAGAGTTACCGTGTTGATCGTCAGCTCTTTCATATCCGCGTTTTTCTTCTGGATACTGGTTGAAGGTCCCTTTGGAAACCTTGTACGAGAATGGTCCATAAAGCCTGAACCAATCGAAGGAAGCAAGGCAGTGAATAAAGATTCTAAGAAGAAAGGAGTCGCGGGGAAGGTAAACGATGATGCTAAGAAAGATGATTGAAGTCCAAGAAAAGAAAAGCAGTCAAAATAGTTGATAAAACTGTGAAAAAAGTAGAAGATAAAATTGTTGATTAAGTTCCAAATATTAATAAAAAAACGATAGGAGGTGTACAAGTTAAGTATTTATTATGAAATAGGCCCAGGGTGTGGGACAGCTCTAAAAGTATCCTGAGAATGATTGAGTGTCGCCTAAACGATGTGTTCGTGGGTCGTTGTTGTGCCATCTTCCATGGGGTGCCACTTTTAGTATGTTATTTGTTGTATTGTGTATTGCAGGAGCTCGTGGCTAAATAATAACAGCCGCACGGGTCGATCTTCAAGGTTAAGCAACGCTTGACGAGGTCGGTCCGTGGATGGGTGACCATTTTCAACATACTGAGTTTCCTCCGTGCCTCGGAAAGCACGTTAAGCCGTTGGTCCCAGCTGTCATTTGAAGATCTTTGACAGTCGTTACGAGTAGTCAGAAGCTTGAGATCTGACACCAGTCTAGCCTCGGGGTACCGCTGTTACCCAGTTACTGGATTGTGGAGGTCAGATAGGCAGTCGCTCCATGTAAAACACTGGTACTTAGCTGAATCCGGTTAGACTGGAAGCCGACCCCAACATAGTTGGAAAAAGACTAGGCAGATTGATTGATTGTATTGTGTATAGTCAATGTTTAATAAAATAGTTGTAAGGTTCTCTAACGATTTTTGAGTTTTGGTACTTGCTTAAAGTTAATTCTGTAAGGAGCAATTAATTAAAAAGTTAAGGAATAAATAATTTGTTGTTATTTTTTTTATTTACAAAATATACTAGAAATCTATAAAAAATTGCCACCTTACTACCTTCCGTCCACCATATACCATTCAGCTCCATGATAAGAAACCATAAAACGAACGCTACGAAACATATAAAAAATGAGAAATATTTTGAGGACCACTTAAAAAGGCTACTACATTTTAAATTACTTTATTACAATAATAATATTTTTGAAAGACAAGATACTTCGCTCACTTAAACTTGTGAACCGAACAAGTTTGGCCAAATTGTAGTCCAAGTAGTAATTGTAGTCTCTTATGCTGAAAAGTTTTTCAAGGAAAATGAGATACAACTATTGCATTTTTCGTCAGTAGGTATAACGTCTATGAATGATTTAGATTTTATATTGATTCCGGAGCCACCACTCTAGCTGCAAGAGAAAACACCGAGAGGAGACCGAGCGACATAGTGCTAAAGGGTGGAGGGCGTCCAAGACACTGGCAAGTTTGACCACGAGGAAGTACAATTCCTCGTGGTCAAACCAGTTGGACTAAAAAGTTTGACTACGAGGAAGAAGCGGCATTTAGCCCACATAGCCCAGGAAAATAACTATTATTAGAGGACTATCTGCTGTAAAGTACTATCACCGGAATTATTTTTATTATGATAGTACCTAACAATGCTGAGAGAAAATTCCAATAATTAGTTTTTGTCAAAATATTCTAGGACTCATTCGAAAAGAATATCTTCACCAATGAAAGAGTCTAATTATTTAAATGTTAAATTTGTCAAAATCTTTCATACGAAAAACATTTTGCCCTGCCCAATTTACTTACCCAATTAGGCTTTAGGTCTCACATGCATCATTCATGACTGGCTGAATTATTGTTTTTTTAAATAGTGGAGAAGAGCTTGAACTCCGAGGTTAAGAGTTTTTATTTTTTATCCGACTACGGTGAAGCAAAAGGAAGGGTTATGTTTTTGACCAGTATGTATCTATGCATGTAAGTTCATCGTTTCTCTCATAACTTCTAAACTACTTATCATAATTTTACAAATGAGGTGTCTTTGAAAGCGTCTTGTTTGCCCGCTGGTTATAGGCTATGTGACATCACATACAATTGAATATGGTGACGAAGACAATTTGGTTTGTAAGGAGTTTAAAAACTCAAGTGAATTATGGAAACATTTTTTTAAAGCAGAAAATTTACCGCTAAATGTAAATTATGTCCTGCGTCATTAAAATCTCTGCTCGCTCATCTAAAGGGCTTAACACTCACTTGCGAACTAAGTAAATTTATGTATAATATCAAGAATTTGAACGTGGTTGATCCGCATAGCGCCAGCAGCAACGTTAAAAATCCAGCACCCGGGAAGGGAACAGAAGCCCAAGCTAAAGTGGCACGTTTAGTTTACTGCTTCACGTTAACTTGTCCTTTTTTTAGGAACTACTTGTAAATAAAAACTCAATACTCGAGAACCGTAGGTGATGACGAAATAAATCACATTTAATGGTAGTCATTATTTGTATACTTAGATTAGCTATAGCATGCCGACTTTTTCGGCGCTCATGGTGGTCCTGCTGAAGGGAGCAAGACAACCACCTCCCTTCAGTAGGAGGTGGTAGTCTGGTACTTTTATTATGTGACCACGGGAACGAATCCACTGGAAAAAGGTAGTGGGTCAATAAAACAAGAATAGTTTTGAAATCGTTTATTATATTTAGACTTTAGTAGTATCCCCGTCCCCCTCGCCCCCCCTAGCCCCTCCCAGTGCAGCCCGCACGAGCGCGGCGGCCGGCGCCTCCACGCACACGAACAGCACGCACGCGCACATGTACGTGAGGAAGATGGTCGCCGCCAGCACTGTCATCTGGGAACAGACACATACTTTGGTGATATGGTTTCATCTAAAACAAAGTGCGAATGGGGTGATTCTTGTCTCTCAAGCTGAAGTGTCCCAAATGTTCTTTCACTTAAACCTCCGACGATCTTAACAAGGTCTCCGACGCTGCTTTAATCGTGGGACTTACTGCGGCCAAATGGTACAACTATGATTTACTCATGTTCCTTCAACTATTTCAGGGGAATGACTTTGGCCAATTTCGACCAGCCATATTTAACAGCTATCCTGGCAAGCTTGCAATGAATGGGCAGCGTGTGTTCCTCAACTAGTAGCCTCTAGCACACCTATGGCGCCTGATTCTTGGTTAAAACGCACAGAGCTTTCAGGGTAGTTCTGGTTTTCATTGGCTAAATACCACGTAAAAGTCAGTGAATGGACAACGTCTATACCACAGTCAGTCCTCTCTGAACCTCTCCATGGCTTTGTTGTTTAAAGCTTACGATTCTTATACAGTTTTGATAAGCTACAAATCTTGTAGGAATCTGACATGTGTATGGGCTGCGTTTGTACTCCAACCGGGGAGGTCTCTGAGAGGTTGTTGTAAGGCAAGGAAATATTTTAAAGATTTACTAAATTAATAAAAGAAACACAGCAAATATATTATTGTAACATTTGGTATCACAGTTAATTTGGACGATGACTAAGAGAGAGACTTGTTTTTGTTAACGAAAGTGAAGTGAAACCTTAAAAAGGCGTCTGGACTTTTGGGGAAAGGACCAGGGAGTGTGGGTTTTTTACATCACTGAAACCACCCCAGTGATCACCATCAGCACGTAGAAGGGGTGCCCCGTGACCTCTCAAAAGACCACCCAGCCCCTTCTATGCAACGCCTGTTAGAGCAACAGCTGTCCCTGGGGAGACTGAAAAAGCGCCTCCCCTGAGCCTCGCTGTGCAGGCAGCACGTGATCACTGTGCCGCCGTCTTTCCTGGAGTCACTTGGTGGGCGGACAGAGTCCCCAATCTGACCGCCCGCGACCCCAGATTCGGCGTTTTAGACAACCGCCACCACAGTGATGGCAATTTGCTATGGCCTTTCGACCAATCCTATTCAGTTACTTACCGAGTCGGCCATGCCCGGTACCTGAGAGAGAGCCTAGCGTTTTCTGTATGATAAAATGTACAAATAGTGCGTTTGCTATGACATTATGTGTAGGCGTCGATATTTCTATAATGATCTTTTACGTATTCATCACTTGAACTATTCTTAGTTGTTGAATTACTGTTATCAGCTACATACCACGTAGTAATCCGACATGTATATGGGCTGCATCTGTGCTCCAATGAGACCTCTCTGGAATAGTGTGTGCAGTAGAAAGGCACTGTATGACACTCGACCCGTCCATGTCCAACCTCGCCATTCGATGATGCCGCGGTAGATTGCTGTAGTGAAAAAGATTATTTAACTTTTTTCAAACTTATTGTCCCACAGCTAGGCATAGGTCTCCTAATAACCTTAAATTTATGAGCCACTACTAGCACTTTCACCACAAACAGTAATATTTTTATAGCTGATATAGTACAGCTATAAAAATATTACTGTTTGTGGTGAAAGTACTGATAAATATGACCAACATCGGCTGTGGTATCAACTTAGAAATATTAAAAAATACAGTGGTAGTGAATGTTCGTATATCTCAATAATATTTTTTCATATTTCTGAATCATGCTATACCTACGGAAAAGTAGATGTATTCTTGAATACTTTCAACCCGCGAAAGATTGTCAAGGTTTTAAAAATTAAATTAAATTAACGTTATTTCAGACTGTTTTGTAGGGCAAAATATACAAAATGCAATGCAAACAAAAACCAGAAAAATCACTCTGTATAAAGAAGAACACAAACTTACATTCAAACTTGAACACACAGCCCAGTATGAGCGTGACCACCAACAGCTGGAACACTGGCTTGTAGAAGGTGGCGTACAGCACCCTCCACACCACAGGGGCTCTGCCGGTGTCCGAGTAGAACAGCCCTCCTGACAGGATTACTGCCACCCCCAGGGGGAAGACTAGCCATACTACCCAGCGGTGCTTCTAAACACCAAAAGGAAAAAAGTTTTACTAATAGTCGTAGTTTAATCTTAAGCACACATAGAAAAATCTTATTCTCAAACATGCTAGGAAATTTGAGAATTATTTTGACAACCTTCTCCGAGATAAATCGAAATTGCTGTACTGGCCAAATACGAGCAGCGGCCGGCAAAAGTTGTATGAAAATCCATATCTGTCGTGGTTTAGCGGCCAAATAAATAAATCGATCGAATGTTGGAACGATCTACTCCGAAACTCGGCAACCAAGGTATCAATAGTACATTACTGCAGCGGCTAGCAAAAGAGGCATTGATGGACGAACGTGTAAATGTGAAAGGTACTATTTAGTTTTAATATCCGCGCCTTATTTGAGAAAAGTACTATACAAGCCTTGGACACAATTAGGCATTGATGGACTCACGTATGTGGGCCTCGTCTTCGCCTCGGCCCACGTTTACACGTTCGTCCATCAATGCCTCTTTTGCTGGCCGTTGCAGTAATTAAATACTAGTTTTTTTCGTATTTATTCCTCTCAGCAATCCCTTTCATTAATTGATATCCATTTTATGGGGGTGCATAAAAATAATTGGTCCGCCAACTTTGGGAGTCCGCCATATTGTATCCAACATTTTAGTTCAACTGTATCGAGATAAATATTTTAAAACTCAGTGACATTGCAAACAAAGTCTACAAATCCATACAAAAAAACTACTAAAAACGTCAATCAGTTGTACTTCATAGTTTAGAAGACTAAACTAACCTCAACATATTTAAAATTTTTGATAGGTTCGTATTTGAGCACTATCTCGAGATATCGCCTGATGTTAACTGACGATATAGTGGTTGATGATAAAACACGCTTGCCTAGAAGTAACCTTTTCATTCTTGATTTAAATACCCTCAGGTTGTAATAATCAGGCGATAATAATGAGGCAATCTTGGGACCTACCTTGTACTTATGCAGTTCCTTGCCCTGCTGCAGATGATAGGCGATGAAGCCTCCTGCGAGCCCGAGGATGTAAGTAGACATGTTCGTGTGGCCGCGGATGTACAGCAGTCGGAAGGTGTTGTCTGAGGCGTAGAGGTTGCGGTATGATCTAAAGAACAGATTGGACAAGTTTAGTAAGGGCTTGTTCAGATGTTAAATCTGCGTTTTGATAAAAGGCCCATTTCAAAATCAAAATGACTTGAGCCTTGTTAAAAATAGCCGAACAATATAAATTAAGGGAATAATCACAATCAAGAGGCTATTGTCTACAATGAAGTTAAGTTGCCTAGTGTGGTGATAAAATAGAGTAGAATAGGATAATTATGATGATGATCTAGCTAGATTCTAGTTGATTTCGGTTATAGCGATTGCATTCATTGGCATCGATTTGCTGCTCTGTTATATCCCGTGACCTGTACTAATTTTATCTCATATGTAAGTATATACCGATGAGTTTGTGTTGCTAAGAGTCGTAAAAGGGATTTATTATTTAGATATATGCAGCTTTGGCCGGAAAACTCCGGAGATTATAAATATTAATTTGATGAAGAAGATAAACGACAATGCTCTTATAACTAAATAACTCAATATGCAGGTAATACGGCAATTTAAGTCTAGCACGAATTCCTGGCGCACCATACCACTGTAGAATTTCATTTTAATTTAGGTTATACTACCTAATTAGCATTCAAAAATTATCCTCAACTTACTCAGGAGACTGTATCACAACTGGCTCTAAGTCCTGGAAGTAAGTTTGTCCTGCGACGATGGCCAGAGCGGCCACGAACAGGATGGACAGTAGTACGGCGCGGGCCTTGCACTTGCGAGCCACCACGCATACTAGGAGGCCTAGGCAGAAGAGCTGTGTGTCTGCTGCTAGGTACCTGGGGGTGAGAGAATTATTAGCGTTATTTGAAGATGTTTTGTATTTCTTGATGAAAGGCTAGTTAATGGTTGAAAGTCACCTTGTAATAAGATTGTATCTCAGATTTGCAGCGCTAATTTGTATTGATTCCGAGCTCAAAGGCTACGGTCCCTCCTTTTTTTGTTCCTGATTGGAAAATCCTCAATAGATTAGAATTAATATTTGTTTCGGGATATTTACCATGTATATTTTGATTTTGGTTGAGAGCTCGATATTTCGGTACCGTTACAAGCGCCATGATCACGAGAACTAAAGTCTTTGCATCATATCTGTCTACCCTCTTCTTCACTCGTTTTTCACGCACGATGCCGCTACTACCAGAACTCGTCTCACTAGTTACTCGACACTGTTCAGAACTCATCTCACTAGTCACTCGACATTGTTCACGACAGACGATGCTGACTGTATCCACTTTTTAAACTTGTTCAGTAGTTTTACGACCTGTACATAGTTGAACCACTGGATTCCAGGCTCTTTTTGGACAATTGAAACCCGTCGTCTCTATTGAAATTTTGCACTTGGTTATTTCATTTGCTTCCCGAACCATTCTAGGTATGTAATGGCGTTCAGTCGAGAAACCTGTGGGTCATGTAACTCGATCCAGTGGTTTGGCGCTGATTCAAGAAGAAGTTCTGCTATGGCCGATTTTTGGGTATCGTTGTTTTTCATTGCCCTAATGTGTTCCTTGATTCGGCAAGCAACAGTTCGCTTCGTCTGCCCTATGTATGATTGCCCACAGCTACAGATAATCTTATAAACTACAGGCTTTTCCAAGGGTAAGTTATCTCTAGGCGAACGCTACTTTCTTGAAATGAGTGAAAATAGTTTTTATGCAGTATTTACTGAGAATGTTTGCGACTTTGTCTGTCACTCCTTTCACGTATGGCAAAAATGCTGGCTGTCTCTCGACCTTGTACTTCAATTGTTTATTTGATGATTTTCGAGCATATGGCAAGATCTTCATCCTGTATCCATTCCTCTGTAAGACTTTTTTAACATGCGCTAGTTCGCCAGTAATATGATCCTCGTCACAACGATCATACGCACGTTTAGTGAGTGACGTCACTACAGAATTTAGATGCCGTGGATGATGGTGTGAGTCAAAATCCGAATATTAATTCTAATGATTGTGACCATGTCAGGTTAAAAACTTATATCCTCAATAGATGTCCTGTACGGGGGGCGAAGGGGTCTGTCAGACTCAGGCAGACTAAAGAAAACCGGAATTTTAGAAAAAAAAAGGACCATGTGTTTTCTTACTTTTACGATCGATGGCTTATAGGTTAAGCACTTTTACATACGACACAGGTTGTTTGAACTTTAATTCCATTAGTAACACACAAAATCCAAAAGAATCCAGACAAAAGAAAGAAATGTTCTGAGTAGTTAGAAAGCTGAACAGTATAACTACTGTGACAATCACATCATCTCGATTGTTCTGTTTTTGTACCGTACTTCCTTTGGTATTTATCAGGACTAAATATATCTTACCATGTCTGCGGCTGACACAAGGCATCGTCATATACATAGTTGTTGACATACAGCAGCTGCGCCCACCAGTACTGTCGACAGGCATCAGCCTCCGTGGTGACCACCAGCCGCCACAGCGGGCCGTTGAAGATATAGCGCATCCAGGTGGAGATGGTGAACATAATGAGCGCGTATGTTGGGGTTAATCTGTAAGAGATAAAACACGTTTCGAGATATTAAAAAAAACTTTTTTCATAAATATTACATTTTCACGAGAAACAAACGTGTTTGCAATTTTTTTCTCAATCAAACATCGGCAAGAACAAATTTTACTTGAAAGCTTTGATAACTCAACGGGACGGTATACTAATGGTAAGCATAATAGCTATTTATGCAACTGTTACGTTATGGACGGTCTTTTAATACGAGTGCCATTTTTCGGTACAAGCGTAGCGCGTACCGAAATAGGTGGGCACGAGTTATTAAAAGACCAATAACGTACAGTTGCATACAAGATTTTATCTACGAAGGAAGGAATAAAACACATATAGACAAATAAGTATTTCAGGAAGTGTGTTTAAGTATTTCATTTCTCATATACAAGTGATTTTTCTGGTAGTAAATTATTTGTAGCCGCAACTGCTCTATTTGTTATATCTGGTGGTGTATTTTCAATATCACTTGATGTTGAAGACATTTTTAATAAAATTTGGAACAAAATTTCACTCAGAATTATTTTCCGGCGTCCATTTTTATTTTATTTTTTATTTAGTCATTATTAGGTATAAGGCAAAGATCTTGTAGCCGCAACAGCCAAATAGTATACGATACTTTTGTTCTAAACTTGTTCCATTTTTAAAAACATCATTTACATTGTCTCGATTTCGAAGTAATATTATAGGTACCTGGCTGTATGATCAGAATGTCTTTGCTTGTGTTTAAGAATTTATGACGATTCACATAATGCAACCCGGTGTCGTTATGGGTATCATAATGAAACCGCTGTCAATTTTATAATTCGAATATAACGAAACCGGAGTAGATAAAATATTATATTGATATCATTTGCTTTAGCATAACGAAATACAGCTTAATGATCATCACGTATAATATTATTAAGCATAAATGTTTTGCCATATTTTTATTGCCATAAATACTGTTGGCATAATAATAATAAAGAATAATTGTATAAAGCATGATGTTATAAACGCATAATGATATTTAAACATAATGTTCTTAGGAATAAAAACAATAAACCCTAACAAATAACTCCTAACGGTTGTAAACACTATATCGCATTATTGCAATGCTTCTCGAGAACAGGTAAGTTTTAAATGTTTACTGTTTGCGCTGATATAACACGTATAATTAAAAAAAAACATAAAACCCGACTGCTTAAAAAGAGAACTAAAAAGACGTCAACAAGAAGAAATCATGCTGTGCAGTCGGAGGATACATATTCGCGAGCTGGCTGACCAAAACCAGATGTATCATCCGACTACACAGCATGATTTTCTTTTTGTTTACGTCTTTTTACCCGACTGCCGAAGAAGGATAATGTGTTTATCAGTCTATGTATGTAAGTATGTATGTATATATGTTTGTTCCTATGTGGCGTTCTAGAGACCAAACGCGTTGGCAGATTTTGATGATTCTTACGTCAATCGATTCGTTTTAACCCTGCCAGTGTCAGTGGCTACATAAAAATTGGAAAAATAAATGGCGGATTTTGGGCACCATTTTGTGGGGGAAAAATATGTAACACTTATATGTTTAAATGTACCTAATTAAAAAAAATACTAAAAAGTTGTAAATAAAAAAAGTTAATTTAAAAAAACATAAAACCCGACTGCTTAAAAAGCGAACACACTTACTATATACATACATAGACTGATAAACACATTACCCTCCTTCGGCAGTCGAGTAAAAACAAACATGTTCGTGGCTCAAGGGTGGCCCATGGGCCACACCCGCCGCACCTTAAACTAAATAATGACTTTTTATTTATCAGCGCAATACGTCGCCGACTCAACGTATTAAATAGAATTCGTGATAATTTTGTATATTATGTATCTATCGCATCATATTGTATACTATGCTTGTATCATTTTATTGCTTTTATTATTAGAATAAACAATGTAACAATTGTAGATAAAAAGAAATTGTAGATATAAAGAAGAATAGCGGAAAACCATCACACTCGACTAAATCAAAAATTACCTCAACCATCTAAGAAGGATTCCTTTTGGGAAATGTAGCCAACCGACTTTGTGCTTCTCGGTGTAGAGCTGGAAGTTGAACGCGAGGAGGAAGCTGGACATCACGAAGAACGTGTGCGTGACCAGGCTGCCGTTGAACAGGATCTGTTTGATAGGGTCTTCGTACGACTGGAATATGCACATTTAATGTTGATCAACTTAAAAACTATTGTTAATTTGTTTGAGACAAATATAGAGATGATACAGACAACGACTAATAGAGAATTATCTAAAGAGAAGACAATATAAGCAGCAATCTAAAATAAAAAAGAATATTTTAACTAAATTGTTGGGATTTGAACCCAACACTCGCGGCCAGCGCGCGCCGTCTTCACTAGGCACACTTGCGCGCGGCCTACGTGAAATCGATGTGTGGGTCAGCGGCGCGACATCAACGCAGCACGGCGCGGGTGGAGAACCACTCGCTACCACGGATCCAACGCGACAGTCGACACCTCTCCCTAAAATCTAATTTTCAATACAGTTGTTAAACATGGCGTACTTTCAGAGGCTATAATTATGATTCGAAAATTAAATCTTTCGCATAGGCATCTTTGTATTACGCGGTCGTGACTTTTGTTTACGCGGTCGTGACTTTTGTTTACGAGCTCGATCATTAGTTTTGCAGTTAAGTTTTAAATGTTTTAGTCAATTTAAAAAGTTTAGTAGCAAGGAGTTTTCATACTTAAAATAAAATGGGATTTTATTCGAGGACAAAATGAATGAGTACGGACTCAGCATAAAATTCTCAAAAGTTTATTAAATGGTTGTTTAATATATTGAATTAACATTTTTAATTTCATTATTTTCACATAAACATTTGTCAAAAATCGAATAGGCTGTATAGGCTGTTTTCGTTGTAAAATTGGTTTCTCTAACTCTAACTCTAACTCTATCTCTATCTCTAACTCTGTCTCTATCTCTAACTCTATCTCTAACTCTATCTCTAACTCTATCTCTAACTCTATCTCTAACTCTATCTCTAACTCTACCTCTAACTCTATCTCTAACTCTATCTCTAACTCTATCTCTAACTCTATCTCTAACTCTATCTCTATCTCTATCTCGATCTCTAACTCTATCTCTATCTCTAACTCTATCTCTATCTATAACTCTATCCCTAACTCTATCTCTAACTCTATCTCTAACTCTATCTCTGACTCTATCTCTAACTCTATCTCTAACTCTATCTCTAACTCTATCTCTAACTCTGTCTCTATCTCTATCTCTAATTCTATCTCTAACTCTATCTAAGTTTGTATAACTCTATCTCTAACTCTATCTCTATCTCTATCTCTAACTCTATCTCTAACTCTATCTCTAACTCTATCTCTAACTCTATCTCTAACTCTATCTCTAACTCTATCTCTAACTCTATCTCTAACTCTATCTCTAACTCTATCTCTAACTCTATCTCTAACTCTATCTCTAACTCTATCTCTAACTCTATCTCTAACTCTATCTCTAACTCTATCTCTAACTCTATCTCTAACTCTATCTCTAACTCTATCTCTAACTCTATCTCTAACTCTATCTCTAACTCTATCTCTAACTCTATCTCTAACTCTATCTCTATCTCTAACTGTTCTCTATCTCTAACTCTGTTTTCTGCTCCACTGTTTTCAGTATAAAATAAAATAAGCTTTTTAGAGGAGGAATGGTATATTTCTTTTTTTTTTTTGTGTGATAAATTATATCTTTTTTTTAATATGAGTTCAAGTACAAGTGATGAAATGGAATTAACTCCACCCGATATTTTATCTGAGGCAAACACTATTTTATTTTATTAATTAATTAATATTTTATTATTTTATGGAAAAATAAAATTTAATTCTTTGACTTGTTTTTACTATTTCCCACAATTGTATTGAAAAACGTCGTGTGATACACGGGTGTGTAGGTTATTGCAAACTCGTGTCATTAAAAACCCTCGCCTTCGGCTCGGGCTTGTTAATGACAGCTCGTTTGCAATAACCTACTTTCCACCCTTGTATCACAATGTACTATTTCAATACAGTTGTTAAACATGGCGTACTTTCAGAGGCTATAATTATGATTCGAAAATTAAATCTTTCGCATAGGCGTCTTTCTATTACGCGGTCGTGACTTTTGTTTACGAGCTCGATCATTAGTTTTGCAGTTGAGTTTTAAATGTATTTATTAGTCAATTTAAAAAAGTTTAGTGGCAAGGAGTTTTCATACATAGAACAAAATGGGATTTTATTCGAGGCCAAAATGAATGATTTCGCATAGAATTCTCAAAAGTTTTATAAATGGTTGTTTAATAAATTGAATTACCAGTTTTAATTTAATTATTTTCACATCAACATTTGTCAAAAATCGAATAGGCTGTATAGGCTGTTTTCGTTGTAAAAAAAAATATGTCTAGTTACAAAAACGTACCATTTTCTGAAAATTTAATTTGATAAATTATTTAATTTTTTTAATATGAGTTCAAGTACAAGCGATGAAATGGAATTAACTCCACCCGATATTTTATCTGAGGCCAACACTGCGCAAGATGAAATTTTGCCTCCAAAATCTCGAGAAAGATATATGGCGACTTACGTTAATTTTATTTTATGGAAAGACAAAATTTAATTCTTTGACTTGTTTTTACTATTTCCCACAACTGTATTGAAAAACGTCGTGTAATACACGGGTGTGTAGGTTATTGCAAACTCGTGTCATTAAAAACCCTCGCCTTCGGCTCGGGCTTATTAATGACAGCTCGTTTGCAATAACCTACTTTCCACCCTTGTATCACAATGTACTATTGTTTGTCCGGGATAGTTTATATTTGTAATTTCAATATAACGGCTTTAAAATCAACCGCCTTTTTATACAGTCCACTCATCTCTTCTCTTCATAAATACTTATCTAAAAAAAAATCGGTAATTCAGAATTGATACAGAGAATTTGAAAAAGGAATCTACTAAGCATTTTCTAAACAGTTCAGATTGTTTTTTTATAAATAAGGCCCTCAGGTTTTAAATGAATTAGATTTACAAATATTAATTGGAGACATATAAATTATATAATTAATTCCAACATGAATACCTACCATACCATAACAGTGGCATACATACAGATATTAAAAAGGTAAATATAATGTAATCCAGATATGTGGACAGTTTCCATATTATAATTTTTCTAAATACTAACAAGATGTGCAAGAGATAAGTGTATTTATAAAGCTAATTATTTGTTTCGTGTAAGAAACAGAAAGTGCTCCTTTTTTGTAATAATATGCTCACAACAAGTAATTAAATCTTACTACTAAACAATTGCAACTAATTACGCAGAAATAGAAAAGAAAACAATAATAATAACGTTACGAAGTTAGCTAGGTTTAAGGTACACACTTAGGTTCATGCATAATTATGGGTTAACAACCTATCTTTACCTGTACACAATTATAATCTGATTTGCCTCATTTGACTTAAATATCTTTTTCTTCTCACCGTTATTTCCTACTACTATTATACCCCCATGAGAAAAGATGTAAGATTGTGGCATACTTAGTTTGACACCTTTTGGTCTAAAGTTAAATAAAAATAATGAACTAAAACCTTTGCATTTGTAACCCAACCTAAACCATATATATCGAGAGAGACTGGATCCTGCCACACAGGAGGTGTTAGATCTAATTATTGTAACATTTTGAAATGGAATTAATAAAAACTTCAAACGCCTGAATTCCTCGAAGGATTTGGCAGAGGCACATCTATTGTACTAGATACTGTTCTTGTTGTATATGTCATGGACCAAGTGATTAATCAGGGCACTATGTATAATGCACGGGCATTATGACTCTAGTCAAGTCAAATCAGGCTATGTAATGAATACTGATTTATACTTGATCAAACATGCAGAAAGAGGTCCGAAGGAGAAACTGAGCACTCAGACAACCCAGAACAGAGCTCTCTGGCGCAGACGTACAAGGAGACTCGACCCCAGCTGAACTGGGAAGAGGGTTGGATAAAGAAGAAGGATTAATCACATTGTCTGGTCATTGTGAATATTGCTACGTAACGGTTGGGCAATTCGATAATTATGGTCAATTAATTAGTTCAAGAGCAAGCGAACCGAGCTCGGGAGCTTAGGGCAACTAAGCCCTAAGCTCCCGAGCTAAACTTAGCTAAAATAATTTAATCTTTTTATTACCCGTCCCAATAAATGATGGGCGTTATTCAGATAGCCCGGTCAATTTAATTATTTCAATAGTTTTTATCATTATGCCTTCTAATTTTTAAAATTGCCCGGGCATTATGAATGCCGTATTAATCACTTGATCGACCAAGTACAATATACCAACTTACCAACATCTTATGCAAATAAGTTAAATTATTAAAACTTACCCTTTCGATATAAAGTGGATTTTCCACATAGGAATACGACATTATAAGAGTTGTGTGTGAAAACATTACACAAAACATCGTCATTGTCCTGAAAACAAAATACAGAAATCAGAAGTTCAGTAATTTTGAAGAAAATCGGAATTTCAAACCTGTTTCAAAAAAAGGTAGTTCATTTAGTCATATTTAATCGCCAAAACAGTTATGCATAAATTTATCGGTCTTCTCCTTTTTCGTGTCACTGGCATGACAATCATTCAAATTTGTTTAAAGTAAAAATTTATCGGTGGGTTCAATTAAGTCTTATTGTTAAAAGTGTAGCATTATTTAAATGAGGTACTGGGTCTTGTACTAACATACTCCATGTCACAGGATTCAGTCCCTCTCGACAAAGATTTTTTAGATTATCTTACCTTAATCCATAAAATAATTTCAGCCTTTCCAGACGGGGCTCCTTCCCACTATTACTCGGCGCTATCAATCTGCCCCAATTTCTGCGTATTGAAAACGCCAACAAATATGGATTCCCTGGAAATTCACAATACTTTAGATTTACAGTCACCCACAAGATGAATAGTAAACTTATTTGGATAGTTTTTGACCTGCTTTATCCTCTTTCTTGCACGCTAAGACATCGTACAAGCTTCCAGCAATGTTGAGCATGATTAAAACTAAATATACCACAGCCATTACAATATCACTATTATCTAATGTTACCCTGTCCCCTTCTTTAATACAATACTGTATATTAGCTAGTCTCCCTTCCAGTCCATACTGGGAATAAAGAGAATTGTTAAGGCATCCCTCAAGGGTCTCTCTTAGGTCCTGTGTTTCGTTCGTGTTGGGAACTCTTGCAAAGTCTTTGCAGGTTCTTGTTACACATACTCCTCGGTGTATTTGCGTGTGATTGAAGTGTTTCATTTTGTGGTCTGAATAACCCTGAAAGAAAGAGAAGAATAAGAATTGGAAAGATACTATAAATATAAAAAAAATGTTTAGTTGACGATTAGTTGTTTCAGTATGAATGGGCGGGTATTGAAACTTATAAAGTTACTTTTATAATATATAGATATCTAATTAAATTGACTAACTAATCATTTGGTTACTGAAAGTTTTAGTTACAATAACACAGTGTACAATGTAAAGGCCGTTAACTTTTATAGAATAATAATGTTATGGTATAATTTCTGTAATAACCATAAAACGATAGGCACTCCTAAACCGTTCATTTTTAATTACTCCATAAACTATAGTACTGTGAGGACTCTGCTTAACTTAAAGGCAACCTACTTGCCTATAAAAAACACTGTAGTCGCTTCTAGTGTAGCCGCCCAGAAGGCAGGCATATTGTGAAACTCGTGCAAAAATATATAAACTATAAAAGTAATTTACTTATTTAATTTTGTTAACCTCTACCCCGCACCTCCACGTTTGACAGATAGTGCAATAAACAACATAATAAAGCACAGTGTTCACACCATAATTAAATTTAATTATACTCTATGCGCCGTATTAGCCACAGATTAGTTAGGCCGGAACACAAATAAAAAAAAAAGGAGATTAAGTATAAAACTATGTAGGTTGTATAAAGGCCCATACCGAATAGTTAGATCATATGATGTAAATTATGTATTTATAAATAAAAAATAGGCGATTTAGGGACATAGCACATATAAATAGATTAAAACCTTTTAATGTTAGAGTATATTATGAGATAGGTTTAAATAGATAAGAATAGGTTAAGGTTAGGTTAAGGTAGGATTCATGTACCCTTTCAAGACATAGAATAGAAGCACTTCATACGATTCTGCGCGTCTATTTGTAGGGGCGTAGCTCATGTGAGGACTCTGACTTGAAGGCAACCTACTGGCCTATAAAAAACACTGGCAATTGGTATTACTTGAAAGGTAAATGAATTTCGAAAAGAAAATAAGTGAATATGTTTTTGATGGTCAATTCTAGTGTAGCCGCCCAGAAGGCAGGCATATTGTGAAATTCGTGCAAAAATATATAAACTATAAAAGTAATTTACTTATTTAATTTTGTTAACCTCTGTCTACGCCTCTACAGTACCTTAAGGAGGTAAGTTTGTTTAAACAAACAAATTTTAATAATTAAAATATATTTCACTAATATGCAGAAAGTTACGGTTGAAGCCATAATAGGCTACATTTTATTCCAAAAAAATACGATGCTGTGGCTTATCCTACGGAATCGCAAGTGAAGTCGTGGGAAAAAGATTATAAAAAACTTTATAACAGAAAAATTAAACCGACTTTCAAAACAAAACAAAGCAATAAATAACTTTATTTTTGGAAATCGGTGGTACCTATTTTTATTAGTTTTTGACGCCGTCTTCCGGAAAGAAAGTATTTTTTGCGGTGTGTTTTATTTTGGAAGATGGTTATTTTTTTTTTTTGTTAAAAAGTTTTTTATTTTTCTCCTTTTAATTTTGGTACCTTATATTACCATGAAAATACGTATTGTTAAGGATAACTTAAACTACTGGTCTTATCTTAATCACATTTAAATGGGACTACATGAGAAGCACCAGATTTCAAATAAAAAAGAATCATCAAAATCGCTTCATAATTGGTGGAGTAATCGTGTAACAAACATACAGTCGAATTGAGAACCTCCTCCTTTTTGAAGTCGGTCAAAAATATAGTTGCAATGTCTGCAAAAACCATAAAACAAATACTCGTAAACGTTTACTAAGTAATACTCCTACGTTTACTAATAATTACTACTTCCTCATAATAACACCGTGCCAGTAAAATATTGCTTCTCATTATACTTTATTGCAATATAGGTCACCAGACCTCTAAACACTAGACCAGTAAACAGTCTAGGATTTAAGCTTGTAAATGATAAGTTGTAATCATCATTCATTACTGTGGCAGCCGTGACTACTGTCATTATGTTGTTTATAAAGTACTTGTGATGTGCGAGATCTAATCTTGAAAAAGATCTGGGAGAGGAAATGTTATTTGCAGATATCATAGTGTTTAGAGCTATAACTGACAAACAGTAAGTCAATAAAATCGCAAGTTGAAATTGAGTAATCGAAATTCAAAAAGAAAAAGATTTTTTTATTATTATAATCTATAGGCTCGCGCTTGACCACTGTGTCACCTGATGGTAAGCGATGATGTGTTCGACGATGAAGCACGCTTGCCTAGAAGAAATCTATTCACTCTTGACTTAAAGACTCCCAGGTTGTAGCTATCAGAAAATACAGACTCCGGCAGAGAATTCCAGCAGATGTTTGGATGTTTGTTTTAATCTCAACGGCTGAACGGATATGATTGTGGCTCAGATTAGAAATAGGATTGTATAAACAGGATTGGCCAAAGTGTGTAATAACACACTTTGGCCAGCGTAAAAGACGAAAGTTTCAGGTATAATGATCCCTTGGTATAATAAATATGATAATGTGTAAATGTAATAATAATAATGGTTAATAATACCAAGGTTATTGGTATAATAATACCAAGGTTATTGGTATAATAATACCAAGGTTATCGGTATAATAATACCAAGGTTATTGGTATAATAATACCAAGGTTATTGGTATAATAATACCAAGGGATCATTATAACTAGTTTACTAGGATAAAAAGCGCCTTTGCTATAGAGGATTCAACCGAAATTTGCGCCAAATTGCATCCAGATCCATTTAGCCGTTCTTGCGTGATTGAGTAACAAACATCCATCCAAACGTTCGCGTTTATTATTATAATTGACTAATATTTTAGTAGGATTTAAGATCTGGGAGTGCAAGTGCTATAAACGCAGGTCTTAAGGGAAAAAACAGTAGTTAAAATCAAAACTAATTTATTCAACTTAGGTTGCCACACTCGTCAGTCACATATCCTAAAGTATAGCCGGGAAGAAGTGGCGTCACAAAGTCCCTAGCAACACATCTTTCTGCTATCTTAGAAGTACTCGAATGACGTTCGACATATGAGTGACAGATTGTTACTGAATACTCATTATTTATTGCATTCTATGGTGTGAACTTGAACATTGTAGATAGACTGTCAGCCCTTCGCCTATTGATATGTTAGTTGTAAGCTTAAGTTTACAACCTATAATTAAGCACTATAAAATATATGAAAATAAACTGGCATTTATTTATCAGTGAGTAGGTGCTAAGTTCTTAATCCTACAAATTTTAATTTTTAGTTAAGAAATATATCTGATGTAAGAAGAAATATGTTATTTAAAAAGATGTAGTGTAGTTAGGCAAGTATAACTACTAGGTATAACTAAAAAAATGCAACCAACTTCCTAATCAAAACACTACAAAGCGAAAAATAACTTCAATTTCGGCAGTTGGTGTTACTGCTTTTATTTCTTCGAATTTTAAC
The DNA here is from genome assembly GCA_964057195.1 of Orthosia cruda. Classification (NCBI taxonomy): domain Eukaryota; kingdom Metazoa; phylum Arthropoda; class Insecta; order Lepidoptera; family Noctuidae; genus Orthosia; species Orthosia cruda. The sequence continues at coordinate 41,556,200 of OZ059835.1, forward strand.
ACCGACTTCCAAAATTGATGTTATTTCATCAAAATGAGACCACATGAGAAGCACCAGATTTTAAAAAAAAAGAATCATCAAAATCAGTGCACCTCGTAAAAAGTGTTGAGGTAACAAACAAAAAACAAAGTTAATTCCAAAAAACCCGACTGGACTAAAAAGACGTAAACAACAAAAAAACATGCTGTGCAGTCGGAGGATACATGTTCGCGAGCTGGCTGACCAAAACCAGATAACTATTATAACTTTTTAGTTAGGTATTTTTTTTAGAATTTAAACATATAAGTGTTATATATTTTTTTCAAATCACATCTTAAAAACCTTTATTTTTATACTCTACACGATGGGAAAAAAATATGGCGCCCAAAATCCGCCATTTTTTTATTTTCCAATATTAATGTAGCCAGTGACACTCGCAGGGTTAAGACGAATCGACTGATAAACACATTACCCTCCTTCGGCAGTCGGGTAAAAAAACAGTCGAATTGAGAACCTTCTCTTATTTCAAGTCGGTTAAAAAGTTATGAATATAATAAATATGGATGGAAGGATAGGGATGGGATGGTCAAAAAAAAAGATAGATGGTCTGTGTGAGGAGTGATATGAAAGAAAAGGAATTCAGTGATACAAACAGGATAGTATGGAAGCAAAAACGTGTTGCGCCGACCCCAAGTAATATGGGGCAAGGGCAGGCAGATGATAAGCCCTTCTATTAACTACTAGAAAACATTAGAAAACTCATTATAATTCGTATATTGGTATACAATATAAAAAAACACTTATAATATGAAATTATTCACAGTGCAGTCGAACCCAATATACATAGTTAAAAAAAAACTTATACAGATTAATCTCTACGATGGAGTTCAATATTCAAATGTGCATAACTATACGGCCAGCCAAGTTGTCAATAGGTTTTATCCATTCCCGACGATTATATTGGAAATAATGCACTTAAACGACGCTAATTATTAACAAGAGCCAATTATATTAGTAACCGCTAAGGCACCACGTCGTAAATCAAAGGCTGCGTCATCAGTATTAATGTCGTCAAGAGATTACGTTAGTTATAGTCTATAAACTCATTAGATATTAATTGTTCTAAGAAATAAATAAAGGCTCCAGGTTTGTATTTTGATCACTGCGGCCAATCTCAGACTAACCATCGGCGCGGGTGATATAGTGCACAAACACAGCTGGGCCATCTATTCCCTCACTCTCATAGTACTTGGGATGGCAATTCGAAACGATCGGAGAGAGATCAAGTGTAGGCCCACCGCTTTACGTGCTTTTAGAGACACGGGGGTATCATACCGCTAACTTCGATACTCCGGGTTGTTAAAGAGAATTTCCTAATGGAAAAACCCACTATCACTTTGACCTCACGCTGAGCAGTCGCACTGGAGACCGCAAGACTAACGAGGCAGTTCTTCTTTAACTGAGTATCTAGAAGCACTGTCAAAATAACTGTAATTATTTAAGTCTTCAGGTCTCGTAGGCCCAAAAGTTTTCGGTCTCATCAAATCTGTAACAATATCAAGTCTTCTGTGAAACCAGACATACGTCCCTCATAGAAACACAAACTAGATAAAAACACAAACATAATACATGTACATGTGTAACAACAAATTTGTATATGAACAAACGCCATATGTAAAGTCATGGCCTTGGATCTTCTTAATTTTAACGAATATACGATGTTAATAATAACCTCCTTTTTGTGAAGTTAACTAATTAAATTAATGAATAAAAACGCTTCACATGGTAAATGTACATTGAAATTACACTAAAAATCATCATTACTCGCGACCTTATCCCATTTATTTGGGTCGGCCCTCCATATACTTTTTCCCCATTGTGCACGGTCTTTGGCTGTGCTGGCATCCAGGTATTTTACAACCTTCGTCTACTAAGTGGCAGGTGGTCTCCCGAGTCTGCGTTTCGTCGTTGGCAAGTTAAGGGCAAGTTTCATCATACGATCATCTGGCCTTCGCTGGATGTGGCCATACCATCTGAGTCAATTTTCTTTTTCTTTGTCAATGATGGGAGTAATTTAAGAACTTCCTCTGACGTACTCATTCCGGATCTTGTCTAGTCTGGTGACACCTGCTGACCAGCACAACATTCACATATTTATTGTATGTAGTTTGTTTTGGTATTGTTTAGTGGTTGCCCAACATTCTGATCCGTACATAATTGCGGGGCTTATGGCTGTCCTGTAAACATGGCCTTTGGTTTTAATGGGTATTTGTTTGTCACATAAATGACACCTGTGAGTTGTCGCCATTTTAGCCAACCGGTTGTTGTTCTGTAAGTGACGTCGCTATAAATTTTTGCAATATTATTAATGATTGAACTAAAATATTTGAACTGTTTGACTATGGAGAATTGAGATGTTTCAATGGTGAATTTAGTGATATCAGGGTCTGTCATGCCGTCAAATATGCATGTCATATACTCGGTGCTTTTCTTACTTAATTCTAGACCGTTATTTTCGAGTGCTCTACAGACAAACTCCAGCAAAACTTTAACGCTTGGGATTGAAGTTTTGCTGGAGTTTGTCTGTATCTTCCGATATCAAAACATCATCGTCTGCAAAGTTTTATTTGTTTTATAAAATTGTTTTGCATGCCTTAGTTTGGGTAGGTAGAAAGTATAAGGATCACCTAATATCATAATAACATCTGTATTTTGTACCTACTTTCTGTGCAAATAAATCATTATTCTATTCTTCTATTCTGCATACAGTATGTTCCCGGGAATTGCTTTCTGGCAGTGTTTCGTCAAAAAGTCAATTGTGGTGTTGAATAACAGTGGGCTTACAGTAGAACCCTGATGCACTCCGACCTCCAGTTCAAATTGTTCTCTGATTGCCATCAGTGAACAATCAGCCATTATCAACCGGCGCTGGGCTTAGAAACTGCGTGGTAACGGTTTCGTACATGTCCTGAATGAGATTCCCATAATATTTAGGCACTAGGTTTTGTCTGACAGCTTTCCAGATTACATCTCGTAGTATGTGGTCGAATGCTTTCTCTAGATCAATAAATACCATACATGCAGATTTTTATGATTTGAATTAGCATTATTCGGACTGTCTGGATTGCGTCTGATGTATCCTTTTGCGTCATAAAGCCGCACTAATTCAATCTGTTATTAATAACACGTTCCTAGATCTTCATGGTGTGCGTAATTAGTTTGATGGCTCTATAGTTGTTGCATTCCCTCATATCGCCTTTGCCTTTATAAAAAGGTACTAAGAAACTATTTAGCCACGACTTGAGTATTACGTGGCCCTGGATCAACTTGTTGAACACCTCGTAAAGCCAGTGAATGCCCTGCTTACCTAAGTATTTCCAAACCTCGGCTGGTATTAAATCTGGGCCTGGAGGTTTCTTGTTCTTCATTTGCTCTCTTAATCTTTTGTGGCTCGACAGCAGGAACTAGCCCGTGAACTGCCTTTGGTGGACAGTAATTTTGGTTTCTGTGGCATAGCATGTTAAGGAGCTCTTTGTAGTACTCGGTCCATCTTTTTTTGATGTCATCATCTCGTTTTTTTATTAGTAATAGGCTTGCGCTTGACCACTATCTCACCTGATGGTAAGCAATGATGTGGTCGACGATGAAGCCCGCTTGCCTAGAAGAAACCTATTCAGTCTTGACTTAAACTCGTACTTAAACTTACTCGTATCAAAAGTGTGCTTGTTTTGTTATATACGTATTTCACAGTCGTAATGTATTTAGTCCCGTTATTTCGCGCCTTTGCTATCCTGTGAAAGTTAATATTTGTGTTTGCCGACTCTAATTTTTCATAAAATTAACTGTTCAATTTTGCCACTGCTATCATAAAAACAAAATAGAATAATTAACTTAATCGAAATATATTATTATATAAAAATTATCTTATTGAATGAAACAAAACAACCAAACAATATAACAATTAACTAATTAAAAACCTGCATGACAGCTCTATTTCATGTAATGATAATAGAAATAAAAACCTAACAAGATAAGTGCCACTTTTTAATGAACCTACTTATGGGCGGCACGCACTATTGTAACGCACTTCGTCTATCATGCAACTTGTGATAATGTAAATTAATGTTTTTCAGAAGCACGTTGGTCCCAGAGCTAATATTTTAAGATCTTTAAAAGTCGTTACGGTAATCCTCTTAAATGAAACAAAGGTGTATCGCGATACCCAGTTACTGGCTGGAGGTAAGATAGACAGTTACTCAAAGTTAAATAGGTACTGGTATTCAGCTATTCCCGGTTAGACTGAAACCCGACGCCAACATAGTTGGGAAAGACTGACTGATTGATAATGGTAACAGATTCCTTCTAACCCGTTCTATCATCGGACTAAAAGACGTACAGCAATGCATCATCAGTACATAGTGGACATCCCACCCATACGCACTATAAGTTTTGGGTATACTTTTATTATGCGTACAGCAAAAGAGTAGAATTCCCTGCCGGAGTCTGTATTTCCTGATCGCTACAACCTGGGAGTCTTTAAGTTAAGAGTGAATAGGTTTCTTCTAGGCAAGCGTGCTTCATCGTCGACAACATCATCGCTTACCATCAGGTGAAATAGTGGTCAAGCGCAAGCCAAACAACAAAAAAAAAGAAAAAAATATTGGGACAATACAAGTAAAAAAGTTACAATAGTATAGTTTACTGAAAATTAGTTTTTTGTCCATCATCTCGTCAGGTAGATTAATAAAAAATATTGGACACGTATTTTTCTTTTGACACGTAAACATAAAATGACGACGATATAATGCGTTGAAATATCGTGAAAAGTCACGCCTCTAGTACACTTTATACTGCCTTGGTAACGTCACAAGCACTCCTGAACTTTGATGTGCTTAAACTTTGTAAAATTTTGTTGATTTGGTATAGCAAAAAATACGTGTCCAATATGATTTGATAATCTATGTGACGAACTAATAGTACATTACTGCAGCGGCCAGCAAAAGAGGCATTGATGGACGAACGTGTAGATGTGGGCCGAGGCGAAGCCGAGGCACACATACGTGAGTCCGGAAATAATGCGCGGAAATTAAAACTAAGTATTACCTAGAACTCATTTTGTCAAATACAATTACTTTTCAAAATCAATGACGAACAACGAACAACAATAATTATTCCCGCGTTAGGCTTGGCACGCACTGCGATTTTTATTCGCACGATTTTATTGCGCCCATTCTGCGGCCTATGGAATTATATGAAGCCTCACGCGTTGCGGTATAAAAATCACGCGGGAATAATCCTACAAATATCCGCGCAAATAAAAATCGCAGAGCGTGCTAAGCCTCAAAGTATTAATTTGTTTTTTTTTCCAATAACAGCTTTCTATTTGCAAGCCAGATCGAAATTTAAATAAAACCTTTGATAAGTTACCTCCTTGGTGGCCATGATTCGGAGTAAAAGATCGTTCCATTTTTAAATAACACGACAGATATGAGTTTACTATGTAATTTATTTGGCCGCTACAAACGACAGATATGGATTTTCATACAACTTTTGCCGGCCGCAGCACGCATGTATTTGGCCTGTACTGCAATATCGATTTATCTCGAAGAAGGTTGTCAAAATAATGCTCAAATTTCCAAGCATGTTTGAGAAAATAGAATTATCATTTTTCTACCTAGGAAACATCCCTATTACTAAGCTACAAAATATCACACATTGTGTGCCCTTTAAACATTCCCAAAATATAATACGAAGGGAGGATGGTGTGGAGAGGGATTATAAATAGCAATGATCGGTAAACGGTTAAGTTCCAAACAGATTTCTTACACCACAACGCTTCACGCCAATAGATACATCATCTAAGGTCCAGTTTTTTATCCGTAGTTAAATCAACCATCGGTTTAAACAATTGTTAAAATACGTTCTTCCACCATTTGTTAGCCACACAATTGGTCAAATAAGTTGGAAATTTAATTATTCCAGATGAGATCGTGGTACCTGTATCATCTGCATGAGGTCAGTATTGGTTCCTTCGTGTAGATTGACGTCCACGATACAATATGTGCCTCTTGGCTCCGCCATGCAAGCGTCATAGTCGTCCAGACCGTACAGAGCTGGCATTTTGTTGTATTGACTCACTGAAATAGAAGAGGAATAAAAATAAGCAGGTACATTTATGTTTCTATACAAGTTTACGTGTAATAATCGACCAACTTATAAACTTTACTTGGAAAAGTTAAAAAAAAGTATATTGATGTATGGGAACATGAGTTTTCGAACGACAAAGTTAAGTAAGTATAGTAAGTTAAGATAGTTGGCGCAGTAGTTGAGCGATTGACTGCTGCGCTGCGTGTCGCGGATAGACAGATAGTTGTTCCGGCTCTGGGTTTTGTGTATGTGAGTATATATGTTTGTAAACGCACCCACGATACAGGAAGAAATTCCTAGTGTGGGGCAACGTTTATCAAAAAAGAAAAGAAGAACAATATGCAATGCAATGTTCGGTATTCTGGTGAACCTTCTGTGCGCGAGTCAGACTCGCACTTGGCGAGTTTTTTATTTTGCGATGCTTACGTTGTTATGTTCTAATTTTTGTAATGTGCATGTGTAATGTAGTTTAAAAAATTTTGGCACAGCATACAATATAAAAGACCCTATTGACATAAAACCATACAAAAGTATAATAATATAATATATTATAAAATATGAATTACAACAAATTACAGATAAATATTTGTCGTATAATAATATCTAACATGCTATTGTCAATGGAAAAGCATAAATATCTTAATTGCACCGCAGCGAATTGTAAGAGACGGACAGTCAATTATATCAAGTGTCTACATACAATAATTATCCATTTATTAGCAAATTATTATTATTATGCGTATAGCTAAGGAGTGGAATTTCCTGCCGGAGTCTGTGTTTCACAATAGATACAATCTAGGGGTATTTAAGTCAAAAGTGAATAGGTTACTTCTAGGCCAGCGTGCTTCACCGTCGACCTCATCATCGCGTACCATCAGGTGAGATAGTGGTCAAACGTGAGCCTATTGAAGAAAAAAAATGCAATCCATTGCATTTTCTGAGAAAGGTTAAATTTTATTCATCCTGGGCCCGATTTTACAATAGTCTGATAACTTTTAAGTGAGGCATAAAAATGGCTTTTGTATAGAAAATATGTCAAACGGCCATTTTTATTCGTCAGTTAAATTTTATCTAACTTATGTGACACTCTAACAACGAAAACGACGCGATAGCCATTCGAAAATTGACAAATAATATGGGAATGTAAAACGCTACAGCAATGTCACGTGATCAATCCTATCAATGACAGATTGTCTAGAGCCTCATGTTCTAAAAGCGATAGCGATTATCCGAAAGTTTAGAATGTATGGGGTTGAGTGTAGTCAGACATCTTGTCGCACGGAACTCTCAGAACCACTAGGAATATGTCGTTGCCGTATGTTGCTGCCGTCTGCAGTCGGGTTCGAAATCATGACTGCTGTCTGCAGACGACGCGCGAAGTGTCGCTGCGACATAACGCGGCGACACGTTGCCTGCTGCTGCTGTCTGCAGTCGGCTACGAACTTGTACCTGATATACACCTAGTTTTTTGTAATCAATCCCAGGTTTTCTTGTCATATCCTTATCCGTCACTCTTCCTTTATTTATTTTTAGTTTTTCCTCTCACTGGAACGCCTTGCAGCAATTACACCAATAGAACAGAATCTTATAATAAACTCATTTTAAGTGCAGGTTTCCTTGAAAAATTCATTAGAAAACCAGCGTCAGACAGCATCGGTCTCTCTGGCATATTGCCGAAATCGACTATTTAGTGCAGCCGTGAGCCACACTCTGCGATTTAGCGTACCATTTTTATTGTTATTTCTATGTGCCGTGCGTGTTTCATGTATTGTTGCTAAAATATTGTTTGTTCTCTTTCCTTAATTCGCGTTTATAAGTAAATGCTACTTCAAGACACCGTGGTCCTTCGAGCCTGATAGATGCGAAAGAATTAATTAAGTGTTGGCGTGCCCAAACCCAAAGAATAAAGAAAAAAAATGTTTTAAAGTCACGGCTACTACAGTAAATGGCGATTAAAACCGACAAGGTTTATAGCAGTAGAAATAAACAGTTAATATGGACACGGACGGAATATATTATATATACTGTCCGTGTCCATATTAACTGTTTGTATATATAAATTACGTTACTTAATAGTGTGACAAAAATTAACGTGTTACTCGTAATTTGTTTATTAAAATGAAGGAGGAAAATTATATATTATATATATAAAAAAGTAAATTCGTGGTAAACGCCACCTAGTGAAGTTAAAGATAGAGCAAACTTGTGTTATGTCGGCGCGCCGCCGCTTTCGTACTTTGTGGTTATAAAATCGTACATGTCATATTCTTCGGTCTTTCAAATTCGTCACACGTATAATAATCTTCTATTGTTTAATTTGGACTCACACATTGTTTTACTATATTTTACCACCAGCTTTGCCTGCGAGCAAATTATACCAAGGAAGCATAATCCCGGGACAAAATTATCCTATGTCCCAATCCAGGACATATCTACCCGTATACTAAATTTAATTCAAATCCGTTCCCCGTTAGAACGTGATAAGCTATCAAACAGACATGGATATGTTACTAACTTATAGACTATTCTTGTCACTAAAATACTTGGCCCATAAAAGTGCCCTAACACAAGAATCTAACTCACGGCCCTGAGACCCCACTGCGTCATTCAGGTCATCATATCACACAATTACTTCACGCTTTACTCATTTTCCTGTCCGGCCATTCTTATTTTGAACTTGAACTACAGTTCAATGTTATTCCGTTTATTTTCTCACGTATTTCGTCTCCGCAAAACATATCCTGGACTATTAATTTTATTAATTTGTTGTAAAAGGAGTCTAAAACCTTTTTAGGTGTATACGGACTAGATATGGGGTACCATGCGTGAATACAAATCTGCACATTCAAGGTGCGTCGTGCAGAAAGTGAGTCTTGTGATCCGGTACGGATTATGTAAAGTTACAGAGGATGAATGCCGAAGTACTACTTAGTATCAGCCTAACCACAACATTACGCGCAATAAGGATAATCGGGTAAATTTAGACGAAGTTAAATCCAAACATGGGAGTTGTTTGTTTGTGGTCTCAGATACGATGGCTCATATCGGTGCCACATGTCCGCGCTAGTTTTATTTTTAGTTCGTTATAGGGGTTTTCCATCTGGATATTTTCAGTAACCCCGAGACTAGATTTATCATCGATTGATGGCATATACATAAACGACTTACCTCGCCTATATACAGTGGGCATAGGACTGGCACTAGGGGGAGGGCAGTCGGACAAATGCCCAGAGTGGCATAAATAAGGGGCGGCCAAACAACACTAACAGCCCTTTTCATTTCATCAAAAAACCTAACTTATTCGTGGTGTGGTGCTAAAATTTTCAAGCTCACTTCGCTGTCGAATATTATTGGTATTTGTTGTAAACCCACCATTAAATAACTTAACATTCATAATGTTGCAAAAATTCTTACGTTAAATTTTCGAGCTCACCTCGTTTTCATTTCGCTCGAAGTTGTCAAAAAGCGGCTTTATCCGATCAGACGGTAAAAAACCGTATTTTTTTCAATATATAATATCCTGAAAAGTGGGCGCCAATGGCAGCAAATATTGTCTATGTTCGGAGCGACGAAATTGCTAGATCGGGCCCTGCTTGGGAATTAAACTAGCGTAGTAACTGGCGAAATGTGGAGATGTAAATCTTCGGACAATTACAGGCATTATGTTATACTAGCTTCTGCCAGTAGCTTCGCCCGCCTGAAAGTCAAAAATCCCGATGGAACATCATATTCCCGGGATAAAAAGTATTCTATGTGCTATTCCTGACTATAACCTATCTCTGTGCCAAATTTCACGCAGAGCCGTCTAGTCGTTTGAGCGTGAAGAAGTAAAAAACATACAAACACACACACTCACTCACAAACTTTCGCCTTTAAAATATTAGTGTGATAGTGTGATTTATTATGTTAAGTGTAAATTGTTGTTATCTTATTTTATATTTGTTAATTTTGTGCGTCTTTTCTGGCGGATAAATGACTACTTTACTTTTTTATTTCTGTTGCTATATCGAATTTTGCAAAGGCTTGATAAATTAGTATACAGTAACTGAGATCTCTCTTAGACATTACTAACGTTGGTGAAGGAATCTGTCGAGGAATGTAATTAATATAAGTCTAAAAGCAGTGATAAATATTGTGCTTTCTGACTATAAGAAGAAGCCTTAGGGAGAGGCCTTTGCTCTGCTGCAGGAACGTTATTTGACTGGATAATTAAAGAGAAGACTGGAAACTTATAGGAATCCTGGCTAAGGATAAGAGGCAAGCGACCATGCGACAACGATGTAGTGACTCGTTTTTATTGAAATTGTTTTGTCTGTAGACATTTTTGGTATTTTATAATCAGGACTTGTCGATGCGAAGTTGTTCCAATGCCGCGTCGCACTGTTACCTTTTAGCCAGTCCATGCTAGATCCTTTTTCTAATCTCAGCCTTACACAAAACACTAAATAGTTAAAGAACATACTTATACAGATAGAAGAGCACAAATAATGTTATTTATTTTTCTTATTTATTTTGGCAGGTAAATATCATCGATCATATTTTTAACGCCCGCCGGAAAAAGAGGAGTGTTATAAGTTTGACGTGTGTTGCACACAGCGTGTGTCTGTGTATCTGTATATCTGTATATCTGTGTGTCTGTCTGTGGCATCAAAGCGCCTAAACGGATGAACTGATTTTGATTTAGTTTTTTTTTGTTTGAAAGGTGATTTTGTCCGCTTCGGCCATCAAGGAAACCGCAGTTTCGTAACTAGTTTCCATGAAGGCTTTTTTATACGTCTACGTAACTAGTTTCCATGAAAGCTTTTTTTATACTACTACGTAACTGGTTTCCATGAAGGTATTATTTATACTTCTACGTAACTGATACGTAAACTCTTCCGTATGTCTGGCTACTTATCATTTAGAAGACTTCACCTATCAAATAATAAAGTTGCACTTGATATTGTTAGAATGTCATTACTTAATTTACTTGAATGTAAGCTTACTCTCAGCTATTGTTATATTACTGAAAATGGATTTATGGAATATTGGATTCATCTCAACGAAAAGAGGAGGCGTTGCTGCCCTACATGGAGGCCACAAATATCATCATTCATCATCATTTCAGCCGAAAGACGTTCACTGCTGAACATAGGCCTCCCCCAGGCGTCGCCATATTGACCGATCCCGTGCGTCTCGCATCCAGCGCCTTCTCGCAACCTTAACCAGGTCATCGGTCCTCTAGTGCGAGGCCTTCCAACGTATCGTCTTCCGGTTCGCGGTCGCCATTCCAGAACTTTTCGGCCCCAACGGCCATCCGTTCTGCGAGAAATGTCCCGTGCCCACTGACACTTAAGTTTGGCAATTCTTCGAGCTATGTCGGTAACTTTGGTTCTCCTGCGGATAACATCATTTCTGATGTGAGCACGCAAGGAAATTCCGAGCATAGCCCTCTCCATTGCCCTTTGGGTGACTTTAAGCTTTCTGATAAGGCCCATTGTGAGCGACCACGTCTCGGTCCCATAGGTGATCACTGGCAACACACACTGGTCATAGACTTTTGGCTTGAGACACTGCGGTAAATTGGACGAGAAGATACCACGCAACTTCCCAAACGCCCCCCAGCCGAGTCGGATTCGACGGTTGACCTCTTTCTCGAAGTTGGACCTACCCAACTGGACCGTTTGTCCTAGGTAGAGTCTCCACTCTTTCGGAAGCTCTACTGAGGTCATCGAGCATTTTACTGAGGCTCTCCATGGTCTCAGCCATGACCACTATGTCCTCGGCAAACCGAAGGTGAGTGATGTAATCGCCATTAACTTTGATGCCAAGCCCCGTCCAGACCAGAATCTTGAAGACATCCTCCAGCGCAGCAGTGAACAGTTGACAAATATAAAAAAAAAAACTGAAAACTGTACACAAATATCATCGAAACTAAATACAAAAAAAAATATAAACATTTCATCAGAACAACTAACAACTTGGAAGGTTGGCATAGCCGGATTAATAGGTTCATGGGTCCGTACCCATGAACCGATTAATCCAATAACAGTAGCCAATTTACTATAAATATCAATTAAGGAGACCAAAGTCAGTAATATTTTAAAACTAAATGTAAGAAAAGTAAACGCTACCTTGAAATTGATAATGCTATAAGCGATTTGCAAAACGGGCAAATAACTGTGTGTACTGCATTGAAATAATTACCCGATTTATGCATTTTAATATTTTAATTTATATTAAAAAAAAAACAAGATATAAATAGTACAATATGTTTTCAATTCAATTAAATATTAGTATCTCTCAGTTGTATTAATGACATTACCTACTAACTTTTTGCTTTCTTCTTTCGTAGTCTATTTCGTAGGTGGCTTAGGAGACATTTGATAATTACTCCTTCGAAACCAGTAACGTAGACGTATAAAAAAAGCCTTTATGGAAACCAGTTACGAAACTCCGGTTTCCTTGACGGCCGACGCGATTTTGTCGAGAGTGTTCTTAGCTATATTTGAATAAAATCGGTTTAGGTGTTGATGATGTTGCTGAAAAGTTATGGGCGTTTTACTGTTTGAATCGGGGTGTTTTCGCAAGATAAATGTGTCGGGGGTTTTTTAAATTTTTTATCTCACGGATTTAAGCCAACGTGATATTTTAAGTTTGAGTAAATATATTAATTTATACAAGAGCTGCATCTACTGCAATGAAAAGATTGTGTAGTAAATAAATGTGTATGTTACTAGCTTCTGCCCGCGACTTCACCCGTGTGTAAAGTGTATATTATCCCAAGGGAACATTATACCGGGATAAAAAAATTGCATATGTACTATTCCAGACTTGAAATTTTTGAAATCGGATTTCAACAATATTTTTTTTTTGTATTTGTATACATATTTTCATCTTGGGAACCATATCAAGTTTCATCAAAATCGGTTCAGTAGTTTATGAGATGTTCCTAACTGTTACCTATTACGTGTTCCAGCATATTTTTATGACTCATATGAAAGTTTTCTGACGTACGATTATGATATCAATGTGGATGTTAACCATGGAGTTTCTTGCCGGTTCTTCTCTATAGGAAACGACCAACCCGAACCGTGCACCTTTTTTCGACGTTTTATAAGTGCCCATGTAGGCCTATGTGAAATAAAAAAAGTGATTTTGATTTTGATGGATGGAGAAGAAAGGAAGGCCAAAGTAAAGATGAATGGACTGTGTGATGAGTGATATGAAAGAAAAGGTAGTCAATGATAGTGTGACGGGAGACAGGACAGTATGGAAGAAGAAAACGTGTTGCGCCGACCCCAAGTAATATGGGACAAGGGCAGGAAGATGATTTGATGAAAGTTATCAGACGATTGAAGATTTACCCTTCAACACTGTTAAATGAAATGGTTTTGGTATAACACTTGTAGTTATATCGTTTCTTCAGCTGTGATATAGTAACATCACACCTATTATCGCCGAAGGGTTAGGCAGGCATAAGTGCACATAAAGCACTTCAACATAACTAGGAAAATTTTCGTTTACTATAGAGTAGGTACACCTATGTAATAGAGGGGCGAGTCTATCGCCATCAACCGGCAAAACCCAATAACATTTTGCTCGATCCGGGAACCGAATCCAGGACCACATGTTGAACTGTAGCGCTTGCAACCACTAGACCAAGAGGCAGAGACTGTGATGTAGGTATATTTTTAATTACATAACCATTTAAAGTACAATAAAACGTCATAGCGTAATTACTTTCGTTCTTAATTTGATCGCTAGGAGCGTATGATGTGCATTTTAATCACCTTGATTATAATCCTTGAAGCAAGTAAGTGATTTTTCGTCGATCATTGTAAAAATTATAAAAGTGTGACGAAAAAATGTTCTTAGAAAACACTATACTTGGTTCGGAAAAGGTTATTCTTAAAATAAATAGGTTCGATCTCAGTAGTATAGTTCTCGCCAAACTTCTTAGCCTGTCTGAAGTTGGCTACAATGGCTGCGCAGTAGTAAATCTCATACAAAAAAAGCACCGCACCGTGCCTTATGCATCAGAAAGTCAACATCAGGGTAGCCAAGAAGTTTAGCGAGAACTATAACGTGCAGTCAAAAGCCCGAAAGCTTAAGCAGACTCAATCTTTGGATATCAGAGCCGACTTCTCCATTATTGACTTATGGACGTGTGGCGACCGTTTAGCAATTACTCAAGCTGCATTGAGTTAGTTAGAAAAAGAGAAGCGAAGTAGGAAGAATTATATGCTCCTTATATATCTCGTATCCCACTGATTGATAAAGTTTGTCTTAACTCTTCTGGCTTAAGTACAAAATAACATTAAAAAAACATTACTCCTGTATTTTACGGAGAGAGGACCTGAGTAGGTATTTCGTCAGTTAATATTTAGCACAAATTGCCATACCTATAGTCCTTATTAGTCCTATTAGTAAATAAAAAACTAAGTTCTATATAGATAAATTGATAATCATGTATAACTTACCATTCATACGGTAGATAACAGCCGTAGAACTCCCAAAGAAAATAAACAACACCAAAAATATTCGAAACATTTTGACTCCGAATACAATTAAGTTTAGATTTCAGACCTAAACTTTAACTAATAGTTAAAATACTTCACTAATTAATTAAATTTGAAAATAAACACTATCACCACATCCCGCCATTTATACACGCAACTTTTTCTAAAACTGTCTTAAATGGCAAAGGAATTCAACATACAGCACGATGAAAAAAAATTACATGGAAACTTTTTGGTGAATTTTGACAGACACTAAAATAATTTATTTATTTAAGTTTTTTTATGAATGCTTATTATTTTATGGCTGTACGTGTGTAATGTATATGTTACGTGTGACTACCGCGAGCGTGGGGGTACGTAGTGAGGCAGTCATTTGAGTCGCATGATATCCTTGTTTGATCTACATATCCGACCTAGACCGCCATGACGTCGCTGTAATGTTATATTGTTTGTTTGTTTATTGGTTTTCTTTTAAATGTTAATCGTCGAGTGTATCCGTAGCTAAATAAATCAGCAGAGCAGTCCCATAAAAAGTGTAATACCGGTCTATGCCATGAAAATGTATGGGACATCCTGTGGAGGATCACCGGTCTCGGAATCGTATAACCCAGTTTCTAGATTGTCAGTCGCTTCATATAATCTATTTTCTTTTTGTCTGTAGGCTCACTCTTGACCACTATCTCACCTGATGGTAAGTGATGATGTGGTCGACGGTGAAGGACGCTTACCTAGAAGTAACCTATTCAATCTTGACTTAAAGACCCCTAGGTTATGACTATCAGGAAACACAGAGTCCGGCAGGGAATTTCACTCCTTTTGCTGTACGCACAATGAACGTGTTCTGGTCACAGCTATTTCCGATTATACTGAAAGACAATCCTAATATCGTTACTGAAAAAAACCAATTTTTTCATTTCCACTTCATCATTTAATTTAAACAGAAGGTGTTTCATTTTAGCAGTTCATATTAGTTTTTTTTGTTGAATTGTCAACAAAAAAAACTAATATGAAGCTAGATGCACATTCGCAAGCGTCAGTTGGTCTCGACTTCGACTTTTCAAATTTAAGAATTATTTTTTAAAATAGCAAATATTGTTGTTGCATAAAAAGCAAGAAATTGTGTTTTTAAATTTATTTTAGAATGTTTTATTTATGTTCTTGTGAATAAATTTCAGGATACAGAACTTGGCACCCATTTAGATCTCAATTATTTTGTCGGCGTAGTCAACAACTGCGCATATTCTTAGTATTGAGCTTGGCTCCCTTTTACACATTTATGTTTTTTATGGGATTAGTTATTCTTATCCTGTGTCATCTATATCCCACTTATAATATGTAAAAGTTAGGCCAGGTAAGTTTAGGCCTTATTTATTTTTACTCCTAAGCGGATCTGCGTGACAACAGTAGTTTTCCTCGTAATATAATAATACCATAGTACACGCGTACTTCATACCTACACAGTACAAGGAAACAAAAAAAAATGCGGTTTGACGTCTTCCTTTGTTTATGGTTTCCAGTTCTGCTCAGACGTGGTCCATTTACAGAGATATCTGCGTCAAGTTATCTCGACCTAACTACTTACACTGTATAGGTATATGACCCGGGAAATACTTGTAACTCCTCCACTTCTGTAATTCTTTTGATAATACGAGTACCTGGACATGGTTGTGGGTGACATGTTTGTGATTTCAGTTTTAAGGATGTAACTGTTTTGTCCTTATTAAATAAAATAAACATTTAAATGTCAAATTAAATTAATAAACGTAACGACACCGGTGTACCGGAACACGTAAATTCATAATTAATTTTATACACTTTATTGTAGGTACTTACACCAAGATATAGAGTTATGAATTATAGGAAAACTCAAAATAAAAACATACAATTGGCGGCCTTATCGCATTTCGCGACCTCTTCCAGGCAACCAGGAACAATTTCAATTTATAACAATAACATTGGCTGTTGACCCTGAAGTCAACTGTAGTTATCAACATGAAATAAGAGTCTCGATTTTTATTGTTTTCTCGACGCTACCTATCACGGATCCTGGATACGAGATGCACGGGACCGAGTCATGTGCAATATCTAGCAGGGTATGTCATTCAACATACAAAAAGATGTACGGCGGTGTGCCACCGGTACACGGTGGACATCCCACTCATTCGCACTAAACCTTTTGGACGTACTTTCATAGTGTGTAGGCATAGTTAAAGAGTAAAATTCTCTGCCGGTGTCTATGTATCCTGATAGCCTAGATAGGGGTTTTTGAGTCAGGAGTGGATAGGTTTCTTCTAGGTAAGCGTGCTTCACCGTCGACCCCATCATCGTTTACCATCACGTGAGGTAGTGGTCAAATGCGATCTTATCAATAATATCACTACAACTAATTTAAATTGACCCTGTATTACGTTTTAAATGTAAAACATAGGTGATTGCGTTTAAGTGCCATATAATTATTTAGCTAATAAAGGCAATTAAAAGCGACAGGAGGATTTATCTTCATTACCTGAAGTTGTTCGTTTTGTTCAATGTATCTCATGCAAAGATTGATTTCTGCTCTCAAAACGCTGAAGGAAAACATCGTGAGGAAACCGGCATGACCTAGAACTAATATCCAAAGACATGGTGACATCTACCAATCCGCACTGGGCCCGCGTATTGTAATACAGCCTACTCACTCTCACGGAGAGGATGACTGTGTCCCAGCGGTTGGAACATTTAAAGGCTGGTTATGTTGTATGTTTTCATATGCCCGTATTGTGATAAGCACGTTAAAAACATGTTTAACTGAGGAATAGGCCTCAAATAGTATAAATCAGAGGTAGAATAGTAACGAAAACCGCGATTGGACGATTTATACAAATCTTCCCAAATATTTCAATTTTTAGAGTAGGTGCCCAAATCTGAATCTATGATGTTATCAGCGAAAAATACACTCAAAGGTGTTTCGAAAACTAAACCATTGGGTTTTTTTTAAATCAATATTCCTAGTATAGCCAGGAATCGAACTTGTTGATTTTGAAACCAACCAACGTGTACAACAAAGATTCTCCCTTGTACATGTGGGTTACCATGAGGCCTTACCTTTTTGCCATATATACTTCACAGAATTTGATCCTTATCAACGACACTAGCGGATGGTTGTAATATCACATCTTTATTTCCTGTTTTTTTTAGACTTTATATGCTTTACAACATAAAAAGACACGAAGGTAGATAAGTGTAAGTGTAAAAGCACTGTTAAGTGAAACGACCTCGCAATACTCCATACACAAACACCATGCTCAACTGATAAAGTACAATTAGTGTTAATACGTAGGTCCAAAAAGGGAATCAAATCGTCTACTGCAGTGGGGTTGAGGACCTTATGCCTCCGTTTTACATGACTCAAGATACCGAGTAGGTACATTCACATGTCGTCATGACAGCCTTCCTCAAGGAAGGCTCGTTGCCCTCTATGAGGGTAATTAAACTACCTACATACTAATGGTAACTTTTGCTGCTCGGCTAAGGGGTGGTTTAGAACAGCGCCACTCGTAAGCACTGTCTTACTGAGTAGACACGGACCCCCACACGAGACAAGCGAAATATCGTAATGGTGTTTCGGGGAATGAAAACTTTGATAGCGCGATGTAGATCACTATTGTTCTCTGCGTAAGGAAGGGACGAATTTTTTTGGACGCCCCTTTGTGGACAGGGGAACAAAGGAGTGTCCAAAAAGGTGTTCACCGTCCGAAACTGCAACAATCGCGCATTGTTGCAGTTTCGAAAGGTCGTTAGAAGTTATCTTAAGGACATGCCATTTTTGGCACTTATTTTTTTTAGTCAAAGTACTTCATAGTTCAGTTTTGTTTTACTTATCGTCAAGTACAAACACTGTGTTGTATGGGAGATGATACTAGGAGTCTCAAGTTCGAACCCCACAGATGGCATATCTTTTAGTGTTCTATAAAACTAACAGGTTCAAATTTAACAAGGCTTCAATTAATTCAGTATAATGTGTCTGTCTGGAATTGTAACTTACGTCACAAATCACACGTGCAATCAATAAGGTACAATACAATATGTTACATGCACATATTTTAAAAGATCTACTTACAATTTAAGAAATATTACAAATTATTAACAATATATCAGATGATGAAATGTGAAATACCAGTACCCCAATTTAATTAACTCGACTCAGTAATTTCCGAAAATGGGGCCGCAGAGTGCAGACGTGGCTCACAGAGTAAATGTTACCTAGCAAAACTGGCGAAGTATGGCGGGAGTCTTTTGCGACACCAGAACGCCAATACGCACAAAAGGCTAAGTAGACAAGACGATGATTAGACCGGCAATGATATACAGTGCACAATGTTGGGCAGTGAAAGACAACCACGTCCAAAAACTACACACCGCAGAAATAAAAATGCTGAGGTGGTCTGGCAGAGTAACGAGAATGGATAGGGTCCGCAACGAATACATCCGAGGTACTTTAAGAGAAAATGCGGTCGCAGACATCCGACTGAATATCCTAAGTACAACGTCATAATTCGAAGTTTGGCTGTCGTCTATTTTCTCCTCCAATATTGGACCAATTTAAAAGATATGCCATAAACTGAAAAAGAAAGATATACCTATACTGTGCCCCTATGTTTATCTTTTTGACGATCTTAAGAAGCACTAGAACTCTCAAAATATGCTCAAACTTGCGCTGTCAACAGTGGCCTAGTGTACAAATTTGGCAACTATAAATGAAAAAACAAAAACATAGAAGAACAACATCAATCTTTTTTAATTCATTGTATGGAATATCTTTTAAATTAGTCCAATACTGGAGGAGGAAATAGGCGAGAGCCAAACCTTGAATGATGACTTTTTACTAAAGGAAATTCAGTCGGATTTCTCTGCCCACATTACCTCATAAAGGTGGCTTCAATACACGACAAGTTAACGGAGAGTAGATTGAGATGGCACAGTCTGTACCATCTCAAACGACAGAACGAAATTTCTTTGGGTAATAAAGACATAATTAAAATTCCAATATCATAAAAGCAAAATTAAATTGAAGTACAACACAATAATTTGTATAAATTACAGTATTAAGCATACTGATTCTCTAAAAATAGGCTTGCCTAAACTGGAAAATCAGTAATTCTAAATCCCCCATGATACTTCAATGTTTGTAAATATGTTGCAAGTGTAAAGAAGGCGTAAAGAAGGTGGAGCCCAGTGCCTGTAACACAGGTTTATTTCAAGCGTGGTACTGGATCTTGCTCTGTCTTCTAATGTAACGCGGTTCATTCACCTGCTTTATTTATATGGCAGTGTTTAGGATGATTATGTAAGTACTTAAAATTTTAATGTTCAGTATATTTAATTGAAATTGAATTAATAAAATAACGTAATCAAACATGACTCGTTGCATTCGATGTTGCATTGCAATTTGGAAGGTTAATTTGTGTTACGTGAATGAAAACATATTTTTTTTCCAACTCGAGCTTAACTCAAAATGGGGTTTGATTATTGCTTTGTGGTACGAGTATTTCATACCCTGGTGGACCGAAGGTTGCGGGGATCCGCTGGTTGCGAGACGCACGGGACCGGTCAATGTGGCGACGCTTGGGGTCTATGTCCAGCAGTGGACGTCTTTCAGCTGATATGATGATGATGATGATAGATTTATTTCTCAATTATAAAAAAGTCTTACGTAGAAACCCAATGTGTCAAGATATCTAATGAATGTTCTCCGGTACATATTTCATATACATATAAAGTAATTCAATAACTCGCTCCTTTATCGCCCAAGCCCTCGAAAGGGTGGGTGACTTTATTGACCTGGTCGCTACCTTGCGAAAAAAACATCAGGAGACGTATAGGTATTGCCAAAAGCGGAATGTCCCAACTGCAGCGTATATGGAAGGAACGAAACTTATCTCGGGCGACGAAGATAATACCGGTGAACTCCTTAGCAATATCCATCTTTAACTATGGCTCGGAAACATGGACGCTAAGGAAGGCCGACCGTGATCGCATCGATGCCCGTGGACTGCATTCCGCACAAACGAGTCTATCATTTGTCAACTGAGCATCAAGACCAGATTATCCACAACCTGCCTGCGTACAGTCCTGGAATTCTTTGGCCACATTGCCCAAAAAGAAGGCCATAGCCATACCTTGAGCAGCTGATGATAACTGGCAAGGTCGATGGCAGGAGGCTGCGGGGTCGCAGCCCTATCAGATGTACTGACCAAATTCGTTCAACGGTCAATACCAATTTGCACGATGCACTCCACGACGACAAGGGCAGACACAGATGGAGGAATATTATAAGAGAAAGGTTCCGTCGGGGGAATAACGACCATCGGTAATGAGGAACACGATGATTCTCGTGAACCGCCTATATAAAACTCCATAGCAAAAGACATACATGACAAAATAATACACACAGTCAGATATTTTCTACCCTAATTCCTAAATGACGGTTTAAATCTCAGTCAAATAAATTTCCAATTCATTGATTCATATGATTTAAAAAAAATTTGGTCGTTAACGCAACAAATACCATGAAATTTACAAAATGAATGGCATTGCGATCAAATTTGTGGATTTGAGTATTACGCAATTTACCCGCAGAGGGGTAATTTCTGTTCTCTGATACATCTACATAAGCTATTCAGTGTGATTCTCTTAACCCCTTACCCGATACGTTGATACACGTGAGACACAATGGCTTTCTAATTTTTTCAGTTACGGCATTCAACCGGATAAACCGCCTGCCTAAAAGTTTATAGCAAAAAAACACAATAATGTGCTGTCAGAATTTCTTCCTCCAAGTGTAGGCGATATCCTCAACATCATAAACATTTCTTCAAAATCATCATAATCGTCACTGGCGCCTCTTTCAAACTTTCTATAATATACTAATTTCTCACTTTATCCATTCTCGCCTCTCCGCACATCCATCTCAACATTATCATCTGTGCTACATGCAATCTCTTTTCATCCCTTTTTTTCACAGCCCAACATTCTGAACCATACAGTATGACAGGTCTAATCACGGACTTGTAGTTTTTCTCCTTTAACGGAGCATTTCTTCAAAATAATCTGTGTTATGAAGTCATTCTCAGAACAGTATGTTTTAATAATACCAATAAGACCTTGAGGATGCTCTCAGATTTGTGTTATGATTTTAACTTTGAAAACACACATTCCACATCCATTCATTAATTTCTTATCACATCGGTTTCCACCCTAAGATAGGGAACATTACTGCCAATTTCGCCCGAGTTGCTTACTGTCTTATAAAATTATAAAAAAACGGCTTCTACCACGTCTACGGTTAGGTTAGTGTGTGTGTCACATTTTGAGATTGTTCTGTAATCGAAATATTCTTGTGAAACTTTTTAACCTTTAGATATTGTTTAAATTTATATTTACATTTACACAGATAAACTTATTGAAAACCACCAAAAATATTTAAAAATTCGAACAATTTTGCCGCACTTTTTCAAACTCGTTCTGTTTACTCTATATTTACGTGACGTTATCTGCTGGATTAGCTTTGCTTAGTTAATGTTGCCTATTGTAGGGAGAGGAAGGAGAACTTCACCAGCTCATACATGTATGAAAATAGCTTACAAGCACGTCTCACACCTTAAAACATTAATGGCTTGCTAGGCTGACTTGTTGAAGCATGTCATTTTTCCCAAGGGTTTCCAATGAAGGTGAGCACTCGATAAGGAAGGATACAAATCATACAGGGTAATCGTAAAGGAAAATCTCTAATATTATAATTATTGTTTTAGACTATGATTTTCAAAGACGTAATTTTTGTCCAAAGGACATTTGGAAACCTTGTATTTATAAAATGAGAGAGGTATTAAAAAAACCGGTCAAGTGCGAGTCTGATTCGCACACAAAGGGCTCATGTGAGTACTATGTACCAACTGTAAATCTACCATTTACTGTAACTATGTGTCGTTCGTTGACTTCAGTGTGCCCTGGCAGTTGAGTGTGTCATGCTCTCTCTAATGTCTCTCTGATGGTGGCACATGTGTTGGATCATTCGGTTCCCTTCATGATGGTTGAGCTGAGTGGTGCCGATCCATGTGTCATGTTCGTGATCGGGCGCCATCAGTTGGGATTGGTCATATCTTAGCTGCCTCCGCCTGTTTTTAATTACCTATTTATTGTATTTTTAATTGTTTGTTTTACTCTAGACGCTTTTAAGTGCGTTTTTTTTTACATCGTTCTCACATATATGTATTTTTCCTACAAGATTATTGTAACCAAATACTTGTAAAACACATTTTTTTTTTAAAACGACTATGTTTGGAGTTTCTTGTCCGTTCTTCTCCATAACAAGCTACATTTCCGAATGGACGGTAGAATCAATTATTATTACATTTAATTTTTATTTTTGACGTTCGAAAGTGCCGCTTAATGGCCTAATTGAATAAAGAAATTTTGATTTTGATTTTGCTCCGTATAAACAGTTACATTCAGCAAAATAAATAGGTAACATTACTAACGTTCATAAACAATAAAAGCACCGAACATTGCTCTAACTAAGGGTCAAAATTAACTGTACCCTTCGAAAACTGTTGTACATACATCAATATAAAAATATTTACTTTTGCAAGTACATTTTATAAGTTGCTCTACTATTACTAAACTCTCGTAAACTTGTAAATCCTACTTAGCTGTGATAGCTGATTAGCCTTTTAACTTCGTTATATATAGGTACTACAGACGTGATTTTTTTTCACATATCCAAAAGCAACCATTTAGCTGGCAGGGGGGGACATGCCCCTTTTAACTACTGAGATTTTCTATAGTGGCCACCTTCACCAACTTTACGTTATATAAGGCGGCACACTATACCAGGCAACCCCTTACGAGGCGTCTGGGACCATCTTCGGTAGGTCACGCCTCCAGAGTACTCGCCCCCCTTCAGAGGCAACAACAGGGCAAAACATGAGGGTAACAGGGCTGGCAGGGGGGGACAATTGACTCTAACAAAAATTTGTCACTTACAGCTTAATTCTACGCAAAGGGATCCCAATATTTTTGAATGGCATATGCAATGATATGCCACACCATGGCATAGACGAGATAAAAAATACATCCCCACTTTACGTGTACAGGTGGTATACAAAAAACTTGTTTTTTCTTGATAAACTTACCACTTTGTCGGCGTGATTAATATCCATGCCAAATTATAGCTCTCGATTGCTAAGTCTCTGAGCTAAGCTGCGGTCGGACGGATGGATAGACGGACATGGCGAAACCATAAGCTCCATGTTGACTACGGAACCCTAGAAAAGACTTGAGGACTTTGAATAAAAAGTTAATGTTGCTAGGAACAAAAACAAATATTTGGTTTACATACTGTTTATAAATAAGATAAGTTTTCTTCATAAACATTTAATCACAATTAACAAAATAATGTACTTACATACTCATTATTATTACAATACTAACAAATTCATTGTAGTTTATTGAGGTAAATGACCAAAAATACTTATAAAAATATTACCACGTATTACATAAATAACAAATGTTTATAAAATTTTAACTTTCTAACCACCACGTACTACTAAACTAACTTATCTATACCCATAACAACCTTTTATTATGATTTGAATACAGTATAGTACACAACACATGAAATACTGATTATAAACAATACAATCGTTATACACCCTTTGGAATAAGGCTTGTCGTATAATAAAAAACAAATATTATGTATATCTCAATAATTATACTTATACACCTCAAATGGTATTGTTATATTATAATATGATGTGTTTCTATCTAGATATCGGTGCAATATTTCGTTAGTTTGATGATATATCGCCCGAAGTCCTGCCACCAGGTCTTTGAATGCTTCTGGGCAGATTAGTTTTCTCGGGTACAAAATACATCACAAAGTTCAAATTCTTCTGAAAGAGCTTCCAGCAGTGCACGTCATCGGGCGATATATCATCATTAAACATAATTATTTTATCAGAAGGCACCGTTGGTCATGGCCATTCTCATTCTAATCTTTGTAGTAAAAATAATATTTGGTTCATCAATCTATCGCCTAGCTGCTCAGAATTAGGGTATACTGTATAACTTGTCGAAATTCACTTGTAATTAAAGTTTGCTCTCAGATAACCCAATTATGGGTCAAGCTGGCCTTTGTGCTTAGTTGTCCTTTTGTATTTGTATATATTTGTTTTCTATACAATAAAGAATATGAATATGAACTAGTCACACGGTGTTTGGAGCTGCCTGAAAAGTTGTATGAACCACGATAAAAAATCATAACAAAAATATATATATTTATATTATATAATATCTATTTCATATCACCGGTAACGGTAAACCACGTGATACAGTGTGAGTTTTTCAAGGGGGCATGTCTTGCCATTGGTTCAATTGCGTGATACGTGTCTTTGTAGATATCTTAGTTTTTTTTTTATTGAATTTCGACACTATCGGATGGTGTAACAATACAGCGTACCATAATCAGGTTCGATTACTGGTTAGGAATATTGATTTTTGATAAATCCAATGATGCAGTTTTAGTTTTCATCAAAATCGGCCCCATGCCTAGCCTACGTGTTTTCACCATGCCTCATAGTTTTTGATTTGGCCTCCAAGCCCAATGGAAAAACTCAACCTGTATTGGCAAACCTTCGGTCGACCGAATATTTTCTATTTAAACGTCTAGATTCCCCGCTATATAACGCCCCACTCAACACAATCGCTGACGAGCTCGCTGTAGCGCTCCGCGAAAAGCTGGCTGGTGGAGACGGCGATGTCCTTCAACTCCTGAATGCCACTCATGTGGGGTGCTTGGTCAGCTTCCACCAGGACTAGAGGCAGCACGGCTATCGCGACACACAGGGCCGAGCTCATCATCTGAAACAGTTGAAGGAGTATTTTATACAAGATTATTTTAGGATGGACTACAAGACGTACGCCGATGCGCCACCAGTACATGGTGGCTATGCCACCCATATAGGCACTAAACGTTTTGGGAATACTTTCATTGTGCGTAGGTATAGCTGGATAAGTTAAGAGTGAATAGGGTACTTCTAGACGAATCTAATACTTCTAGATGAATCCAAGACATCTAGACTTCTAGAGAAGATAAGCTTTACCGTCGACCTCATCATCTTTTACCACCATTTTTACTATAACTACCTTTGATCTAGCTGTCGTAATAGCTACTGCTAATTATGGGGACAATAAAAAATTAATAAAAATATATTTTTAAATCTTTCACAAAAATTATTACATTTACTCTCAAAGTTTTATTATGTGACACCGTTACGTGGAGATTATCTTGCTTTCCAGCATAAGCCTCTCTTAGAGCTTGCCACACTAAACGGTTCTGTGCTTTTCTTCTCTATGTAATACCCGCTAATCTTCTAATGTCAACCTCCCATCTATGACGCATTCCTTTCCCTCTCTTGTGTTTTCTTGAGCAACACTCTGTTACGTCCCAAGACCATATTTTATCTTTTTTGATTCTTATCATATGTCCTGCCCACCTCCATTTTAGCTTTTTAATACATTAGGTAACATCAGTTAATCTAGTTTGCTTTCTCATATTGTATAATTTAATTTTATATTGATTATGCTATGTTCCATACTATGCAGGCAAGTTTCAAGTTTGCGTGTATTTTGGTCTATGATGACAATAATCTGATCCAAACTAAAATCATCATTTGGTTTGTAAGAGGTAAAAGGATTCCTAATCTGATTTCAAAGTCTTTTAGTCATACAATTCCTATAACTGAAAGTATCTATGTAATCACAGAATACTGACACACTGCTACCGCTACAAGGTTACCGAGCACCTTATCATAGGATAGGTATGTTAAGTACCACGTGAATGAATTCGTATTTAAATTATAATAGTACTTTAAAGTGGTGATAAAAAATATCCAGTAGGTAATGATTGATGTTGAAAATATATCATTTCAAGATCGTGTTGAGCTGGTGTACTACATTAGCATGGTCCAGTTCAGATTTCATCTTTCTTGGTCTTAGTATTAATGACCTATCACATAGGCTTGCAAAAGAACATAGTTAATGGGCTTTATTTATGAAAAAAAACTCTGAGCTGTTTAAAAAAAAAACCTGCCAAGTGCGAGTCGGACTCGCTCACCGAGGGTTCCGAATTAGAATAATTAAATTATAATTATTATTCCATTCACCAATATAATTAGTTAACTGACGTATAATTAACAATGAAAGAACCGCACATTGCTATAACGAAGGGACAAAATTAACTTTGCCGTTCGTGAACTTTTGTCCCCGTATAGCTCGCGGTCAAACAGAGAGACAAATTTACAGTTTTCAGATATTTTCCTTTACTTGTGCTGTTAGACATTACTTCTTGGCAAATTACATGATTCCATCGATCATCGGTCCCTTTAGGTTTTGATTCCTTTACGATTCCTCAAATGTGTGACGTAGACGGCTTTATCTTTTGATCGCGTTGATTTAGAAGTTTGTTTTTTTCACCGCTACAAGGGATTCCAGGCATTAATATCAACTTGATATCTCCAGGCGATCCAAAGAAAAACAGACGGACAACGAAGTGATCCTATAGGGGTTCCTTTTTAGGAACGGAACCCTAAAAACGATTAGCAGATTCTATAATCAAATTTTCTACAGAAAATAATAATATAGATTGTGGAATGCCGATTGCACACTAGCCAGTGAGATATTTCGACATTTTTATAAATAAAGGTTTAAATATGTACATTACCATATTTGTACATTATGAAGTCTCTGCTTTCACTCATGGTGCATTCTCAATAATCTTTTTACTCTAATCTAACGAAACATAGACACAAAACTAAATAGCCTACCTCTTTAGATTCGCTATCAAAAGTCTCCCTGGGGTATACATCATTCACATCAATCCCAAGCCGATCCAAAGCTACAGTAAGGCTGCTGAAGTAGTGGTCGAGGAGTCGCTGATGGTTCTGTCTCCTGAACTCCTGGTCTGTTCCCAGGAACTCAAAGTACAGCAAGTCGGTGACGGGACAGCCAGAGTGCACCGTCTGGTAATCCACCACGATAGGTTCTAGGCGGCCATCCTGAAAATATAAAATTAAGGATTAAACGAGTTTATTTCTCTAAAGTCTTCATGTCTATCCTTTTTACAAGCTTTTATTTAACTTGCAATGTAACAAACTAAACTTCTTGTTGTGTGTTTGGGTCAAATCTTGCAACTTAGCATTTATTCTCCAACTATTAAAATGAAATGTTGAATACACATTTAGTTTAGCTAAGTGACGTCATTCTAAATCCAATATAGCGGACGGCCCACGATGGAGTCTAGAGTCATAGAGGTCTAGTTATATTTATTATGCACAGCCGTGATATGGGTATTTGGAAAGGGTTTGCTGAGAAGAATAAGAAAAAAGCTTGTTTAAAAAATGTTTTTTTTTTATATTTTGGTTCAGTTTGCAGTCTAACCGGATATAGCGGAAAGCCTGTATATTACATGGTGACAGTCTGACTCGACAACGACTTTCAAAAATATCGGGCTCATCAATTATATCTTTGAGAGTCCTTACGGATAGTCAGAATACCCGAATGTCTTCTATCAAGGGGGATACGGTGTCAGCCGTGTTACATGGTACTTATTGGGTTGTGGAGGTCAGGTCATTCTTTGCTCATTCTTTGACCGAAGAAAAGGCCTGCCCTCTGGTCACTCTAACTGTACTGATGTTCCGAAAATCTCGTTTCTGATATTTTCTGATTTTGTTAATTCATAGATAAGAAATTAGTTGCGTCATTGTATTGTATCTGCACTGTTATCCCACAATGTAACATGATAATTTAACACACCGTTTATCGTAAATTATCTTCTTATCAGATAAACCACTAGTAAACAAGAGTAAATAAACTTAAACAATAATTAACTAGTAACTGATAAAACTATGAATATTTGCAAGATCCTCTTATTTTGATACAATAGCACTAATGTTCGGATTTGTACAGTACTAGCAGATGCTTCGCGGTTTCAGCCGCGTTGTTCCCGTTCCCGGGACCAGGGATAAAAAGTAGCCTATGTCACCTGGGGATAGTGTAGCTTCCCAACGGTGAAAGAATTTTGAAATCGGTCTAGTAGATTTTAAGTTTATTCGTTACGTACAAAAATACAAAAAAAAATTGAAATAGATAGTATAAATAATCTGTAGCATTATGCTTGAATTGTTATGAGTACGTTAGGATGTTTAGTTAGTTTAGTAAGTTGCCTACTTTCAACTTCGAATTAACAATATATTACAAGGTAAAACTGTCCGTTATCCTCTATAACCTGATGGTTCTTTTTTTATGACCTGCCATATAAATGACATTGTATAAATTTGGAAATAATGTGGAAGGCAAAAGTCGGGTGACGTCGTCGATGAAGGCCTAGAAAAAGCTGGCATGATGAATTGGAGGCGTTTGCGACAATTGGTCGGATTGATTGGAGAAGGCACACTGAGCAGAGTGGTAGTCTATGGGGGAGAGCTTTGACCACCAGTGGAACAACATAGGTGGACTAAAAAAGGGAAGAATCGTCGTGTCGGCCAACATATGCGCAATATCGTAGCGAAAGGGACTAATGATAATAATATGAAAACAAATAAATGTCAAGAAAAGTAACGCCCAAAGTGACACTTGTGTAAAAAAAACATTAAATTCCAATGGCAAGTATAGGCACTATGAAATTCTATGAGGACGAGGACTCTGTAGTTACTACAAGCTGACTAATGTTCTAAACAATAATTTGTTTTTCATCTTTATTTGGGTTGTTATTGGAAACCTATTGCAACATCAAATGACACTTCAAAAGTAGTCTTCATATCCACCACAATTCTTACTTCTTCTTTTGAAAGAGAGTTACCGCGGCCCTGGCACAAGCAACTGAAGGAATAAGCGTGGGTTTTACTCAGTAAGATCCTGCTGACCTGATCCTTCCCGCTTCACCCATAGCGGGAGAAGTCATTGGATGATTTCCCAATACAAAAAAAAAGGAGAATAGTGTAACTATTGACCGTGAGGCCCTGAGTTTAATGTCCGAGTCGGGAATAGAGTTAGAATCCAAATCTGAGGCCGTACTAAGAAGAGTCAATGCCATCTTGATTCTGCAATGAAAAAGTGATAGTGCCATTCGTCTTGTCACTACATCTCTTTTACCTGGTCGAAGACAATGGACTTGCCCCTACATCTTGCGTTTTATATGGCGTTCGCCTGTGTCATGCTATGTGATCATAATTTATAGGCACGGCACAGTTGCCTATCAATTATGATCACAAAGACCAAAGACTTTATCAGATCACGTCCGTGTCTATCATAGTTTATATAGTTTTGTTTGTGTTGTAGATTCCTCTGCTATGGTTTTTACAAGCTTTTAATTAGCTTGCAATGTATGTTTGTTTGTATATATGTCGCAGGGATATGATGAAAACAGGGAATTGATCAAATCTCTAAGCGATTTCATCAAATCACGGAGGATGTTAAAATAATAACACGTTTTTATCATTTCCCTAAACAAATCTGGTGATTTGACAAATCCCAATAAAGAAATCTAGTGATTTGAACAAATCTCAAAATTGGTTCAGTGAAATGACAAAAATAACTTTTCTGTAGTAATTTAAAGGTTTATTTTGTACTTTATTTTGTAACCCACCCCGGCTTCGCACACAAAATGTAATATAGATCTCAAAAATCACAACTAGAACATAATTATTTGAAAAAGAGAAACAAAAATGTATTAAAAAATAGAAAAACGTAACGTATGATATGCCTATTTGTAATATTCACTTATTAAAACACGTAGCAGATTTGTGGCAACGTGAATTACACAGAACATTATTTTTCTTACAGGCACATTTGTTCGTTTTGCATCGTACTTTGGACTCTTGACAAGAACACTGCTTGAATCCTTGTCCTCCAAATAAAGATAATTTTCCTGCAATTTCACGCAAACTCAGCGTTGTGGATGGAACCGAATCGGTTAATGTAACTGTAGATAATTGGAGAGCGTTTCTTGGAAGCCAATCTCTTATGATACCAACTGAAGTACCGATTTGAAATAAATTGTTTTTCGTATCTAATACAATCCCTGTAATACTATTTGCATCTAGTGGACCTCTGTCTACTTTTGGTACATCAACCAAAACGGTGGAACCAACTAATACATCCTTGAATTTTTTCGAACAAGTTTCTTTCATTTTATCAGCAGATCTTTTTAAATTTTGTGAAGCATCTTCCCTTTGCTTTTTAATGTTCTCTTCTTTTTGGCATAATAAGCATAAAACTCCCGACCCATATCCTTCTTCGCTTGTCGTAATGCCACATATTGCATGCACGGAATTTCCGCAAATGTCACATGAATGAGCTCCTGTAGATTCTTGTCCACAAACAATACAAATCATTTCCTGTACTCTCACAACCGATTCACTTTCTGATACAACAGGTGGTTCAGCTAATAATTCATGTGTTAAAATAGGTGAAGTCGAAGTGTTATCTTCATTTGATGCAATAGTTAGTTGTTCCTCAGAAGTTGTGGCGTTGTTATCAATTGATTCTGTGGCTAATACGTTTTGCTGTTTAAGAAGCTGATCCAGATCCTCTTCAGTAACTAACTTGTCAAGTAATTCTGTTGAAATATGAGTAGATCGGAGTCCTGTTTTTGGTTCTGTTCCAAATAACGCCTTGTAAGGTGAACGCTTAATGGTACGATGAAAGGAGGAATTCTTTTGAAATTGAACAAAATAACAGCCGATTGCCCAATTTTTACTGTCATTGTCAATTAACCAAGCCCGTAACATCGCTTCGACATCTTGGTTTGCACGCTCAACTGACCCTTGACTCGCTGGATGTCTAGGCCTACCATTAATAATTTTGCATGTTGGCCACATGGCAGTTAATTCTTGAATGATTGCAGCAGTAAACTCACGGCCATTGTCACTTTGTAGTATATGGGGACAACCGACTTCCAGGAAAATTTTTAACAGTTCCATTGCTACTTCAGCTGCTCTTTTTGAAATCAATGGTCGCAAAAAACTGAATTTTGTTGCGTGATCTTGATAATGTAATAGCCATTTATAATTCCTGTCGGGGGTTGACTGTAGGTCAATCAAATCAACCTGGCCGCGATGGTTAAAATCATTAGACACAATCGGGCAAACAACAATACCTTTTCTTGGGAATTTCTTTTTAGATTGACATACCGTACAGAGTTTCAAAAATTCTAATACAACAGAAGTGGGAATTAAATATCTGGATTTCAAATAGTACAGCATTTTATCTCTGCCACCGTGGCCCGTCGCTTGATGGGTTTCACAAAGTATGGCATAAAATTCATTTGGAGTCACTATCTTAACCACTGAGTCAGAAGCAAACTTTCTTTTTAACCGACTTCAAAAAAAGGAGGAGGTTCTCAATTCGTCGGAATCTTTTTTTTTTTTTTTTTTTTATGTATGTTCCCCGATTACTCTAAGACGCCTGGACCGATTTCAAAAATTCTTCTTTTGTTTGAAAGGGTATACTTCCTAGTTGGTCCCATAATCATCAGGTCAGGATCTGATGATGGAATCCTAGAGAAATCGAGGGAACTCCTCAAATGTTATAGGCAAACATATAGCGATTTTGGTATTTTCATCAACAATGCAATCATTTGCACTCAGAAAGTATCATTTGGTGAAGTGGAACTGATGAAGAAGACCACAGATGGCAACTGAAACTCCTTAATGCTAAGTATGTCACGGGTATAAAATATCTCGAATAGTTAACCGACTATGATTAAGCAAATACTTATAAATGAATGGTACTGATGAAAATGGTACCATTGAACTGTTCTGATGATGAAGCCGGAAGGTAGGCACTGGAACTCTGAAATAAAACAATGTATCCTAGTCGTGCTTGGGCTTATTGGAATCGTCATGATATGTACTTTGGCCATAAATGATTATCATGTTAATTGGAGATACCTACCAAAACTAAAAAGAGAAAAATAAAAAACTTTTTAACAAAAAATCAAACCGACTTCCAGAACAAAAACTATAAACCAAAAAATAACTTTCTTTTACGAAGTCGGTGTCGAAAAACTGAAAAAAAAAATGGGTACAAAAGACACCGACTTCGGAAAAGAAAGTTATTTTTTGGTTTATAGTTTTTGTTCTGGAAGTCGGTTTGATTTTTAATATCAAAAACTTGGTTGTACCTACCTCCATTACATCATATTTGTTACCGTAATAATATTGCTTGTTTGTTCTCTTAAGATTCAGTACTGGAGCTGATTTAAATTGTTCAATCGCTGTAATCGCTTCTTCTACCCTCTCTTGAGTCCATAACGGTTTTTCCTTATCATGCCGCCCCTCTACAATCGTCTTAATAGCTTCGTTAAACTGTTCCTCACACACAAACTCAGTACGAGGCTGATTTTGTTCCGTATTCAAAGCCATTCTCTATAATTTTCGTAAAATTATACTCAAAAGTGCGTGCGTCCGTCTCCCATAGTGTTTAGAACCAACTAAGACCACGTGCGGACGGCCGCGGGTGAGCGCGGGGTGGAGCAGGGGGCGCGGTAACTGACAAGCAAGCGCGAGCGCGACGTAAACAAGAACTGGACATGTTTTATTATCTTTTCACTGAATCAATTTAGGGGTTTGTTCAAATCACTAGATTTTTTTTGTGAGATTTGTCAAATCACCAGATTTGCTTAGGGAAATGATAAAAACGTGTTGTAATTTTAACATCCTCCGTGATTTGATGAAATCGCTTAGAGATTTGATCAATTCCCTGTTTTCATCATATCCCTGCGACATATACACACATCAACACGGTCTAGGGATATTTCATACTCAATTAAATAACTCGAAAGGTACTGGCCGCATTAGAATCTTTTATACACCGATTTGTTTGTAATTTATCTCAGACAAATTCCAAATTCAAATTTTTGAAAATTCTTTTGTTTCGGTGGCATAAAAATGTCTTGATGTGTAGGAGAGGGAATTTTCATTTGTGCGAAATTTAGAAAACAATACGAATTACGTTTAGTTACAGTTTTTTTTCATTTATAAACGAAAGATAAAGTTAAAATTGAGGTATTGTAGCCATGCAACGCCAACATTTGACGAGGGCGGAGATGTTACGAGCTGTGGGAATGCTGGAAGCTGGGTCTGTTCAGCGTAATGTTGCTGAGGCCATAGGGACCCACCAAAATGTAATTTCTAGATTGTGGACACGCTATCGTGCCACAGGTGAAGTAGCGAAGAGGCACCGGGGGCCAAGTCGCATCACTACCCCCAGACAAGACCGATTTTTGCAAATTACTGCGCGAGCTCAACCAAATGCAACGGCGACTCAATTGGTCCAAAGGCTGCGAGTGGAACACCAACTGCTTGTGAGTGACCAAACTGTAAGAAGGCGACTGCATGAAAGCAATCTACGCTCTCGTAGACTACTCCGGGTCCCACCTTTACGGAGAGGCAATCGTGGTCGACGATTAGAATGGGTTCGGAACCACGTGGACTGGGGCCGTGAGCAATGGTCCAATGTGCTGTTCACGGATGAATCCAGGTTCGGCTTCCATCCAGATTCATGAAGGACGCGTGTTTGGCGAGTTCCTGGACGATGGAGCCGTCTTCAGAACCCTCAGGAAGTTCACCCATACCAAGGAGGAACAATTATGGTTTGGGCAGGAATTCGTCTTGGAGGACGGATGGATCTCGTTTGGGTGCGGAGCAATATGACGGCAGAACGATACGTCCAACAGGTGCTGGGGCCCGTAATCTTGCCCCACAGAACACAGATGGGGCAAGATTTCCTGCTCATGCACGACAATGCCCGGGCACACACGGCGAGAACGGTAGCAGCTTGGTTACATACACACAATGTTAGGGCCTTAGACTGGCCTGCTCAATCGCCAGATCTAAATCCCATTGAGCATGCGTGGGATATGCTGCAAAGAAGAGCTCTGAAGGAAGTTCCTGAAAATCTGGCTACAGAAGATCAACTTTTTGCGCACCTCAGAAGGACATGGGACAACATTCCGCAGCAAGACATTGACAACCTTGTTCTGAGCATGCCGAATCGTTGCCGATGTGTTATGAACGTCATGGGCGCTTTCTCAGACTACTAACTTCAAGTTTATAAACACAAATTAAATAATTTTTCTATTTTTTTCAGTATTTACTCATAAATTAAAAGTTAATTCATATACGGTTTCCGTCTATGCTTCATTTTTTTCCATAAAATCCTGAAATTTTAATCGAAGTACCTTAACTATTATTAAAAAATGGTAATATTAAATAACGTATCTTTTAAATATATACATGTCATATAAATAATTAACACATTGATAGTAATTCGCTTTTATAAAAATATCCCTAGACCGTGTTGATGTGTTTATGTAAGTATGTTCGGGTCAAATCTTGCAACTTAATTTTAAGCAGTTATCCTCCACCGATTAAGATGAAATTTTGCATGCACGTTTAGTTTGGATGACAATGCATGGTTAGCTAAGCGACGTCATTCTAAATCCGATATGGCGTATTAGTTTTTTTTTTGTTCACTGCCATGATATTACAAGCTTTTAATTAGCTTGCAATGAATGTATGTGTGTAAGTGTGTTTGGGTCAAATCTTGCAACTGAATTTTAAAGCAGTTATCCGCCACCGATTATTATGAAATTTTGCATGCACGTTTAGTTTGGATGACAATGCATGGTTAGTTAAGTGACGTCATTCTAAATCCAATATGGCGGGCGGTCCAAGATGGCATTCTAGTTATTTTTTGTTCACTGCCATGGGGTATCAAATGAAAGGGTTTGCAGAGAAGAATACGATAAAAATATGTTTAGAAAAAAGAATACAAATAAATTATTACAAGCTTATATTCACTTTCACCTGAGTGAAATGAGGGGTTCAAGCTACGCAAGATGAAAACAAGCTTTATCCCAGAGGAGCCAGGCTTCCATAAATTAATTATTTATTTTGTAATTAATACAAACCGAAAGTTATTATTGGTATTGGACATATTATTCCAGTTATGTATGGTTAGGATGGAATAATATTTTTGTTCGGTACATTTATGCAAGTTGTGGATTGTTTTTGTTTTTTTTTTTTGGGCACAGAAAATTTATAATAAAGCTTAAGTTGGCCAGTTCGAATTTCGAACACAATCTCTTTACAATGCCATATGCAACTGCCCATATGGCATTGTAAAGAGGTTTGTTCGAAAATCGAACTAGCCACCATAAACAGAACTCAAAAAAAAAGAAAAAGGCGTGCATTTAAAGAATGTGAAACAAAAGACGATGCAGATGTTTGGTGCAGTAAATTAAATTGCGAAATTCCTGTTGACAAAAATGTCTAGCGATATTAATTCTACGCAAGAGGCCCTAGACAAGTGACATTCTATTATCGAAAGAATGGCGAAAGCGATTGTCAAAAATGCAAAATTGTATGTGATTGTCAAGCGATGTCAAAAAATCACGTGATCAATCCCTTACATTTTGAAATTTTGACAATCGCCTTCGCTGAAATCGTATGCCGCTTGTCTAAAGCCTCAGGGTTTATCAAAACAGGTGCTTTAGAGATTATTAATAAATGTACTAAAACTAAATACGATACAAAAAACCTATGATGATATTGTTTAATGGAGAACAACCAAAGTAGGAATCAAGACTGTATCGGAATCCGTTCTTTTAGTTTATTTCTAATATTTAGCATAAACTCGAAAGTCAAGCAGCCTATGGTGCATTTATTCAATGCTCAGATCTACAATAAGCATCAAACACAATATTCAAGACAATACATAGAGCAGCCTTTTATTGTCTCACAGAAGGTGTGAAAAGTAGAGTATGCTCATCTGGGATAAAGCCTGTCTTCGCCTGTTTTCTTGGGCAGCTTGAACCCCTCGCTTCAATCAGGTCTTAACTCCCTCGCTTCTGTCAGGAGTTAACTCTAGGGTCCCTCGTTACGCCTAGGGTTCAATATGCCGCACGTGACGTAAGACACTGTTTTATTCCCTTGGTGCATAATCTACTATTGTTTAATATGATAACTTGTTACAAATGGAATTGTTTCCTCCAAACATAAATGTTATTTTATTTTGTAAATGTAATGTTATTTAAGTGTACCTACATAAAAAAAATTATCACCAATTCGTGGTCTGTAGTTTTTGTTGTTTCATGCATGTGTTAGCCCATTTAACTACTTTGGGCAGGGTCATGAAAATAATAAAATTAACAATGTTGACACGTTTCTTTTCCCAAGGTTTTCTAAAGTAAGTTAGTAAAAAGGTAGTATTTTGTTTGTGAAGGTAACTTCTGGAAATACTGTTTCTATTACGAAATTGCTTTTACTAGAAAGATAATTGTTATATTTTTATTCCGGCAAAATTATCGATCACTTCAGGGTATGATCATATGACATGGGAACGAAACCGCGGCACATATTTAGTTTTTACAACGTGCAAAACAACTTATGTACCTATTTATAACCACATCAATGCCATTAGATTTTTTTTACCAGAAATACACTGTCATCATCATCTGCATAGCCTTTTCTCAACTAAGTTGTGGTGGGCTTGCAGTCTAACTGGATACAGCTGAGTACCAGTATGTTACATGGAGCGACTGCCTATCTGACCTGCAAAACCCAGTAACTGGGTAACACGATACCTCTTGGCTACACTGGTGTCAGATCTCAGGCTTCTGACTACCCGTAACGACTGTCAAAGATCTTCAAATGGCAGCCGGGACCAACCTAACGCTCATCGTGCTTGTCGAGGCACGGAAGGAGCTCACTATGTAAAGTTGGTCACCCATCAACGGACCGACCTCGGCAAGCGTTGCTCAGCCTTGTAGATCGACGACCAGTGCGGCTGTTATTATTTAGACACGAGCGTGACAGCTTGTCTTCGAATTTTTGGTTCTAAGACATGACGGTTTCCTCACGATGTTTTCCTTCACCATTATGAAAGCAGTGGTGATGAAATAATTTACACAGAGTAAAGCGCCTGCCAGGATTTGAACCCACGACAGCTACAACTTGTACGTTGCAGCCGTAACCACTGGGCCACCATTGCTCTTCCTCTATCTCTACCAGAAATACACTGTATGATCTATAATTCAATAACCAGGATTTATGTAATACATAACATGATTTAATATATAATGTAATACATAATATAAAAAGAGTACCCATTCCTTCTGGCACGTTCTACTCCAATTAGATCTACGCTTGGAATGTGGAATTACAAGCGTCTTATTCCGACTGACCGACTCCTTGACAATTCAAAATTGCCTGTAAATGGTTTAATTGAAATAAATGCTTTGAGTCGAGAGGAATTGAGTACAGCAAAATCATTTTGTTGATTCCGCTACATCTACATTAATTTATGACTAACGTCCTTGACATTTAAAAGACATATTATCCAAAAAACGCCGACGTAAAAATTACTACAAATAAGATAAAATACTACGCGAATCAAACCGTGCGTAACGTAAACACGTTGATTACGTAAAAATTACTCCAACCTCACCGAGATTTTACACAAAAAAGCCGGGAAAAAATATTGGTCAACAAATCGTTTTTCGTCAGTTCGTTTTGTCCTAGTTCCATTGTGTGACAGTGAGTAGAAACTCAATGGACCCCGAGGCCTGACCCTGGCTAGCAACACGATGATTGATACTTTGAAAGTAACAATACCGTAGCAATCTACTGTCATGGCTGCAGTAGAGTAATTGTTGACCTCTAAAATGCTGTGACAATTTTCTATAAAAGAGGCTGACTCAATGATAAGCACCTATCCACTTTGTAATATATACAAATCTATGTTTGTTCGTATTTTAATGTTCCTCTGATTGCGATTAAACTTTGTCAAGGTTATAGGCATAGTACACGTATACGCGTGCCATCTGCTGTAAGTAAATAAAAAATACAAACTATATAACTTAGAATAATATCGCATAGAAGCCTTGTCTAGAACAAAACACGAGCGATATCGTGTGTCCACTTCAAAAATATGGGAAAACGCACTACTAGTATGTTGCTGGGTCAAATCAAGACAAGTATTTTATGTTATCTGGAATTGGATAAGCTAAAGATGATGACCAGGTAATTAATAAAGCACTTGGTGTGGAATTAACACTCAAGGGAACTTTGTGAAATGTACGTAATCAAACAATTACAGGCAAATAATCACAAACAAAATTTAGTCCGGTTTAATTTAACATTTAATAACTAAACAACTTTTATTTTAAAAAGACTGTAGGTAACAGTGTCGATAACGAACATAGTTTAGAGCCTGTAAATAAATATATTTTAGTTTTACGCATATAGAATCTCCACCTCCTATATTTACAAAGACTAATATTATAAAATACCTAATGCCAAGTTAGTTTCTTAAGTGTTATATCGTATTCAATAGCGTAGGTAGCAGGACATCAAAACCATTAATATTTTTGCTAAACAAAACTAAGAACAAAATTGAAAGCAATGTGGGTAGAACACTGTATTGTGATAAGTTAGGTTATTAATTTTTTTGTTTGATGATCGATATACGCACTAATAATGTAATTCGACCACATTTATTTTTTGTTTTCCTGTAGTTTTATGACATCCTTTCACGTTAAAACTGTCATTTTCAATTATTTTTAATTATTCACTCGCGAGCTGTGTTCGACGGAACGTGACTTTGAGTACACAGTACGTTAGCCACTTTGGCTAAGTTTTGATTGCCTCACTTTTTGCACTCGTA
The DNA here is from genome assembly GCA_964057195.1 of Orthosia cruda. NCBI lineage: Eukaryota > Metazoa > Arthropoda > Insecta > Lepidoptera > Noctuidae > Orthosia > Orthosia cruda. The sequence continues at coordinate 41,595,589 of OZ059835.1, forward strand.
CTAGGTTTCTATGCATTATTATTCTAGGCTCTATATACTCGTATAAACCTTCGCGCAAGTGCAAACAATCATAATATTTCCAACTGCGATAGCAACGCGCAGGGTACCAGCTAGTAATACTTATGGAGTGTTTATTAGAGCAAGAATTAACTCAGAATTGTTTCTTTTCTGATAGTTACATAAATTGTGGTCCTAAACTTCAATTCTTAGAATCCGAGTAGGGATGTATTCTGGGTAGAAAAATGATAATTCTATTAGTCCGTTAGTGAGATTGTCATATAATATTGAACACATATTTTTGCTTTACCAAATCAACAAAAATTAACAAAGATACAGCGCATCAAAGTTTAGGAGTGGGGGCTTGTAACGTCACTATGTCAGTATAAAACCGTACTACGGCGTGACGTCACTATGTCAGTATAAAACCGTACTACGGCGTGACGTCACTATGTCAGTATAAAGTGTACTACGGTGTGACGTCACTATGTCAGTATAAAACCGTACTACGGCGTGACGTCACTATGTCAGTATAAAACCGTACTACGGCGTGACGTCACTATGTCAGTATAAAGTGTACTACGGTGTGACGTCACACGAATTTTCAACACATTATATCGTCTTCACTTTATGTTTACGTGTCAAAACAAAAAATACGTGTTCAATATTTTGTATTAACAGTTAACATCCCTATTGAGTTGACTATTTGTTAAAATTATAATCTTTTAATAAATATTACTTTTTATTATCTAATAACTTTCATTTGTGACATAAAACAGAAACATAGAAAAAATATATAACCAGGAAAGACTACAACTTTACACGGCGTGCTTTCATTTCTGCGAAAGAATCTATTAGCTCTTCAAAGTCCGTCGCATAGGCAGTTTTGTTTTCAATGGCTAAAAAAGTTAGCTTTAAGCTAGAAAAGTTTTTTTTTCAAACATACTATTATATTCATAAACGATTACTTGATAAAAACCTATGAGATTGTAGGAAAAGTGGCTTCATTTTTTTGATATTTCGAATTATTGTCTCAAGGATTTGGCGCCCCATGAAATTGCCGCCCGGGGCAAGTGCCCCGGTTTGCCCCCCCTTAGATCCGGGGCTGGAGACAGGCCTAGTACCTATGTACCTACACTTACATGACATCAGTGTTGCTTAGTTAGGACTAGATTGTTGTAGATTGCAACACTCTTGCCATCCACCGGGCACAAATCCAGAATACGGATTACTATTGAAAATTCCAGATAATAATGTTGACCTATAAATCGATCACAGGGCTTCACGCCCATCAGAAGAGCTTGTGAGCTAGAACCAAAGCGTTTAAAAGATTTTATCTGTCTGCCCACGGAACCGGAACAAACACAATAGTACCTAACAACACACAAATGATGATGAGATAAAAATAACTACTCTGTTGCGGACCAACAAATACAAATGAACACACAACTATAAAAACAAATGAAAAGACAATTATAAAAGAACTAGCTTTTGCCCGTTTTTGTCTGCATAGGATTAGTACTTCGAAAACCCACACGCGCAATAATCTATACCAATATTATAAAGCTGAAGAGTTTGTTTGTTTGAACGCGCTAATCTCAGGAACTACTGGTTGGAATTAAAACATTATTTTTGTGGTGGATAGTCCATTTATCGAGGAAGGTTATAGGTTGTATAACATCACGCTATAACTAATAGGAGCGGAGCATAAGTGAAAAGTGTTGCAAAAACGGGCACAATTATTCCTTTTTGAGAGCGTCCGTTGCGTGCGCTGCGTAAACGGTTTAAGTTACGCAAATATTATGTATTATGGAATTGTTTCTTTTTAAAAGTTCTAAAAAACGGTCCGCGACAACATAAGTCTATCTTTTAAGATTGACTCATTATAACCTTTTTTTATGGTAATCAAATTTGTTCATTTGCGAAGGAGTTTTATCAACATCTATACTAATATTATAAAGCTGAAGAGTTTCTTTGTTTGTTTGTTTGTAGGATAGTTAGAGTAGGTAGGGTAGGTAGCGTAATGAGGTAGTGGTAGGTAGATAGATAGCCAGTTGACGGGAGCGAAGCCGCGGAGGTCAGCTAGTATTACCAATATGTGTGTAGGCTGCCTTACTTAGAAATTATTGGTTCACCGTACAAACTTCCAACTCCCTTTCCACCCCATTAACGATGATTTCCGGAATAAAAACTACCTTATGTCCTTCCCCGAGTATCAAACTATCTCCATACCAAATTTCATCTAAATCGGTTCAGCGGTTTAAGCGTAAAAAGGTAACAGACAGACAGACAGAGTATTATGTGTATGCGATATTACTATGGATGTTCTCGATAGCAACAACAAACCAAAGACTGACTTAAAATTAACTACGAGACCGAAATAAAGAGTGTCCCAAATACCGAAGTAATGACCGGGATATGTTATCTCTGTCTAACTTATCATGATAGAAAAGGAGACAAGACCTTGCCTAATTTGTATTGAATGACTATGTCATATGAACAAGCTTGTGGTTATTTGAATATACGTGCGAATCTCTTTATTTAAACAAATTGAGAACAATATTCATGTACAACAAAGGCGAACTTAACTACAAACGGAGTTTGAGTCTAAGTGTGAGTGTAAGTGATTGACTTTCATCATGAAGTCTAATCTAGAATCTAGGGGTCTTTAAGTCAAGAGTGAATAGGTTACTTCTAGGCAAGCGTGCTCCACCGTCGACCACATCATCGCTTACTATCAGGTGAGATAGTGGTCAAGCGCGAGCCTATATAAGAATAAAAAATAAAATAAAATTGTGACATGAAATGTCAATAACCAGAAACAAGGCATTGATATGATTGTCCTAATTAACACATTAACTACTACTTCTATCTGATACCAAATATCTGCGGAGTCTGTATTTCATGATAGCTACAACCTTGAGTATTTAAGTCAAGAGTGAATAGGTTTCTTAACTTTTACATCTACTTTTTTCTACTTTTACATACTAAGCGTGTTACATCGTCGACCACATCATCGCTTACAATAGTAATAAAGTTTATAAAAACAAACGAATATTACCTATGGTTATCAAATACAACTACTAGACTCCGGATTAAGTTTGTCAACTTCATCTCGATAGTTATCTATTAAAGACAGTTGGTAATCTAGTTAACAAAACTTCAACATAACATAATGTCATGCCTTTTTTTTTGCGGTGTGGGAAATCATTCAATGACTTATATTACTCGCCGTCCGCAAGCCCGCGCCTACAGTGGCCGGGAATCGGCTTGCGACTCCCAACGCCCAGGGCATCCCCAGAGGCGTCACCGTTGCGTCTTGCTCATGCGTTCTGCCTCCTTCTTCGCGAGCATTACTGCTTCGCAGAAGGAGGTGGCAGCTTCCCATGTCCTCTCGCTCCGTACCATGGTCTGGACTAGGCCCAGATGCGAGATGTAGCTGTAGGTATTTCTCCCGAAGCCTTATACAGATTCGAACCTAGTACAACCTACATTTCGCCAGCTTTGGTGGCGGATATTGTCATCAAACAAACACAAAAATCTCTGGTTTTGTGTGTAGTCTTTTTGATAAATCCAGGTGGATAACCTATTTGCCTGACCTGAGACCCAACCCAGAACCTCTTGATCAGCAGTTACGCACGTGACCACCCAACCAACGAGTATTTAAATGATTTTATCTGTATTTCCATTCAAGAGTAACAACAAACCGATAAATACGATAAAAATAACTACCATGCCAAATAGAGATAAATTGTTCCAAATATCGAAATAATAACCAGAATTGAATTATCTCTGTGTAACTTATCATAATAGAAAAGAAGACTTGTCTAATCAGCAAATACATTTTTGAATTTACTAAGCTTGTGGTTATTTGAACACACGTTTGGGCTTAGATTTAGATGTACTCGTAATTAGCATGAAATAGGTCAGTAACCAGAAACAAGTGACGATAAAATCTCACACCATTTTGTGTAGAAAGAATTCAGAAATGGCTGTGGGCCCTGGCATCTTGGACCACTAGTTATATCAGTCAAAAAAAAAACCAGTAGGTAACCCGTTGGATGGAATATAAAAATAAATTCCAATTATTCGAAGGGGAAATCGAAGCCTAAATCTAGGTATCTTTAAACACAATAGTAACAACAAACCAAATGAATGCGTTAAAATAACAATACGCTACATTGAGAGAGATTGTCCCAAATATTGAAAGAATGATCGAAATAACATTATCTTTGCCTAAATCAGAGTGGAAAGAAAATATCTTGACTGACTTTGTTTTGAATGATTACCAAATATATTTGCATAATCTTGTGGTTATTTGATCACATGTTTGGGTGTAGATGATGTAATTTATCTTGAGAAAGGCCAATAACCGGAAACAAGGCTTCGATAACACAGTTTCAATTCATCCATTGTCCAAAGCATAATCGGCTTTTATAGCTTGTCACCGGTCATTCGAGAACCACATCCGATTCTTTAGAATAAAACGAAGGCACAAAATAACCACCTTTCGGCGGATCGAAGGTTACTTCCACAGTATGGATTGTGTTACTGCGCTACTTTTGCGCGAGCCTATCAATAAAAAAAAATTCTCAAAGAGAGAACAAGGCGTAGTAAACTAAATGCATTCGCATTATCATCATCATTTCAGCCGAAAGTCATCCACTGCTGAACAGAAGCCTTCCCCAAGTGTCGTCACATCGACTGTTCCTGTGCGGCTCCCATCCAGTAGCCTCTTCATTTTAATTGGGTTTGTGCTACCCTTCCTCATCAACATCTGTATTGCTTCATCTAAATCTAAGTAAAGCTCATTTTAAAGAGCTAAAAACCTGATTGTTAAGCTTACTCTGAAGAGGTAGATTGTTTTGTTGCCAATGCTCGCAAGAGATAATCTTTGAAAGGACAGATCCGAATTCAAAAATTAGTGCCAGAAAGTCAATTTAAACTAGAAAAACCGACCAAGTGCGAGTCGGTCTCGCACACGAAGGGTTCTGTACCATTATAGCAAAAAACGGCAATAAAAAAACGATTGTTGTATGGGAGCTCCACTTAATTATTTATTTTATTCTGTTTTTAGTATTTGTTGTTATAGCGGCAACAGAAATACATCATCTGTGAAGATTTCAACTGTCTAGCTATCACGGTTCATGAGATACAGCCTGGTGACAGACAGACAGACAGACAGATGGACCGCGGAGTCTTAGTAATAGGGTCCCGTTTTTACCCTTTGGGTACGGAACCCTAAAAATGCGGAGTTTCTGTGGTATAGTGTAGGCTAAAATGCGCATTTTATCTATTAATAATCAAACCGAAGGTGCTAATAGACCGTCACATGTTAAACACCTGATTAATAATGTATGATACATCATGCTTTAAGTCTTCTGTCATGACCAAAAAATATAGCTATGTATCAAAACAAGCATATACTTAATTAAAACAGCTGAATCATCTACATACCTACCTTTTTGCACATAGATTAAATAAAAGAAACACGTTTAGAACAGGAAGTCTCTATATACTTATTAGTTTAAGGAGTTACTACGCATCTACACATTAATATCTATATTGATAAATATTTAAAATTGAAGTTTCTGTTGTAGTGTCAAAATAACAGCTTTTTATTTAATGTATATGAATTGTTACACGTTATCTACTTTATCAAAAAATAATGAATCAAAAAGTTAGTAAGAATTGAAATATTCAAATGTTTTTAAGTATTTGTTGTGCGCTTTTGTAAGTGTCCTAATTTTGTAAATCTCTCTATGACACTGAGGTTTGCTGTCAGAGAACCCAATTATGTACAAGTACAAAGGCGGACTTAATGCCTTAGGCATTTTTTACCAGTCGCCTTTTGTATTTGTTTAAAGAATATGAATATAAATCATTTTCGAAAATTATGTTTGTCTATCTATCTTTCTGTATATCTGTTTCGGCTAATCTTCTAAACCGCAGGCTTATTACGTATCTTTTGCAAGAGCAAAACGATAGCAATCAAACGCTTTGTGTCATAAAAGTCGGTATTACCTGCAGTGTAGGTATGGTAGGTCCTACACAATCGTTTGCTAATCGCTCGCTGTTTGTCAAATGTACTTATTTCCAAAGAAACCGCCAACAACTCTAAAACGTTTGTATTGAAGAGCAATTATTGCGCAAAAATCGCTATCGTTTTGCTCTTGCAAATGATACGTAATAAGCCTGCTGGTAGACCGATTTTGAGAAGACCTTCACTAAGTTACGCGCAGAAAGATGAAATTTACGTTTTATATTGCTGCTTTGTCGTGGACAAAGTCGCAGGCAACAGCTAGTTTTTGTATGAAAAAAAAAACAAGTACATTATGGGGAAAATCGCAAGTTCATAAAAATAATTGTATGTTTGTCTCATAAGTAAGGTACCTACCCAAATAGATGTACCTACATACATAATTGCAAGATAGACTTCATCTTAGTTTCCTAGGTACAATTTATGTTAACTTGAGAAAATATACTGTCGAAGATGTGATTGAATGAAAATTAAAAATACGGAACCCTAAAAGCATTTTATGTCATGGTCACAGAAACAGAAGACCTTTCGGTGCGCAGTATTCATTGCTATGACTAGATGTAAAAAAGTAAATGAAGCAAAAGGAATATGTAAGGATCTTAGCAGGTGGCGTTCTGTAGTTCAACCCCCATGGAAAAAGGATGTGCTTAGTTTTTGGTAAAGACGCAATATCGAAAAACTGAAGAATATCTCGTAAAGGTGTTCGTAGAAAGGCGATCAACTACTGGCACTACTGCTGATAATTAAGCTGATGTATCACACTTATTTATCTTCATAGATGTAAAATATATATAAAGATATACTATATATTTACTCGGCTAGGACCAACCTCCTCAAGTTCCACAAAAAAAGAAAAATTGAAAGAGGCCTGTTTTTGATATAATTATCTAATAATATCTATTTTTATTTTATTGTGTGCAATTTTGCTGCTAGGTTATTTCAGTTTTATGTAACTTTGTGTGTTTTTGACTTGTAGCATCATTTTGGAGCAATCTTTAAATATGTTATAATTGGTGATTTTATATAAATAATATATAAATAATTAATTGGTCATAATATGACCAGAAAAAATCAGAGCAGACTGGGTCAAGAAGTCGAGGCACCAAAACATGGAGTCCGTCACAGATAAGTAAGTAAACTAATCTTTAAAAGCTAACCTAAGTAGGTATAATTATCTTAAAACATAAAAGGTACTAATTTGGTAAAAAAAAAAAAAAATCTCGACACTGTTCAGCGATTGCTGTATTAAATTTGAAATTGTATATACAGATTTTGACCAAAATAATCAGCATATGAATTGTTAAACAATGCAGTGATATTTATAAGTAACGCTCGTCATTATTTTTTATTTTAGATCCATCAATGACAGACCATTTCAAGGTTTTGCGTACAAGTAATAACTGTCGTTACATAGTCGGCAGCTTGATTGATGTTCTTACGCGAGACCGAATACGGATGCTACTCGAATGTTAAGAAATAGTTAACGCTTCAAGCTGTAAAAAACTTATTGCAAGTACCACAGTAATTCACACTGACAGATTAATATCTACAAGCTTCTCCATTTTTTTTTTAGTTTTTATTCTTACGAGCTAGGTAACAACAAAAAACATCATACCAGTCGTCGGAACAACAAATTGCTTATCCTGTAGTCACCGTGACACAGCACTGTGGTACTCAATGGAGCCTTAAACTTGTTAAACACATGGCGTGTGTCCTCAGATTCTAATAACTTTGCCAATCTCTCCTTATGTTCTTCTTTAGTAACATTTATGGCGCTTGCAATCATTTTCTTCCAAGTTTCAGAGATATTAGCGGATTCGCCTTCATCGTGCACCTTCGCTTTTACAAACATCGCGTCTTTGGCGAAATTTTCAGGATCTGCCTTTTGGTACGCGAACGATAAAGCGTGGAATCTGGCTAAGTATTCCATAGCACTCGCAGCATGTTCCCAGTCTATGGACTTGAACCTGCTGTAAGTCCCGTACCCCTTCACCGTCAGGTCTTCCATCACAACCGTCTCCTCACCTTCCGCTGACTCGCCTCCGAAGAACTTGGGGAACTCGAACCGCTGCTCCGCACTGAGATTGTGTTCATCTTGAATCTTATCGTACACTTTAACAAGGTCAGAGTACACAAACTGTTCGGTTTTGAACATGTAATCTATGTTCATAACTTTCCGAAACACTCCACTGATATTAGCCACTTTCGCGAAGAGTTTCAAGGTGTCGTGATCTGGTGTTGTGACATTTACGGAGAATAAAGCTGATGTATAGTTGGCCCCACCACTTGTTAGTTCTTTCACTGATATTTGTTCATGTTTGTATTGTAATGTCTCGATGATTTTGGCGAGAACTTTACGTAATATAGTCTCCGCGTCCGACATGGTTAGCGACTGATTCACGACTGGTCCTAGTTGACTGTCTATGATCTGTCTGTGAGTCCGCGGTTGAGGTACAACAGATTGTTTGACTTGCCCAATGGTTCACAATATTATCGTTATTTTTGTTCGGCTATGTTCACACAAAACTATTTGGCTGATAGAACTACTGCTGCCAATATAAATAGTTATTAGTTAGTAGTAATGTTGTGTTTATGGGCGATCGTTAAACGGTACATTTTACTACTTGTTTTTTAAGCGATATGGTTAAATTACTGTTGTATCTGTTAAACTATATGAGTGCCGTAAATATAATTAGAAATTATCTTCATTCATGTAAAAATAATCTAAGTACCGACGCGGTGACGTTTGCTTTTGAAATAATTGGTGCAGTTTATTTGTTTTATCATTATCATATTGTGCATAAGTTTAACAAAGTATTAGAATATGGTAGATAAGATTGCTTTGTAGAATTATTTGAGTAGCATAATTATCTGTTTTATTTCTAATAGTTCCTATTGAATCAGGTGAGTCGTTAGAATATTATCAGCTTTTTTAATGTTCCCACTGAGGGACATAGGCGTCCTCCCTGTTAGAGGGAATGGGTCGTAATCCACCACGCGGGATTAATGCGGGTTGGTGAATGACACATAATTATATTAAAAATTTTGGTTTAAGGACATACCGGTTTTACAAAAAGTAAAGTGCCTGCCTGGGTTTGAACCCACGACCTACAACTTATAAGTCGCGGCCGATACCACTAGGCCACCACTGCACTCCACACATAGCGAAACTCCTCCGTGCCTCGGAAAGGACGTTCAACCGTTGGTTTCGCTTCTCATTTGAAAATCTTTGACAGTCACTCCAAATAGTCATCTCTTAAAAGACCTGCCAAGTGTGAGACGTACTTGCGTGGAGAGCGTTTCGTACGATAAATATTTTTTAACCATGTTTGCCAAGAAAAAACTTAACATTTTATCTGGAAAACATACATTCCAACTGCAAATGTAAGTTCTTTTAAGACTAAAGACTTCGGTTATTATAGGTTTTCTTGTAATCAACAGGGTGTTTTTCAAGTGGATATCAATGGCCAAATCAAAAACTATGATGAATAGCGAAAAACACTCAAAGCAGCCACGGGGCTGATTTTGATGAAAACTAAGACTGTATCAATGGACTTTTTGAAAAATCAAATATTCCTTAGCCATGAATCGATCGATCGATTTTGTAATAACACAAGAAGTATTATTACACAATTCGACAATGTCGCTAATAAGGATCAAATTCTGGTAAGTAATGACATACGGAAAACTTAAGGAAAGAGCTAATTTTTTACAAAATCCTTAAAGGACATGGACAGAAAGTACATTCTATTTACAAATACATAACAAATATAATTGAATAAAAAAAAATGAAAAATGAATTACTAGACAGTTTTTTACCTCCCTGAACTTGACGTTTTTATTTCAAAATAAAAAAGTAGTGCAAGACGAATTAAAGTACCATGTGTGACCTGCCGCCATAATATACCATAGAGAAGATAAAAAATATATTATTGGACGTTCCTCTCCACGCACGTAAGTTATTAGACGTGAATTGTACGACAAGTTCTCTTATTAGGAACATTTTATTCACATGAAACTGTCTTGTTATTGTGTATTGATATTGTTTGCATGAAATAAAATATTTTATTTTTATTTTGATGCATTAGTAAATTTTTTTTCTCACAAAATAAAATACTTGTAACGGAACGCGACGTGTTTGACAGACGATGTGTCAGACTTGATATTTTTGTCTATGTCTTCAAAAGCTATTCTTTGCTAATACTGCCACATTTTTTGAAGCCCATCCGCAACCAGACTCAGTTTAATAACATGCTAATCATTATACATCTCAGCAGTCCATTACTTTGTTTAAATAACTAGTATTGAGATTGCCCTGTGCAATAAGACCGCCCATTGTACACCTACTTTTATGATTTTTTGTCCTGTATATATATTTTTGTTGTGCACAATAAAGAATATAATATATAAATAATGCTAAAACCTTACAAGATATCTGTATTCTCACAACTGTGTGCTTATTTAAAGCGCCTGGCGTTTTTTTAATAGCGATGTCATTAACTGTACACTTATTGCAACGATCTGAATAATAGGTTTAATGAAACTGTTTTCGTCTATTCTGTTGTTGTGACGAGTTCCTGGAGTTTTTTATTTATAGCAATTGTATGTGCTCATATTCACGAATATAAAACAGCAAGAACCATTGTTGTAAATTAAATTCAAAATCAAAATCAAAATATTTTTTTTTTATTTCACATAGGCCTACATGGGCACTTATAAAACGTCGACAAAATGTGCACGGTTCGGGTTGGTCGTTTCCTATGGAGAAGAACCGGCAAGAAACTCCATGGTTACTCTTTTAAAAATGGTTTGGTTTTACAATATTTCCATGTTACAGCATTAGTACTTAGATATGGGCGGACAACGTAGGCCCGAATTATGACAATAAGTCGTAAGAAACTAAAAAAAAAAGAAAAAGATTATATAAAAAAGTTAACAAATGTTAACTAGCATCTAGAAGGCCTACAATGTTCACACATTCACAAAACAATCTATACAAAGGTAAAAAATAATAAAAATAAGTATAACAAGACTAAATTTAACATGTTGCACAAATTTTGTTATCAGTGCTGTAACTATTCTTAGCAAAGGGCTTTAAAGATGATTGAAAACCATTGTAAAAAGTCTAATTAAAAGAAGGAAAGAAAAAATGAGATTGTGCATATTTGTGCCGTTTACAAGTTACCAGGGAAGCCGCATGCGCAGAAGGAGCGAAGGCCAAATGTTTTTATCTTCAACGTAGTCCTTGATTTTATAATATGCTTTTTTAACAAGGATACGTTTGATGTAGTTTTTGAACCTTCCATCGGTCAGTTCTATAACTGACTTTGGCAACTTGTTATAAAAGCGTATACTGTTTATAAGAAAAGACTTAATACTGTGGAAATAAGCATAGTATACTAACCTAGCTGTAGCTACATCGGTTAGCTGCCTTATTTTCCTTACTGCATATGCAGCCGAACTTAACCTACCCGAAAGAGTTCTAATGTGTGCGCCCCACTGCAATTTTGAATCGATAGTAATCCCTAAGAATACAGTTTCCGTTATAACTTCAAGATTTTTGCCGTCAAGATTTAAGTTTAGGTCAAGTTGTGGTACATTTGGTAAAGAGAACTTTAGACATTTTGTTTTTTTCGCATTCAGTAAAAGATTGTTAGCTGCGAACCATTTTGAGAGAACAATTAGACTTTCGTTGACATTTATGACATCCGTATCTTGCCTATCTATTTTAAAAATTAGCGAAGTATCATCAGCAAATAGAATTATATCCGATAATTTGGCCATCATAAAAGGGAGTAAATCATTAATGTAAACAAGAAAAAGGAAAGGGCCGAGAATTGAACCTTGGGGCACGCCCATCTTGACTAGAGACCCGGAGGACGTCGCCCCATTAACATTTTGATAAATAGGAAAGCACGAGATCAGCAGATTTTCCACGAATTCCGTAGTGGTGTAATTTACAGATCAGTGTGTTGTGGTCGACGCAGTCGAAAGCTTTTGAGAGATCACAGAAAATGCCAATGGCATCCTGGGACCTCTCCCAAGCCTCCAAGATGTGGCTGATGAGTTTTACTCCCGCGTCCGTTGTCGACCTACCTTTCGTAAAACCAAACTGTTGACTATGCAGTATCCCATTTGAATTGAAGTGAGACAACATCTGTTCCAGCATGATTTTTTCAAAGATTTTACTCAATGCTGGAAGCACGGATATAGGTCTATAATTAGAAGGATCACTCTTACAGCCTGATTTGAAAATTGGTACTACTTTACTGTGTTTCATTAAGTCAGGAAAAGTGCCGCTGTCCAAACATTGATTGAATATGCCTGTTAGGACAGGAGCAATTGAGTCAATAATATCTCCAAGAACCCTAACGGATATCCCCCACAAGTCTTCAGTATTTTTTTTATTGAGACTTTTGAACGCGTTTTTAATTGAATCAATACATATTGGTAATAATTCGATAACTATGCCGACGCCCATACAAAATCTGTCCTTGTCCTTTCATCATCATCATCATATCAGCCGCAAGACGTCCACTGCTGGACATAGGCCTCCCCCAAGCGTCGCCACATTGACCGGTCCCGTGCGTCCCGCATCCAGCGGATCCCTGCAACCTTCACCAGGTCATCAGTCCACCTGGTGGGAGGCCTTCCAACGCAACGTCTTCCGGTTCGCGGTCGCCACTCCAGAACCTTTCTGCCCCATCGGTCATCCGTTCTGCGAGCAATGTGCCCTGCCCACTGCCACTTAAGTTTGGCAATTCTTCGGGCTATGTCGATAACCCTGGTTTTCTTGCGGATCTCTACATTTCTGATTCGATCACGTAAGGAAACTCCGAGCATAGCCCTCTCCATTGCCCTTTGGGTGACTGTAAACTGCGATCGCCAACCCGCCTGCAAAGCGTTGCGATTATGGCAAATACCCCCAAACCGATGAATAGCTCAACCATGAAATGGCCCCTAGTGCCCGTCTACCCTCGACTACGGTAGCGGTCGTTGGTTCGGCTAATAATCCCCGGAGTTGACCCGGCTACCCCAATAAATACCGACGACTGTACCTGGCAACATACAACACGCGAACACTCCGGACCGACGAGAAGATAGCCGAACTCGAGGAAGAGTTGAACGGGTTACGATGGAATATCATAGTGATCCAGGTGGTACCGGCCGCGACTTACAAAACACCTAAAGAACCCAGGCAGGTGCTTTACTTTGTGTAAATTATTTCATCACCACTGCTCTCAAAACGGTGAAGGAAAACATCGTGAGGAAACCGGCATGTCCTAGAACCAAAAATTCGAAAACATGTGACATCCACTAACCCGCACTGGGCCCGCGTGGTGGATTATTGCCCATGCCCTCTCACAGAGGAGGCCTGTGTCCCAGCAGTGGGAACATTAATAGGCTGTTGATGATGATCATAGTGTTATCTGAAGTCCGAAGAGAGGGGGAGGACTCGATAATCTTTAATTCCGGTAACCTGCTCTACTTCCGAGAGGGCGACCGGCAGTCCCAGGGTGGTGTCGGGTTTATCATCCACAGTTCCATTGTGGCCAACGTAGTGAGAATCGAGAGTGTGTCGACTAGGGTGGCGTAACTTATACTCAGAATATCCTCAAGGTATTTGCTGAAGTTCATACAGGTCTACGCCCCGACCTCGGTATACCCCGACGACGAAGTAGAGACAATGTATGAGGACATTTCCAGAGCTATGCATAGTCATAAAACTCACTTCACCTTGGTCATGGGGGATTCCAACGTGAAACTGGGTAAACGAGACGATAATGAGCTGCGAGTGGGACAATTTGGATTTGGACGACGGAACCACCGGGCACACCTACTGGCCAGTTTTATGGAGAAGGAGGGCCTCTATATGATGAACTCCTTCTTCAGAAAGCGTGAGCATAGGAAATGGACCTGGCAGAGCTCCGATGGTGCAACGAAAAATGAGATAGTCTACATCATGTCGACGAAGAAGCAAGTGTTCAATGATGTCTCTGTGATCAACGCGGTTAAATATTAAGCTGGAAAGATCTGGATTGATGAAATCTACGCTCCGTCCAGCACAGATTCAGATTAAAAACCCCGAAAGCTTTCAGCTCGAACTCCAGAATCGTTTCGAGTGCCTAGGGAGCTTCCTACTACTCAAAGAGATGTCAGCAAAATTGACGGGGCCCACTAAGGCCGATGCCTGTCTGGGTCGCGGATAAATTTGAAAAAGAGTTACCGTGGCCCTGGCTCAAGCAACTGAAGGAACACGGGTGGGTTTTAGTCACAGGGCGATTTAGCACCAAAAAAAAAAAAAAAAGTTAGCTTCGTGGACGATTACAACGATGGGTTCGTGGAAACTGTCCATTCGGTCGGGTCTAAGTTTTTCAAGACCCGTCATGCAAATAAGAACAAGAAATTATCCGATCCATCTCTCAAGCTCATGAAGAAGAGGCGTGAAATGATCCTGTAATCTTCAGACGATGCGTGGAACTATCGGCGGCTCAATAGACAGATCTCGAAGTCCTGAAAAAGCGACCACCGCCGCTTTAATACAGGGCGTATTAAAGACGCGATTGAGCGGAATAAGGGCTCCAAGGTGTTCAAAGTCAAAGCCAAATGTATTTATTTCAACTGGGCCATTAAGCGGCACTTTTGAACGTTAACAATCATTTACAAGTATTAAAAATTGATTCTACTGTGCATTCGGAACAGTAGCTTGTTATGGAGAAGAATGCACAAGAAACTCCATACTTACTCTTTAAAAAAAATAAGTTTTTACAATATTTATATAAGTACAAACATTAATAAATTCATGTACGCGAGAACTCTGCATCCAGAACTACTATACTTACTACATATAGAAATAAAGTATTATAAGCACTAAATGGTAAATTCCTTCACATGATAAATAGGAACATGGTTCTCACATTCTTACAAATATTGCAAACATAGGTAAATTACCTAATTCAACAAGAATGGAACAGTGTGCGAGTCAATTTTTTTAAACAAATAGAAAAGAAAAAATTAAGCTTTACTATAATTATGAATATAATACAAATTAACCAGTTTGATATTGTCTACACTAATGATTGCCTTATGGAGCAGGACCAGCATGTTTCCAAGCATTTTTAACTTGAATATAATCATCTAATTTGTAATATACTTGCTTACAAAGTGTGCTTTTAACTATTGTTTTAAATTTTCTTTCATTAAGTTTTAATATCTCACAAGGTATTTTGTTATAGAATTTAACACAGTACCCCATGAAAGATGTGTGTACTTTAGCTAATCTATTAGATGGTTCATCTAACATATCTTTATTTCTAGTGTTACAAGAGTGTTTATCACTAACTTAACTTAAGTGATTTATATTTTTCCTTATATACATAATATTTTCATAAATGAATTGGCAAGAAACTGCCATAATATTAATCTTTTTAAATAGCTCCCTAAGAGATTCTCGGAAACATATCTTATATATGGCTCTGACTGCTCGCTTTTGCAATATAAATATTGATTCAATGTCAGCCGCCCGACCCCACAGTAAAATACCGTATGACATAATGCTGTGAAAGTAACTAAAATAGACCAAACGCGCGGTTTCTACATCCGTTAACAAGTTGTTTGCGAGAGATGAGAGAGAGCAGAGGCAGCTCATGAAACTGAAGACCGACGATGGCAGGCTGTATACGCCAAACCAGAGCTTTCTGAGGGAGATCGAGGGGTTCTATGGGCAGCCGTACATGTCAATCAGCAAACCTGTTGCGAATCTAGCAAACGACCCAAGAGCATTATACCGAAGACATCCCGGATGTCAGCCTCTACGGGATTAGGATGGCTCTGAACCAACTTAAGAACAACAAGGAACCGGTTGATGAAGGAATTACGGCCGAGGTCCTGAAGGTGGGGGAGAAACCGGTACTTAAAACCCTTCAGAAGCTGTTTGATTTCGTCATACTCGAAGGGAAAATGCCACAGGCATGGTGCAGGTGTGTGATGGTGCTCTTCTTCAAGGAGGGCGACAATGCCCTACTGGAGAACTATAGGCCCTTCTCACTTCTTAGCCATGTCTACAAGCTGTTTTCAAGAGTCATCACGAATCGTTTCGCGCGCAGGTTTGATGATTTCCAACCTCCCGAACAAGCTGGTTTCCGAAAAGGTTTTAGCACAGTAGATCACATACATACGCTACGGCAGGTTATACAGAAGACCGAACAGTATAACCTACCTCTTTGTTTAGTGTTTGTGGACCACGAGAAAGCCTTCGATTCGATCGAGACTTGGGCTGTACTGCAGTTTCTCCAACGGTGCCAAATCGACTACTGGTACATCGAGGTGCTGAACTTTTTGTACAAAAACGCCACCATGTCAGTCTGACTTCAGGATCAGACTTCGGAACCTATCCTGATGCACTGGAGGATGTATTCAAGGTTCTGCACTGGAGTGGGCTAGACATCAACGTCAATGGCGAGAACATCACTCACCTTCGGTATGCCGACGATATGGTGGTCATGGCCATGGAGGACCTCAGTACAATGCCCGATGACCTCAGTAGAGCTTCCGAAAGAGTGGGTCTAAAAATTAACATGGACAAAACCAAGGTGATGTTGAATGCCCATGTTGCACCCACTCCTATCAAGGTCGGAGATTCTACACTCGAAGTTGTGGACGATTTTATCTACCTGGGACAAACGGTCCAGTTAGGTAGGTCCAACTTCGAGAAAGAGTTCAACCGTCGAATCCCACTCGGCTGGGCAGCGTTCGGGAAGTTGCGCGGTATCTTCTCGTCCAACTTACACAGTGTCTCAAGACGAAAGTCTATGACCAGTGTGTGTTGCCAGTGATTACTTACGGGACAGAGACTTGGTTGCTCACAATGGGCCTCATCAGAGAGCTTGAAGTCACCCAAAGGGCAATGGAGAGGGCTATGCTTGGAGTTTCCTTGCGTCATCGAATCAGAAATGAAGACATCCGCAAGAGAACCAAGGTTACCGACATAGCCCGAAAAATTTCCAAACATAAGTAGCAGTGGGCATGGCACATTGCTCGCAGAACAGATGGCCGTTGGGGCCGAAAAGTTCTAGAGTGACGACCGCGTACCGGAAGACGCAACGTTGGAAGGCCTCCGTCTAGGTGGAGCGACGACCTAGTCCAGCAGTGGACGTCTTTCGGCTGAAATGATAAAATAACCATATTTTTGTGATATATGTGATTTTACATAATTTTATCTTGTTAGGTAAATACTTATAAAGACAAACTAAAATTAAATCTATGTATATATAAAGACCTAGATTTCATCCTTTTAAGTTGTAAATTTTATTATTATAATTTTTCTATTACTGTCTCTTTCGGTTGATATACCCAAGGAACATTGGAATTGACTCTAGTATTCCGTCATACTCGAGGGGAAAACGCCATAGGCATGGTGCAGGGTTGTGATGGTACTCTTCTTTAAGAAGGGCGACAATGCCCGGCTGAAGAATTATAGGCCAATCTCATTTTTTAGCTATGACTACAAGTTGTTTTCTAGAGTCATCACGAATCATCTCGCGTGCAGGTTTGACGATTTCCAGCCCCCCGAACTAGTCGAAAAGGCTTTAGCACCTTAGATCAAATACATACGCTGCGGCAGATTATACAGAAGACCGAACAGTATAACCTGCCACTCTTCTTAGCGTTTATAGACTACGAGAAAGCCTTCAATTCGATCTAGACTTGGGCTGTATAGCAGTCTCTACAACGGTGCCAAATCGACTTCCGGTACATCGAAGTGTTTGTACAAAAACGCCATCATATCAGGCCGATTTCAGGATCAGACCTTGGAACCTATCCTTCTGCAGCGAGGTGTGAGACAGGGTGACGTCATATCTCCGAAACTGTTCAACGCCGCACTGGAGGATGTCTTCAATGGCAAGTACATCACTCACCTTTGGTTTGCCGAAGATATAGATGGTCATGGCTGAGACTGTGCAGGAGTTCAGTGCAATCAAAAAGTGGGTCTTAAAATGAACTTGGACAAAAGGAAGGTCATTTTTCATGCCCATGTTATTTACACCCATTCCTATCAAGATCGGAGAATCTACATTTGAAGTTGTAGACGATTATGTCTACCTGGGGCAAAAAAGCCAGTTGGGTAGAGCCAACTTCGAGAAAGACGTCAACCACCGAATCCGACCCGGCTGGGCGGCGTTCGGAAAATTGCGCGGTATCTTCTTGTCCAACTTACCACCGTTTCTCAATACGAAAGTCTATGACCAGTGTGTGTTGCCAGTGATAACATATGGCACCGAGACGTTGTCGCACACAATGGCCCTCATCAAGGCTTAAAGTCACCCAAAGGGCAAGAACGCTATGCTCGGTGTTACCTTGCGTGATCAAATTAGAAATGAAGACATCCGCAAGAAAACCATGGTGACCGACATAGTCCGAAGGATTGCCAATCTTTAGTGGCAGAGTGTGTTTGCAGAGCGGATGGTAAATGGGACCGACAAGTTCTGCAGTGGGTGACCGCTGCTCTTTAATTTATTGTTGGACTGTATTTTTTTATAATTATAAGGATTTTTCTGTATTATTCATTATACGAAAATTTTGGTTCATTTACTGGTTTTATTTTGTTCATTTACTAGAAATTTTCGTTCGTTCACTGGGGTTTTAGCGTATTTTTCAATATATTGCTAAATATTTAAGAAATTATACAGGTCATAAACCCAACTTATAAAATATTTTTAATATATTCTTATTACCAAAATATAGCTTTGCAATGTATCCCTAGGAGGCAACATACTGTAAGAATTTTTTGGAGTTCGTAGATTCCTTAAATGTTCATTCACTGGAGCACTTACCCCACAAAGGCAGAAGAAAATGTAAAATATGATCGCATCTTTCCGTCACACTCTGTGCAATAAAATTGTCCATACAATTACTTGAGTATGCCCCACTTGACATAGTCATTGATGACTCTATTTAGCCTCTCCGCGTAGAGATTATATTAAGAGAAATATAATAATAAGCCCTTTATTCTAAACAAAAACAAAAAAACAGGTTGGTTTGGTTTAAATAATGTCCCACAGTTCAGCGTGCCTTTTGGCATAGGCCTCCTCTAACAACTTCCACTGGCTTCTGTCTCGCGCCACCTATCTCCAGTGGCGACCAGCCGTCAGCAAAGACAAAGACAAAGATATTTTATTTCAACTAGGCCACCAAGCGTCACTTTTGAACGTCATACATTAAAATTTACAAGGAATAAAAACTGTTTCTACCGTGCATTCGGAAAGTAGCTTGTTATGGAGAAGAACGCACAAGAAACTCCATAATTACACCTTAAAAAAAAAGGTTTTTTTTTACAATATTTAGGTACATAAGTACATACATTAATAAATGTATATGTGTCAGGATAATGCTCCCATAAACACTACATACTATACTACGTACGGGTACAAAGTAATAAAAGTACTCACACACGTGCTGCGCAGTTATACAATACTAAAAGAAATTGAGTCTATATAATACAAATATATTCATACAGTCTTCAGCAGGTCCAACAATTCTACAAAACAATAATGTTCTGCATATCACTTGTTTTTGCGCCCTAGTGGTTGTGGATCAAGACTAGCATTGAGCCAAGCATTTTTATCAGTGATGTAATCCCCCAACTTATAATATGCCTGCCTGCATAGTGTGCGTTTTATACATGTTTTAAATTTCGTCTCATTCAGTTCTAGAATGTGGGGAGGAATTTTGTAGTAACATTTTGTACAGAACCCCATGAAAGATGAGGCTACTTTAGCCAGTCTGAAACCTGGTTGAACTAATTGGTCCCTATTCTTAGTAATGTAATTAAGTCTATCTCCGTTTTTACTAAAAAGATGTAAATTCTTTCACACGTACATGATGTTTTTATAAATATATTGACAAGGAACCGTCATGATGTTAATGCCCTTAAACAGTTCCCTTAGAGAATCGCGCCGGCGAAGATTGTATATCGCTCTGATGGCTCGTTTTTGCAGAATAAAAATTGACTCAATGTCTGCAGCCCTTCCCCATAGTAAAATACCGTAAGACATTATACTATGAAAGTAACTAAAATAGACAAGCCTCGCGGTATCTACATCACTAAATTGACGAATCATTCTAACAGCATAAGCTGCCAAACTTAGCCGCCCTGTAAGTGATATTAAATGAGGACCCATTGTAACGTTGAGTCTAGCGTGATCCCCAGGAAAACCGTTTTATCGACGAATTCTAGCTTCTCCTTGTTTAATATAATGTCACAATCAGTACTTTTTACATTCGGCAAGGAAAATTTTACGCACTTGTTTTTTTACCATTTAAAACTAAATTATTGGCAGTGAACCAATCCTGAACCTGCCGTAGCGCGTTATTTACGTCGTCAACCTGACAAGTACGTCTATTTATTTAAAAAATTAACGATGTGTCATTAGCAAATAGCACCATGTTTAGTTTGTTTTTCAATAAACGGGGTTAATCGTTTATGTATATTAAAAATAAGAAAGGACCTAAAATTGAGCCCTGGGGTACCCCCATTTTCACGTTTAACCCCGACGAATTCACACCGTTTATTTGAACTTATTACTGTCTATAACTCAAATAAGATTCAACCAAACTTAACGCTGATTGACCTAGCCCGTAATGCTCAAGTTTCAGAAGTAATGTTTCACGATTAACGCAATCAAACGCCTTCGACAGGTCGCAAAAGATACCTATGGCATCCTGCGACTCTTGCCACGCATTAAAGATGTGTTTTAATAGGGTGACACCAGCGTCAGTTGTACAACGTCCTTTGGTGAAACCATACTTTTTATCATGCAAGATCTTATTCGTATTAAAATGAATGAGCATTTGATTTAGCATTATCTTCTCAAATACCTTGCTGAAAACCGGCAACACGGATACTGGTCTATAATTATGTTGTGTCTATACTGTCCCCGGATTTAAAAAGTGGTATAACCTAACTATATTTCATTAGATCCGGAAAGACTCCTTGATCCACACACAAATTGAAAATTACAGCTAAGTAATAAAAGTAATAAGTAAGTAATAAGTTAGTAAATATAGACCGATAGCGCTAGGTTTTGAGGTTTCAAAAATATTAAAGTTGTTTGTTTTTCGCATATAGTTGCCGGACCATTTGCCCAACCTAATACCTTAGTTTGTGTCATCCTAGGTATTTGCATAGGTAGAAATTTAGCTGTTTGTCTTTTCGACCAGTATCGGACGAAAAGAAAATTAGAGATGAAAATTTTACTTTCATGATAATAACGAAGTAGTAACTGATGTACATAGGCATTTTGTGTCATCTCTGTCCACGGGAATCCTAATACTTAACCAGTACCTAACACGTAGCCAACTAGCTCTAAAAGAATATTAAAGTAGGTTAAATAGGTATTACGCGTTTTAGAGTACTGATATCTGTTGTTTAAAATATTTTGTGTCAAATTCATCCACGACTTTTAAAGATATTTTATTTTTTTACTACAATACCCTGTAAAATCCACAAAAGAAAATACAAGTTATTAGAGTTTATGTGTTTTTCATTATTATGGTGTGACAAAACACTATTCATAATTTGTGTCGTTTTTATCCACGAAATCGTATTATTCTAAAAAAAAAAACTAGACTTCTTCGCACGAAGGGCGAGCGCGGGGATAAGCGCAGGCGCGCGGCGCGTTTATTTGTTTACATTCGGTCTTTGCATGTTGCAACAAAAAAGTGCGTGCGTTATTTATGATGTATTTGATTGATTAAGGCCCATTGCACGAAAAACTTAACTCAGAATTAGTTGCTAACACGAGATGAAATTGACAAAGGTCAAAGACAAAGGTTAAATTGACAATATTGTATAACAAACTGTCAATTTAACCTAGTCTTAGCAACTGAGTTAAGTTTTTTGCGCAAGTGGGCCTTAAAAGTTAGTTATGTATGAAGCTGTGAAAGACTAAAATGGAGATTGAATTTAATAAATGTGTTATGTCGACACCCAATATGAATAACATAGTAACTCAACATTGCATAGTTTTCAACACAGCTATTTTCTTTTTTTGTAAAGTTTATTTGCTTTATTTTAGGTTTCATGTTACTAATTTTAATTGCTCTTTCAGTTTTGATAAAACCACTGCAAGTATGATTTTCGCAATTTTACAATTTACAGATATTTAGCATTTTTAATATGAAAAACATTGTAACTACGGTTACAATAGAGTCTTGAAAACATTTGAAAGATTTTTTCTGTGAATATTATTGTACGATTACGAATTATACCGACAAAAAAAAAACTTTGTTAAATATTATTGTAAGCAACA
Source organism: Orthosia cruda (assembly GCA_964057195.1). Lineage (NCBI taxonomy): Eukaryota > Metazoa > Arthropoda > Insecta > Lepidoptera > Noctuidae > Orthosia > Orthosia cruda. The sequence goes on from OZ059835.1 coordinate 41,617,936, forward strand.
ATTACAATGTGTCAATGTTAGATTTAGATAAAAAGACATGTAAAGTACTATGGAAGAGCTAATAAACTCGTTTTTTAATAATTATTATAATTCAATTAATATTCACAACGCTTTGGGCTCTGGTGGAAACAGGTCTGGATAAAATTATCTATGCCCGTGTCTACCGTTCGCACAGCGGCGATCAGGAGACAAGCAGGCTCACAGATTACCTCAGTTAAGCGGCTGATGCGGCACAGTAGCCTTCCACCCAATTAATGATCCAGGGGGACTTTAATGCTCACCATCAGCAGTAACGTGGTTCTTCCCATACCAGTGCAGTAATCATGCTGGATGGGAAATGCATAAGCTTTCGTTAGCGGTAATCCGCCAGCTGGTTCGGGAGGCAACAGCAACGGGGGATGTTGATTCGCACACGGCCAATTGCTTGGACCTTCTGCTGACAATAGATTCAGACCGATACTCTGTGTCGATAACTTCACCTTGGGAATGCGAGTGACGTATGTCAGAAAAAAGGCCTTCAACAGTGCTGCCAAGTCCTGCAAGAAGGTGTTGCAAAGGGCTCGGATCGACCACATTGGCCGAATAGGGACATAACTTGCTTCTTACCCAGAAGATAGTAAAGCGTTTTGGTCCCTGGGTAAGTCGGTTCAGTCGAACTTCTGCCATCCCTCACTACCACCACTGCTGAAACCCGACAGATCGCTGGCCTGCTTCGTTAAGGAGAAGGCAAACTTTTTTGCCTCTTTTTGCATAATCTTCGCGTCAGCATTCTGGTGATGCGCGGATGTATTCTTTCTCCTGGTGGATGTGAGACATATATGTCGGACATTCACATCCATCAAAAGGATGTTCGTAGCAACCTCGACTTGAACAAAGCTAGTGATCCCGACGGGATGGGACGGGATACTTACACTTGTCCTTAAAACTTGTGCGCCCGAACTGTCTCCGATTTTGACACGTCTATTTTGCCTTTCGTTTGAAACTGTGAAAGAGTCGAATGCTTGGAAGTAAGCTAACGTACAGCCCGTGTCCAAGAAGGAAAGTTGAGCTGACCCTGCCAATTATATACCCATCTCTTCGTGTGCTTAATATTAAGCTCCTGGTATACCTAGAAGCTAATGACATCCTGAAGTGATTGCCAATACGGTTCTACAGGGTTTCTAGCTTATGCCATTCACATCTGCAGTAAGGCCATCGAGAGGCGCGGGGAGGTGCTTGCCATCTCCTTCGATAACTCGAATGGTTTCTATAGGGTCTGGCACGGAAGCCTTATTAGTAAGCTTCCTTCATTCGGTCTGCCTGCTGATGGTATGTGTGATTGGATTGCAGATTTCTTGTGGGATCGGTCCATTCCAGTCGTTATCGATGGGTTCTCGTCTGACCAATTGGATATTTATACCGGGGTCCCTCAAGGGTTGGTAAAGTAAGTAAAGTGCTTGAAACTTGGGTATGCAGACGACAGCACTGTTGCTGAGAGGTACTGTTCCATCCTTGTCCTTTGTGAGGCTGTGGTGGAGCGTTTGAGCTTATCCTTGAAGCCAGTCTCCAAATGGGGCGATGCCAATTTGGTCTGGTTCTTTGCTGCTAAAACTCAGGCGTGTTTTTCTCTGTTAAAATGCGCCAATTCTACTCGGCTCTTTCCTTCCGAGGTGTAAACGTGCCGATAATGGACCATCTTGTGCTTCTTGTCGTTACTTTTAACACGATCCTCAATTTTGATCCATACATTGAGGCAAAGGTTCAACTGGCTGCCATAAAATTGGGGATCCCCACAAAAGTGAGACGGTTCTTCACGCCAGAACAATTGCTCAAGTTGTGTCAAGCTCGTCAAGCGCTAGTTAGATGATGTATGGAGTACTGTTATAATTTCTGGGCCGGATCTGCCAAAAACCAGCTTTATGCACTTAAGTTGATCAAAAAACGGACCAAGAAGATCGGCAATGAGACACTGGTCGAATCGTAGCTCCAGAGCCTTAAACAACGTCGCCGAGTTGCGAGCTTGTCGGTTTTAATCGGTTAAATTTCGGGAAGTGTGCGATGGAAATGTACGATCTGATTCCACCTAGCCCATTCCATAATCGGACTATAAGACGTACGGCGATGTGCCATTGGTACATGGTGGACATCCCACCCATACACACTAAACATTTTGGGAATACGTAGATTGTACGTACAGCTAAAGAGTGGCATTCCCTGCTGGAGTTTGTGTTGCTCGATAGCTACAACTTAGGAGTGTTTAAGTCAAGAGTGAATAGGTAACTTTTAGGCAAGCGTGTTTAATCGTCGACCACGACATCGCTTACCATCTGGTGAGGAAGTAGTCTTGCGCAAGCCTACCAAATATAAATGAAATGCATTCCCCCTATTGCAAAGCTTACCACGCAGTGGATAGTAGATCCTAGAGCAGTGATGGCCCAGTGGTAACGGACACAATTTACAAGTATGGTCGTGGATTCAAACCCAGGCAAGTGCTTTAATTTGTGTAAATTATTTCATCACTATTGTTCTCACTGAAGTAAAAATGCATTGCATTGCAATGCAAATCTAAGACATGTACGAGTAACATCCATCAAACCACATTGGTCCCACGTGGTGGATTTCGGCCCATTACCTCTTATAGAGAGGAGGCCTAAACGCACAATAGACCAAATTGGAGTTTAAGTTCAGAAAAGGGGGTCCATCTATCCTGTCCTATCCTAATGCTTACGACGCCTATCGTTTGCAATTACTTCTACACATTTTTTTGTATTATTCTTCTTACCCACATATCTGTAATATTGAATGAGTCTAAAAAAATGTTTATTTCATTCCTACTATTAGTTTTTCCCCAAGACCATTTATGCTGATACTACTATATTCAATTGATGTACTAAAAACCTATTCTCGATGTCAACACTGCATCTTTCTTTACAATGATAACATTTAAATTAACTGTTTAGATTTAAGAAGAAAAGCATTGTAACTTAAAATTACAATATCATCATCATCATCAGCCTATTAATGTTCCCACTGCTGGGACACAGGCCTCCTCTCTGTGAGAGGGGATGGGCCGTAATCCACCACGCGGGCCCAGTGCGGGTTGGTGGATGTCACATGTCTTCGAATTTTTGGTTCTAGGATATGCCGGTTTCCTCACGATGTTTTTCTTCACCGTTTTGAGAGCAGTGGTGATGAAATAATTTACACAAAGTAAAGCGCCTGCTTTGGCTCGAACCCACGACCTACAACTTGTAAGTCGCGGCCGTTACCACTGGGCCACCACTGCTCTCAAATTAAATTACAATATAGTAAAATATAAATAGAGCAAAATTTAAAATGTATTACATTGTATGTCAATTTAAATTACTTTAAAACAAAGAAACCCTTGTTACCAAAACTTTTGTGTAGGTATTGGAACTTGATCGACAAGTATACTTTAGTAGAAACATTGTTCATTTTTAATTACAATAAAATTATTCCATTTTACAAATCAAATAAAATTATTAAATTTCACATTTTCTTATCCTTTATTGCTGCCTCTTAAATACGGTTAAGAGGCAGAAATAAAGGTCTGTCCTTGCTGATTTCATATGACATAAAGTTGTACCAATGTGTAACTAAAGTTATAATGTTATTCAAATTGGGTGTTGATATGTGGATACTGGACGTTACATACAGTGATTGTCCTTTGTGAAAGGGGATTGTTAAAGTTCATAGAATCAAGCATTGTAAGGAATGACGGAAAAGCAGACTGTTTTAAGGACCGTGCTGAAATAAAACTACACCAATAATCACTATCACCACACAACAAAAATATATAGTATTTTTTTACTTCGTGTATTATTTATCTTACTGACTGTAGGTACAATCGGCCAAATCTATATCTGATCACCGTAAGGACTATTTTAGCTTGCAGGGCTCGCCCGCTAAATTAACGCCGACATACTCATCAACCAATATTATCGCAGCATCGGGTGACTATTTCTCTAGTACCTGTCAGCCCCTTGTTTTTGTAATTAAAAAAAGACGGCAAAAAATCAAACAAGTCATTTGGCTATGGTCGACGCAAAAAGGGCGGTACCTAGTACACTACCTAACCGAAGCGGGGCGCGGGATATCGAGATGCAGTATAATGAAATAGCGGTAGGTAGGTAGGTGTCGGCATACCTACCAACCTACCGCTTTCAGGTTTAAATTCGAAGCGAATCGAAGCGTCAATCTAAAATAATATTGACCACATTGACCGTCTTCTAAGCATTGACCATTGACATTCGTAGGTAATGAGATTGCAGACGCGCTGTGTACAAAATTAGCACTTCATTATTTCTATCTATACACATTTGTTCATTACGTAGCGAAGATAAGAGTCAATCAATACACAATATTATAGGTATGTTATTTATTTATGAACGCTTCGCATCTAAGAAGAAATTGTACCGAACGAACGAGTTTGCGTGCGTTTGCCGCCGCCGCGTCCGCCCGCTTCGACCGCAACCATTGTTTTTGTGTTTTATTCATTTTAATACTTACCGTGAATGAAAATGACACAAATTTACAATGTCGATTTTTCATGCATTTATGATATTAAATAAGTGAACTCTAATGATTGTAATATTTTTTTGAAGCGTTACAAACGCTTAGAAAAACAAAATAATTAAAAATCTTAAAATTGCGTGCCCTAATTTGGCACAAATTTATTTAATAGGCATATGTAAGTGATCTGATAAAGGAAATAGTTATTTCATAAACTGTAATTTTTTTTCTGCACTATATTTTACATATTGACCCTATGTCAGTTTGCATTGGACGATTATGACACAAATTGGGTTTGCACACTCCGCAAACTATCCTAGATATAATACCATAAATATTTTAAACTTTAAATATTTTTTGCCCGTTTTGATTTGAATAAAAATTATCAACCACAAATCAGCGAATTACTGAAAATGCAAGTATCAGATCTGACACAAAACGCAATAATAACCTTCATAGGTACGACTGTATCCACAGGCAAGAAATAAGCAACTTTAGAATTTTTTAAACTTATGACATCAAAATAGCCTAGCGCTATCGGTCTAATAATGGAGGTACAAGCTTTGATGGATATTCCCCACAGATCTTCAGTCGGTTTGATCTTGATTTGCTTAAAAGCTTTTATTACTGTTATAGGGTTTATATGTGAAAAGTTAAATACATTCGGGCAGGCTGAAACGTTCGCGTTTAATAATCCAAAAGAAAGCGCGGGCGAAGAATTTAAGGTTTCAGTAGTTTTAATTGGGATGTTGGTAAAGAAATTTACAAATTCTTGCGCAACTTTTTTGTTATCTCTAATAAGTCCGTGTGTGGTCTCAAGCGTGTAATCAGTATTATTTATTTTATTCCTGTTCGTTTCATTATTTATAATTTTCCAAACCATCTTGATTTTATTTTCTGCTATTTTAACCTTATTTCCAAAGTACAAGGCCTTAGCTGCCTTACATGTATTTAAAAAAATTCTTGAGTAAGTAGCAACATACTTATTAAACATTTCAGTGTTAATACAAGGCTTAAGGCTATATAGCTCGTAAAGTCTTTCCCTACTTTTTCTAAGTCCTGTAGTCGCCCAGTCACTGAATAAAAACTTAGGGCATACAGTTTTAGTTATCTTCTTAAAAGTGTTATTGAACTCTTTTTGAACCACTGAAAAAACTTCATCATACAAAATATTACCATCATTCACTGTGAGGTCCTGATCGCTGATCGCAATTAGGGGGTCTGTAGACGCACACTATGACATGCTTATCCAGCTCAACACAGGATAGTTCAACACTATGTTCAACTGAGAAGTCTACTATATCTTTACGAGGTTTTGATTTAATACCCTTTTTAATTAATATAAATGAACCCCCACGCAACATAATATTTCTGTTAAAACAACTGCCCACAGTATAATTTTCATAATTGATTAGCATTGCATAATCTTTCAGCCAATGCTCAGTGAAACAAACAATTCCAAACATTGTTTTTTCAAAAAATAGTTCAAAACAGATTTCTAATTCCTTCGAAGAAAAACCCTGAATGTTCTGGTGAAATAATTTCAGAGAATTCTGCTCAGACCTTTTTTTAAATTATTTTTTTGCGAGCAGGAAGGTACCTTTTTGATGGTTGATATATTCGGAACTATTCCGTTATTGATACCCTCCCTTCTCCTATCAACTAGTTTAAAGAATAAATATTAATAGCATTTTTGCTAACGTTATTCATGGTATTAACCACCTTTAAATTAGTACTATTACTAATATCAATAATAACTGGATACTTCGACATAACTACTACTTATGTCTGAGTTTATTGTATAAGATAATAGCCGAGCTATTTGATGTCTTACCCTATGAGGCAGATACAAAGTATCGACTGTCGACTTTAATTTTTCAACAAAAATGTTGATGTCAAAAAAAACAAGTTTGTCACTATAGTGACTCACAAGAAAGTGCGGATGCTTATTAAGCATGTGAATTTGATTATTTTGTCTATTTGACAATTTATCCAAGTAAGGGAAGGCACACAAAATAATTTTACTGCAATTTAACTTTAACATCTCTTTTACACACTCAGTGATGTCCTCTTTTTTACCCGACTGCCGAAGGAGGGTAATGTGTTTATCAGTCTATGTATGCATGTATGTATGTATGTATGTACGTATGTTTGTTCCTATGTGGCGTTCTAGAGACCAAACGCTTTGGCCGATTTTGATGATTCCTACGCCAATCGATTGGTCTTAACCCTGCGAGTGCCATAGGCTATATAAAAATTAGATAAGAAAAAAATGGCGGATTTTGGGCGCCATTTTGTAGGGGGGAGCAATGTTTTCTTCTGCCAAACCCATCGTGTGGGGTATCAAAATAAAGGGTTTAAGAGGTGATTTCAAAAATATATAACACTTATATGTTTAAATGATCCTAATTAAAAAAAAAATACCTAAAAAATCGAAAAAAAAAATATATATTTAAAAATCAAAAAACCCGACTGCTTAAAAAGCGAACTAAAAAGATGTAAACAAGAAGAAAAGCATGCTGTGCAGTCGGAGGATACATATTCGCGAGCTGGCTGACCAAAACCAGATTCTTTTCTATTGTTTCCAGCCTCTTATCTAGTCTTCCTATCTTTTCTGATATTGACTCTGATTTCCTTATTTAGTTCAGTTACCAGTTTCATATTATTATTTTTAGGGCACTTCTGTAGCAAGTTTTTCCTTTTTTCTATAAGTTGTGTCACTTAGTCTGTATTTATTCCTTCCCATGTTAGCAGTTTTTTTTTTTCTATTTGTGATGGGTTTGCTCTTGACTCTAGTCTAGGACAGAGGTGACAGAGACTAAGTCGACGATGCAGTAAGCTTACCCAGAAGAATCCTGTTCACTCTGGCTTACTGTACTTTGCAAGAGCATCAGTTGCGCTGTTTTTCAGCTGTTTCGCCAAGGGACTCAGCGATTTTCTTTAGGATTTATTTACCGTATTGTTAGGTTTTGTTTGTAGCTACATATTTTCTAGTTTTCCTTGGTGGTTCTATCATTAAGGAGCTTTGTACCCTACAATTGTTTGTATTAAAGTTGAGTTTTGTCACTACTGACGTATCCGTGAAGGCTTTTGAATAGCTAGTTGTTATGTAGTCAATCTCGTTTTTATAGGTGCCATCCGGGGAGATCGAGGTCCACTTATTCTTCTTGCTTTTCTTAAAAAAACTATTGAGAAGCGTTAAGTTGTGTTCTAGTAGGAATTCAACTAGCAGTTCGCCGTTTTGACTTCTTTTTCCTTGTCCGAATTTTCCCAAGACATATTCTTCCTTATTTTGTTTTGCTCCGACTTGAGCATTGAAGCCACCCATTAGTATTATGTGGTTTTGTGAGTATTTCATTAAAACTTGTGTTAGTTCGTCGTAGAAAAGTTTGGTGTCTATTTTTGTTTCTTGCTCTGTCGGAGCGTATATTTGAATAATTGACCATAATTTTCGATAACCAGGTATGTCGAGGTTAAGTATAGCTATTCGGTCAGAGATTCCAATGAGCTCGTTAATTTGTTTTTTCATTGATTGTTTGATTAGAAATCCTACGCCTCTTTGTCCAGCTACTTCGCCTTTATGGAATAAAATGTAGTCTGCACGTTCTTCAATTCTTTCATCGTGCTTTCCCTGCTCGCTTATACCCAGAATATCCAGATTTATGTCTTCTAAGGATTTTTGTAACTTATGTAGGCATTCAGCCGTTCTAAGGGTTCTAGTATTCAAAGTTGCAATTTTAAGTGTTTTGTTTCTTCTTGTTCAGATTCAGATATATTTATTTGCATATACATGTGTATACATACAACAAATAATAATAAGTGCATGCAGGATAACAATAACAGAAATGGCTCAAACATGTTTGCCACATACTATGGCGTGCAAATCTAGAATTAATTAATTAATATAATAGAAATAATAAATGATGAATACAAATAATAAATGAAATTAATCTAAAAGTAATTATCACAATTAATTTCAACAAAACAAACAAAGTGAAACAATGAAAATAAATGCCAAAAATGTAAAATATACAAAATATCAATTAAACAAAAAAAAAACACAACAATAAGCAGATGTCAAAGAGCAATCATTTGTGCCAAATATAACTAAAAAATATCAATTAGCGTCAATTGTTATCATATTATTAGAGGGTGATGGTCTATATCGCCCGCGGGGACCAGCCGTATTGGAAGACTTTTTGTTGGTTGGTTGTTTTTATGGCTATTAGTTAATTTAATTTTCCGGGTTTCCGTAGCAGTAATTAGTTTTTGGTGTATTAAATTGTGGGTCAGGTCTTGTTCTCTCGACGTAGTTCAATATGTTAGGTCTGACGATGTCTTTCATAGATGTTTTGTGTTGGATCAGGCAGGGGTTTGTTGGTGATAGCTTTCTTTTGAGTAGGTGGCTTAGGTGAGCTCGAAGTTTCTCTTTTTCTCTGTTATTGTCTTTCGGTTTTTAACTATCAGTTTGTCATATTTTAAATAAGCTATGTTCCCTTTCTCTTTTCCTCTTCCACTTGCGGTTGGAGCTGTTTTCGTTTTTCTAAGATTCCTTGGAGTAGTCCTCTTTTATATTGATGCCCGATGGGAGGTTTGGCTTTTTTTTGAGAATAAGGTGCTTTTTCCATTGGGTTGTGATGGTGACTACAACTGGATGGTTTTTATTTTCGATCTGTCGCCCGATTCTATAAACGTTGCTAATCTCTTTGCTTTCCATGTGTACTCCCATACCTACTATAGTTTGTTTGAGGAAGTCTACTGGGTATATTAAAAATTTATCCTTTTCTTCTATTCCAAAGGAAACCAGGTTACTCTTCCGTTTATCTCTTTCTGCCAATTTAAGTTTTAGCTCAAGTTCAGATACTTTACTTTTCAGGTTATTATTTTCCTCGATTAGTGTATTCAATTTTTCGTCTCACGCTACCATAACGTTTTTGGATACCGAATGCGTTATATGTTCGGCTTGTTTAACATATTTCTCATCGAGTTTTAGTAGAAGTAATTCCATATAGTCCATTATGGTCAGTATCGAACTTTTATGTGGTGGCGCTGTTTAGTCGTTTTTTTTTAATTGCAACACTGCTGCTGTTGTATTACTGTCACTGACAGTTTTTGACGTGAGGTAGGCAGTAGGTACGACAACGACGAGTTCCCATCCCTTCTGACTTATTCTTCCCCAGAACTTCTTGTGGCGTTGATGATTTTTATCCGACACAATAATATAAAATTATGAATGTTTCACAATCTTTCAACTACCGTCTATTTATGTGGCATAAACGTACCTATCTTTAATGTGTTAACAATTTTATTACAGTACTTTTTTTCTGTTTGTTTCACAAACAGAAAAAAAGTACATATATAATACATACATAATAATATATAGTACATATATAATAAAATTTCCGTATATACATATATAATAAAAGTCCCGTACTAATCCAACAAGTGTCAAATGTATCAATCAAGCAACTTAGCCTGTGTCTACAGTTCCTTCTTTTTAAATTATTATTAAAATATACCTGCTCTTTCATGTAACTTTAGGCATTGGCAGAATAGTCGACATCGGCTTTGCTTGCCATATGAAAATATAGAATAGAATAGACGACGAGTATATTTAACAATGGCGGTAGATCTGCGGTAGATTGTTTATTTGTTTTTATTATGTTGAATTTTGTTTTTAATTTTTTCCGCACTGTGTAGGGGACACAAAGTTGAGTTTCTTACGTGTGTTTATTAGATAATTAGCGTTTATTGTAATGGGTTTTACGTTTCGCAACAGGATATTGTCGTTGTTTAGCCTCAACGAGTATATTGACAATCGCGGTAGATTGACTGCTTTGCGTTGATATGCTTAATTTTCGGGCTTTTTCTTTTGTAATTTAGCACCTGCACTGTGTCCTGGTTTTATTGTACGTGTGGTTACTGGTCTTCTTTTTCTAACTGGTTTTCTGTTTTACAACGCGATATTGACACAGTTTTGCATCGACGAAAGGAGTATATTGTCAATGTCGGTAGGTAGATGCGTTTACGTTGTGATGCTTAGTTTTTTTTTTAGTTTTACTGCAGGATTTTAGCACATGCACTGTGTCCACTTATTTCGTGCGATTAATTAACCTTTCCTTTATTGGTTTTACGTTTCACAACGAGATGTTTTCACAGTTTAGCACTACTTTTCGATTATTTTCGTGGGAGTCGATAACGAACATGGTGACAGTTTAGTTTCTGGACCCAGAATCCGCGTAGAGATTACTGGTTTTTTACCCGAATCGTATCGTGTACCGAAATCGAGGTCCTCGTTGACTTTGGGCGCATTCTGGCTGTCAATAGTGAATACAGGTAACGAGAACACTGCAAGCGTGAGCAGTAACATGGCACAAGGGCAGGAAGAAGAAGAAGATTGGTAAAACGTGAATGTTTAATGTAGAAATTGACATATTCGGAATCAGGAAAAAAGGCGCATCTGCCTGATTTTACCTAGAATGTTGTAAATTGGAGTAATTGTAAAAAAAGTCGAAAAGTACATAAATTTCATCAAACGACGTAACGTAATTAATATCAGCACGCGAGATAATAAATGAGTAATTTATCCGGAAATACATCAATTTACGGATAAATTACGAAAAAGTGTTGAGATCTAGAAGGTTGACAAGTTTCATAGCCTTTCCTTAAACACAGCTACAAAATAAAATTTCGCCTATGGACTTGAAGTTATTCATTATTTTCTTAGATATCGAATTTTTAACTAGTCATTTTGAAAAAAAAAATATGACCCTAAGCATATATGTAATTTCAGGCTTCCTTACTGTATCGCCCTAATATGCTAGGAATGTACATCGCTCTCTGACGTGTGTCTAGATTAATCTACCCATTACAACCAATAAGCTGAATGGAAAAATAATAACCAGCCAAGTACGAGTCGGACCCGCGTGGCGAGTATGCCGTAAGACTTAGGATTTTCGTTTAGGTTTCCCTGTAAATTATGTAATCAATATATAAATTAAAATAGTATTTTACTATTTTAAAACGAGGTAGTTTAATATAATATTTTGGTATATATTTTACCTCAATTGAGTTTTTTTTTAATGAAGCGGTTGTAGATTAGAATATTATTACGGTTTACGGTTTAAGACATTTATTTCTCAAAAAGAATACAATTCACTTAATATGAGAAATACAAGATAATCATAAAACTAAATATAAGAATTACTTACGAAGAAAGTACTCGTAAATAAGTAAGTTAGTGGATACACAATTTTTTAGTGTTGTGGGTAAAAGGAAAAAGTGAGTGTACTATTACATATCGATACTTGAAGGCAAGTCAATAGCAATTACACATTCTACCATTTATATGTATTGTAATGTTTTGGAAATACAGAGTAGATATCGTAATTATGTTTTTTTTTTTATATTTAGTAAATTAGTAAAAATAATGACAATTGTTACAGATGTAAATTAAATTGGTGTGGTAATAAATATAACCCGAAAAATCCTTTAAAATGTGGTGCTTTGTGGTTTTTTGCATAAAGTAAAGGACTGTATCTCTTTAATGTCATTGGCTAATTTATTATACAACTCTGCTCCTTCGTATAGTATATATTTTATTCCGTAATTAGTTCGTGGCGGCCTGTAAATAATAAATGTTGTTTTTTCGTCAAATGCTACATTTTTGTGATTGCCCTTTTGTTGTAAATGTTATTTTAGAGTGTATATTTTTATTTAATAGCTTATGTACTAATATGCATGTGTTATATTTATACATCTGTGATAGTGTCATTAATTTTGTTTCTTTATTTTTTTTTTCTGTCGGAGTTAGGTAGTGATAATGGAATAAAAGTTTTGAGACCCGTAGAGCAGCAAGGATTTGACATTGGACCCGGTGATTTTGAGTTTAACCCTTCGGATCAGTTTCCGTGATTGCCACACAGGTCTCAGCTGTGCAAAGTTAGCTTGCGCTTTGGCGATCCGTGAAGTGATATCCTCTTCAATTCCTCCAGTCTCTGACACGACACTCCCGAGGTACGTGAATTTGTGGACTCGTTCCACAACCTCTGTGCTGATTAATATCGGTGAAGAATTCCTCACACCTGTACGCATCTCTTGGGTCTCCCGGATGTTAATTTTGAGCCCAGTTTTCGCCGCCTCCAGGCGCAGGTCGTTCAGTTTCGCTTGCATGTCGGCATGTGTATGACTCAGCAGGCATAGATCATCAGCATAGTCCAAGTGCTCTAAGATTTTGGTCAATCCCCACTCTATCCCGCGACGCCTGCTATCGTAAATGCGCAACATGATTCCATCGAAAACGATCATAAAAATGAGGGGCGAAATAAGACAGCCCTGGCGGACACCAGCGTGCACTGCGATATCCACCGAAATGAGACTTGCGGGAAATGCGGACTATTTTTTGGCGGCACTCCAATGTCCAACAGGCGGGACCAGATTGACCACTTCAACGTATCAAAGGTATTTTCGAAATCGAAAAAAGTAAGATAAATTTCCCTTTGCCATTCTACTGCCTACTCGAGTATGATACGAAGAGTGTTAATCTGGTCCGTGCATGAGCGGCTGGAATGGAAACCCGCCTGCTCCCCGCGAAGAAGTGGCTCAATGGCCTTCGACAGACTATCAAGTATTATCTTACAGAAGACCTTAAAGGGAGTCAACAACAACGTAATGCTCCTCCAGTTATCGCATCTACTGAGATCACCTTTCTTGGGCACGGTAATTAAAAGTCCCTTGTTACAGTCGTCCGGGAGTTCTTCATCGGTCCATTTCCTTTTAATTGCGTCAACATGTTGACGGCGGAAGCTAAGTCGGCTTGTAACATTTCCGCAGTTATGAGATCGAGTCCAGGAGCTTTGCCTGCCTTCAAAGAGAGGATCGCTTCAGCCACTTCGTTAGAGGCTGACGGTGGTTCCGTGTCGATGTCTAGAGGTCGAGCTGGTGTAGAACCTACCTGCAGCGCGTCAGACGTCAAAGATGCTGACAATCGGAAGACCTCCTCAAAGTGCTGGCGCCAGCGCTGCAGCTGTCCTTCCGACGACACAATAAGCTGCCCCTCTTTGGATTTAAGCGGCTTCTTCTTCTTGAGCCTTCTGTTTCCTGCCAAGGTCTTCGTAGTTTTATACAGCTCTTTCAACTTTCTTGCCGGTGTTCGCAGCGTGTTGAGCACGATCAGCAATATTATCAGCCCATCGCCTTCTATCTGCACGCGTACTGCAATAAATCGCCTTGCGTTTCTGGCGGTATTTAATTTCGCGCGTTGTTTATTTTTCATCCACGTTTTTTTTTAATTGGCGCGCTCGCAATTCTTCAGCCTGTCACATATTTAATACATTGTTCCCACATGGTTTGTGATTCATCTGTTTGCTGATTGGAACATGTACTAACAATATCTTCATTCCAAATTCAAATCAATTTTGGTGCATAGCGAGTGATTCAAATGTTAGAATCCTGAGCAACGCAAGTGATTTATGGTCCTCGATATAAATCCGTCCTACTACGAGAAAAAGTTCAAAAAATTACAAAAAATCAAAATACCCGACTGCTTAAAAGGCGAACTAAAAAGACTTAAACAAGAAGAAAATCACAAAAAAGATACACATTCGCGAGCTGGTTGAAAAACCAGATGAATACTCGAATTTATGATGTATAATTTTATTTCGAATTAGGTACATATAAACATATTAGTGTTGTATATTTTTGAAGTAAACTCTTAAAACCCTTTATTTTGTTACCCCACACGATGGGTTTGAAAGAAAAAAAATTGAGCCCCCACAATATGGCGCCGAAAATCCGCAATTTTACTATTTTCCAATTTGAATGTAGCCAGTGACACTCGCAAGCTTAAGATAAATCTTTTGACGTAAGAATCTTCAAAATCGGCCAACGCGTTTGCTCTCTAAAACGCCACATAGGAACAAACATACATACATAGACTGATAAACAAAGAAGATATATTTGAGCGAAAAGCACAAGGAGTTTGTATGTCGAGTATTTTTTGCGCAAGAAGGCTGTATAGCATTGAGATGGAGTTTGAATATAATGGTATGATCTATCTAAATACAAACACCAAAACAGTGATTAAATGTTTGCTAAATGCTTTTTGTTCACTGTTTTCAGTGAATAAAATAGGCTTTTTAGAGGGGGAATGGTATAATAGTACATTACGGTACAAGTGTGTAATGTTGGTGATTACCGCTAAAGCCCCATTGAGACCCGAGCCGTTAGGTGAGGGTCTTAAAAGAGCCGAGGACGGTAACCATCAATACACTCGTATATCATAAGACGTTTTTCAACACACTTGTGAAGAAAAAAAAACAAAAAAAAAACATTTTCAACAGTGAAAAAATGTTCGCAATGGCGGGAACAATTAATCAGTTTTCCTATGCGGGCGCATCTAACAATGGCGATCGGCCATAGACTAAAAGGATAAGACATAATGACATAAAGGATAGCGTTTTAGCCACGTACTAAATGGGAAATTTCAAGTTTCCTTTATTACAGAGAAAAACAAAAGTTATAATAGAGTGAAAGTTTTATTTATTAAACACGTACAAGTTGAAATTATATATTTAAATACGAAGTTGCATGAAATGAGCAAGCAATAGGTACATTAATTTATTTGTACTATTGAGCACGATCTTTTTTGTATCGAAACTTTTTTAAGATTAAAGCAACTCAACCCATAAATTTAAAAAAAACTCTATAATTAACTTGTGAATAATAGCAATGAAAAAGTCACAGTTTGATTACAGGTGTCATTATGTGCCTAATTGCGGTGAAATTAGAGCCACTTTATGAGCAAGTGTGTTGAAATAGTTATTTTTACTCCAGCACCTCAAACATGCAGGTTTTGCTGTTTATAGACAGTGAGCAAAATTCGATTTTGCTGCGACCGTGAGACAAAGTAACTTTTTAATTTCTTTTTTTAATGCCGGGAACAGTGCTGGGTCTAATCAAACATTCGAATTTGAACTTCACTTTGTTCTTTCACTTTCACTTCGATACGAAAAAAGCGAGAGAGCAAGTCGATTCGAAATTAGGTTTTCAAAATTCATATATAATAAAAAAGAATACACATCATAACTATAAAATTTAAAATCATTTGTTAAGGTTTAAATGCAATTATTATACGTTTTTCTTAATAATCGAATTATATTTTTTATAATTAAATAAAGAGATGTTGAAGAAAAAAATACGAAGATTATCATATATCTACATAATTATTAAAAATTATAACAATCTTTATTGTGACAGAATAATTTAGTAATAGTTCGGAAATTGCACCTGCGGGTGGCAATTTCCAAACGGAACAAAAAAATTGTGGGATTTAATTTTGTATTGCTTTCTTTTCTGTTACGCTATATATGGTATAGTATGGTGTCTCAGCAGCGAGAACATAATAGGTACCTAAAAGTAAAAAATACAACATGGTAAAAATTAAACCACATATTAAATAAAGTAATTTGTAAAAAAAAAGGTTAAATTATTGCAGTTTTGCAAATTAAAAGTAGGTAACAGTTTTGTTTGGAACAGATTTTGTTGTGTTAGCGATTTGAGTTTGTCGTTTTAATGTAGTGAGGTCGGCTCCTGAATCAGCCAAAAGCGTGGCCGAAGTTCGCCGAAAGCAATCTCCAGTGTAAAGCTGAGTTTCCTGTAGTTTTTGTAAAGAGGCTATGTCTCGCGGCGTCCCGCCTATTTTGTTGACTCCCATAGGCTGTCTCGAACACTACACTCGAATTACGATACTGCAACAAAAATCCCGCTGTCGTTGTATTAGCAGGGCGCAATGCCTTATATTTCCCAATAATATTTACATGTTCCTGTTCCTGTAAGTAAGTAGGTTGATGCAAAGAAGCAAACAGCTGGACAAGTTAATACATATAACTAGATAAACTAAAGTTCCACAGCTAGGTCGCGGGTAAGTAGTCACAGTAGTTCTGCACCGATAACCATCACTTAGTGAATACACATACAGGGTACCGCCCTTAGCAGCACGTGGTAGACGCGGGGACCTGTCAGCACAGGCTCAGCGGTAGGCCGCCGGAACTGTAGCAGCCAGGGTTGCGCAGGGTAGGCTGCGCAGGCACCGGCTCGCGTGGCGGTAGGCCGCAGGTAGGCAGACCAAGACCTGGGCAGCGTGCGTAGGTAGCGTGCTGGCACAGCAGTAAGCAAGGGCAAGGGGTCTGCCCTCAGCCGTACGGTGAAGGGCGTCCCTGGAAGCACGTGGCAGACGTGGGGACGCGTGACGGTAGGCCGCAGGGACTGTAGCGGCTAGGGCTGCGCAGGCCGCTACGTCCTGAACGGTGAAGTGCGTCCCTGGCAGCACGTGGCAGACGTGGGGACGCGCGACGGTAGGCCGCGGTAGGCCGCAGGCGCTGTAGCGGCTAGCTTAGCTAAACTTAAGTGGCAGTGGGCAGGGCACATTGCTCGCAGAACGGATGGCCGATGGGGCCGAAAGGTTCTGGAATGGCGACCGCGAACCGGAAGACGATACGTTGGAAGGCTTCCCATTAGGTTGCGGGAAGGCGCTGGATGCGAGACGCATGGGATCGATCAATGTGGCGACGTCTGGAGGAGGCCTATGTCCAGCAGTGAACGTCTTTCGGCTGAAATGATGAAATATATTAATCAAATTAACATATATAACTCCGATGAAAGTATTCAACTAGGGTTTTATTAGGCATAGTTATTTTTCTGGAACACACATAAAGTAAAACACCACATACATAAAACTTTGAAACCTAGTACCTCATCATCATCTGCCTGCCCATGTCCCAAATTACTATCAATGTTCGTCTATGTATTGGACAAGTTGACTAACAGTAATTTGTCTTAATGCTTTTCGATGGCATTAACGGTTACCTACATTTAATAGTTCGTTCGTCATGCTCCATTAATGTGGATAACCTGCAATAAAATATTAAGTACATGAGTAATTAAAACAGATAAAACGTAGGTACTTACCCACTTGCTTTACTTAAGTAAGTAACTCGCATTTAGCTAAAACTAGCGACCGATGCACTATTACTAAATTATTCTGTCACATCACAATAAATATTGTTATAATTTTAAATCATTATGTAGATACATGATAAACTTCGTATTTTTCTTCAACATCTCTTTATTTGATTTAAAAAAAACGATAATTAAGAAAAAATTATAATAGTTACATTAAAACCTTAACAGATGATTTGAAATTTTACAATTATGATGAGTATCCGAACGTTTTATTGTTGGTTTCTTTTTTGGGCCCATTATATATGGAATTTGATAATCGAACATTGAATCGACTTGTTTCTATCTCTCGCTTTTTTCGTATCGAAGTGAAAGTGACAGAACAAAGTGAAGTTCAAATCTTTCGAATGTAGACCCAGCACTGTTCTCGGCATTTAAAAAAATAATTAAAAAGTTACTTTGTCTCACGCTCGCAGCAAAATCGAATTTAGCTCACTGTTTATTGTGCGCCCAAATACGACCCAACAAAGACGACCCGGTAGCTATCCCGACAGGCCACTCTCGGGTAGCGCTTTGGTAGGTTCAACTTTAACCCTCGAGCGAGTACCCACCCTGAAAGGGTTGATTCTATGAAAAACTTGTAGGACACCGCAACCTTGCAAGTCGACTATCTCCCAAACCATAAGAGCTATCCTCTCCAGAAGTGTGGTTGGGAAGACAGGCGAACGGACTAACTAATGGTAGTAGATACTTGAACACGTACATCTATAAGCCTTCAGGTACTTAGGGCACCTGAAAGCGGCTATTTTTTCATGATTGCGCGATCCCATCATCTTATAAGTTGGTTTATACTTAATCCGTCCAGGCGATGTTCATCATCCATGGATGGCCCAGGGTACGTGCTAGTAAGCTGATAAGAGTTTATTCTAGAGAAAGCATATCGATAATCTTCCAGGCACCAAATGTGTCTGAAAGCGTTAAGCCCGCTAAGAAGTATATAGAAACCTCTGTACCTACTGGTTCATACAAACACATTATCTCAACTAAGTGGTATTTATATACTAGAATTACATGAGTTTTAATCTAAATACAGGACCTAGGTACAGGTCTAGGTTACCTAGAAGCGCTAAAACGAAAATAACATGATTCCTGACCACTTATTTAAGGAAAATGTGTGTGGATCGCACAACCCACCACTTGAATCCCCGTTTTACAGGGGTCTCGAAGAAACATAATAAATTTACTTATCCTATTCCTTTTCCTTTCCTTATTGGTTTGTGTACTAGCAAATCCTATCCCAGTACACAAGCTATAGCTATGTGACGCCTCGTCGCAAACAAGTGGAAAACTACATGAATGTCGTCAAACTCCGTGGTTGGTCCGCGTAGATCGGCGACATGAGTAATATACCTAATCAAAAGATAAATTAGTAATATTGTGATTACAGACGTAATAAATATCAGCACGTGCCATAATAAACGGCAATTTTATCCATAAATACGTCAATTTTATAATGTTTGTTCATTATGTCTCAAAATTGCTGACAAGCAATGACTTTACATCATCACGGCTTAGGATTTATTTTTACCTATATGTATATTAGTATTGATATACAGATAATTATTTTGGTACAAATGTATTAATGTATTATGCGTATGACTTTCACAAATTTAGCAAGTGCTTATGTACGACTAGCTTTGCCCGTGGCTTCGCTTCCGTCAACTGTGTAACCTACCTACTTACAATTTTTTTTTCTAGCGTCATACTTCCGCGGAGAATCTTAACACCGCCATTCAGAAAATGACGTCAAATGTACAACGGAATCTATCGAATATGGAGTTCAACTGTCCTAGTATCTGAATTGCGTGTGTTGTGATATTTTACTTCTTAAACACTTTAAATTCATCTAACTTTTGTTGATAGAGTGAACTTCAAAAGACAAAGATATTTTATTTTAACTAGGCCACCAAGCGGCACTTTTAAACGTTAGATACATTAAAATTTACAAGGAATAAAAATTGATTCTACCGTGCATTCGGAAAGTAGCTTGATATGGAGAAGAACGCACTTACTTACTATTTTTAACTCCATACATATTCTATATATTTTTTTTTTTTTCAATATTTAGTTACATAAGTATATACATTAATAAATTCATATGTGTGAGGATATTGCACCCAGAATCACTACACACTATACTACGTACAGGTAGGTGCAGTTACATAATAGGTACTAGAAAAACATTAGCATCCAAAGCAGTTAAGTTAAGACCAATCCCAACTGACGGCGCCCGTTCACGAACATGACGCATGAATCGGCACCACCCAGCTCAATTATCATGAAGGGAACCGAATGATCCAACACACGCGCCAACATCAGAGAGACATTTGAGTGTGTATGCAGTTATATAATACTAAAAGAAATTGAGTTTATACAATAAAAATATATTCATACAGTCTTCAGCAGGTCCAATGATACTTTGAAACTATGCTGCCCATCACTAAGACGACGACAGTCGCCAAGGTCCTTGAGTGAACAAAACGCGCTCTCGTTTCACACCCGCGCGACTTAAAATGCAGTACCTTTTTGTACTTTCCTTATTATTCTAAGACTTGATGTCAATGGGAAACGTGCCCAGAACGCTGGCAGCTTTGCCACGTTGGATGGCAATGCTGATTCCCCGACCTAAAAAAAAACACTAGATCAAAATGTAGACAATTAAGTTGTCGTCGAACATAGAACCTCCCCATTTGAAAATAAGGAAAAAATTGAAAAGTCGGTTGAAAATAAGGAAAACCTAATTAAATATAATCACCTCAGTGGAATTTTATCATGTTGCTGTCATTGTTTTTCTAAAGTCATGGTTCATCAGCAGATTTCAGTTTAAAATAATTAAATGAGATTGTGATATCGGTGATTGGAAACGGATAACTATAATTCACATGTAGATAAAGGAAATGTTATTATTTTTTTGACTTGCGGCATGATTAGATTGAGGTAGGTATAATTACGGGTGAACTGCCGATATACATAAGATTACCTTATTTAAAAAAACAAGAAACTTCTTTAAACTTCTACATTCGGGTTCGATATTGTCGAACGATTGCGTCCGACCATTTCAAACCCGAGTATTCATACAAAAGTTTCAACTTTAACCGAACAGAAAGAAAAACAGAAGTTTTAAATAAATGAGTGGCTATGATTAAATATAACGAAAATGGTGCGACGCGACCTCCAACGAGCCAATAAGCTCTCTATAGAGAAAGGCAAAACCGGGGGTCGAAAGTGTTTTCCAGTCACTTGGGAGGAACCACTTGACGAAGTTGACTACATCTTCGTATCGAAGCCAGTATTTCGGAACTTGAAAATTCTACGGCCAACTGTACGAATCGCATACATATCAGCCTGATCCCTAAAATGAGGGTTCCAGAGCCACCTTAACCCGCCACTTCACAGAAGACCTGACTAAGGTAAGCCAAGACGAAATCGAAGTGGTTCTCAAATAGCTTAAAAATGAAAAGCCCCGGGCGAGGACGTGATTACAAACGAGCTCCTGAAAGAGGGAGGGCGTCCGGTACTGAAAGAGCTTATTCTATAGATGGGGAGCACTTCATAGAGATCAAGAGGTCCCTAAGCTCTTTGGAGAATTCCAGAAGCGTGGCAAAGGAGCGTGGTCATTCTGTTCTTCAAATAGGATGACAAGACCCTTTTGAAGAATTACAAACCCATACATTTCGATATGATAACAGTTACAGAATGCTGGCTTCGTAAGGTAAATAACCTACCAATATTAGTTGGTTACACGGCTCATTCCACGGTCAATATATTAAACAAAAATGACGGGATCATCATCTTTACCAACATAAAACTAAGGTGCAAAGTAACCGAGCTACGGTTTAGAGATGCAAGCTGTCTGTATAAAATCTGGAGGAACTTCTTGGGAATTTTGGGAATTAAAAACTCAGGATGTAGCACGCAGTGATCCACCTTTTTTATTTTACTACGAACTGACATTACATGAATCCTAGGACCGTAGGATTAACGCCTGATAAAATACTTATAGTTTAATTTCTTACTGTTTCTAAATTGCGCCGAGATAACTGATGCTATAACACTGTCTAATCTGTCACACAGGTAATAATGTCAATATTGTAGCTACGTATCGTTCCCCTGTTTAAAAACAAAAGAGAACTTTAATAGCTTTATAAATAGCCTTGATACCATGTGAAAGAAAGAAAGAAAGAAAGAAAACTAGTTTATTTGGCACACACAGATACACACAATGTAGGTACAAATAAAAGAGAACTTAATTTTAAAACAATTACATACATAGTGTGCCCCGCGGCTGCGCCAAAAAGGTCAGCAAAATATCAGACAACTGGGAGTTGCCTGACGCTGGTTTTCAACTGAACCTTACGTTGAAGTGTACGGATGTGAATCAGTTTTACGGTGTTAAATATACAGGTAAATAGATATAAATCAGTGTGTTTTATACTATACAAGTATAGGTATGTATAATAGTTTGGTGCGAAACATTAAGCCATGAGCAGCTGAGCGAAATAGACGGATTGCAAGTAACTTTTAATATTAAAAGTTGTTTTTATATTCGGGTAGTTTGAGAAATATTGCGATCAGTATATACGTCACTTTTAAAATTTTGTCAGAGCGGCGAAACAAGTGAAATAAGGACATTGGCAGAAGGATAGAAGGTAAGTGTCATCCATCAATAATATTAACAATTTAGAATTTAAAATATTAAGCAACATATTCCTTTTTACCCATAGGCCTAACAACCTCGAGCGTAAGCAGGTGTCAAGGATGGATGATACACCAGCCCGCGGCCGAGGGTACGAGGCAGCTATGTGAAGTAGCGATTTATACGATACGATAACCACCCGCGTACTTAAGCTATGTATAAACTCTTTTATAATTTATGCAACTTATAGTACCAACTGAGAATAGGATCGACATCATATAAGTGAAAGGTTCAAGTGTATCAAATCTAGTTTCCGTTGCGCGTCCGTTAAATACTGCCGTAAACGTCTTCAAAATGTTCTTATTGTGTTTATTGTTCTAATAGGCGGCGGTAGATTATTCCATACTTCCATGTGACCTGATCTATCGACTGGTAATATTTTTCTCGTAAGAGATATAAATATTGACTCAGCCTCTAATAGTACAGACCCACTACGAGAAGACCTAACGTTCAACGCTACATTATGGCTTATTCCCTACACACTCTTCTCCTACCAGACTACTCTTACTTAGACCACATTCTGACAATTTCAACCACACCCTCCCTGACGCTAGTACTGGAGTCACATCAAGGACCATAAGCCAACACAATTGCAACTTATACAACTAACCAGAATCACCAAGAAAAACCAAATACTGAAAACGGGAAAAAAAAATGGATTTTATTTCGCTTCTTGATGATTGCAGATGCTGGACGGTCTAGCTGGTTCTTCTGCGCGCATCGGTCTCCGGATGAACTTAGGCAAAACCTAGGTTATGTTCAACTCACACGTCACTACAAGATCGATTGTGGTCAATGGCGGTGCTCACAAGGTTGTTCGAGCATATTTTTACCTAGGGCAAACTCAATTTGGTAAGACCAACTTTGAAAAGGAGGCTAATAGAAGAAATCAGCCCAGCGCTGAGCGCCGTTTGGAAAACTTCGTTGAATCTTCTCATCCCGTATTGCACCGGGCCGAGACGTGGACACTCACGATACGGTTGGTCCATTAATAATTAAATTCGCTTAGCGAGCTTTGGAATCCGAAACGAGGTAATCCGGCAGAAAACCAAAGTAGTTGAAATAGCTCATTGAACAAATAATCAAACTGAAGTGGCAATGGATCAGCCAAATTAGGCGTAGAACCGATGACCGTTGGGTTAGACGTATTCTTGAGTGGATACTGCGAACTGGTAAACTTAAGGTTGGACGCCCTCATGCTAGGTGGAGCGACGATATTCGCAGTGTGTGTGCAGATGGATGAGAGTTGCAGAAAATTGAAGCAAATGGCATGCAATCGGAGAGGCCTATGTTCAGCAGTGGACTGCTATAGGCTGACGATGAAAGAAAAAAAAAATGTTGACATTTTTTTTTATTAATACTTTAACTTAAATCTATTTTACAGATTAAAAGAAAAGTAAAGTTAGCACGTTATTTACTAGTAAATATTCTCCATCGTGTCGATATTAATTATCTACATAGGTATAAAATTCAACAACAATTTAATAAAATAATTAATTTAAGTTAAGTTGTAATGCTCGTAAAACCATTCCAAGGTGTAAGTAACAATTGACTTACAATAACAAATTCTGAAGTTTGGAATTCTCTGACTGTAAAAAACAGGCATAAAGCCTCTCAATCGTCAAATTGTCCATACGATTATTTAAGAACGCCCCACTTGATATAGTCGTTGACGATTCCATTTAGCCTCTCGGTATAGAGGGAACTGGTCTTCTCCACGGCAAAGTTGGCGATCTCGGTATTCTCGCTGACGACCGGCGCGTTCTCGGTGTCAACTGTGACCACAGGCAAGAGGAACACTGCTATCTCGAGACCAAATGGCAGTTTCTGAAAATATATATCAGAAGGTATTTTTTTTTTGTTTTTGTAAGCATGGCGGTGATCTTTGGCTTCCTATGGCATAGTCGGTAACATAGATTTATAAGAAAGGTTGATAACGTCAGGAACGAAATACTAATAGTTTGAAGTTAGAAATGATACACTGGTGATTATGCCTGAATATATTGATAACAAAATACCAATGTAAAGCGATCGTTACCTCCTTCAATTCGAACTCAAAGTCTTCCCTGGAGTATGTCTCCACTGGGTCGAGGTTAAGCCTCTTCATGGCAGCGCTGAGCTGCGTGTAGTAGTGCTCGACCAGTTTCTCGAAGTACTTGGCGCGGAATTCCTCATCGGAGCCGGTGACAATAAAGTAGATCAGATCAGCGACCGGGCTGCCTCCTTGCAGAGTTTGAAGATCCAAGATCTTGATATCCACCTTGCCGTCCTAGATTTAGGCGAAAGAAATATGTTAGGTTGTGATCGTTTATTCAAAATTCAATTTCGAAATATTTGATTCCTCATAAAAAGTATGGGCTAGGAAACATAAAAAAGTGCACGATAATTATAATAATTGTAAACAAAAACTTACGTCGCGTACTCTATGCAATAAGTTACTCCCTCTGAAGTCTCCATGTACGATGGCAGTTCTGCGAGTAGGGCTGTATCTCATAAAAGGATGTCCCTTCTTCGCCAGAAACTTTTCTAACACTCCTCTGTGCTCTCGTTTAACATTTTTCAAAGCAGTGTTGTTCATTTTCTCCATTGTTATGTCTACACCGTTAGAATCTTTAAAATCCATTTTCAAAGTAGCTAAAATCTTCTCAAATTCTTCTGGGTATTGTTTACCGAATGCGAAGGACAGTGCGTGCATCTTTGCCAAATGTGTAACTGCTGAAGAAGCGTACTCCCAATCATAGGAATTGAATCTGTCGTGAGGACCATATCCGCTCAACAATAAGTTTTCAAGGACTAATATTTCTTGGTTCTTGCTGGTATCAAAGCCATAACACTTTGTGAAGAATAATCTGTCATCCTCAGATACATTATTTTGTTCCTCTAAGGATGCGTATTTTTTTAAAAGTTTCGTATAAGCGAACTGTTCAGTATCGTACATATTTATAGGCATTTCTTTACGAAATTCTTCTCCTAATGCGGCAATTTTTGCGAATAAATGAAGATCATCTTTATTTTCTTCTCTTATGATCACCTTGAATAGTTTCGACGTATAGTTGGCTCCTCCGCTTGATGTTTCTTCTATACTTATTTCAGGTTTTACATATTTTTGTTCTTTCGCGATTTTGTTTACTAATTGCCGCAGTGATTCTTCCTTTTGCGCCATTGTGTCAACTCTCAAACTAACAATAGAAACTGAATAAACTTATTATAAGTAATTTAATTTATAGTCAGGTAAATAAATAGATAAGATAAACCAATTATTTAATATTATGATAAGATAAATAAAAGTTATATTAATGAATGAGTAATAACAACATTCATATACCGTATACACATATCTACATACATATATCTAGCTACCTACGATGATATAATTCATATCTTTTTTTGTTAAGGAAAAATAGTTAATAGGGGTTAAAGTATAAAATTGCCGTTTTATTGTAATAGGTCACTGACCTCTATCATACAAGTACGCTGGACTAAACATACTATATGAAATGACAGTTGATTTTTGTGCTGATTCAAAGCGCCCCGCTCGAGCGTATCTGGAACTAAAATTGACACATTTAGAGATAGGTTATTAGAATTTAGGATATTTCTCAAAATTAGGTAATACTAATATATTCGCCTGGAAATATTATAATATTGTAACTAATATATCAGTTTTTGTGATATTTTTAAATAACACTATTATCAAAATAGTAGACTTGGTAAGGCGTATCACTCATCTACTGTATTGACTTCGCGTAGTATGTTGGAACTATATATCTAGTATTGGTGATGAATGTTATATGAATGCCTAATAATCAGTAATAATATGTTCAAAAGCAATGTGTAATACTAAATTCTGGAATCATCATCATGTTCATCCAGAGCCCGACTTCGCCAACCGCTGAGCACAGGCCTCACTCTTGTACCAATCACCACGTTCCTGAGCCTGGAATTAATTCTGGAATAATATCATGATAATTATAATTTTATTAACAAATGTTTTGAAGTCAAACAATTTATTATCTGCATCGGAAACAGAGTTGAAAACTGATATAAGTCTTCACGTTGCTGGAATGCGATGTCACTATTATTTGCACCTTAACAATACACTACAGAGACAGGATATCAGCGATGAGAGCGAGAAATACGTCCGTTGTAAATGATTATCCATCTCATTTATTATTATTATTGTATAAATGATGTTCCCTTCACGAATCCGATGAGCGCCAACCGAGTGAATCCGAACGATTGTAAGTATTAACCTAACCACTAGGTACTTGAGCGAGGAGATATTTGCTCAAATATACTAGTTTTAAGGATAAGTTGTTAGCCTATCCCCATATTTAAATCTCACTGATCTGACAGTAGTGCGCTATAACTTTACTAGCACGCTATCCACTAGTTTATAGCTTGCAATCTGACTGAAAACATTTTTCAGTTAACCTTTACAGCAATTATTCTATTACTTAAAAATAACTGGGATGTTTTTTTCTCTTACGTAATTAATTAATCTTAATCTTAATTATTCTCACGATCGATAAAGCCCATAAAAGTATTTTTACCGAAGGCTGTGTCCCATCTCTAATATTAGTTCCATGTACTCTCACGTTAAGTCACGTTGCTATCAGCGCCAAAATGGCGAAAATCAAATGTCTTCATTTTGTCATCGTTAATATGAAGTCCAGCGTACTAGCACAGTCTAAATACTGTGGTACTAGTATGATAGAGGTCAGTGTAATAGGTACTTCGAATTGACATAGAACCTTCATGGTTTGTGATTTTTGAGTGAAACTTTTTCACATGGTACCTAAAAAGTTCTTCTTTTAAAAAATGTTTTCGACTTTCAGTTGTTTTTTTTATTCAGCTTAAAAAAATGGATACTTCGAAAATTCGAGTGATTTTTGAATACGAGTTCCAACGCGGAAGAAACAGCTCGCAATATCAAATTTGCGTTTGGAGAGGGGACTGCTAATGAACGTGTAAGGGCAGGAGCCTTTACACTTAATGTTAAAATGTTTAATAAAATAAAGGATAATGTTTAAAAAGGTATTTAATACTAATTGCACTAAAATAATGTAATAATAAAATAATAGAAAAATGTTATAAAAAATGTTGAATGTTGCGCGAGCTCGATACAAATCGAAGACTGACGTTCTTGCGTAAGTGCCGATACTACATTTTATAAATTAACTAAATCTGCAGTATTTTGATTAGGCCACACGCCTACAATGTGCGGTTGCTAACCATACATCTTGGCGGGGCAAAGGTAATAATTAAGATAACTTATAACAGAATATTTTTCCAATGTAAATAAAAATATTAAATTAAAACAATGTGAATAAAAAATTATTATAAGTTAAATGTTAAAAGAATGAGGTCTCGCGTAGGTAAGTTCTATGTTTTCAGTGGACGCTTCAGCTCTTGGTGGCTTCCGTGGCGGTAATCTGGCGGACGCGCCGGTGGCGCTGACGGCGACCTTGCCGCAGCGTTTGCAGTACACGTAGGCTCCTCCCGCGACGACTATTGACAAGATCAGAAGTCCCATCGTAGAGTATGATACGATGTATTGATGCACATCGTGTTGCGACATTTCAGTCTGTTTTGTTTGATCTTCCAATTCTTTCAGCGAATTATGAAGTTTTTCATAATCGTTTCTTACAAATTGGGTGTTCTGTTGTCCAGTTGATAATTCAAGTGGCTGGACAGATGTTAAATTGTTGATATCTTCCAGATCAATTAGTGGAATTTCCGGGTTGACATAGATTTTGTTTGCGTAGTTAACTTGTGTGTAATATGTTTCTTCGTTGTTTCTAATTATACATCCTTCCTTGGCTTCTAAAATTCCCGTTAAATGGTCATACGACCTTCACAGATTATTTGCAGTTGGCAATCCGTACAGCAGATATAGAGCCAGGTGTTAGGATTTCGTAATGGTGTCCATTTGTTGTTGCAGGATTCAGATGTGTAGATACATTTTGATAATGTAATGTTTGTTATTGCGCCGATTTCGCATGGAATTTGATGATTTCTCATATTACGTGTTGGTTTGTTTAGTGAACATACATATGTACTTGGTTCAATTTTAATACAATATTCCAGGTCACTGTCTGTGAGCTGCATATATGTCTCCTTTCTTATATTCACTGCAACATATTCTGAATTTGTTTTCATTGTAAGTGAATGTTTGGAGTGCGTTACCCAGGCAAAATGTTTTGCTTTAGAGAGATGAGACTTAAACAAATAATTAGTGTATCATGAGGAGCAATTTGTTTACTAATAGCAAAATTTGTTTGAATTGTAGTTTTTAAGTTATTTGAGAAAAACAAATTTTGCTGGAGTAACGTTTGAAACGTTACCCAGGCAAAATAGTCTTTCAAAAATTAGTTTCAGCACGGAACCAAATACATGAATAGATAGCTTTTGTTGCGTAGTAAATGTTTATAAATAGCAAAATTTGTGTGTGGTATAGTTCTTTAGTTATTTAAGATTTTGCTGCGGTAACGTTTTGGGATTTCCCAGATCTCGAAAACGGCTCAACGCAGAAGTTTGAAAAAAATACCAATAAAAGACCTCAATTTGTTTAAATTTGTTTAATCATTAGTTTTTGATTTGGTTGACGTAAACCAATGTAATTAAATGGTTTCAAAAATCAGAAGAAACGGGTTTGCAAGTAAACCAATACACTTATAACCAAATAAACAGCTGTAAAAAATACCCGTGGTTCGACGCTTGTTTACATCAGAAATATTAGATTTCATACTTTACACATTAAGAAGATAAAAACAAATTTGATTTATTTTAGACTGGTCGTACTTTAGCGATCAAATACGCAGTTCCCATAACATTAAGAAACATGGCATACTTTAAACAAATTAAAATGATTCCTGAAAATTCCTTCCTGTTAATTGCAGCTTTGAATTACGGCTCTAATGAAAGTTATCTCAAAAACAAGATTATGTCAGCAATTCTCTAATGAGCCGACCAAATTGAAAAGGTCACATAAAAGCGACCGCACCATACATAAGCGCAACCATCTGAAATGAACAGGATAATATAGATGTTTTGTTAGTACAGTTGAATACAAAAGTTTTCTGGCCAGGTTAGTTAAAATAATAAAATGGTTAAGATTCATTATTTTTATTTAAAAAATCAGTCTCATACAAATTATATGTATTGCTTTGCCTTAGCATCAACATTTTTAGAGAAAAATCACAGATAAGTTATAACCTACTTACTTAATTTTAATATTTGGATACATTAATAGTTTGTACAATTTTCCTTAGGAGGTACTAATAACGTAGGTTGATAGGTGGACTCCATTTCACCTCGACTCACAGTATGGCATTTTAATATGAGTTTTGTTACGTGTTACTTAGAGTGAATATTTTAACATTACATGTGACTGCCACAGGTGGATAACCCGTGAACCAATCATTGTCAAAGCGTCGTAACCTTCTTTTAACTTAATGTTGAAATATCCACTCTAAGTAACACGACATAAAGCTCATATTTCAATACCACAGTGTGACTTGAGTTGGAATTGAGTCGGCGTTGTGTGTGTAATGTGCAAAGCACATTTAATGTTTTTTTTTACAAAATATGTATTATCGGCTTGCCTATATTTCTTGCCCTTATGAGGGACGGTTTCGAGCATATTCTATAAAAAATGTATATAATCACAAAACTTTTAAATGAGAAAACAACAATATAATAAAAATCTTCCAACAATTATATAAAAAATAAACAACTTTTACACTTATGTACCTATTTAAAAATATAGGAAACAGTACAGTTTTTATCATTAATAACTACTAATATCACTCATAATCACAGATTCGTACCTAATTCAATAAAATTTGTGTGGTCATTGGGACCGTATAAAATTATGTGTTTTATGCTTCCAGTCTCTAACGTTTTAATTACCTACACTAATGAATATATAATCAAATGTGGCATTATGGAGTTTTTGCATTTCTGTAGTTTACAGTACAGATCATCGTAACATTCATATTGAGTTTTCGTTCTGTAACAGTATGCTCTGTAATGTCCAATCAATGTGGAACTTGATGGTGGGTCAAAATCAATTACTGCCAAAATCATATACTGTTGGCCATTTAACTCTATATTAATGGGTATATCATTCAGGTTAACAGACATGTCATGTAGTTCGAAGAAAAGTAATGGTTTTAATTCATATGTAAAATATACATTTCCTGTCTCGCATACAGGACACAGTGAAACATTATCATTATTAATACACGATGTGGCAGATTCTTCCAAGAAGTCAATACCCTTTTGTGTTATAATATTTATATTTAAAGATATATATTTACAATCAATTTTCTTTGGTTGTAATGCATTTGAGCATGTGTCATTTGAGCAACACCTCTGTCTGGTGGCAGAAAAGTATATGTTGCTCATGAATACCTGTTCTAAAATCATTGTTATATTACATTCACAACTGATAATATTTTGCTGTGACTTTGTTTTATCAAAAAGGTCAATCAATAGTTTGTCACGAAGTTCATAATATAATCTTTTGCAAGTTTTTCTCGTATTAGATAATACTTTTATGAATGTTGTTAAACCATCGCTAGCACTATTTAACTTTTCTCTGAAAGCAGGCCTGTCTTGATAAGCTACACCGAATGCTTGCGCGAGGGAATCAAAAGCACAAGTGTTTGTTATAAGTACCCTGTTTTGGTGTACATAAGAATATGCGACGTTACCATTCTGTAATATGTATATGGAGGTAGCTTTTTTTGATTTAGGAGTGGGTATGGTAAGTCCCCGCCAGTTTTCAACTTCTATAGGTTTATTTTGAAAAATTGATTGAATATCAAAATCTAACGTATCAGTTAGGTTCTCTTCTTCTTCTTCTTTTTCAACTGACTTCGGTGCAGAATCAGATATAATTAACTCTGCTGAGAATGAATCTCGTTTTTGTTCGTGTTTGTCTCTAATTTTTACTATTTTTCGTGAGAAATACTCATAATTTGTTTTGCGTTTTTCCTTTTTGTTTCTTAGTTTTAAGGCCTGTTCTTCTTTGTTCTTAGTATTCTCGTGTAAAATTTGACTAGAGCTTAATTTTATGGTTCCGTTAATAAAACTATAATGTTGTATAAGAAATTCGTCTAACCGGACGCGTTCAACTTTGGTCTCAAAATATATAGTTTTGATGTCCTTAAAATGATTTTCTACATTTGAGCTGCTGGCATAGTCTTTGGCTCCAGGAAAATAATCAGTCATAATATTGCCCCACAAAGGTAATTTTTTCAAAAGTCTTTTAAGAGTGTTGTTAATTTCCGGCAAAAAAAAGCATTTTTCATTGGTGTAGATTCAATTAACTGTAAATATAATAGTTCTGTATTCATAATGTCATCATAATATTTTATCAAAGGCATAGGGCCACCGTGTTGCTCACTCTCTTCATCTTCTGTTACAAAATATATTTCTTCGGAACTGTCCTCTCTTTCATTCTTTTCAATTTCGTCTGTGTGTCTTAGATATGTTTTTATTTGGTCGCTCAATCGTTTCAATGCTTGTTCACATTTCGATGCCGTATAATCAAGATCGGTACTTATATATTCATGAAGAGAAAGTGTGATTACATCTTTAATAATTAGTTTTACTTCGTCATAGCTTCGTGATTGTAGTATCAATTTGATGCAATTGATATAAAAATATTTGCATGTTTCAGAAGTCTTGTCAAAACAACTTTGTGTATACAGTTTTTTAAAAAAATGAGACTTATCAAGTCTGATGTAACAAGCAGGTATCTTGCCTTTTTTTTCCTCAACTATTGCAAAACATTGTCTTAAATAGTTATTCAAGTCCGTTTTCAAAAAAGTTTTCGTTATGGCCGCTATTAAAGCAGAAGAATCATCACAAATTATTTCATTTGGAAGGACTCTTCTGTTTAACCATGTGCTTAGCCATGTGGCTATTGTTTCTGTTGTGTGTGAGTCAGAGCACATATAACAAATTGGAACACTAGCACCCAAGGTATATGCTACGATGGCATATAAGAAAACATGTTTGGGATTTTTATATTTTAAAAAATCGTTTGCTTCGGGTGGCTTTATTGGTTTAAATAAAGATCCAGTGGCATCAATAGACAGGATTTTATATTTGTCTTCCAAGATGTCATCGTAATATATACTTTGCTCAGTAGTCCAAAAATACAATATAAATGGAACAAGAGACATTTTTTTTATGAAACTGTCATACGGTGGGCTACAGGTCATGGCATACAGTGATAAAATAATATTTTTATCAAACTGAAGAGCGCTTCTAGCTTCATGCCGGTATTTCCTCAAATTTAATAATTTAGGCAAAGTTGGCGGTTCTTTTGGATTATCCATGCTCATAACTTCATCGGCCGTTGAATTTCGTACCCTTAAAGCCTTAATGTTTTTAAGTTTTTCTTTGTGCAGATTAACCCGGTGTGAAGTTAATTTATTTTTAATTCGAGGGTCATGCCGAAAGCCTTTTTTCAAATTTGTAAGAATAAGCGTTACTTTATAAGAATTATCAGCTGTTTCGGGGGATATTGTCAAGAACAGACTAGCTTTGCATTGCGTACAACTTCCTGTACATGTGATGTCGTTATTTTTGAGATCAGTAGGCACGTAATTGTTTTTAAACGAGAATGTGCATTCTAAATCGGTTTTAAAAAATATATGATCTTGCATTTCGTTGGTCCACTTATTTTGTGCGAGATGGTGGGATTCAATAGGCGCAATTTTATAGTAGTCATATTTACTCATTTCAAAAGAAACTGTTAAATCAGAAGGAGCTTCTACAACTGCATGCAATTGTGTTCGATTATCTTCACAATCTCCGCGAGAATTAAAAAATAAAACTTTATTTCTCTTCGCAGATATTTGCAGGGCTGCTTTGCTGACTTCGTGATTAAACTGAATACGCAGTTCTTGTTGTATGTGGTCATAAACTTCATTTGAGATTGGGGGAATAGAAACATTAAATATATCTTTATATTTGGAGAACACAACTCTTAGGTCGTCAAGGGGCACTTTTACTTTTCGGCCTGCCATTTTATTGTACCTGCTGGTACTTCACTGGTATGTGTGATTTTCCGAATATAAAATGAACTGACATGAACAACGGTGTGAGTTGAGGCTTGCACATTCTGCTCCCGAAGCCATGAAGTGCAACTACCTGAAAAAAAAGCAAGGCACACATCACATTTACATTAATATTTTCATTACCTATCATTTTAAAAATCTAGTACACTTGTCTCGCCCTTTGCGCAGAAAGACATTCGCACGAATGGATACTTGCGCATAAAGACATTTGCGAATGCACACTTCAGTAAAAAGACTGTAGGTGTACAGCACCTTCAGTCTTCTCAAGATATTGCGCGAAAGGACATTTTAGCAGATTAAAAAGGGTGTCGTTTTTAAGGTTGGGATCGCCAATTACCAATATGCGATAAATGCCGTAAAAAATCCAAGATGGCTAAAGATAAACCGCTTAAGCGCTTGCGCAGTGATGAGCTGGGTTTTGTTAGGCGTGGCGCCATTCCTACGCTTTGTTGTACGTATACTGAATTTCGTGTGATCTGATTGCAATTAATGTGTATATAAAGTACCGTGTATGAAACAGCACATATCTAACTAGGTATTGTAACACTCGTGTATAATACCCCTCATTATACAAGTTTCATAAACTATCATTACCGAATACTCACCGGACTTGTCAAACACACTTCAATATAATTGAGAATAATACTAGATTCGTTAAAGCGCTTGAAACTTTATGACAGTATAGCTTAAACGTATAAAAACTGTATCCTTTTTGTTTTGTTTACGTTAAGTCTAAGAGCAATATCACAACGCGATTGCCTAGCATGGCGTAGGTATAGAATAATTAAAAGTTAAAGCCTACCACTGAGACCGCCACGTTGTTATTTTAGCCAATAATCACACACACAGTTTTAAGCAATAAAGAGATGAGTCTGTCGTAAAACAATAATATTTCATATTTTGCGCGATATTCTGGTTCAATATTTCCATGATAGCCATTGAAATGATAAAAAAACTATATACTATATTTTCCTAATTGTAATGAAGAAAATGGCAAAGTTTTTTTTTGTGCCGGGGCTAATTGTGTTTTGGGTCACATTTGACGAGTTTTCTTTATTCTGATTCACACCAAAAAGCGTACATTAATACGCTGAATGACTATTTTATACTGAAACACAACTGTACTGTAAAATAAAAACATTTAATACTCACATCGTTCAAAGACGTCGTCGTACACACACACATAAACCACAAGCACTTCTCTCCAAAACACTTGGTTCACGACTGATTGTTTCATTGGTTCGGTCGGAGCTAGCGTACCCATAGATAGAGCGTACTCAACTACTCACAGCTAAAGAGTAAGTAAGACAAGGCATATAGCTGTTGCGTTGCATTGCACACAGCGATGCGCGCTGCTCTGACTAGCATCAAGAACGTTAAAACGTTTTTAGCGTGGCTTTGCGTTGTGGTATCAAAATAAAACATTTGGTTTAACAGAAACAACAAATTAAGTACTAAAAATATAGCTACATGTATATATGTTTGTATTGTTTTAAATCACACTATAAATTATACACTATGATATTACACTTTTATTAACTAGTAAAAATTGTGTAATATGGTACTGCACTTAAAAAATATTAAAAAATCGGCTTCAAGAATAACGTTTTTCTGCTTAACTGTACAAAACATCGGTTACCAAGCTGCTAATTTGCGAAGATTACCCGTACGTACGGTGCAGTCGCTTTTACGTGACCTTTTCAATTTGGTCGGCTTATTAGAGAATTGCTGACATATTCTTGTTTTTGAGATAACTTTCATTAGAGCCGTAATTCAAGGCTGAAATTAACAGGAAAGAATTTTCATGAATCATTTTAATTTGTTTAAAGTATGCCATGTTTCTTAATGTTATGGGAACTGCGTATTCGATCGCTAAAGTACGACCAGTCTAAAATAAATCAAATTTGTTTTTATCTTCTTAACGTGTAAAGTATGAAATCTAAAATGTCTGCTGTAAACAAGCGTCGAACCACGGGTATTTTTTACAGCTGTTTATTTGGTTATAAGTGTATTGGTTTACATGTAAACCCGCTTCTTCTGATTTTTGAAACCATTTAATTACATTGGTTTACGTCAACCAAATCAAAAACTAATGATTAAACAAATTTAAACAAATTAAGGTCTTTTATTGGTATTTTTTTCAAACTTCTGCGTTGAGCCGTTTTCGAGATCTGGGAAATCCCAAAACGTTACCGCAGCAAAATCTTAAATAACTAAAGAACTATACCACACACAAATTTTGCTATTTATAAACATTTACTACTCAACAAAAGCTATCTATTCATGTATTTGGTTCCGTGCTGAAACTAATTTTTGAAAGACGATTTTGCCTGGGTAACGTTTCAAACGTTACTCCAGCAAAATTTGTTTTTCTTAAATAACTTAAAAACTACAATTCAAACAAATTTTGCTATTAGTAAACAAATTGCTCCTCATGATACACTAATTATTTGTTTAAGTCTCATCTCTCTAAAGCAAAACATTTTGCCTGGGTAACGCACACGAATGTTTGTTGTTTTTTATCATCGGAATAGGAACTGTTTTATATATTGTGAATGGAGTGTCGCCTGTTAATGGTAATGTAATTTCGATGATAAAATATTTATCAAATAATCTGGATTTTACTTCTAGTAGTTTGTATATGTCAGCTAATTGATTTTGAATGTTGTCAACGGGTAACGATAATTGTTGTGGCAATTGTCCAGAGATAATGTTGAGCTCCTGAAAGAGCTGGTTTTGCGGTAAAAGTCTGGTGTCTGTCACATGACAATGGTGAATGTTAATAGCTGTGTCTAAAAGAATGTGTTGGATGTGGCGCAGTTTAGACACAATTGTTGAACTAGTCAGAGCCATTGTGTTAAAGTAGTTCAAAGCTTCCTCTTGCTCAACAACATTACCCAATTTCTGCAAATAGTTCTCGGTAGCGTTAAGATGTTGGTTTAAGAGATTGAATTGAGTGTTCATCGTCTCTTCATTTCTCATTAAAATGTTATTATGTGCCTCAATGATTGATGTTAGACCTTTGATCAGGTTCAATAAATGGTCTCTATTATTTTGCAATGTTTCTATGTCCTTTTTATATTGTATAGCGAACCTTTCATCTAGCACGCCGAATAGGCTGTTTGCAAGGTAACCTATTTCATTGACAAGACCTCGGGTAACGCGTCCCTTTCGACCAAGTTCGTGATCAAGTTCGTTGAGCTCCTGTTTGAATTCAGTCATGATGGTTTTGCACATCGTTTGGTATGCAAATTGCTCACACCTTTCTCCCAGGTGTTTTACAACTCTATGTATGCTTGCCATGCCTTGCCAGTAAGATGTCATATTATAGTAAGTAACAATCTTCCAGTCATCGTGTACGCTTTGCATATTTCCGATTTTGTCAAAGTACACGGCTCTATTTGGTTCAAACGGTGTGATATTTATGGCGTCGTTGCTTTGATATGTGGGCTTAAATAATGTTAGTAATGTTACGAGTATACATAGAAGGCTGCAACTTATATTCCTTGATTTAAATCGTTGTTTCCTGGTGGTTGGTGGTGTGGTTTTTGTAGATTTTTGTTTTTCAGTGCAGATTTTGTCATTGGTGGTGGTGTCGGGTATTTCTATATGCGATTCAGATATAGGGAGTTTGACTAATTTTGTTATTGGTCTGGTTACCAGTCCTGTTTTTGTGTCACAACTCTGACTAGATTGTCTCTCCCCGGGTGAACTTCCTGTATTCGCCCAAGTGCCCATTTCGCAGGAGGAAAGTTGTCTTCTTTGATCAAGACAATATCCCCTATTGATAAATTATTTGTTTTGTTCAGCCATTTACTACGAACTTGAAGTTGTTACAGGTATTCTGACGATCACCTGGTCCAAAACCCTTGTTTCATTTTGTTTAGTAACTGCCACCTATGTCGAATGTTGATGTTTTGCTTTTCGAAATGTTCCGATGGTAAGAATGTTACTGGTCGGCCAATTAAAAAATATGCTGGAGTAAGATATTCAATATCTTCCACATCCTCCGTTAAAGGGCAAAGTGGTCTAGAGTTCATACAGGCTTCGATTTGAGTAAGCAGTGTTAAAAGCTCTTCGTATGTCAACTTTTGCTCTCCTGGGACACGCTTTAGGTGATATTTCATAGACTTAACTGCAGCCTCCCAAAGTCCTCCCGCAGTCGGCCAGCTTGGGGCGTTGAAATGCCACTCCATCCCCATCTCGGTGTTCCTTTTCAATAAAGTGTCGTTGTTAAATGTTTGTGAGATGTGTAGTTGTTTGGCTAACTCCCTTTCGGCTCCAACAAAGTTTGTTCCGTTGTCGGAGTAAATATGTTTCGGACAGCCTCGTCGTCCAATCATGCGGTTGAGAGCCAGTATAAATGTTTGTGACGTTAGTTCTGATGCAAGTTCCAAATGCACCGCCTTTGTTGCCATGCATACGAATACAACGACATAACCTTTACTCGTTCTGACGCCTCGACCCTTGTTTAGTTTAACACTAACAAATCCTGTGAAGTCCACCCCTGTGTGATAGAATGGTGGTGATTGCGTTATCGTCTCACTGGCTAGGTCGGCCATTAATTGGTATTGTTTCGATGGTTTAAAGTGACAACATTTTACATAGTCTTGCAGGTATTTTTTAACCGTGTTATTTCCTCCTGTTATCCAAAATTTTTGTCTCAATGTAGCCATAGTGCATATAGTTAGTCTCGCTCCACCATGTAGTGTTAACACATGCGCACGGGCAATCAGAAGATGTGCCAGCTTGCTGTTTTTTGGGATAATAATAGGGTGTTTTGTTTCTTCAGGTAAGTTTGAATTCTGTAATCTCCCTCCAACGCGTAATATGTTATTTGCATCTAGGTAAGGGCAAAGTTTCTGAAGTCCTCTATTGTTGCTTACCCTTCCTTTTGTTTGCAAATCTTGGATTTCTTGTCCGTAATGTTCATTTTGTACATGTTTTATAATTATGTTAGTGGCGCATCGAATATCACCAAGTGTTAAATTACATTGTTTTGACGCGGGCGGGTCATCATGTTTGTATGATTCATAGCTGCGTCTT
Source organism: Orthosia cruda (assembly GCA_964057195.1). Lineage (NCBI taxonomy): Eukaryota > Metazoa > Arthropoda > Insecta > Lepidoptera > Noctuidae > Orthosia > Orthosia cruda. The sequence continues at coordinate 41,656,306 of OZ059835.1, forward strand.
CCCTGTGACGATTGTTTTGTGACGTGTTTGTTATGAAACGCGACACCCAAGCTACGATACGTATTATAGTCATAATACAGCTGTTCTTGTTAAGGAGTTCTGTTACAATGTTCACGTTTTCAGTAGTTCTTGACGTAACTGCATGCACCTTTTTAACTTCAATTTCTGGTGTCTTAATCGTGGCATATGTTTCAGGGATGTCTTCACCGTTAAGCCATTCGGGTCCATCAAACCACAGAGCAAACTTATGTAACTGAGAAGGTAGTAGTCCACGTTACGCGCAGTCGGCCGGGTTTTGCTCCGATCTTACGTGCTTTCAATTCCCTGCGGGCACTATTGATGTTATCTCCTGAACTCTGTGTCCGACATAGGCCTTCCATCGCGAGAAATCGCCCTTCAGCCAGCCAAGCACGATCATTGAGTCCGTCCATGCTGTAACTTTAATGTTAGGTTTGTCGAGGCAATGTTTTATTTTCTTGACCAGTTGAGCTAATAGCTGAGCACCGCATAGCTCAAGTCTGGGCAGTGTTTGTTGTTTTTGGATTGGAGCGACCTTTGTTTTTGCTGCAACCAATGCAATTTGTTGCTGTTTTCCCTCTGTAACTTTGCTGTACACTACGCACGAGAACGCTTTTTCCTATGCGTCACAGAATGCGTGTAATTCCCAATCCTTGTTTGCTTCTAAGCCATCGGTTAATTTTGAAAGGTTGCATAATTGTTAACTCAGTTTTTAGTGTTCTCCATTCCTTTTCTATTCCATCCGGTACAGTGTCATCCCATTCGATTTTGTACTTCCAGATTTGATGAAATATTTTTTTTGCCTTGATTGTTATTGGGGATAGCAAACCCAAGGGATCAAAAATTGTTGATATGTCGCTTAAGATTTGCCGTTTTGACGAGTTTTTGTTAATGCCAATGTTGTTTTTGTTTTTTAATGTAGGTGAAAATATAAATTTATCTTGTTTCGGATACCATGCCAAGCCTAATGCTTTGGAAGCGGATGCCTCTGTGAAGCTTAAACTGACTGGGCTAATCATATGTTCTGGTAGATCTTCTAGCAGTTGATGTTCGTTACTCGACCACTTTCTGAGATTGAAACCTCCTTCTTTCAATAGCTGTATAAGTTGGTCTCTTGTATCTAGGGCCTCGTCCATGGTATCCTTTCCAAATAACGCATCATCTACAAAAAATTGGTTGAGTAAGATGTTTTAAGCTTCCGGGTACTTGTCACCTTCGTCCATTGCTAGCTGTTGAAGTGTTCGGAGTGCTAAGAACGAAGCGGCCTTAGTACCATAGGTGACAGTACTTAGTTGATATTCTCTTAACAGTTGCCGTGGACAATTCCTCCACACAACTTTCTGTAAGTGTTGATGTTCTGGATGTACCATTATAAATCGGTACATTTTCTCAATGTCTGATGTTAAGACTTATTTGTATTGTCTCCATTTCAGCAAGATGCTAAGGATATCTTTTTGTAGATTCGGTCCCGCCTCCATTAAGTCATTAAGACTGTGTTTTGAGCTGGTTTTTGCCGACGCGTTGAACACAACTCTAAGTTTTGTTGAGATAGCACCTGGCCGCACAACCCCGTGGTGCGGGAGAAATTATTCCATGTTTTTGTTCCTAGTGTTGCTTTCGACTTGCTCCATGTGACCCATTTCTTCATATTCTTCCATAAAAGCTTTATAATCTTTTTCAAACGCATGATTTTTTGCCATCTTTCGCTCAAGTTGTTGAAATTGAGCGACGGCCTGTGGTTTCGATGTTCCTAAGTGTTCAATAAAATTGTCCTTGAGGGGGAGACGAACTTGGTATCGCCCGTCAGAAAGTCGTGTTGTTGTTTCTTTGTACAGCTGTTCGCACTTGTTGTCAGGGTCCACATCTTCTTTGTTTTCTTGTAAGGACTCCTGTTCCCAGAATTGGGCCAGATCCTGAATGTTGTTGACAATTACATAGCAATTGAATGTTTTGTAATTACCAAATACCACCCAGCCTAATTGGGTTTGTTGTGCTATGATGGATGACGTGTTTGTTTTTATTAACCCCTCTAACAATATTTCGGAATATACATCGGCTCCCAATAGTAAATCTAAATCCTGAGATATGTTAAAATCAGGATCAGCGAGTTGTAAATGTTCTATGTGTTCAAAACTAGCTTTATTTACTGTTTTACTTGGCAATTTGTTTGTTATTGCCTTCATAATAAGTGCATTAATGTTAATGTTGAAGTCATTGTATATTGCTTGGCATTTAAGATGGAGCACTCCTTTACACTTGGTGGTGGCTGATGCACCAATACCTGACACCACCGCGCTCATCTTGTCTCGTTTTAATTGCAATCTTTGTGCAGCATTTTCTGTAATTAGGCTAATCTGAGAGCCCTGGTCTAATAAAGCGCGTAAAATGATCGTAGTGCCGTCATAGGCTATTGTTTTGACCTGGGCCATGGCTAGCAGTACCTCATTTGAGTTGTCATGTGCTAAGTGCGTGTTCAATTGTTGACCTACATTAGCCCTGCCGGTTCTCGATTTTGCAATTCCAATAGCCTCATGCAAAATGCTGCTATGCGGCTCATCGCAGTGCTTGCACTTTTTTTCTGATGAACATTTTTCGCCGTTATGACTAAATAGGCAATTTAAACATACATGTAGGTTGTTAGCGGTCTTTAACCTTTCTTCTGGTGACATACATAAAAATTCTCTGCAATTGTAGAGCCCGTGTTGTTTATTACATTTCGGACAAGTTATAAAGGAATTATGAAATGTTTGCTTATTATGGAATGTTCTCGGCATGTTCTTAGTTCCCCCTTGAATGGGCTGTTGCTGCACCTTAGGCTTGCTGTATGTTGCATTGTGAACTGTTTTCGGTTGAAAGCTTAACTGTTGACTGTTAAAGTTTAGTGGGCGGTTCGGGTTTGTACCCGATTCCATTGACATGAACTTGGTTTCAATGAAATTCAGGAACTCGTTTAGTGGTGGCATTTCCCTTGGATTTTTCATGGATTCATTGAATGACTGGCGTGTGTCTGCGTCCAGCTTTTGCAATAATATGTGAACTACTAAGGGGTCCCAACTAGAAGTGTCGTACTGCAGATTTTTAATAGCTTGAAGGCACCCAATGGTCGTGTCATGCATTCATTTCAGTAGAGATGCCGTTGGGGTTTGTATGTTGGGTAGACTCAGTAAAATGTTTGCTTGGTAGGTAAATAATAGCCTCTTATTATCATACCTCTGTTGAAGAATCTGCCAACTAGCTTCGTAGTTATCAGCACTGATGTTCATGTGCTGTATTAACCGCTCGGGCTCTCCCTTCAATTTCGCTTTCAGATGTTGCATTTTTTGGGCATTTGAAATGAAAGTGTTACGATGCATGATTTCCTGAAATAAGTCCTTGAATGTTGTCCACTGGGCATAGCTACCACTGAAAATCGGAAGTTCAATTTTACGAGTAGATTTTTCCTGATGTTTGTTATCCCAAATCCTCTTGTTTATTTGTTCCTTGCTGAATTCATACAGCCTTTCTAATCTGTTGTAATCACTTTCAATTGCGTGTTGTCCAACATGTTATCAAGCTTCCAATAAGTACTATCAACTTTTTCCCAACGTTGAGTTATTGTCCTCAACTTATCTTCAAGTTGCCACTTTTCTTTTAAATGTTCAATGTCCATGTTCCGTACTGTTCTCTCAAACGCCTTGATGTTTGACCGCTGCTCATTCATCATATCTTTAGTCCGTTGGTCCACGGCTAACTCTTTGTATGACGTGTTCTTCGTATCGTCTGCGATCTCATCGCTCTCCTGTTGTTCTGGAACATTCTCTTGGGCACATGACCTTTCTTCTTGTTTTTGTAACTGGCTAAAAGAAGCAAATTGGTCGTCATCGATTTTTGCCAATAAGTTTTGTTTCGACTTCATTATAATACACTTCGTTTCTTCGTATATTTGTTCCAGACGCTCGTAAATGCGATTCTTGTAATAAGGTCCAGACTTTTTGCCTTCAAACAAAGCTAATTGGATGTCGTTCTTTTTAAACTCACTCCAATACTCCTCCAGCTTTTGAAGTCTGTCATCATGATATTCAAGAGTGGTTTTACGTGTAGAACTATCTTTCTTAAAGTTTTCATTTATTCTTTTGATAGCATCAATATTTGTAGATTGCAAGCTAAGTAAAGCATCGTAAGAAGCCATTGTTGTTAACGGTGGTTTGTGCTCACAATAAATCCAAAATTTCAGAAAAGTAAGTAATATGGAACGTGCACACCGGATTCGCTGCTTACGCTTGCTGCTTATACTTCACCCCGATCTGTGTAGTTCTCACTCACTATCACTGTTCTCACTATTTTGTTCAATGTTTTTTTTAATGTTCAAATGTTCCCGCGAGTGAAACGTACCACAGCACTAATTCTACTCTTAACGGCTCGAAGGGCCAAAATGTAAGGGCAGGAGCCTTTACACTTAATGTTAAAATGTTTAATAAAATAAATGTTAATGTTTAAAAAGGTATTTAATACTAATTGCACTAAAATAATGTGATAATAAAATAATAGAAAAATGTTATAAAAAATGTTGAATGTTGCGCGAGCTCGACACAAACCGAAGACTGACGTTCTTACGTAAGTGCCGATACTACATTTTATAAATGAACTGAATCTGCAGTATTATAACTAGGCCAAAGTACAATGTGCGGTTGCTAACCGTACATCAACGCACCGTGCGTTTTTGGTTTAAACGCTTTCGTGATGGAAACTTAGATTTGAAGAACGAACCACGTGGAAGACCACCCACACAGGTGAATAACAATGAATTGAAAGAGAAGTCAATCCGAGCCAAACTACCCAGGAATTAGCGGCATGGTTTAACTTTACCTTACCAACAATATTGACTCATTTGCGTCAAATAAATAAAATAAAAAAAAATGAAAAATGGGTGCGTCACGATTGACGCACCCAGGCAACACAAGTTTCAACATGCGTCTCTTTAAACGCGTGTTGAAACTTGTGTTGCCTTCTTGAATCGATACAGAAATTAAGGAATATTGGATCGAATTGTGACATGTGAGGAAAAGTGGATTCTTTACTATAACCATAAGCGAAAAATGCAATGGCTGACCCCAGGTCAAAATCCGCAACAGTGTCCTAAAGCAAAGCTTACCAATAAAAAGGTAATGGTAACTGTTTGGTGGTCTCAGCATGGTGTTATTAACTATAGCTTTCTCCGACCTGGTCAAACAATGACGGTAGATGTCTACTGACAGCAATGTATAGATAATAATGGTCATTATTTCAATTAAATAAATATGTTAAATTAAAAAAAAAACAATTTCAATTTTTCAGTACAAATCGACCATTTCATACTTTATATATTTTTCAGGAAGCGACGTTTTTGGTGATTTATGATTTTACATTTGATACGAGAATAAACATTTTGATGTTATTTAATTGATCCGAAAAGCAAGTTATTTCAAGTGAGTGAGTGGACATTCGCAAGAGCAAACGTGCTCGGCTGAAGTAAGTTAACCCAGTAAGATGCTGGTAGGGATTATGACCGTACTTCCGGGATTGTCCTGATAACCTCTCTACACCTCAAGCACCTTCTCGCTACTTCACTAAAGTGCTAGCGACCGTTTATGGGGGCCCATTAATTGAGTGAGCATGTCACCCCCTGCCATTTTAGAGTCGTGTCGTATAACAGTGGCAATCGATAAAGTAAACCTCACTAACCGGGGAACCGGTCTGTGTAGACAATTCTTAAGAATTTCTGTTTATTTTAATTTTATTATTATTTGGAATGGATGGATGCGGGACGCACGGGACCGGTGAATGAGGCGACGCTTGGGGGAGGCCTATGTCCAGCAGTGGACGTATTTCGGCTGATACGATGATGATTATTTGGAAAGAAATTCACAAAAATGGTGCGTGTGCTTGTAGGTATTTTCTAAGAAAAGCAAATGAAAACTTGAAAATTATGAAAAAATTACGTAAGACAATAAAGTTCAAACACTTACTCCTCCAATTTATCAAGATAATTCACAAAACACAACCAAAATATTTTCATTATTTTTTTAAAACACAATCAACCGCCACGTTTCGTAAATACTGACCTAAATAGAATAAAAACGGTTTACAGAGGGGCAGTCTGCCGCTGCCCTTATTATAATGTATAACCAGCTTAAAGAAGGTCTAGTCCATGGTATGTTATGTCTACGGCTTAAGAAATAAAATTGGACAGACAGATGACAAATCAGATAAAAATATCAGAATATAAAATATTCTATGATTTTAAAATGCAAATTAGCTGTAAAAATAAGTTGTTCATATTAAATCAATCAGAGATAATTAAAAGTATGCTTCTCAGGTGCTAAGAGTATCAAAGAATACATAAAAGATAGTCACATGAGTTGATACAACTTCAAAAGATAAAAGGTGTGGTTTGTATAGTATTAAAAAACGTAAATAGACTAAAATATGTGGATCCGTACACCAGAATATCACAAGCCACCATAATTTGCTTTTGCCTCCCACTCTTTTGAACAGAAATGTCTTTAATTTATCTTAAATAATAAATGATTTTATTTCTGTAAGTTGGTTTGTACAAACACTTTTACATGTCGATCATATTTTTTTAAGCTAGATGAGATCGGCGTTTCCTATCTGACTACTCTGAGAAGAAAGGCCGGAACAAACTCAGAGGATCTTGGTTAGATCATGTGAAGACTATGTAGATTGATGGTTGAAATGGTCTTTTGAGGCAAGAACCAGCCAGATTGAGTGGACTTGTCCAGTCAGTGCACGCATTCTCAGCTATTCTCCGAATTTAGGGAGATCAAAAATACGACGAACAATACCAAATAAAGGATATTCGGGTAGGTCGCGTAAATTACTCAAATTGCCAGATCATGATTAAAACTAACTGAGAAAAATTAAAATAATAAACAAAAAGAAAGAATGATCCACATAGTCTTCACATTCACAATAATTAAAATAATACTTTTAAAGTAAATATTATAATTCAAAAGTGTAATGAAAAATACAACTGTAAGCCCGGTAACTGTAATTGCAGGTCCACCGTGCCTAAAGTAATTTTATAGGGTTTATTTTACTAGGGAAAAATCCAATTAAACAAATACCTCATTATACATTACAAGGTAACACAATCATGCAGGTACCAAAAATGTGTCGAGCCACTTAACATCTAGATCTTTCCAAATCTTTATAGACCTTTGTTTTACTAATAAAATCCTTTACAATTTAATTATTGGTTGAATTATATAACATGTCATGGCATTGCTCAATAGAAGCAAGTTGTTTTTCTATTTAGATATAATATAATTTTTATAATAATATTTATTATGTTATGATAGCGACACAACTATCTGTCGTTTACAATTCTTTGAAAGATAGTACCTACCCATCCATGAAAAATCTATCTTTTGTCAAATAAAAGTGATTACCTGGTGATTACCAACATAATTGTAAATGTCAAATTAAATGGAATAAATTATTATTATATGTCAAATTATGTAATGTCTTATTCAATTCAGATTTAAGATTGTTTTCTTCCTGTGGCAAATTTTGGCTGTATGGGAATATGAACATCACATTTTTATAATCTAAAGTCGCACAATGATCTATAAACTTTTCAACACCTTTTTATTATCATGTTTTGAACTGTTTACCTCAATACACATTGAAATTCATACAATGGAGAACATAGAAGATACGCTGCGTCAATCACTAAACAAAATCACTTCAGAACATAAACAAAAAGAAAAAAAAAATACTTCGATTACAGGCCTGTATTCAACACTTGGTAGCAGAGCGTGGTTTGCATTCCACCATCACAGTATACACTAGGACACTCGTTCACACTGAACGCTGTATTGTTTGTCGGTTTGTTTTTTATTGTTAAGCTTACTTTGGTTGTAAAGTGATACATTTTTGAGTCAGCCACAGTTATATTCCAACCTGTTAAAATAAAATGCACAACTCACAACTTAATATTTGCCACTCCGGGATAGAAGGTTAAAGTTTTGTTATTCGTCTTTTGCATTGATTTCTAAAATTTTTTCACATGTAATATACTATATTATCATTGAGCAAAGTTTAAAGCTAAAGTTTCAATAATAATTCAGGTAATAATAAAAATTTCCGCAAACAAGAATTGGAGTCCAGTCACACGATGGTTCTTTACTTTATTTGTTTCAACCTTATCACATTATTATATCTTTCCAGGATTTCATCCAATGCGATAAATGCGCTTATCATTATAATTATCTCAAAATCTATAACAAATTTTAAATAATGCACTCCTTATGAATTCACCCAGAATATAGCAGAATAGGTCCGTCTCAATAGCCACGAGGTTTAGCGTTAGCAACTTCTTCAATGTTAGCCAGTGTTAGAAAAATAAATTAGTGATTTGTTTGTGAAATTATGAAATTAATTGTTTTCTCCTTCTGGGTAATGGTAGTACAAATATTATTTGTGTATCGATAGTTACCGTTTAATTGTACTGTACAACTATAAGCCATTAGATGTACTTATTTATAACATTATGAAATGTAAATTAAGACCTCAGAATTTAATTGCACGGTAATTTACCAAAAAATCGAGAGAACTACGTATATAAGAAACAAACAAAAATGCCAAAAAATATATATATTTTTGTTATTACGTAATTTTTTAAATTAATTTAACAAATTCATGTATGTAGTTATTTTAATAATATATTTTATTTTTGTTTGTATTTGTAAGTATAACAAGATAAAATAATTAATCTTGCTACGTGCCGCTGTCATTCAAGTCATTAACCAATAAAACCGAAAGCAAAGGTAATTTTATCAATGGAATATGTTTGTCTTATAATATATGGATTTCAAAATATCACGATAGTTCCGTTATATGTTGAGCAACAGTGACTTTACATCACTTATAGTAGTCACAGCTTCTTAAATATTTTTGTCTCGGAAGTTGGCTGGAAGACCCTTCGCAGTTGCTATTTTTGTGTCAATGTTGAAGTAGAAGATAGTATTGTATAACTACCTCTTTCACTCGATTACGTTTTGTCGTATCTTCCTACCTCGCTTACTGTATGCAGTAAACTTGATGACAAACTGTTTCTTGTGCAATGGTTCGCAGAGCCAACTTCAGAGACACAAAGATCCGCTGTGATTACTGTGCTGATAATTACGGTCTGCCGCTGATTATTATTTTACCTTTTGTTTTTTCTCATAATAATTTTGCGTTTAGAACTTACAGTTACTCACTTCAAATAACTTGGGCTATTATATGAATTAAATAACGTCAACATAACAAAGTTGCCGACATAGCCCGAAGGGCAGGCCACATTGCTCGCAGAACGGATGGCCAATGGGGCCGAAAATTTCTAATAATAATAATAATAAATCGTTTATTTAAAAAATACATTTGTTCTTAAAATTACAAACCCACCAAACTGCGAGGCAGTTTATCGGCGGGATTAGCGCTCGTACAACAATTGGTTTACACTTAAATATAGGTATACAAACCACACAAATCAGTGGCAACGCGGGCTACCGCCGCACATTCGCTGGCGCGGTGGCGGCGCCAGCCCGCGCCGCCACCTAGGTACATATGGATAATTATAGGAGTAGGCATAACCAACTCACACCAACACAACACACGTGCGCACGTTAGCGCTGTGACAGTGCTGATGCACTATCACTGGCAACGGCCACCCCACCAAGCAACACATCTATAAGCCTTCTTTTTAAAGTTCTCTTGGCAATTCCACCACTTTCCCCTCTCAACCAATCAAGACTATTAAACACTGTGGGGATCAAATACTTGTTGGTTCTCTTGCCGTAGTAATTTTTGCTGGTGCTCGCAGGAACTTACGTTCTCTAACACTTCGAGTATTGTAAGTGTTGCTTTCATAGACTTTATATTGATTGTTATAGAACTGCTCGAGAACCAACAAGTACTTGACCTTCTCATGTACAGCAAGCACTTTACATACAACAAATAGTTTCTCATAATTCTCCTTACTCTCTCGCTTTATTTTAGGGTTAACAAGATACTTTATGAAACGAATTTGGAGTGATCTGATACTATTCAAATATGTTTTAAATGTACGGCCATACATATTTAGTCCATAGCTAATCAAGGACTCGGCTAGGGCAAAATAAATAACACGCAACGTTTTTCTACTCAACGGCGCCTTCAAGACATAAAACTTACCCAAAACTGACCTAAGCCTTGCACACACTGTGTCAATCTGTGTCTTCCAGTTTATGTGGCGGTCCACCCACAGACCCAGATACCTAAATCTATCGAGATACTCAAGCTTTTCACACAGACAGTTGACATTTCCGACGTGCATGCACTCGTAAGTGTGACCCACGATACCGATATCATCACTGCAGACATTTTTTGCCAGCAGGTTGTGCGGCGAGTGCACATGCATCACCTTCGTCTTACTTAGATTTAGAATGATGCCGTTATCATGCGCCCACCGGGTGATATTGTCGAAGTCATCCTGCAAAACAGACCTGACCTCCTGTATATCCCTCGAGGAGTACATGAGACACATGTCGTCCGCATACATATAAACACGACATTTCTTCACAACATTATTGACGCTATTGACATGCATGACATAGCCAACTGGTCCGTACACGGATCCAGTCGGCACGCCAAGGCCCACCGCAGCTTCCTTACCGACCACTCCGGAAATGCAGGTTTGTAAGGTTCTGCCACTTAGGTAGTTCCGGAACCACTTGTTAGTGGGGCCCCTGATCCCACATTCGTCCATGGCCTGCAACAGCACCTCGTGGTCCAGAGTGTTGAAAGCCTTCTTATAATCGATGAACAGCGCCAAGATCTGGTGACCCTGATCCAGACTACTGTTCATGTCTTCAGAAAACCGTGAAAGTGCCGTCATGGTGCTGCGGCCACGTCTAAATCCATGTTGCGCATCTGCCAGTATATCATTCTGCTCTAAAAATTCGCCAACCTGCCCAACTACTATTTTTTCTACTATTTTATTTATCACTGATAAGATAGCGATAGGCCTGTAATTAGCGTAATCTGAGTGCGCCCCCTGTTTAAAGATGGGCCTGATTAAAGCTTTTTTAAGTGTACTTGGATATTCCCCTTTCGATAAACACAGATTGACAAAGTGCGACAAGACTGGTGAAATTTCATTCTTAATTAATTTTAAATCCATAACTCGAATACCATCAAAGCCCGGCGCCTTATCTCTGCTCAGCTGATCGATAACTTTACACACTGTGTCGCTGGACACAGGCTTAAAACGGAAGGTCACGTTACTTACTCTAACATACTTACTTCTATCTAATAATTTAATATCACAATTGTGTTTTATATTAATAATTTCTTCAGTAAAGGTATCTGCAAATTTACTACATATATTGTACAGAGTGTCCTTACCTCCAAAGTATTTCTTGACTATATCATCTATATTTGCCTTTTTTCTACCTGTCCAACTATTAATTTTATCCCAGATTTTTTTTGGGTCACCATTACAATTTTTTATTTCTTCTTGACGAAACTTATTTTTTTCTTTAAAAATCAATTTATTTACTTTATTTCTAAATCTGGTGTACTCTAATCTTTTTGTGTTATTGTTAGGTGTATCTTTCCATTCTCTAAACAATCTATCCCTACGCAACAACATATTTTTCAAACTCCTACTTATCCACGGTTGTGTATCCCGTTTTTTTGTCTTTGGCATTACAGTCTTACTATGTTTATAAATATAATTAAAAGTATTTTGTAACTCATCATACACAGACAAAGGGCAGTCAGTAAACAACAGTTGAGACCAATCATAGACAGTGATTTTCTTAGCTACAGTCTTATTAATAATCACATCCCGAGTGTCCAAGTTCTTATTGTCCGTCCATGGTGGCATCGCATCTAACGGTATCGAAACACCCACCACATGGTGATCCGACATGAAACACTCAATCACAAACGAAAGACAATCTTGCAACTGTCCTGTACGCACCCAGACATGGTCTATACACGACACTTCTCTTACACCCGCGACGATAGCCTCCCGCGTCACCTCGGTAGGTGGTATCACGCACTGTAAGCCTAGTCCACATAGGCAGTCTTTATAGTTCGTCGCTTGTTGACTGTCACTCACTCCTAACAGATTTATGTTCACATCTCCTAATATGACGACGTCCTCGTTTGATGGGATCTTCTTGAGTATCTGCTCGATTTCATCAATAAATAACAATTTGTTCGTCCTTGGTGGTCTATACACTGCGACTATATTAATAGTTGACTTGTCAACAGTGAGTTTACCACAGATGCCTTCCAATGAACTAGTCGGAGTTTTATTTGCATTGAAAGCAAGACACTCTTTACAATAAATCAGCACACCTCCTCCTCTTGCTTTCTCCCTCGTGTTTGAAAATAGATTATAACCGTCTATGTGGTATAAAGATAATTCGTCTTCCTTAACGTTGACCTCTGTCAACACCAGTATTTTTATAATGTCAGAGCAGCTTTTGCAAAAAATTAGGACTTCATTAAAATGTTTTCTTATTGATCGAATATTTAAGTGTACTATATGTATATATTTGCCTTTGTCAGGCACAGACTGAGCCCAAGTAATCACATTTTTGAATCTCGTAAACTGAAATTCCAATGTAGAAACAGTGTCGAAGCGATTCACTTGTATTTATTTTTTGTTGATGCTCGCGGTGTTCAGGTTGCACTATGTGTGCGCTAGACGTCTACCCACATGTAACGAACATTTTCAAATCCTCTTCCGATCTTATATTGTAGATCTTTTTTTCTTCACTATTCTTCTTGACAAGGATATTACCATCTTGAACCCAGATGTACTGGAACCCTTCTGGCTTTAACTGGTTTCTAACGATCCATAGGAGTTGACGCTTATACTTAGGTAAATCTTCATTTATGTATATTCTGCTATCACTGCCATTGGCGTAAACTTGATTATTGGTAATTTTGTTTACCTTTTTCGCCATCATCCAATTGTTACGGGCACTCTTAGAGCGAAGCTTAACTAGCACAACTTTGGGTTTTGTGTCGCCCGGTTTTTCTCGCCCCACCCTCTGTGCATCCTCGACATCATTTGGGTGCAGGTTTAGCTTTTTTGCCAGTTCCCCTACCACCGATTTAACATTTTCTTCTTTACGCATCTCCAATCCATGTATTTCAATATTTTTTTCATGGCCTTTTACCTCCAACTCCTGTACTCTCTCTTCCAGGGCTTTATTGCACTTCTGGAGGTACACATTTTTTTGTTCTAAAGACTTGATTTTCTTTTGAGATTCATCTTTAAATTCGACCAAAGTTTGGTACATTTCCGAATAAAATTCAACGGTCGCAGTAAGTTCAACAATTTTTTTCTCGACACTGTAAAGTACCTCCAACTTTTTGTTTATTTCAGCCAGTATGCTTTCGCCTGGAACTTCACTAGGATCCATCGCTAGTTTTGGGTCTTGAACTGTCTTCGCTTGCACAGGACTGCTTTTTGCTGACCGACAGTCATCGCAGTTTCCCGACAGCAGGAACTGCCTGTTGCTTTGAACACATTTTTTGTGATACACCGCTTCACATGCACCTTTACACCTCACCAAGTCATCTTTGGTCAACGACACAAAGAGTTTACACTTTTTGCATTGGACCATTTTTACTTGGAACTAAGTTAATGTCAGTAGTGAGCTGATATACAACAATATCCACAATAACAGCTGTTTTTATTAGGTAACACACGACCGTACGACGAGCGCGCGCGTAGCGGTATGGAATGGCGACCGCGAACCGGAAGTCGATACGTTGGAAGGCCTTCCATTAGGTGGACCGATGGCCTGGTTAAGGTTGCGGGAAGGCACTGGATGCGAGACGCACGGGATCAGTCAATGTGGCGACGCCTGGGGAGGCCTATTTCCAGCAGTGGACGTCTTTTGGCTGAAATGATGATGATGAACGTCAAAATGTTTATTTTCTCATAGTATAATTATTAATTGTAGTCGTCCCACTGCAGAGCAAAGGCCTCTTCTCATACAGGGAAGGCACGATCATTGATCACCACGTTTTCTCAATGCGGTTTGGTGATTTCAGACTTAACATTAACTATACTTATAGTTAGGTTGCCTTCACCCTCTTAACAACTGTAATATTATCGTTTCCTTAAAACTTTATTTCCTTTACAAAAACATATAAATTATTATAATCGTAGGTAGCAGACGCAAGGTTATCATATTTAACATTGTTTTATTGAAAACAGATACTAAAAACTCTTTTGTCATCATTCTCTGTCACTTGTTTGCTGTAAGAGAACTCAACATTGAGTTAAGCTCGCCTTTGTACATGTACTTTATTATCACATTGTATTAAATATTGTTTTTGGTGTACAATAAAAAATTAAGAACAAATACGTAATATTTAAGATTTTTGTCTGTATGTCTATCTGTTTTTTCTGGGTAATCTCCGAATCGTCCGGCCGATTTCGACGAAACTTGTTACCAATAGAACAGGGCCGATTTTTTTATAAACAAAAAAAATAGTAGGATGAATCCCATTGGAAGAGGAAGAGAATATTAAAACAAAAATGAAAGGAAAAATATTTACGGGCGACCTGAGGCCGGTAAGTGGAAGGGAGTTTTAAGGGTAAAAACGGTTTATTTCGATTTCCACCAAAACTACAAGTCATATGGAAAAAAATTAAATGGCAAAATCGTAGGTAATAAAAAGATCTACAACTTTTGCATTTCCTTTTTGTTTTTATTTGAGTGTCACGTTGAAGTGTTCGCAATTGCTGGCGTCCCGTGTTTGTAAAATGGATGTGAAATACTAATTAGAACTCAGTGTTTATGTGTATTATATTTTAAAAAAAACTTTAAGATTCAAGATTTACGAATATATACAGATGTCGTAGGTTCAAAGTGTGTTGAAATGAGAAATATCGAAAAACATGGGTTAGTTGCCGTGCCGCCATTTTTGTGCATTATTTTTTTCGTATTGTTTTTGTTGGATTTAATATTCTAATTTATTGATAATTTATTAAAATATTGCTCGTTATATGAAAATTCGTTCATTATTAGTATTTACGCACACCTAAACTGTAAAATGCAACGATTTTATCTATACCAATATTATAAAGAGGAAAGATTTTTTTGTTTGTTTGTATGTTTGTTTGTTTGTACCGAATAGGCTCCGAAACTACTGGACCGATTTAAAAAATTCTTTCACCAATAGAAAGCTACATTATTCCTGAGTGACATAGGCTATATTTTAATCCCGAGAACGGGCCCTGTGGGGTGGTCCACGGGAGCGAAGCCGCGGGGAACAGCTAGTGTGGCATACAGAGGTAAACTCTTACCAGCTCTTCTTCTCTTATCGTTATCACAAAAAATAACAAATTTATGAGAGAATATTAATTTATTTTGAAACTCATAAAATGCCAGATAATGAGTAAGGGATATCAAAATATATATATATGGTCTAGTTTAATTATAAATAGGTTTAATTGACACAAAATACAATCCTATTGTTCTTTTTTTTACCGATTCAACCCATTATTTCAAGTTTACATATCTTTTTCAAGAGTCATCACGAATCGTCTCGCGCGCAGGTTTGATGATTTCCAGCCTCCTGAACAAGCCGGTTTCCGTAAAGGCTTTAACACCGTAGACCACATACATACGCTGCGGCAGGTTATACAGAAGACCGAAGAGTACAACCTGCCTCTCTGCTTAACGTTTGTGCCTTTGATTCGATCGAGACTTGGGCTGTGCTGCAGTCTCTCCAACGGTGCCAAATTGACTACCGGTACATCGAGGTGTTGAAGTGTTTGTACAAAAACGCCACCATGTCAGTTCGACTTCAGGATCAGACCTCGGAACCTGTCTTTCTGCAGCGAGGTGTGAGGCAGGGAGATGTCATATCTCCGAAACTGTTCACCGCTGCACTGGAGGATGTCTTCAAGGTTCTGGACTGGAGAGGGCTAGGCATCAACGTCAATGGCGAGTACATCACTCACCTTCGGCCTCCACCTTTTTGCCGACGATATAGTGGTCATGGCTGAGACAATGGAGGACCTCAATACAATGCTCGATGACCTCAGTAGAGCTTCCGAAAGAGTGGGTCTTAGGATGAACATGGACAAAACCAAGGTGATGTTGAATGCCCATGTCACACCCACTCCTTAGGGTCTTACTCCTATTAGGGTCGGAGACTCTACACGAAGTTGTGGATGACTATGTCTACCTTGGACAAACGATCCAGTTGGGTAGGGCCAACTTCGAGAAAGAGGTCAACCGTCGAATCCGACTCGGCTGGGCAGCGTTCGGGAAGTTGCGCGGTATCTTCACGTCCAACTTACCACAGTGTCTCAAGACGAAAGTCTATGACCAGTGTGTGGTGCCAGTTATGACCTATGGCTCTGAGACGTGGTCGCTCACAATGGGCCTCATCAGAAAGCTTACAGTCACCCAAAGAGCATTGGAGAGGGCTATGCTCGGAGTTTCCTTACGTGATCGAATCAGAAATGTAGAGATCCGCAAGAGAACCAGGGTTACCGACATAGCCCGAAGAATTGCCAAACTTAAGTGGCAGTGGGCAGGGCACATTGCTCGCAGAACGGATGGCCGATGGGGCAGAAAGGTTCTGGAGTGGCGACCGCGAACCGGAATACGTTGCGTTGGAAGGCCTCCCACCAGGGGGACCGATGACCTGGTGAAGGTTGCAGGGATCCGCTGGATGCGGGACGCACGGGACCGGTCAATGTGGCGACGCTTGGGGGAGGCCTATGTCCAGCAGTGGACGTCTAGCGGCTGATATGATGATGATGATGATGTCTTTTTAACTACTACGAACTAGTTGTTGTAATAAAATTTTCACACGCGTCGATTCTGTATAGTTTCAGCTATACACCTTTTTTATTTTGGTGTAGCTGCAGTAATTAACGAGTTAATAAGCTTTTAATTGGGAATGGCACTCGCCAAATTTCTGGCTGTGACGTAAGACGCTCTCCGGACGTTAGATTCAGTTGTGGGCGTGACCTAGAGACATCAGAGTGTTAACAGAGTGTTAAGTGGTAATAACTTTTTAGTTTTACGGGTCTGACGCGGACAAAGTCGCGGGTAACAGCTAGTTTATTAATATAACTTTCATTTATCATATCATACATTACATATTTTTTTTATCTTATCATCCATCTCACTATAAATTAAGTTATGTATAAACAGTTTACTCAGTTTTATTTGTTTGAGAGTCGACATTATGGCAGCGCAAAAGGAAGAATTACTGCGGCAATTATTAAACAAAATCGCGAATGAACAAAAATATGAAAAATCTGAAATAAGTATAGAAGAAACATCAAGCGGAGGTGCCAACTATACGTCGAAACTATTCAAGGTGATCGTAAGAGAAGAAAATAAAGAAGATCTTCATTTGTTCGCAAAAATTGCTGCATTAGGAGAAGAATTTCGCAAAGAAATGCCTATACCAATGTACGACACTGAACAGTTCGCTTATACTAACCTTTTAAAGAAATACGCATCCATAGAGCAAGAAAATGATGTGTCTGAGGAGGACAGATTATTCTTCACCAAGTGTTATGGCTTTGATACCAGCAAGTATCAAGAAATATTGGTCCTTGAAAACTTATTGTTGAGTGGATATGGTCCTCACGACAGATTCAATTCCTATGATTGGGAGTACGCTTCTTCAGCAGTAACACATTTGGCAAAGATGCACGCACTGTCCTTCGCATTCGGTAAACAATACCCAGAAGAATTTGAGAAGATTTTGGCTACTTTGAAAATGGTTTTTAAAGAATCTAACGTTCTAGACATAACAATGCAGGCAATGAATAGCACTGCTTTGAAAAACGTCAAACCGGAACACAGAGGGGCGTTAGAAAAATTTCTGACGAAGAAAGGACATCCTTTTATAAGGTACAGCCCTAGTCGCAGAACTGCCATCATACATGGAGATTTCAGAGGGAGTAACTTATTGCATAGAGTGGGAGACGTAAGTTTTTGTTTCAATTAATATATTAATAGCTTCTGCCAGCGGTTTAGCCCGCGTGAGAGTCGATAATTATCACGAGGAACATATTTCCGGGATAAAAATCCTATATGCTATTCCTGACTATAATCTACAGGGTGTTTGGAAGGGAGCTGTACATACGCCTAGGGTAGAAACTAGGGATAGTCTGCTACCTACCCCCGCCCATTATATTGACCTTGGCCTCAAGGTTTTTTTTTAATTTATTATTATTTTTTATTTGACTTTTTTATGATTTTTTGACTAAAACTACCTGTAGCTCAAAATCTATCCATGGGACCGGTCGGCTAATGGTCTTGTTTTAATCGTTAGAGTCTTAGGGTCCTGCAAAAAATTATTTTACACCAGAAAATTGTGGAGAAGAAAAGTTATGGGGCCTGAAGTACCGTAGTAAGGTAAAGAAATAATTTTAAGGGCAACTTTCTATGGGGTTTAAAAAAAAACTAACAGGGTTGGAGTTCTTCTGATTTTTTAAAACATCCTCAGTCCATGCCCTTTCTAACGATATGCTAAAAGTGTAATTATCACTTTTAGTTTTAAAGTTATTAATTAATTTCCGCAACTAGGGCACTTCAAGCAAAAATTTCAACTAATGAAAATTAAATGTGTTCGATCGTAAAAGGATGGCAAATGAAACAAAAAATTTGGTAATGACTAATGTCATTAAATTACAAATTTTAATTAATTACTAATTTTAATTAATTACAAATTTTGTTCAAATTGATGACCATTGACCTGTAAACATGCTCGGCACCTCTTCCTCATCTCCACGGTCACCGTTCTAAGCAGCAGTTCCTCGCGCATTGTATCGAATGCGGCGTGGATCCTGTTAATTAGAACCTCCCTTGTTGGTACTTCTTCTGCGTACACCAACTCTTTCGCCCTTCCCCAGACGTAGAAGTCGAGTGGGGTAAGGTCAGGCGACCTTGGGGGCCAGGGAATTGGCCCACCCCGACCAATCCAAGAATTAGGAAAGCAGTTGTCCAGAAGCTCCCTCACTGCTAGGCTCCAATGAGCAGGACAGCCGTCGTGCTGGAAGACTATGGGCCGATCTTCGTCAAACACTTCTTCCGCTAAATCAGGCAAATCGTTTTCGAGGAAATCTAAGTAGTTTTGCCCGTTTAGGTTGTCTGGCAAAAAGTGCGGCCCTATCAACCGATTACCGATGACGCCTGCCCATACGTTCACGGAGAACCTTCGTTGAAAACCTCTGTGCCTCTTGACTCTCGGGTTTTGATCTCTGGGTGCCCAGTGATGGAGATTGTGGTAATTTACAATTCCTTCCTTGTCAAACTTGGACTCGTCAGTCCAGAGAATACTCCGTAAAAAATTAATATCTTCCACGTCCGTATGGAGCAAGTGGCGGCAAAACTCCACCCTTCTTGCATAGTCGTTATCCTCTAAGCCTAAAACAATAAAAATATCAACGTTAGCGGTTTCCTTATGAATTAGTAGCTATGTAACATTGATTGCTATCTCTGTCTTTCCATTTCTCTCTCTCTCACACACATGCTCATGTTAATTTAAAAATTGCCTATGAAATTCACATGCTAGTTCATTACATAAGAGCTAAAAACAAAAACTTTATGTAAAAAATTACCTTGAACAGGGGTGTAGTGGAAAGGATGACGTCCATTTTCGCGAAGAACCGACCAGACTTTCCACACGCTTAAACCAAGCGTCCGGGCTACGGTTCTTACGCTTCTGGTCGGATCTTCCTCAAATTCAGCCAATATGCGTTCTTCCGCAGCCAAATTTGGTTGAAATCTGTTCACGGCTGGTTCCCGGAAATTTAAATTTCCGGTTTCTCGCAGACGCCGATAAGTTGAGCCAAACGTTTGGTGGTTAGGCACTCGCCGGTTAGGATACCGTTCTTGATAAATCCTCCGTGCCTCGCGCCCATTGCAATCAGCCATTCCATACACCACCAGCATGTCGGTGTACTCTTCACTGGTAAATCCAGCCATTTTGCCAACAACAAGGTAACAAATAACAAAACTTAACAAAAACGAAGTAATAACAAACTCAACAAAATTAACGAAAACAGTGGAGCGTCGTAACGGCAAGTACGTAAGTTAGCTAAGATGGGTAAATCTCGACTGACTAACAAAGACCCCAACGAGTTACCTGCCCGGCCCCGTCGACCCAAGAGCGAAAGAGACATGACATGACATGTTTTGTCTCTTACATGTTGCTCTCGTGTAAGAGTGAGACAACAAATTTGCCAACTGTAGGCCAAACTGGTTTAAATTCTGGAAATTACATTTGTCTTACAAATGTCGACTCGTGGTGGTAAAAGTGCCCTAGTTGCGGAAATTAATTAATAACTTTAAAACTAAAAGTGATCAATACACTTTTAGCATATCGTTAGAAAGGGCATGGACTGAGGATGTTTTAAAAAAATCAGAAGAACTCCAACCCTGTTAGTTTTTTTTTAAACCCCATAGAAAGTTGCCCTTAAAATTATTTCTTTACCTTACTACGGTACTTCAGGCCCCATAACTTTTCTTCTCCACAATTTTCTGGTGTAAAATATTTTTTTGCAGGACCCTAAGACTCTAACGATTAAAACAAGACCATTAGCCGACCGGTCCCATGGATAGATTTTGAGCTACAGGTACTTTTAGTCAAAAAATCACAAAAAAGTCAAATAAAAAATAAAAATAAATTAAAAAAAAACCTTGAGGCCAAGGTCAATATAATGGGCGGGGGTAGGTAGCAGACTATCCCTAGTTTCTACCCTAGGCGTATGTACAGCTCCCTTCCAAACACCCTGTATATCTGTGCTAAATGTCATCCAGATCCGTTCAGCCGACCTGGCTTGATTGAGTATCCAAACTTTCGCAAAGATAAGATTACGATTATCGTGCACTTTTATATTTATCCAAGTCCATGTACGTTTATGAGGAATCAAATATTTCGAAATTGAATTTTCAATAAACGATCCCAAACTAACATATTTTTTTCGCCAAATTCTAGGTCGGCAAGGTGGATATCAAGATCTTGGACCTTCAAACTTTGCACGGAGGCAGTCCGGTCACTGATCTGATCTACTTTATCTTCACTGGCTCCGATGAAGTGTTCCGTGCCAAGTACTACGAGAGACTGCTCGAGCACTACTACACGCAGCTCAGCGCCGCCATGAAGAGGCTGAACCTCGACCCTGAGGAGACATACTCCAGGGAAGACTTTGAGTACGAAATAAAGGAGGTAACGATCGCTTTACATTTGTCTTTTGTTAACAATACATTCACTGATAATCTCTTTTGTGTATCATTTGTAACATTAAACTATTAGTATTTCTTACGGGCGGCCTTGTGTTGGGTGGAACTTATAGCGAAGTCCAAGCTTAGCCGCTGGCGTCCTGCACCTCTAGGTACTGCTTTAGCTGTGTGAAGTGTAGTGGGATGGAAGGCACTGTTCTGTTGTTATTTTATGGGTGGTGATGATGGAGATAAATAAAATACTTTTTGAATATTACGACAACGGACGAACAATACTATGCGAACGATTGCGAACTATGCGAGAGCTAGAATGGAACTGCTATCCCAATCCCAGATGTGAACTGGCCGAATACGCGCGGGATTTCTGACTGCGTTTGTCTGTTGAAAATCTTCAACAACAGTACAAACTGCTCCGATATTTTGTCCAAATTTAATTTTAATACCCCTTGGAAGTCAAAAAGGTTAAATCCACTTAGCAGGTGCCATTAGCCTCCACTAATTATAGGCAGAATTCATGCATTGTGCGTGCATGCAGGAATTTTAATGAGTTGTGTAACCAACATGATATTGATCCATTCCTGACTATTATGCCATCAGCCAGGAAGTGCTCAAGCCGTTACTTCTTCACCTAGTTCATTGCAGCGAGTATATTGTTATGCAATGCGAGCAAAGTATCAGTGTCACTGGTGCATGAGTCATTGAGTGATTTTTCACTTGGTGATCTGTTTTTATCGGTGTGTACTGAAATTATATATTCAATATCTATAAGTGAAGACTTGTTATTGGCTGACTGTCAAATTTAATGTTTCTGGTCTGTTTGTTTTAGCTGTAAGTCTTCCATGTTAAATAAATAAATACGGGATCAGACTTCGGTGACAAGAGCCGAACTGCTCGAGTGCTGAACTCGAACTGCCTGAAAGGGTTTTTTTTTCTACTCGCAGTTCAATCAAAGTGATTGGCAACTGCTAAAGGGGCAATCCTGTGGAGACTAATCTAGAGCCTCCAGCCAGGCACACAGGCTCAACCGGAACTTCCTCTGGGGAGTCCCCCCATCACCGACGCACCAGAACACACGCCGTGACTACCCCAGTGAACAAACCAGCACATGGGTGCCAGACGACACCGTGTATGGCACCCTTAGTCCCCTTGTGTTGGGTCAAGGTCAATGGCCCCGCCACCTACCATTTAAAGGCCGCAGGGGATAGGGAGAGCGGCCAACGCTATACCGACACTCCTCCCTCCCTGCGGCCCCTTTGCGTCTGCTATCAGACGGTGGCGACCCTGTCCAGGCAGCGGAAGGTAGAGAGAACGGCGCACCGTAATACCGGCACTCCTCTTCCGCCACGGCCTCCAACCCTCAGCCGCGGTATCGTATGGGACCTGGGAAGTTCCTCGGGTTCCTCTTCACATCACCGTGGGTGACCAAGCCACGTTTACTGAACCCCACCGCCTCAAAAATGCGGGAACCCTCAGGCTGAACCTAAACGACCACGCTGAGGGCTACCCCCTATGGGGCTCTCGGCCCAAGGCGTCGCTGGGGGGACAACAAGGGCTGGATTATGAGTAATGCTTGTATATAAAAATACTACTTTGCGCTTTATATAAAAATACTACTACTGAATACTACTTTTTTTTTAGTAGTAGTTCATTAGTACTCATAAAATATTCGCGAAGCTTTGCCGACAAACTGGACGCGCGGTGGTAGATAATATTGTTCGCTTATCGTAATTTAGTAAAAAATATTACATCAAAAGAGCAGTGGTGGCCCAGTGGTATTGGCCGCGACTTACAAGTTGTAGGGGGTGGGTTCGAACCCAGGCAAGCGCTTTACTTTGTGTAAATTATTTCATCACGACTGCTCTCAAAACGGTGAAGGAAAACATCGCGAGGAAACCGGCATGTTTAAAACCAAAAATTCGAAGACAAGTGACATCCTACAACCTGCACTGGGCCCGCGTGGTGGCCCATCCCCTCTCACAGAGAAGAGGCCTGTATCCCAGCATTAATAGGCTGATGATGACATCAAAAATGTTCCGTGTATTTCTCGATCTTTCTTACATCTGTCTTTTAAAACTAATTCACTATACCAAATCACTATTGTCATAATCTTAACCAATATACTGTCATTGCACTACACACTATTTACAAGACTCTGTCGCGAACATGATGGTACCAACTATGCCCTAGGGCCTAGGCAGCCAAAGGACAATGTCATACTTATAACAACCACAAAATTTTACTTCTGACATATATTTTTCCAGAAACTTCCACTTGGTCTCGAGATAGCAGTATTCCTTTTGCCTGTGGTCACAGTTGACAGCGAGAACGCGCCAGTTGTCACTGAGAATACTGCGATTGCTGCCTTAGCCGTGGAGAAGACAAGTCCACTCTACACTGAGAGGCTGAATGGAATCGTCAACGACTATCTCAAGTGGGGCGTTCTCAAATAATCACATGGACAGATCAATCCTTTTTTTCTATTTCTAATAATTAATCTTATGAACCTATGTTCATACGATTTTGTGTTGGTTATAGGACTTACAGGTAAATCTTTTATGTTCCGCCGTTGAGGCAAACAGAATTCGCATTATCAGTCCAGTTAAAATACAATACATCAATTGTCATCCAATACAAATTAAAATTAAATTAGTATAATATGTAATGTCAAATAATTAAATAATCGTTCTACAAAATATTAAAAACAATTACACAGTGTGCAATCAATTTTCAAATCCGACTGGTAGTTCCAGAGATTAGCGCGTTCAAACAAACAAACAATCAAACTCTTTCGCCCTGGAGGATATCACATAGTATAGATAGTTTTCAAATTCCTAAGTATGCTCCATTGGTTTGTTGTAATAAACCAGCTGTTTCCGGGTCTGGACATTTAGGAATTCTCTAATAAAGTAATAACATTTACATATCAATAATGCGTAAAGATTTTTTTAATGTCATTTAATATTGCTCATAGTTCTTTTCAGCAATATTTAATAATATGCTATATTATTATAAATACGTCATACAAAAGATGCCTTTGTGCAAACGCTTTGCTTTACTAGGAACTGTTCGGAGCATGGTCCAACTGGTGAAAATTACGGTTTCATATACCTACGTATTATATTTGTTATGGACCAAATTATTAATACGGCATTATTCATAATGCACAGACAATTTAAAAAATACTCAATATGAGTAGGCAATATCCTAAAAACTATTGAAATACTTGTCGTTCATTAACGCTTGATGCTGTGCAAGTCACATATAAACATGTTTTCATTCTATCTTCTTTATTTTCTTCACCTTTACTATGTATTGCCGCTTGTCAGGATTTATTCATAATGCTAGTAAGCGTTAAATGACAGTTTGATACTATAAAAGTGGACTATTCTGTAAGGTTATTTTTCTTACTTACCAACTTACCCAGTAGTAGTAAAAGCAAGAGACTAATAGGGATGTCCTCGTATGAGGTATTGAATTATTAACTTTAAAACTTTCGCGTTTCATAATTGAGAAACAATATACCACGGGTATTCGAAATCATCGCGTTATATAATACCCGTGGTATATTGTTTCTCAGGTATTGCATTTACTCGATTCATCACTGGAGGTATGCTGTCTCAAACAGCATCATTCAGCCTGTGTAGCTGTATCTAGGCATCATCAACACCATGTGGACATCTGTATTCGGATCCTGTTGCATGTGCCTTGTCTTAGGATATGATTTACTCAAGTCATCATCCAAATAAGACGTCATTAATTATATTGAGTTGACCACTTTATATATATATATATATTGATCTTAAAAAGGCGTTCGATACAGTTAGCCACAAACTACTCTTAAAAAAACTCGAATCAATTAATATCACTGGAAATGCTCTAAAAATGTTTGAATCTTACTTAAAAAATCGTTCGCAAGTGGTCGAACTTGGTAATCACAAAAGTGATGCATTACTAATTACTTGTGGCGTTCCACAGGGATCTATCTTGGGACCCTTGCTCTTCTTAATATATATAAATAATATAAATGAAATTAAATTACATGGTCACCTTACCTTATATGCTGACGACACTTGTCTCCTTTACTTCGGATCTTCCATCCATCAAATTATATCACAAGCACAAGAAGATTTAAATACTTTATTCGTTTGGTTTCATTTCAATCTCCTCTCCTCATAAATATCTCTAAAACATGTTATATAATATTTAAGGCTAAAAATAAATCAGTTCCCCCATATGACCCACTAACGATTAATGATGTTCCGCTACAGCAAAAAACATGTGAAAAATATCTCGGTCTAAGAATGGATAGCTCATTAACGTGGAATGCTCACATTGGGTCGTTGCGTAACATAGTTTGTTGTATTCCACCAAAATTGCGGTATACTATTTACAACTCCCTAGTAAAGCCGCATCTACTTAATTTGATCGAAGTCTGGGGCAGTGCTGCAAAGACAAAGCTATCAGAACTCCAAGTTGCCCAAAATAAACTCATAAAAATACTTTTCCACTATCCATATCTCTTCAATGGGCCTTATCAGAAAGCTCAAAGTCACCCAAAGGGCAATGGAGAGGGCTATGCTCGGAATTTCCTTGCGTGATCACGTCAGGAATGATGATATCCGCAGGAGAACCAAAGTTACCGACATAGCCCGAAGAATTGCCAAACTTAAGTGGCAGTGGGCAGGGCACATTGCTCGCAGAACGGATGGCCGATGGGGCCGAAAGGTTCTGGAATGGCGACCGCGAACCGGAAGACGATACGTTGGAAGGCCTCCCACTAGGTGGACTGATGACCTGGTTAAGGTTGCGGGAAGGCGCTGGATGCGAGACGCGCGGGATCGGTCAATGTGGCGACGCCTGGGGGAGGCCTATGTCCAGCAGTGGACGTCTTTCGGCTGAAATGATGATGATGATGATCCATATCTAACATCTACCAGTAAAATATATCAAGACACAAAATTAATGAATATAAAGCAACTATATATTTACAACACATGTATTTTCATCAGAAACATTCTCAACAAAAGTGTTCACTCAAACTTAACACTCACCCAATATAAACAAGTTAGTCAACGCAGCACACGGCGAGCAAGCTTGCTAGTTTTACCTAAAATAAGAACTAACTATGGCAAAAAAACGCTAACTTTTGAAGGAGCACAACTCTATGATAAGTTACCGTCCTGTGTAAAAAATCTACACTCTTTCAATGCATTCAAGACTCAACTTAGCCAGCACATAATTGCGGATCGATCACTTCTGGCGAAATGAATGCATTGGATGGGTAACTTTTAATTGTAATACTCATGACGAACTTTTTGTAATCTATTGTATGTTTTTTAGTATTGTTCTCAAGTAAGTGACATATGTCTTTATTGGGAATAAAGTTTCTTTAAACCGATATATTAATTGTTTAAAATATCGTGAGGACCAGCGCACATTAGTTCCACATAACCGTGAAACTTCTCATTCAAAGTCAAATATATTTATTCAACTAGGCCAATAACCGGCACTTTTGAACGTCCAAAACAAATTAAAATTTACAAGTAATAAAAGTTGATTCTGCCGTGCATTCGGAAAAGTAGCTTGTTATGGAGAAGAATGCAAAAGAAACTCCATACTAACTCTTTTAAAAAAAATTGGTGTCTTACAATATTTACATAAGTATATACATTAATAAATTCATATATGTGAGGACCATGCACCCAGAATAGCACTACACACTATACTATGTACAAGTATAATGTATTAAAAGCGTTAACAGATAAATTCATTAATTTGATAAATAGGAACATGGTTCTCACATACTTACAAATATTGCAAACATAGGTAAAATACCAAATTAAACAGCAACGGAACAGTGTGTGAGTCAATTTCTTAAAAAAATGAATTCAATATCTATGAATATAAATTAACAAATTTGATTTTGTCTACACTAAAGATTGCCCTATGGAGCAGGACCAGCCTGTTTCCAAGCATTCTTATCCTGAATATAATCATCTAATTTGTAAAATGCTTGTTTACAAAGTGTGCTTTTAACTAAAGTTTTAAATTTACTTTTATTTAGTTTTAATATATCACAAGGTATTTTGTTATAGAATTTAACACAGTACCCCATGAAAGATGAGTGTACTTTAGCTTGTCTATAAGATGGTTGATCTAACTTATCTTTATTTCTCGTATTACAATTGTGTCTATCACTGACTTTACTAAAGAGATGTATATTTTTCCTTACATACATAATATTTTTGAATTGAATATTTATTTTTGAAGAATTGGCAAGAAACTGTCATAATATTAATCTTTTTAAATAGTTACCTAAGAGATTCTCGGTGACTTAACTTATATATCTACTCTGACAGCTATCTTTTGCAATATAAATATGGATTCAATGTCAGCCGCTCGACCCCACAGTAAAATACCGTATGACATAATGCTGTGAAAGTAACTAAAATAGACCAAACGCGCGGTTTCTACATCCGTTAACTGTCTTATAATTCTAACAGCATAAGCGGCTAAGCTTAGCCGACCCGCAAGATATGTTATGTGAGGACCCCATTGCAATTTGTCGTCTAGAGTGATTCCCAGGAAAACTGTTTTATTTTCAAAGTCCAGCTTTTCGCCATTCAATATGATGTCGTATTCGGTACTTCTAACATTCGGCAATGTTTCAACATTCGGCATTCACACACTGGTCCCATTCTCCCTCGAGTTATCAAGATTTCAATTATTAGTTAATCCCTTAGAACATTATTGTTCTACGATTAATCCGAACAATAAAATTATGTTGAGCTGCACGAAGACGTTAATTGAAAAAAAAAACAGACATCTTGCCAAACGCATAAGCGTTAAAGCTTTCTTTAGGGCCGGTTTCTGAAGTAGACGTCACATCTCAAATCCGCTAACAATTTGTCACAAATTAACAAGCCGTCAGTTGTCAGTGAGTTTCTCAACACTTCATCATCGAGAAATTACGTAATCGCTTTTTACATTTAATAATTTATTTCGGTTGGCTACCCTAGCTGGTATTCATTTACTTCATTCGATACTATAACGTAATCAGTAACTTTTAATAGTATTTTATCTTGACCAAATAGTATTTTATGTCAACCCAGCCGGTTGGTGTAGCCGCCAAGTTAAGCAAACCTTACCAAGGACGATTTTTGGATGGGTAACCACGTTTTTTTTTATTTGCTTGTTTTTGGATAGGTGACCCCACACAGGTTAAGCAACATTTACCAAGATTAGTCTTTAGATGGGTGCCGCTTTTTTTTGGTTCGTTTCTTATGTATGGCTGACCCCGCCAGGGTAAGCAACACTTTCAAATATCAGTTTTGGGATAGGTGACCACTTTTTTTTGGTTCGCTTGTTTTTGGATGGGTGACGCTGCCAGGGTAAGCAACACTTACCAAGGTCAGTGTTTGGATGGGTCGCCACTTTTTTTGGGTTCGCTTGTTTTTAGATGGGCGACCCCGCCAGTGTAAGCAACACATACCAAGGTCAGTCTTGGAGTGGGTGTCCACTTTTCTTTGGATCGCTTGTTTTCGGATGGGTGACCTTGGTAGATGTTGTTTAACCTAGTGGGGTGACTTTAGGATGGGCGACCAAATTTTTGTGGTGATGGTCACCCATCCAAAGACTGACATTGGTTAGTTTTCCTTAACCTGGCGGGGTCACCTATCCATGAACAGGCGATCCAAAAAAAAAATGGTCACCCATCCCAAGACTGACCTTGGTAAGTGTTGCTTACCCTGGCGGGGTCACCACCCCAGCCGCTTCAAGTTAAACACAAATCTATCCAGAAACTAACCTCGGTAAGTACTAAGTACAGGATACAGTCAACATAAATGCGCGTGAGGAAGGTTCGATTCCCAGATCAGTAACAGTATGCTTTTTTTTACCTAAATACAAAATAACTATTTTTGATAATTGTGTCAAGTTTATATAATGTAATTAATTTAAAAAGTTTGTTATATACTAATTTTTTTTAATCTTGCTAATTAAATAATTGATCTAAATTAACATATTTTTATAACTCAACCCATACCATAGTTTTCGCCGACCCCTATTATCTTTTTATCGTAATATAAGCCTTTAAAATCATAATATTAATTTTAATGTGCAAATAATCGACCAATTTCCAATAATTATAAATTAGACTCGTTGACAAGAGATTAACATTGAAAAAGGTTCTTAGAAACCCAAAACTGCTGTAACATGTGGTTAATTCGAGATTCTTCTCAAATGTGACAAATTGTCAACCGCTTATCACATTTAGGTGTTGAGAAACTGAAAGTAGAATTAACAGGCGATTAATCGTCGATTACGTTAACAGCCCGATAATTGAGACCTGGGAAACCGGCAGTTAATCTCTGTAAGTTGGTAATCCGCTCATCAATGACTTGCTTTATGTTTCCCAATTTAAAAATAATATTAAATTTATTATTTATTTAAAGAACTGTATGTTTATTATCTGTATTTATTATTTACACACTTTCACAGAAATCTAAATATTGTTTAATCGATTAGACAGTAGCGCCATCTATCTGACTTGTGGTAAACTGTAACATCAAATTCTTTTTTTATCACAAGAGGACTCTACTGACCTTTCTATGCTGTATGATGTTTTTGTTTTAATCGTTACATAACATCTACTAATTAATTGTATTTTGCCTGTACTCAATTAATGATGATTAAACGAACTTACCTGTAAGTGAAGTTCTATTCCAATTATATGAGTACGTTTCATTCGAAGATAAATAAAAGACACATGTAGATGTTTAGAGATTAATTTTTTTGTAACTATATATAGTATTAAATGAATAAGATTGAAACTAGTTTTTAACTATTAAAAATCATTTAATTACTCAACACAACTCCAACATTCTTAGATATGTACAAAATAAACATTCATTTAGACGCTTATTAAGAAAATCAAGAACAATCAGATAATAAATACTCAAATCGCAAAAACTGATCTTGCAAAACAAGCATCATCGCTCACTGGACGATTATAGAATTTAGCAAACGTCTGTGATGATTGTGACCAACCAACAGTCTTTTTGATGACGTCAAGTGAGACGCCTTGGCTGCGCGCCGTGGATGTGGCAGCGTGTCGGGTGCTGTGCGCACCAAACGACGACACATCCACGCCGGCACTCCGCGAGCACCTGCTTTATCCATCGGCTGATGGTTTGTGTGCAGGTGGCCTTGTAAGGTCACTTGTATGTCATCAGAAGGTTTTCAACTGTATTTGGCCTTAAATCCTTTGTAACAAACAAATAATCTTTCAAAGTTGTTGCTGGACAAATATTTATATTTTCTTTGAAGTAAGGCAGAAATAAAATTGGTTGGTCACGACCGACAGCAGATGTTTTAATGATATCGGAAATTATGATGTTGACTCCGTTAGGACACATATTTAAAAGTTTACCTGCCCAACACGCGATACACGGGTGCATGTAAGAACTGCCAGTGGTGCATAAAAGGCCCGTCCAACTTGTTGGCAACGACGGCAAGGAGACTGTTGCCGCTGCCCCGCACTCTACTCACTATCGAGGTCACCCTCTTGCGCATGCTGGCATAAAAACAGTCAATTCCCGAAGCGCTGCAGAAGCGTGGTAGCCACAACAGCGCCCTCAGCGTGTTATTATATTGAACGCGGAGAGCGCTGTAAGACTTCTGAAAATATGAAACCCACAGACTACTCGTATAAAAAGGCGTTTTTTTCTGTTCTGTGGTATAAAAAGATGTGCAGTACGCTCGAAACATAAATCATATTCGCCCTAACCGACAGCGCCCTCATTTCTCGCTCGATATCAGCGTCGTCCTTCAGGTCGGACGTCACAATATGGCCCAAATACTTAAAACTATATACCCGCTCCAAGGGCACCCCGCACAGTCTTACTGGTGGAGCCTCCGACGGACACTTGGAACCCGAATTGAAGACCATAAGCTCGCTCTTTTTTACGTTATATTTTAGGCCATGTCTTTGAGCGTACGTTTCGCAAATGCTTATGAGGTCCCAGAGTTCCCCAATTGACGCGCTCAGCAACACCATGTCATCAGCTTATCTAATGTTGTTAAAGCAAACATCATCAACATGGCATCCAACATGGCGGCTGCTGAGCTCGGCAACAAGCCCATCGATGTACAGATTGAAGAGCGTTGGTGAGATCAATCTCCCCTGCCTCACCCCGCACTCCAACCTATACGAGTCCGACAGAGCTCCCGACCATTTCACGTTATTGACCTGGTTTCCGTACCAGTGCTGGAAGATTTTTACAATTTCAGGCGCAACTTGCCTATCGAATAACTTTTCCCACAACACTTTGTACGAAACCAGGTCAAACGCCCTGGACAGATCAAGAAAACAGGCGTGTTCCGATCTGTGTAATATCTGACAGCATGCTTTAGACTCAGTATAGCACTGTCTGTGGACAATTTGGGCCTGAACCCAAAACTGGTTATCGTGCAATGTAATTGTTTTATTTAACTGAGCATTACGCATGCTGTCAAATATCTTCGTGATAACTGTCGCTAATGAAATCGGCCTGTAGTTGTACCTATCCGATATATCACCTGTTTTATTTTTGATTCTTGGTACTACGACCCTCCTCATCAGCTCATCCAGCAAGTACGAATGGCGAAGGCAGAACGTAAACAGCATGGCTAAAACACGTGGCAGGTGGGGACCTGCGTGCTGTAGGTGCTCGATGCTGAATCCGTCATGGCCTGGAGACTTACCCCTGGTCATACCCCTTATGGTCTTAGCTAAGTCTGCAGCTGAGAACTTAACTCTTGGTTCCAGGACAGTACACTGCGGCTCGGCATCGAGCACCTCAGAGGGTGGAATACTGCTTGGCTCGATACAAAAGTGGGACTTAAAAACATTAGGACACGCCATCGACGCTCACCGGCAAACCAGACCTAAGGTTGTGCTTCTTTGTTGACTTCCAGAAGCCCCGAAAGTCTTTTTTAGGGTACAACTCGGCTAGGATGTCCATCTGGATTTGGTCTTGGTGATTCTGGCACCACTTTAATTTAGATTTAAAGATCCTACGGGTGTCACACATTTCCTCATAAATCACGCCAGACGTAGGTTTGCCACAACAAAGCCACTCATTTAACTTTAGCCTAGCGTATGCGTGAGCCTCGCTGACGTGCTTATTCCAACCCACCACGCGCTTCGGCCTCCTACCAAAGACTCGCGGCTCCCTGCTAGCAATGGCGGCCTCCCTTAGAGCGGATACCACATCCCAATACAGGCAGTCAATTATTTGATTGTAGTCTGAATCACCACACATGCGATTACAACAGTTGGACAATACGCGAGGGAAGTCAATATTTCGCAATCGACGATGACACTCTTGTCTGTAGGTGTAGATAGCCTTTGAGCTTTTTTCCCCCCACAAAACTAGATCGTCATCGGACATGCTCGGCTTTAGTTTCGGCCAATCAACAATGGGTAGTGATCCGACCACATAACATCATATCTAACGCTCACACTACGAACAGAGATGATTCTGTACAGATACAATTATCAAGCCATCGCCTAACCCCGCTACAGTCACTGACATAAGTGAACGTGTTCGACGTCAATCCCAGCCTATCTACATCAACGCATGAGAAGTGATTATCACCAAAATAATTCATCAGGTCCGTATAAAACATTTCATCAGGGTGCGCGTTAAAGTCACCAAGACAATAGACCGCCTCCACATCACTACTGTCCACAATTGCACTTACCAGTCCCACAGACAATGTGAGAATTCCGGCAGGTTACTCACTGCATCCGTGGGCAAGTACACTCTCATTACAATGAAAGATATTTCACTCGTAATGATGCGTATCGCACGGAACGACCAACACATCATCAAAAACACTTTTTCACCACAGCAGAGCCACCCCTCCATAGGGTCGCCCACGCAGTATGCCAGCAGACAAGACAATGGGCCTTATCAGAAAGCTTCAAGTTACCCAAAGGGCAATGGAGGCCCCCCTCCATTGCCCTTTGGTATGGTATGCTCGGAGTTTCCTTGCGTGATCGCATTAGAAATGAGGATATCCGCATTAGAACTAAAGTTACCGACATAGCCCGAAAAATTGCGAAACTTAAGTGGCAGTGGGCAGGGCACATTGCTCGCAGAACGGATGGCCATAGGGGTCGAAAATGGTTGCGGGAATGCACTGGATTCGAGACGCACTTGATCGGTCAATGTGGCGACTCCTGGGGGAGGCTTATGTACAGCAGTGGACGTCTTTCGGCTGAAATGATGATGCATGAAAATTCGATCAGTAGTTTTTGAGTTTAACGGGAACAGACAGACGGGGCGGAGGACTTTGTTTTATAATATGTAGTGATAGTGATGATTAGACTTAAAGATCGAAAACGCTCATTAACAAACAAACACAACTTGAATTTCGAATCGAAATACCTTAATTATTCGTTATTACCGACCCCGAAAACCATGAAAATAACACCCATGACGAAATGTTGGCAAATTTTCATCGACGCCATCTTGGATCTTGGTTTTGACCCAATTATTAGTTACTCGTGAACAGAAAAGCACGAAAATACTACCCCAGACGAAAACAATGCAAATTCTCGTCGGTGCCCTTCGTCCTTAGTGAATTCGCGTTGTGGTTGCATCAGCTCAGGCTCAGAAAGAGTACTGGCATTTTTTCACTGCCACAACGCATTGTGGCCGGTTTTAAAAGTGCCACAACCCAAAATTTGCTTCGGGGCAGTTTGAGAGAGGCCACAACGCGTTCTGGGGTATTATTTCGCTCAATGAGCGTTTTCGATCTTTGGGCCTAACATATTTATAATATAGATTAGAATGAGAAAGGCCACAACCAACAGAGGCCGTCTGATAAGACAATATTTTTTAAACTAACGAAATAATCATTATACCGATGTCTAGATAGATTAAATAAAATGCAATTGTCGTTTCGTTCACCTCATATTGCTATTATAATCTCAGTTTTACATATAATTAATTGAGATAAACATATTAATTTGGATTACTCAACAAAGGATGTAGAACTATATTATTTTTTATAATCAGTATTTCATGTGTTCTGTACCTAATATTATATCAATACGCTATATTCTAATCATTATCAAAGATTGTTATGGGTAACTGCGTAGATATGGTACAAGGTAGGTAGTTAGAAAGTTACAATTTTATAAACATTTGTTTTTGTTGCTTACGTTGTAATATCAAATTTAAAAGTCCTTTTGGACATTAACCTCACTCCACCAGAAAATAAATTAATTTGTAAGTATTTTAATAAAAATAATTACAATATTATAATAACTGTGAGTAAATTTATATGAAGAAAACGTGTATAATTTATACAGAGTATGTAAATCCAATCTTTATTTTTTGTACCTAACAACATTATCTTTTTACCCGGCTGCAAGGAAATGGTTATGTTTTTTAAGTGTGTCTTTAATGTATGTATGTATTCTTTAATACCACAGCGCGACAATTAATTCCAATTTCATATCATGCAATCTCAACGTAAAGTAAAGCATTGCCTCCCAAGGGAGATAAAGTTGTATGAAACTCCCAAAGGAGTAAAGTGACTAGCTGCCCGCCCCGGCTTCGCTCAGGTTAATGTACCTAGTTTTTTGATTTTTGATCTAATTCTTCATGATTCGGCTTTCCTGGTATTTCAAGAGTCTACAACACATGATTCCATCCCCGGATATACCTTTTTTCTTTATATTTCTGTTCCCCTGGTAGTTTGAGAGTCACCACTCATGATACCTGCCCTGTTTTTTTTGTACCTCAGGATTCTGGTCTCCTGGTCAGTTCTGGAAAATTTAACTGAGCGTTCAGACGGCATTAGAGCAAATAAAAATGACCATACAAACTTTCATCTCTTATTTTACCTCTTAGAGGTAAGACCGCACTAAGCGTAACTACGCGTCAGCGGAGCGACGCGACGCGACATGAACAGGCGTTTTTGCAATACCTATTATTGGAATCAAATATAACATCTCACAATATTAGGACCCATTGTATTGACGATTTTTATCCTTGGTGCTAGGCAACTGGGCTTATCCCAGTTGTAATTGACCTTTTGTGCCAATTGGCCTTGTTTGTTCTGTCTCCTGCTTGATATGGAGGGAAGTGGAATTATATTTTTTCCTATTCCTCCGTTATTCCTTCCAATCAATTTCGTTACGGGAGCCAAGACAGTTAAATCCATTCTCTAAGTCATCGTCGAGCTTCATTGCCTCGGCGCGTTCTGGTGGTCGCCACTATTGATTCTAGCTTTCAGGAGTTGCTGTGGTTTGGGAATAGTGCGGTGAGATAATCCCAAAAAAAACATTTTTATCAATAAATAGAGCAGTTTTTTATGTCTCGCAGAAGGTGTGAAAAGTAGAGTATGCTCTGGGATAAAACCTGTCTTCGTCTTGGGCAGGTTGAACCCCTCGCTTCACTCAGGACTCTACATAACTCCCGAGTGAGTCCCTCTTTACGCTCAGGGTTCAATATGCCGCCCGTGACATAAGACACTGCTGTATCTCCTTGGTGCATAATCATCGTTAGATAGGTCTTGACCGCCAAAGTGTTCCTAAATAAGTGACATTAAAAAAAAACATGACGAATTATGGGTGCCTTATTGTGGGGGATCCAATTTTTTTTTTCATCCAAACCTATCCAGTGGGGCTTCAAAATTAAGTTATGTTTTTATTAATATTGTAAATATTTTTTTTTTTTTAAAAGAGTTAGTATGGAGTTTCTTGTACGTTCTTCTCCATAACAAGCTACTTTCCGAATGCACGGTAGAATCAATTTTTATTCATTTTATTTTAATGTATTAACGTTCAAAAGTGCCGCTTGGTGGCCTAGTTGAAATAAAATATCTTTGTCTTTGAAGGGTTTTTAAAGGTGATTACTAAAATATAAAAATAAACTCTGCCAATGTCGGTCCCAAGCCCGAATGAGAAAGGAGGAGGGTTGGTGTGGAGAGGACCTACCCATGCCGTAAAACCGCAGATTACTAAATAGTTACTTCGTAAAACTATCAACGCCGAGTATTGGGCGGAGGTAATCAACCCGACAACCCTGAGATACTGTAGTATTATATTATCTGTGCCTGAGAGGACGTAGCGTCTAAGGGGCGGTAACCAGTGACCGTGAGGATTTAAATACCCTCTAAAAGACTGACGTGGAAGGACGTGGGAACCCACCGCGCTTTTTTTTCCCATGAAAACCCCCTTTTATGGAATCAGAAAGAGTAAGTGTGTTGGGTGACCCGACTACCCATCGGCGCCACCCAGTACCCGGGCTGGATGGTGTCAAATTGGCGACCGAAGCTTCCCCTGGGGTGAATCGACAGGCTACAGAGTGGAGAGATGCTACTGTCGGTGCCACAACATCTAAGATCGAGAAGATCTCAATACGAAAGCATCATCGTATTGGCGCTTGGAACGTCCGAGGTCTACTAATGGTGGGTAAACGGATATTCGTAGAGAAGGAAATGGAATCACATATCTCCATACTAGACGTCAGGGAAACACACATGCGTGGTAACGGCCACTTCACCACTGCGGCAGGGAACACCATGTACTTCTCAGGCTGCGAGGATTCGAGTAGGAATGGAGTCGGAATCATATTGCTGCCACACATGAACAAGTATGTCCTCGGTTATAACCCGGTGTCTGATAGAATCTTGACAATGAAACTAAACACCAAACCGTGTATGCTGAATATTGTACAATTATACGCACCGACGGCACAAGCTCAAGATGAGGTAATTAAAGACTTTTATGGGAGACTGGAGGAAACGTTGAACTCAATTCCTAGTCGAGACATTAAAATGATCCTTGGTGACTGGAATGCCAAAGTCGGTAGTACAATTGCTGATGATGATATCAGAAGCACAGTTGGAAAATTTGGACTTGGCACTAGGAATGAACGAGGTGAAAAACTGATCGAGTTCTGTATAGACAGAAATCTTAGAAATATGAACACGTACTTCCAACATCATCCAAGACGTTTGTACACATCGAGATCTCCAGGCGATAGGCACAGAAATCAAATCGACTACATCATTCTAGATACCCGCTGGAGATCCTCAGTTTCAAATGTGAAGACCTTTCCCGGCGCGGAGTGCGGCTCTGATCAAAACCTACTCGTAGCCAAATTCTCGCTGCGCTTAAAGGCGCCTAGTCGTCAATCACCAAAGCCCAGAAGCTTGGATCCTTCTGAAAACCAATCTTCCGAGAAGCGTTAGAGGCGAAATTGAAGGATTGTCCCACGCATGAACACGCTATCGCTGACATACAATGGGATCACTTGAATGGCCATATCAATGAAGCGCTATACCAGGTCTCTAAGAAAAAAAGAAAAAAAAATGGTTAGTTTGTTTGATATTGACAGTAATATCATTCTTCAGAAGCTGTTTGATTCCGTCATACTCGAGGGCAAAACGCCACAGGCATGGTGCAGGGGTGTGGTGGTACTCTTCTTCAAGAAGGGCGACAATGCCGGGCTGAAGAACTATAGGCCCATCTCACTTCTTAGCCATGTCTACAAGTTGTTTTCAAGAGTCATCACGAATCGTCTCGCGCGCAGGTTTGACGATTTCCAGCCCCCCGAACAAGCCGGATTCCGAAAAGGCTTTAGCACCGTAGACCACAAACTTACGCTGCGGCAGGTTAGGTAGGTTGGGTAGGTCCAATTTCGAGAAAGAGATCAACCGTCGAATCCGACTCGGCTGGGCAGCGTTCGGGAAGTTGCGTGGTATCTTCTCGTCCAATTTACCGCAGTGTCTCAAGACAAAAGTCTATGACCAGTGTGTGTTGCCAGTGATCACCTATGGAACCGAGACGTGGTCGCTCACAATGGGCCTTATCAGAAAGCTCAAAGTCACCCAAAGGGCAATGGAGAGGGCTATGCTCGGTATTTCCTTGCGTGATCACGTCAGAAATGATGATATCCGCAGGAGAACCAAAGTTACCGACATAGCCCGAAGAATTGCCAAACTTAAGTGGCAGTGGGCAGGGCACATTGCTCGCAGAACGGATGGCCGATGGGGCCGAAAAGTTCTGGAATGGCGACCGCGAACCGGAAGACGATACGTTGGAAGGCCTCCCACTAGGTGGACTGATGACCTGGTTAAGGTTGCGGGTAGGCGCTGGATGCGAGACGCACGGGATCGGTCAATCTGGCGACGCCTGGAGGAGGCCTATGTCCAGCAGTGGACGTCTTTCGGCTGAAATGATGATGATGATGAGAGTAATATTCTAATTGATTGAAGTTAAAGTCAATGTTTTTAACTAGTAAAGTAAATTGAATATTGAAAAATCAACCTACCCAATTTGTGTTGATAATTTTTGTTTTTTTGAATACTCTCTTGTGTGTTGATAATTTATTTTCTTGAGGTACCCACTTTGTTTTTGATAATCTATAAATTGATATTTGGGGTTCCATAATAAATCTGTACTGAAAAATATTTAAGTAAATGTAACAGGGTTCAGAACTATTTGTTGAATTAACTTGTTGTTTCTCTTACAGACTTTGTGATTTGATATTTAATTTGGTAAGAGAATTACTGTCAAACTGTTGTTTTGGTTACACACATACATTATTAATTTAAGTTGTTGAACGTTTTGTGTATTAATTAATATTTAATCACCGTTGCTTACATTTTGAAAGTATGACTGCCAATACATTTGCTTGTAAGATTAGAGCGGAATTGAGATGGGTGACCTCGGCGGAGCAGTGGTGAAATTGACGTCGGACCTAACTCCTGCCGACCCGAAGTGGTTGGTACCCGGACCCGTATATGAGTGCGGATGTTTTGGGTTTGATTTTGTCCGGGACCATGTGGGTTCTGTAGACGAATTTGGACTTACGGGTCCCGTGTTGAAGGGCTCCGCCCCGCGGATTGAGGACCAGGGACTGATAGTGAGAACTATCTCGTGGATCATCAACGGGGTATACTTCGCAAAGGCGGGGGCGCCCATCCACCCCCTCCTCAATTGGAGGAAGCGTCCGCTTTTCAGGACGACTACCAACCCCAGAGGGGTTATCAACAATAGGTAGTCGGCTCCCTCTCCTCCACTACAGCCGCCCAGCCAGAGACAGCCCTTCTGCCAACTGTCCCTGTAATGATCTGGGGCCCGAAGAATAAATCTTTGTTAGTTCGTGCTCTTTTGGATTCGGGTTGTCAAGGCTGTCTTGTATCCTTTTGTTTAGTGGAAAGATTGGG
Source organism: Orthosia cruda (assembly GCA_964057195.1). Taxonomy (NCBI): domain Eukaryota; kingdom Metazoa; phylum Arthropoda; class Insecta; order Lepidoptera; family Noctuidae; genus Orthosia; species Orthosia cruda. Next base: position 41,695,818 of record OZ059835.1, read on the forward strand.
TCTCCCACGTAGATTCCACCCTTCTACCATATGGGTGGTATTGAAGCGGTTGGTCAACGGGGAGAAATTGAAATTTGTGTTTCGCCTGTTCATTGTGGGCCAAGAATTTTGGCCAAGGCCGTTGTTTTGAATGGTATTTTGGGCAGACACCCGCAGGTTACCATTAGCCCTGCAGTGGTGAAATTGACGTCGGAACTAACTCCTGCAGACCCGAAATGGTTGGTACCCGGACCCGTATATGGGTGCGTATGTTTTGGGTTTGATTTCGTCCGGGACCAAGTGGGTTCTGCAGACGAATGGGTTAGTAGTTGTACCGACGGTTTTTGGTTTTAGACTTACGGGTCGCGTGTTGAAGGGCTCCGCCCCGCGGATTGAGGACCAAGGACTGATAGTGAGATAGTCCTTTGTTGGTTTCGCACCTCAGCTCATGCTTTGGAGGTTTTTCGGGCGAATAGAGCCTCACAGAGTCAGAACTCTGAGACTAAAGAAAAGACAGGAGAATTGAACCCCGCAGACTGCGCGTCACGTGGTTGCGAGGCTCCTGCCCTTGTTGACCATTCTCTTTGGTGGGGACCAGACTGGTTGACGCATCGCAAGTCGTCCTGGCCCCAGAATAGGTTCTCCTCTCCAGAGGTTTTGCCAGTTTTACGTATTGGAATTGTTGAAACGCAACCTACATACAATTTGGATTGTCTTTCGGACACATACAGTTCTTTTTCGAAATTGTTAGGAGTCACCGCTTGGATCCGGCGTTTTATACGTAACGGACGGAGGCCGAATAATGAATTGTTGTCCTCAGTTTTGTCATCTCATGCACGACAAGAGTTACTAATGTTGTTGATTCGTGCTGTACAAGCCGAGCACTTTGACCAGACTATTGAGGCCCTAAAGAGATGTTCAGCATTGAGAGTCTCAATCGTTCGTCTTAATTTATTCTTGGACCAATCTGGTTTGCTCCGAGGCGGAGGACGACTTCGGAATTCGAATTTGCTTTATGGTGCTCGCTATCCTTTGTCGCTCCTTATGGGAGGAGCGTTGGTGAAGTTGTTGGTGTCCGATCGACACATTAATAATGCATACGCCGGTTGCAACGCCCTCGTAGCCATATTGCAGCGTGAGTTTTGATTTTTGACTGTCAGACGCACTATAAGGGGCATAATCTTTAAATATATGCGGTGCTAGGTAGATTTGTTTCCCACCGAGGACTACCATCTTTGATCCGTTCTGACAACGGTACTAGTTATAAGGGCGCTGATAGATATTTAAGTGAAATTTTTAATTATTGTAATTGGCAAATTTGTTGGGGTGGCAGTTTTGAAAACATTGTGAAAGTAGCAAAACCGTTTCTCCGCCGTGGTGAAACTATATTCACATTTGAGGAACTTGTTACGGTATTTTGTATAGTTGAGGCCGTCCTCAATTCGCGACCTCTCTGTCCGATCTCCTCAGACCCAAATGACCTGGACGTCATGACCCTTGGTCATTTTTTGATTGGTCAGCCCCTCAACGCCCTGCCGGAATACCCATTCAGGGAAATAAAATCTTCGCAATTGACGCGTTTTGAATTGCTCCAACAGATGTCCCAAAGTTTCTGGCATCGTTTATCTCTCTCTTATCTTTGGAATATTTGCATATTTTGCAGCAGCGCGTTGAGTAGACTGACAAAACTGACCCACCCAAAGTCGAAGACCTTGTTTTTGTTAAAGAACCTAATTTGTTGCCTTTGTACCGGCGTCGTGGACGCATTGTAGATTTATCCTATGGGTCTGACGGAGATCCCAGAGTTGCAAAGGTCATGGTCATGGTCGGATATTCGGTTTTGAAGCGAGCAGTGGCAATTTAGTACGCTTGCCCATTTGTTAGCGGACATAACTCCTTATGTTACGAAGACGGGGGGATGTTCCGAACCAAACGTTTCATTCACTATTTGATATTTGTTGCAACACCATGTCAGTTGGCTGTCATTTGCTTTTGACAGCTTTTGACTGATAGCTGACACTTGAGAAGAGTCGAAAACGAAAATTTGTAGTGAGCACACGTTGAATTCGGGTTTTTGTGGAAACATATCTATAATCGAGATGTGTTTCGCCAATTGTAATTGTTAATTGCGCCCGCCGTTCGCAATCGGTTTGTGGGGCGCCCGCGAAGTCGGTTTTGAATATATTTCACGCACATGGAAGTGCTTTTGCGGGCAACGCGCTCAGCCTGGTGGACGCCGGAGCCTTCGGTCCAGACTGCCGCCAGTCTAGCCCTTATTATCCTAATATTATATATATTCTCTTATCCCTAATCTCCCGGCACGGCACGGTTTTGATCGACCCCCAGGAGTCTTTTTTTTTTTTTTTTTTTTGGGACAATCCCACCGCACTATTCCCAAACCACTGCAACTCCTGAAAGCCAGAATCAACAGTGGCGACCACCAGAAAAGCGCCGAGGCAATGAAGCTCGACGAAGTCCCGGAGAATGAATTTAACTGTCTTGGATCCCGCAACGAAATTAATCAGAAAAGAAAATGGAGGAGTAAGAAAAACACAAATTTCCACTTCCCTCCATATCAAGCAGGAGACAGAACAAACAAGACCAATAGGCACAAAGGGTCGTTTACAACTGGGATAAGCCCAGTTGCCAAGCACCACGGATAAAAATTTGCATTAATATTAATGGGTCCTAACATTGTGAGCTGTTATATTTGATTCCAATAATAGGTATGGCAAAAGCGCTTGAACGCACGGAAATTTGTTCTAGTTTCCACAAGGTCCGTATAGTAAACGGCTCCTGATACAGCCTGTACATTATTCAACATAGTATTGCGTTCATTCTGCCAAAGAATACACTCCCATAAGATATGATGTGCAGATTGTATATATTCACAGTCAGATGTAGAACACTGACATAATGGCGAGGCAACAAGCTTGAAGGAAAATAATTTACTTTTAAAGTTACCATGCCCTGTGAGAAATTGGGCAACACAGTGATCCACCTCCAGCCACGTCCTGGCCAGCCGCACGCGAACGGATGGAAAGAATTGGTGGAGGTGTCGGCCCTTGATAGAATTATCCCACCTACATTGCCATTCGGATAAAAGTTCCTCCCAGACGTTAATATGTGGTTTAAATAATCTAGAGATTTTGGCACTGTCACTCCGCGTTAAAAAGTCCGCGTCCATGGTCTCTTTTGCGGAATAGTACATTGCAGCACGTCGCTGCACTTCAAGGTCGACCGGAAGTACGCCAGCAAGTACCGGTAAGGCCTCAGTACTAACCGTCCTGTATGCTTTGCATAAGAATATCAAAGCCAAACGCTGACTCTGAAGTAACTTACGTCGTACCGCCCCTATTGTGGCCCTATCAGCCCAAACAGGCGCCCCATAGCAGATACAACCCAAGTAAGTAGCCCCATAAATAGTCTTTAAAGTCAAAAAAGACAGACCCCACGTAGATTTAGATATTCTCGTTAAGGCATAGAAGTTCTTTTTTGCTTTTTCACCGACGATTTTAATATGATCTATAAATGCAAAATTTCTTTCTAACACAAGACCAAGATAGCACACGGACTGCTTCCTTTTTACCGGAACGTTATTAAATTTAATAGTAGGACACGATTTAAGATTACCTTTCAAAATGAGCTGATAAGTTTTATGCGGAGCAAAGGTCAGGCGGTTACGATCGCCCCACTGAGATATTAATCGTAGGCAAGTGTCAGCCAAGTTCTCGAGTCCAGCTCGAGTACTTGATTGAATGAGCAGAAGACCGTCGTCCGCGTAACCGGTTAATGAACAGCCGCTTGGAAGCGGAATCGCGAGGAAATCATCAAAGCCTAAATTCCATAAAGGTGGACCAATAACCGAACCCTGAGGACATCCCATGGTGAGAGACTTCGACATGGAATGATGGCCGAGTTTGAGTTTCGCGGAACCATTTAAAAAGTAAGAGTAAACTAAATTGTATATATTTCTATAGCAGCCTCGATTTTTCATTTTAAGTAATAGCATTGGCCACCATGCGTTATAAAAAGCCCCAGAAATATCTAGAAAAATCCCAATTACATACTTATGTTCAGATGTATTAACTATTTTCCTAACAGTAAGGGCCGCGTCTACAGTCGATTTTCCAATAGTGAAACCGAATTGATTATTATGAAATTTTGGTCCGTCCGGTAGCAACCGTGGAACGATAAGGCGCTCCAGGAGTTTTCCCAAAGATGGAAGTAATGTTATGGGACGGTACGACTTCGGGTCGTCCGGGGGTTTGTCGCCAATTTTCGGGATTATTCGTATAAATCCGCGTCGCCAAATACGAGGAAATACGCCCTCCGCAATACAACGGTTGTAAACGGTTAAAATCGCATCACCGGCTGTTTTACACGCTTCTATAATCATCCGATTAGATATTTTATCTTCACCTGATGACTTGTTGAGTGGTAACCTCTTGACAGCGTTAATAAATTCGTCAGTGGATGGAAGGTCTGACGCTGGTGATTCAGGTGGTACAGCTGCCCACGCTCTGATCTGTTGATGGTATTCGTTGTCATTAGCCAGTACGTCATCAGGTATAAGAGTATTCAGCAAAACTTCAGTTGTTTCCTCAATACCGGTAGTTTGTTTATTATTTACTTTAATATTCTGAACAAACGCGAGGTCGACTGATCGATTGGCTTTAAACTCATGATATAAAGGAGACCACGGACCTTCTTTATCTAATTTTTCTACTACTTTACGCAATAAATTACCCTTTGATTTTTTCACCGATGCTCTGTAGCGGGACCTTTCAAGTCTAAACGTATTTAACGCAATGGAAAAAGGGTCACCGGTAACCTTACGTTTTTTAAGCTTGGCCCCCAGGAGCCTACCGCAGGAATCCCAGGTAAGTGAAAAGAATAGTACCGGCCAACCCTTGTGACATCTTACACCCGTAGTAGGAACCAGTATATCTCCCAATAAGGAGCAAATCCCTAGCTTTCCACTGCTGCGTTACGGCAGTTTCGTGGGGTACAGGTTCAGACAGTGTCCAGGAGTCCCAACGCTGCCATGGGCTCCGGCCTTGAGCTGCTGGCTTGGGACCCGAAGACCTGTATTTAACACGCTACTACCTGGATTGGCAAATTCCACAGGAGCAAGCAGGATTCGTAAAGGGCAAGGGCACTCGAGAGCAAATTCTCAATTTCAGGCAGCTCATTGAGAAGGCATACGAGTTTGATACGCCAATGATAATGTGTTTCGTCGACTATAGCAAGGCTTTCGACTGTGTCAACTGGGGTTGCTTATGGACAGTCCTAAAAGGACTTCGAGTACCAATACATCTCATCGCCCTACTTCGCACCCTCAAGCCAGGGAGTCGGTAAGAGTCGATAAAACAACCTCAAAACCCTTTAAATTTTACCAAGGAGTGCGCTAGGGATGCATTTTGTCGCCCATTCTATTCAACGCCTATGGAGAGCACATTATGAGACGTACCTGCGAGAATTGGGAGGGAGGCGTCACAGTTGGTGGTGTGAAAATCACCAACCTGCGCTACGCCGATGACACTACTCTTCTTGCAGCAAATGAGTCGGAAATGGCTGCAGTTCTGGACCGAATGGAGCGCATTAGCGAGGAGATGGGACTTTCCATAAACAGGTCCAAAACCAAGGTCATGGTGGTGGATAGATCTGGGAAGTTGGAGCTCACTGGCGCGTTGGGCCTTGAAACAGTAGTCAACTTTACCCACCTGGGGTCCAGCATTAGTAACGATGGTTCATGCGAAAAGGAAGTGCGCAGATGAATTGGTATGGTTAAGAGCGCCATGTCTCAGCTTGGAAAAATCTGCAGAGATCGTAACATTTCCGTAAAAACTAAAACCAAACTGGTACGGACTTTGGTCTTCTCGTTCTTTTCGTATGGCGCTGAGACTTGGACACTGAAAGCTGCAGACCGCAAACTCATCGACGCCTTCGAGATGTGGTGCTGGAGAAAGATGTTCCGTATCTCCTGGACAGCATTTCGGACTAACGTCTCCATATTGCGAGAACTCAAAATCTCCTCGCGGCTGTCGTCCGAGTGTCTGCGCAGAGTTCTAGAATACTTCGGCCACATTGCAAGGAAAGACGGTTGCAAACTCGAGTGGCTCATCGTGACCGGCAAAGTGGATGGGAAAAGGCCTCGTGGACGCAGCCCAATACGTTGGTCTGACCAGATCCGCACCGCTCTTGACTCTACAGTTTACAACGCCCTCCACATCGCCAGAGACAGAAACAGATGGAGAAAGATCCTTAGAGAGAAAGTGATGAAGAAGGGTGATCACGACCCTCAATACTGAGGAATACGACGCAAGGAGGAGGACTAAAATATATGCTACTTATAGGAATTTTTAAAAGTCACAAAATTAACGAAAGTTTTAATTCAACTCGTCTGCTTGAGTCTTTAGTTTATGTCAAGAAGTTGTAAGGAATAGTTTTAGAGTAATGTTATCACAGGAGCAAGTTTTTGAGAATACAAGCTCCTAACAGCCCATTTTTAGGGTTCCGTAGTCAACAAGGAACCCTTATAGTTTCGTCATGCCCGTCCGCCCGTCCGTCTGTCCACAGCTTAGCTCAGAGAGTCTTTCTCTCTATATACATATTAATCACCCCAACAAAGTGGTAAAACAAAATCATGTAATTTTTTTGTTTGTATATCTCCTGTACACTTAAAGTGGGGATGTTTTTTTTTCTTGTCTTTCTCATGGCGTATCGTTGGATTTTTCGATTCATTGCTATTTTTTGTTAGAGTCAAGTGCCCATCCCGTGCCAGCTAAATTGTTGCTTTTGGATATGTTAAAAAATTCACGACAGTATTATATAAAACGAAATTATAAGGAAAACTATCACAGCTAAGCTTTACAAGTTTACGAGTTATATTCGACAAACTTATAAAATATAATTGGAAAAGTTAAAATTTTGTTTTTGAGGTATGGGTCAATAGCTTTCCAATGGCAAAGTTAATTTTGTCCCTTCGTTACAGCAATGTTCGGTGCTCTCATTGTTTATGAACGTTAGTAATGTTACCTATTTATTTTGGTGAATCGTGGTGTTTATACGGATTCCTCTGTGTGCGAGTGAGACTCGCACTTGGCTGGTATATTTATAAAAAGAACAGTTGGAATCCTACTAATCTATGATGACCTACAATATTATAAGCACAAGACATATAAAAATGGTATCATACATTTCTTCTTTTTGGACTTACCAAAGAGAAGAAAAGTATGAAATGTCTTGGTTCAGTCACTTAACAGATAAGACCATTCTTCAGCAACGACACCCAGCCGCAATACCAGTAGTGTTATTTACAATTAACGACACTACCAAACCTAATTAGGATTGAATTGTACAGTCAACACAGCAAAGTTCAGAAATATAATTATTTATTTATTACTAAGTAAATCATGAAATAAAAGTTACCGCAAGCTTTAGAAATGGTAGGTACTCTTTATTATAATATTTTATTACTAATTAATTAAAAAAACTTTTTTACAAAAAATACTACCGACTTGCAAATAATAATGCTACAAATTGAAAAATAACTTTATTTTTGGAAGTCGGTGTCCATAACGCAAAAAGTTGGTACCTAACAAAGACTGAGAATTTTTAACTTTGTAGTTTTGTTATTTGCAAGTTGTTAGTATTTTTTGTAAAAAAGTTTTATTAATGTTTTCGTTTCGGTGTTGTGTTCTGGAGTGCTACTAGATAGCGCGCAGCAAAACTGTCTTTACTTTTTTTGTATGAAGTCGATATTCCTCTCACTAAAGTAGGTACTCAGACCAACAAAAAAAGATAGACGTAACGTCGCGAACATCATAAGTGAAGCCACAAAACTATGCTCCTCCAAGTAAATATACATTCTCACGCACACACCTGCACTAAAACTATGCTCATCGCTCTTAGTACGTTACGAATCGTCGTCTAGTTAACATATATTAAAAAAAATAGAATTATGCCTACCTGTGTAGTGAAAACTTGTAAAAACAATAGCAAAGCACATAAAAAGTCTCACGGAATCACATTTCACATGTAAATACTTGAAATAACATCGTTTATTTATTAAATATACTATGAATTTTAGGTTCCTTGGAACAAAAAACCTCAACGAACGAAATCAGTGACATAAAGTGCGTGGGTTGCCATAATATGATTTCAAATTACCCCATTCGATTAAACAAATTTAATACGATTTCTTACTTTCCTGTTTTCTTTTTTTATGTTATTTTAACATTTTTATTTCCAAATAATAATGAAACAAAAAGAAAATGGATAGTAGCTATAAGAAATAGTACATTTATCTTTATCTAATAGTACCATTTATCTTTGTATTACTTTTTGGAGTCAGTGATTTTGTTATGGTGGTATTTTTTAATTTAATAAAGTTGATTGAAAATATAATTATCTATATTATTTCAAAACAATTTACATAATGACTCATACACTTGACGATGTTATGATTTACGCTCAGCAACTTGAAATAGAATAAATAGAATAGAATAGAATAGAATTTCTATGAGCATGGTTATAGGAAGTAGCTGTATTTTACTTCTTCCGATCCCAAGACACTGTCACAGGCTAAGCTAACTTACACCTAAACATATACCCCAGAGTAGAACTAAATATACTAATTTAAACTCATACAAACTATATACCCTCACACATTAGCGCACTCCTCTATACTCCCACACATCACACAAATACGCGCATATTTTCTCTGTATATACTAATTTTAACTCATACAAACTATACACCCTCACACATTAGCGCACTCTCCCCTATACTCCCACACATCACACAAATACGCGCATTTTTTTCTCTGTATAACGCTCGTTCACATAAAGTTTGCTTTTTCTATTATTTAAAACTTATCTATTTATATTTGTATTTTTTTTGCATTAAATTGCAAATTAATGGATATTGCTAAGCGGAAGAGTGAAGTCTCCTAACACAAGCAAGGATTGCATAAAAGGTGATCTCCAAATCATAAGCATGTAAAGCCACTTTCTAATTGTTTATTTTTAAAAGATTTTGCGATGTAACAAAAACAATATTTCTTTTCGTGAGTTATAATTAATAATGTACCTTAATCGTTTACTTTTGAGGTTCAATACCATACTCAACAATATCTTACTCGAACAATATTATCCTACCCACACAATAATATTATTACCCATTTTATAGGGAAAAAAATCAACAAATGGCAACCCTTCCAAACACACATAGATAAAAATGTGGCTTCACTTTTGATGTTCGCGACGCTACGTCTATCTTTTTTTGTTGGTCTGAGAGTAGGTAATATTCTGTGCAGGTAGGTAAGTTAGATAGGTAGGTAGGAAGGTTAGATAAGACGTAGGTAAGTAGGGTAAGGTAGGCAGTTGACAGGAGCGAAGCCGCGGGCACAGCTAGTAAAGAAATAAAAACATGGCGATATTTTACTTTAGTTAACTACATATGATCTATGGAACTTAAAACTTTAGTTCTATCTAAGATTAGGTTAAAAGATCACAGATATATAAATAGGACCCCGTTGTCAGAAAGAGATAAACATACTATTCAAAAGTACGATCGTGTCGCGACCACACGAAGGACGGACTGAGTTCACTCAAACTGGTCAGCTTGTGTTTGTATTGCGGCGCAGACGTCGCATCGATAAACGTATCTACCTCAGTATATATATAACATCGTTGGTGCTAACTACTATGTTATAAACTTGTTTGTGGCAACATGTAGGTAAAGTAGATAGAAAGTAGATTTAAGTTAAAATTATAAATTTATGAAAATGCATCAATTGTATTTTTATTTATCTTATCTCCACACGATTACAAAATCATATTATAATCGATTTACCTTAGTCTGTATTCAGAATTTGAGAAACTATGGCACACACAGAAGATACGCTGCGACAATTATTAAAGAAAATCGCTGCAGAACATAACTATGAAAAACCTGAAATAATCATAAATGAAATATCAAGTGGAGGAGCCAACTACACGTCGAAACTATTCACAGTGATCATAGGTGAAGAAAATAAAGAAGATCTTCATTTATTCGCAAAAGTCGCCGCAATCGGAGAAGTATTTCGCAACGAATTGCCCGTAGATGTCTACAAAATTGAACAATTTGCTTACATAAAATTGGCGAAAATCTACGCATCCTTGGAGGAAGAAAATGGAGTGCCTGAGGAGCATAGACTATATTTCACCAAGTTCTACGGCATTGACCCCAGCACCTACCAGGAGATTTTGGTTCTTGAGAACCTATTGGCGCACGGATATGGTCCTCACGACAGATTCCATTCCGTAACTTGGGAATACGCTTCTTCAGCAGTTGCAGACTTGGCGAAGATGCACGCACTGTCCTTCGCATTTAGTCAACAATACCCAGAGGAATTTGAGAAGACATTGGCAGACTTAAAAATTGAATGGAAAGAAAAGGGAGGTATGGACGTCATGTTCCAGAAGATGAAAAGCGTTGCGTTGGAGAATGTGAACCCCGAGAATAGAGAAGCGTTACAGAAGTTTTTGGACAGTCAGAAGAACCCATTTTTTGTTATTTATACGCCTATTCGCAGAACTGTCATAGTACATGGAGACTTTAGAGGAGATAACTTGCTGAATCGAGTACGAGAGGTAAGTTTATTCATACGAACCTATTGGCCTTAGGTACAATTAGGGATATCTATATATTCTATATAAAACAACGATTGCCGGGTCAGCTAGCGAATTGATAAAAAAAAACATTGTCTATTTATCTATATGTCAATTCAATAGTTCCTACCTCAGCAAAGTATAGGTAAATTCACTGAGAATTTTGTCAAAAGTGATAAACAATTAATTTCATTGGCTATAGGTATTAATAATATATTATCTGTCTAATCTAATACCTTTAAACGAGCAATTCTAGTATATCCAAACTTCCAAACTAATATTATAAATGCGAAAGTAACTCTGTCTGTCTGTCTTTCTGTCTGTCTGTCTGTCTGTCTGTCTGTCTGTCTGTCTTTGCTTCACGCCTAAACTACTGAACCGATTTGTGTGAAATTTGGTACAGACATAGTTTGGAACTTGAGAATGGACATAGGATAGTTTTTATTACAAAAAATAAAATATAAAATACAATTTATTCCGGACATACAGCGCCATCTATTGGTCAAGAGTCGGCATCAGAAGTCACTATTCCACGCGAACGAAGTCGCGGGCAAAAGCTAGTGTATGTATATATATACGCTACTCCAACGATTTTCATGAAATTTAGTATGCAGGGGGTTTCGGGCGTGATAAATCGATCTAGCTAGGTCATTTTCTCCATATTTAACCGACTTACCAAAAAGGAGGATGTTCTATGTCGACATTATGTTTGTTCCTTTTTTTATGTGTTTCCACGCATATCTCCGTCAATTTTGGACCGATTTTGAAAATTATTTTTTTGTTTAAAAAAGTATGTTTCTAAATTGGTCCCATTTTAATTTGGTGAAGATCTCATGAAGAACTTCGAAGATATTCAACAGGACTCTTCTGAAAATTACAGCAAATCCCTCGGGATTGCTAGAATCGCATGTCTGTTAATTGTTTATACCATTTTGTGACTGTTCCTAAATGAACCCAGGCTGATAAAAATTTTGTTTTTCCTAAAATGCCCTAAAATTTGTTGAAATCTCTCAAAAACATCTAGATTAAGACGGGCTGGTGTCCGGAACTCCACGTCTAAGCGCGTATTTTGCGTCAAAAACATCTAAATCGACTTTTTCTATTTGCATTATTTTCATAATTATAGAACAATATTTATAAATCTCTTTAGATATATCGTGACACGAAAGTATGAATATGACGTTCACCATTTTATAAATCTAATAAGTCAACCCAAATGATAGTAATCTACGTTTCAACATTGTTATTTTTTCTAGACAAATTGTTTTCTGTTCCCCATACATTTTAGTATGAAGCGTTACTCTCCCGTAATTTGTTTTATAAACGAGCAAGTGCGCGAAAAATTTTCATTGCCGTCTTAGACTCCAAGGTGAGCATGTCCGTTTTTTATCCGAGCCGAGTTCGCAAAACGTCTACGCACACATACACAATAGACATAAGGGTGGGTCGCGAGTGTCGTGACATGTCTGCAATAAGACAAACTGGCTTTTTAAATGGACCAAATCATGTTTTTGGTAATCATGAGGCTTGTAAGCCATACTATTACAAGCATCTGAATTCAACAAATATTGGCACTGATAAAAACTTTGTGCCGGTAATGAAAGCTTACACCATTTATAATGCCGTAATGAAACTTGTCTCAAGATTAGTCAACAATGCTAAAAGCCTAATTTATAAAGTCAATAGTAATATAGCAGCGGTTTCAACAGTATTGTTGCAAAGTTCGTGGCAGGAAAACGAATTAATTTCACAATCTTACGCAGCTCGTTGTGAAACGTCCGTTGTGGCATTTCACTTCAAACCTACTTGTACAATAAAATCATATATAAAAAAACCTAACATATTTAAAAGCCATCTTAAGTTGAAAAAAATAGGAAATATCCTATAAATATTTATAGGATAATAAATCGAAATCAGCCGCAGACTATATATTCAACTTCTTCTTCAAGTAAAAACAATAATGACATGGATAAACATTAAGGTCATTTTTATCAAAAACCAGACTATGCAATTGATTATGTTTTTTTTTTCTTTTCTTTCTTCTATTTTGCTAAAACGGAACATTAAAAAAAATAAACTCACAGAAGTGGAAAGAAAAGCTCTTGAAAGAAGAACTATATTGCAAGCGGATTCCATGGAATGGATTCAAGAAAGAAGACAGTGCTTGACTGTTTTTCTGGTTTTGTTAAAATTTGTAAAAGAAACCTTATTAAATGCGGACCTCTGGTAAAAATTAAATTAAACAGGAAAGCTGATAATAAATAAAAACCATGACTGGTATTATCAGGTCCGAGGACAGTTCCACATTACCCAAAAAAATACTGTTTGTTTTTTTATTGTTTGGACGAACGTAGACACGAAGGTTGAAACAATTAAAAAGGATGATGCATTTGAAGAAATAACAAAGAATATAAATTAAAAAGATTTATCTTGATTGTAAGCTTCCGGAAATAATAGATTCGCGATTAGATAGGAAAATGGAAATAAAGGAGCCCAATTATTTGATTGAGGGAATTAAAAAACGAAAAGCTGAAAGAGAATCGAAGAAACGGAACAGCGAAACTGTTTTATCTGATGTCAGAATCACCAAGATCTAAGCAACAAAAAAATTATTAGAGAACATCATTCAATCAAGTATTAATTTTTGTATTTATTATAATAATAATTATATTTTATAACATATAGTAATATTTTTTTCTAACAATCAAACTACACAACCGATTACACTGTGACCCCACCCTTTCTTCACGACTATAATACTATGGGCACGCGTGCCATGCGGAGCGGTGAATCAATAGCTAATACATTGCGCGTTTTTGAGACATGTTTACAAGTCCTTCAGAAGCGAACGCGCATTTAAGCTATATTATGTCCGTCGCGTCGCATAATTTTTCATTTTTTCTTGGGTACGTGTACACTACAATGTGGGTTGCAACTGGGTTAGTGAAAATGTCGATGTGTGGGTTCTAAAATAAGTTCCCACGCTCGCAAACCTTCCTCTTAAATATTATTTTTTATTCAGATATTGGCCCGGAAGCCTGGTGCGATTTAACGAGACACGACTCTAACATCCATTAAAATGATCATATCCCAGTGTGTGATGTTCGGCGATGACTACCCCTTTTAGTTTATAAGTGTACATACCTCAAGTGCAATGCAGTGAGACCCGCAGTCAGACCTTATAAGGAAACAGTATATTTTAACAACTAACATTTGGTTGTCCTACGTGCCCAATTAAGAGCGGCCATATTTAGCCTATTTTATACAGAAGTGAATATTAGCGGTTCCACCTTCCATGTATGTAATGTCAGTTAAAGCTCAAAAAAGGTCCATAGTCAAATGAATAATTGTTTAGTGTATAAATGATGGATTAGGGTATGAAAGTGTGAAAGAAGACTTCACCGTTTCCCTAAACCAAATGTTATTGAAATATTCTGTCAGGTGTGGACTAGGATATAAATAAAGGGTCTCGCCACGCTAGAACCAACAGGTACATTAGTGATTTGTCCCTACCTATGTAATATAATGATTAAAACTCACCCACAATCATTCTTCACTCACTCACATGTAATTAGTACGAGATTAGACTAAATTATAATTAACTTAATAATTAAACTTGTTACCAAGACACGACTTTCGATTATTCGTTCCAAAGCTACACCATCAGTATCTCTAACACTCTAGTATCACGACACGTGCGTCTCCGCTCTCTGCCTAAAGCTAAGTGTCCTTCAACCTCTTTGGCTCGCTACCTGCCTGGACTCCGTTACGAGCCTCTTTCTTCCTTCACCACCTCCTCCTCTTCAATTTGGTCCGCACATGAGGCGGCAATGCGCCGTTTTAAATATAAAATAATATACGGTAATTAAATTATATAGATAAATGGCATGTAGTCACAATTTCATAACATAACATCCAGTACGTACTTAAGGGGTACGCAGATCTCTCATTTCACCGGTTATGTTCAAGTTTCATGATATTCGGGTAATCTATTCTGGTGTTATAGGTACCTTACTAAACAACTTGCCTATTAGGTAGGTACAACTATAATGTGAAAAAAAACTTTATTTTTGGAATTCGGTGTCCATAACGAAAATTGGTACCAACGAAAGACGCCGACTTCCAAAATCTAAGTTATTTTTCACTTTGTAGTTTTTTTACCGACTTTCCAAAAAGGAGGAGGTTCTATGTTCGACTTCATTTATTTGGAAGTCGGTAGTATTTTTTTGAAAAAAAGTTTTTTCACCCGAGCATACCTTTAAACGAGCAATTCTTGTATGTTTAATCTGAATTTCGGGAACGGCTCCAACGATTTGCATAAAATTTAGAGTTGCACAGGGTTTGGGGGGCGATAAATCGATCTAGCTAGGTTTAATTTTTAGAAAACTAATATTAAACTCAATAAAAAGGGTAGGGTGGTTTAACTGGTTCACGGTGGTTCACCTCACACATAATTAAAAAAAAAGAACTTGACAAATGTAATATATTTTTTTCATTATAACTCCAGAATGGCGAGGTAGACATCAAAATTGTGGACCTCCAGGGTTTGCATGGAGGTAGTCCAGTCGCTGATCTGGTCTACTTCATCTTCACCGGCACCGATGAGGAGTTCCGTGCGAAGTACTACGAGAAACTGCTCGAGCACTACTACACGCAGCTTAGCGCTGCCATGGGGAGGCTGAACCTCGACTCTGAGGAAACATACTCCAGGGAAGACTTTGAATATGAAATGAAGGAGGTAATGGTCACATTCTGTAAAAAATATATCTATATATTATAAGCATACCGTGCAACTTGCATCCAATGGATTCCCGCAAAATAACCAAGTCATCGGCCCACCGGGAGCGGTCGATGTGGCGAAACTTGCGCCTATGATCAGCAGTGGTCGTCTTTCGGCTGAAATGATGATAATGACGATCATAAGCATCACGATATTAGTTTGTCAATTATTAAAAATAAAACTCACCTTCCGAAATCTATCTTTACCAGAAACTGCCTTACGGGCTCACGCTTGCAGTATTCTCGTTACCTGTGATCACAATTGACAGCCAGGATGCACCGAAAATCAACGAGGATCTGGATTACGGTACTTTCCATGTTGAGAAAGCCAGCAGTCTCTACGCGGAGAGGCTGAATGGAGTAGTCAATGACTACGTCAAGTGGGGCATCCTCAAGTAATTGTTTAGACAATTTGACCATATCTTTGTTATACAATCAGGAAAAACAAAGGTTAAGCAAATGTTATGACAGAGTGTAAATAAATACGTGTATCTTAATTGATCCAAATAAATAATATTTATATATCATATTTATATTATCCAAAATATAAATATGTTACATTTATTTTACTTCGTACATAAACTCACGCCTAAGTACAATGTAATTACACTTTTAATTTAAAATTCGAATATACCATACTGCGAATATGGATATTTTTATATAACACTCACAACATCTTAAACAAACAAAAGGTTAAGCAAATGTTATTATGGAGTGTAAATAAATAGGCGTATCATAATTGATTCAAATAATTATATGTATATAACATATTTATATTATCCAAAATATAAATATGTTATATTTATTTTACTACGTACATAAACTCACGCCTTACAATGTAATTACACTTTTAATTTAAAATTCGAATATACCATACTGCGAATATGGATATTTTTATGTAACACTCACAACATCTTAAACAAACAAAGGTTAAGCAAATGTTATTATGGAGTGTAAATAAATAGGCGTATCATAAATTGATTCAAATAATAATATGTTTATAACATATTTATATTATCCAAAATATGTTATATTTATTTTAATACGTACATAAACTCACGCCTAAGTACATTGTAATTACACTTTTAATTTAAAATTTTAATATACCATACTGCGAATATGGATATTTTTATATAACACTCACAACAACTTTTCTTTCTTTTTTGTCCACATTTCTGAATTTTGTAAACTATAATAAATTGTTTAAAAAAAAACGCGTTTAATTTTGACAATTTAAATTATAATTTATTATTTCATTGAGTGGTTGACAATTTAAGCTATTAATAATTTTATTTTTAGTTTATTGGAATCAATGTTATTTTGGACCATATCTGAAAATAAATAAATAATTCATTTAATTTATTATAATTTTGAATGAACCAATATCACAAGTGATGCCGATAAAAAATTTAAGATAAGCGCAGCCTAGCGGCAAATAGCGCTACTACCAACTGTGACGAAAAATTTTAACCAAGCAAATTGAGTTCCTTCTTACAATACCTACATCGAACTACTACCACTCCAGTTGTGTAGAGAGGACGCCACTAGTGGGTAAAATAGAATGGCAAAAATAATAAAAGCATAAAAAAACCGCATTAAAATAAGTAATAAATTTCTAGTCGGCGTCAAACAAACAAACGTGAAAATTACTTACGTACAACGTAGAATGATTGCAACTAGGTTGATCTTGGTTGACTGTTTGTTTGACGCCAGCGCCGCCTCAAAATGAACTTCTTACTTTAATGGAGCTGGGTACGAATAGACAAAAAGTTTCTATTTTTATTTATTTTTCAGTTTCCTATCATGTATATTTCCTATAGTGCCCGAAATATACTTTCTTCTAAGTTTTTGTTTGCAATTAAATGAAAATGTAGTAGTTAAATTATCTATTATCATATACCGTTAGGGGTTGATTATATTTTTGAAATTTAAGTGGGACCAACATTGAGGTATACTCTATCCAATAAAAAAACCGACCAAGTGGGTGTCGGACTTCGAACATTTAGGTACCAAACCGCAAAATCAAGTTGGTTGTAATAGAAAAAAATGGGAATTTCAAAGAAAAGATCTGAGCTATCAATATATTGGTATTTGTTAGTTAGTAAAATAACAATCAAATGTGTAGTAGAAGTATAAGTGTGTGTGTAATGTTATTGTATCTACCACTATTTGTCTCTGCATCACCCAAATGCTGACTGATTGAAAATGCCTAAAGCATTAAGTCCGCCGCTGTACGTTTGTGTGCTTGAAGTATTCAATAAATAAATAAACAAGTGGACAAACTGACATAATTTGTTCGTAATAACTACCCATACATTTTGAGTGAGGTAATTTCTCTTCCAATCAAGAATGGAAACCCTAAAAATTGCAAGAGGATTGGGGAAAGTGTGCCTGAGAACTAGTGTGGAACAATTAATTCATTACCTAATAAAATTATCTGCCGGATAGTCCTATCTAGCAGCGGCTAGGTATATCTGGCAGCTATTTGTCAGTTTTTATTGTTGTTGTGTTGGTCAGTTGATGACCACAACATGATGATGATTTTATATGGAAAATCCAATTTTTTTTTGGGATTCATCTATTTTTTTCGTGGATAAAGTTGTTCAATTACATGGATAGAAGCAGTTTTTAAAATATGACCACAACTTGCCGTTACACCCTTCATAATAATAACTTATGGGTGTAATTTGTGGAGATAAATAAACTTTTTTATTATTATTTATTTATTATTATTATTAACTTACTTTTACAGTCTATTCTGCAATAATGTCACCATGATTACCTAGGGAAAGTGAACGGAAAGTGAACAGTCATTCCACCTAAAATTATTGATTGCCATCACACGTCAACAATTTTTTTACGGTGAGATGTTATCAGAATAGTACTGCATATATCAAACACACGCTTTTTAAAGCATACTGCACATCTCTGTACTCGAGCGCCCTATGTATCAGCTGTACCAAACGTGCCGTCAATGCACTGCGCGTCCAATATAATAACGACTTCAGGGTGCTGATGCGGCTGCCATGTTACTGCAGGTGCGTCAGAGATGTTCGCAAAAGCCTGAGTCGACAGATTCGCAGCTGTCGTGCGGAAGAAAAGTGCGTCTCTGCTCGCCAGATTGCGTAGCAGTGCCAACAGCCTTCTGAGGGTGATAGCTGACAGGCTTGATGAGAGTCCTATAATGGGACGTCTCATCAAAACAACACTGTTTGTCGTAGGTCGTAGTGTATTAGCCACATTGTAACTATAATATCCTAGTAAGCACTAACATAGGATATAAGATTTTATATAGTTACTAACACCCTTTAGGTAATTCGTCAATGTAGACCTTTTGTTGTCAGTTTTTTTTTGGTGTAGAATCAGAATCAGAACTTTATTTGTAAAACATAGGTTACACAGCCGTGTGTGGGGTGTTACAACATGAAAGAGACTCTCTATGTTTTGTCATGAGGCGTACAAATATGATTTTAAATATCCAGTATAATTGATTACTGATACAATAAATTAATAATAGAAAAAGAACCAGAATACGAGCACATACACATTGCCGAATCAACATCATAATAAACGAAATCATCTCCATCAATTAAAAACATCTCCACAATTTCAATAAGTAAATTCTACAGTACATGTCAATTAGTTAAGTATCCAAATGTTAAATGTCATATAATAATCAATCCATAATAAGTGTATCTCGGCACCTTAGGGTCCCGGGCCTTTAAATGGCATGCGAGGAGCCGAAGCCAACTCGTAGAGGCCCCGTTAGGCATGTATTAGGAAATGTGACACCATATTATTATTATATCTTTAATTTCTGTGTGCCTTTTGGCAAAGACGTCCTTTAACTGTTCCACTAATTTCTGCACGTGCCACTCTCCTTCAGTTAAGGCCCTAGTGCTGTTTGTTTTAGTTCCCCCTCCCATCTTCTTATTTGTTTCCCCTAGCTGCGTTTGCTGTGTCTTGGCTCTAATCCGTTGTTATTTCACACCATTTCTCAATATGATCTTATCATGTCGCCAGTAAATGTCAATTTTTGTTGACCAATTCTGGACAAGATATCTGATAGTCTATTTGCTCTCAATTGTTCTAATTTGTATATCTTATCGTATATTTAATATTTATTTATCTAATCATCTTACTTTAAATTCAATTGCTTGTTGAAATTTTAACTCAGTTTGTATTGTGAGTTTGGGTGTCGACACAATAGGCTTCAGACAAATGACGTACTATCAACAAAAGTGTCGCAATAGTGATTGATAACGTAAAAAATGTATAGGTATGCCAAGGGCTATTGAAATCCTGTCATTACGACCATCGCCATCGCTGATAGATAGTCATTTCCTCTAGAGCTCAAAAATGGCGCAAAAGGAAGAATCACTGCGGCAATTAATATACAAAATCGCGAAAGAACAAAATTATGAAAATCCTAAAATAAGTATAGAAGAAACATCAAGCGGAGGAGCCAATTACACATCAAACCTCTTCAAAATAATGATAAGTGAAAAAAACAAAGAGGAACTTCATTTATTCGCGAAAATTGCTGCACTAGGAGAAGAATTTCGAAGAAGACTGCCTTGGGATATGTACAGCACTGAACAGTTCGCCTATACGAAACTTTTAATAAAATACGCATCCTTAGAGGAAGAAAATGATGTGTCTGAGGAGCATAGACTATTCTTTACAAAGTGTTATGGCTTTGATGCTAGCAAGAACCAAGAAATATTAGTCCTTGAAAACTTATTGTTGAGTGGATATGGTCCTCAGGACCGATTTCAGTCTTACAATTGGGAGTACGCTTCTTGCGCGGTGGCAGACTTGGCGAAGATGCACGCACTGTCCTTCGCATTTGGTAAACAATACCCAGAGGAATTTGAGAAGACTTTGGACGTTTTGAAAATGGATTTCAAAGAATCTGAAGAAGTAGACATAACAATGAAGAAAATGGTAAACATTGCTTTAAAAAATGTCAAACCCAAGCATAGAGGAGCTTTAGAAAAGTTTATAGCGAATAAGTCGCATCCTTTTATGATGTACGGCGCTATTCGCAGACCTGCCATCGTACATGGAGACTACAGAGGGAGTAACGTGTTGCATAGAGTGCAAGACGTAAGTTTGTCTACCCAGCTTATAAATTTTATGATTATGATTCAAGGTGCCCTACACGAGCAATTTGGATTCGTGTATTTTTATGTGTGACCAAGCTTATGTATGTTCATGAGGAATCAAATATTTCAGAATTGAATTTTTAATGAACGATGTTACGATTAGCTTGGGCCTAAAATATTTTTTTCGTCTAATTTTAGAACGGCAAGGTGGAGATCAAGATCTTGGACCTTCAAACCATGCAAGCAGGTAGCCCGGCCGCTGATCTGGTCTTCTTTATCTTCAATGGCTCCAATGAGGAGTTCCGCGCCACGTACTACGAGAGACTGGTCGAGCACTACTATACGGAGCTCAGCGCTGCCATGAAGAGACTGAACCTCGACCCTCAGGAGACATACTCCAGGGAAGATTTTGACTACGAGTTGAAGGAGGTAACGATCGCTTTACTTTTTTACTTTGTTAACAATACCTTCAGTGATATTCACTTGTGTACCATTTTTAACATTAAACTGTTAGTGTACAAAAGCCGTCAAGCATATAAAAATTTCAAAATTTACATTCCAGAAACTTCCACATGCTCTCGAGATAGCAGTGTTCCTCTTGCCTGTGGTCACAGTTGACAACGAGAACGCACCGGTAGTCAGCGAGAATACCGAGTACGCCAATTTGGTCGTAGAGAAAACCAGTCCCCTCTACACCGAGAGGCTGAATGGAATCGTCAACGACTTTGTTAAGTGGGGCATTCTCAAATAATAGGGATGATTGTTGGGTAGAAAAATAATAATTATATTTAGTCTGTTTGTGAGATTATCAAATAATATTGGACATTATTTTTGTTTGACGAGTTATAATAGGGCCGGTTTCTGAAGTAGACGTCATATCTCAAATCCACTAACAATTAATCACAAATTAAGCAGCCCTCAGTTGTAAGTGAGTTTTTCAACACTTCATCATCGAGAAATTACGTAATCACTTGTTACATTAAATAATTTATTTCGGTTGGCTACCCCAGCTGGTATTCATTCATGGTCACCCATCCAAAGACTGACCTTGGTTAGTGTTGCTTACCCTGGCGGGGTCACCTCTCCATAGACAAGCGATAAAAATAAAATGGTCACCCATCCCAAGACTGACCTTGGTAAGTGTTGCTTACCCTGACGGGGCCACCACCCCAGCCGCTTCAAGTAAAACACAAATCTATCCAGAAACTGACCTCGGTAAGTACTAAGTACAGGGTACAGTCAACATTAATGCGCGTGAGGAAAGTTCGATTCCCAGGTCAGTAACAGTTTGCTTTTTTATTTATTTACGTTAATACAAAACAACTATTTTTGATAATTGTGTCAAGTTTATATAATATAATTAATTAAAACAGACTGTACTATCCAATTTTTTTTAAATCTTGTTAATTAATTAATTGATCTAAATTACCATATTTTTTATAACTCAACCTTTTAAGCCTTTAAAATCATAATATTAATTTTAATCTGCGAATAATCGACCAATTTCCAACAATTATAAATTAGGCTAGTTGACAAAAGATTAACTTTCAAAAAGGTTCTCAGAAACCCAAAACTGCTGTAACATGTGGTTAATTCGAGATTTTTCTCAAATGTGACAAATTGTCTGATGACAAATTAAATTGGAAATCCCAGATTGAAACACTATCCAAAAGAATTAATAAATCAGTATATGCGCTACATGAGTTAAAACAGATTGCAAGTATAAACACCTTGTTAACTGCATATCATGGCTTGGTTGCTCCAGTCCTGAGGTATGGTGTAATTTCTTGGGGAAATTCGACTGATATTGAGCTAATTTTTAAAGCACAGAAGCGGTGCATAAGGGCTATGTTTGGACTTAAAATAGTTAAGACCTGTAAACCGTATTTCCAGGAGTACAAAATTCTACCTCTCCCAAGCCTATATATTTATGAGATTTCGATGTTTGTTAAGGTCAATCATAACTTATTTACATTGGCCTCAGAAGCCAATAATAGGCAACAACGTGACGCACTTCGCCTCTGTGTGCGCCAAACCCGTACCACATTAATGCACAAAAGTGTGTTTCGGATGGCTCCTGAAATCTTCAATAAACTACCTAAAGAAATAAGGGCAATGAATACTGCCTTATTTAAAAAAAATCTGAAGAGCCTTTTAGTTGATAAATGTTACTATAATTTGAATGACTTCTTAAATGATAAATTTACCAAACTCAAGTCCTCACAGTGACATCAAATAATAGATCAATTATGCATGTATCTTCAAATAATTTATATGTTAATGTATTGTAATAATACTAGGAATGACATTGAAATATTTTGATTATTATTATTATTGAATGAATTAAATTTATTATTAAATAATCTATATTAATATAATTTTAAGGAGGACATTACATTAATTTAATATCTTAAAATATTTTATCTAATTTTATGTGTTTCAATGTCAATCTTGATTTTAATAAACCATGATTGTACAAATTTTGCATGCCTTACGGTCGAATCACTTGAAACATGTACATTTAATAACACCATTGTAATAGTGTTTTCTGCAAAAATAAATAATTTGATTTGATTTGATTTTATTTGTCAACCGCTTGTCACACCTGGTGTTGAGAAACTGAAAGTAGAATTAACCGGCGATTATTCGTCGATTACGTTAACAGCCCGATAATTGAGAGCTGGGAAACCGAGTATAGACTCCTATCCTAGGATTGGTCAGATATAGAATAAAAAAACATTTTTGCAAAAAAATACTACCGACTTCCAAATACAAAACTACAAAGTGAAAAATAACTTTATTTCTTGAAGTCGGTGTCTTTCGTAGGTACCAATTTTTTGCGTTATTGACACCGACTTCAAAAAATAAAGTTATTTTTAGTTTCGAATATTTTTTTGCAATATTTTTTTTATTTTTCTCTTTTTAGTTGTACCTACCTAATAGGCAAGTTAGTAAGGTAACTATAACGCCAAAATAGATTTCATGAAACTGAGACTTAACCGGTGAAATGAGAGATCTGCGTACCGCTTATACGCCAGTACGCTTAAGAGCGTACTGGCGTGATGTTATGTTATGAAATGGTATAAACATTAAACAGACATCCAATTGCAGCAATCCCGAGAGATTTGCCGTTATTTATTGAAGAGTTCTGTTGTATATCTCCAAAGGTCTTAATCAGATCTCCACCAAAAAAAAATGGGACCATTTTCGGAACATACGTTTTCAAACAAAAAAAGAATTTTTAAAATCGGTCCACAATTGACGGATATCTCCGGTGAACAAACAGAAAAATATATATATATATAAATATAAAGTCGAACATAGAACCTCCTCCTTTTTCAAAATCGTGTTCGGGTGCAGTCCCAACTAGCAAAAAGCCCTATAATAAAAATTATAGGAATGCGAAGGCTTACAAAACTCTTATACCAGCACTGGTAAAGGCATAAGCGGCGGTGGATGCGGGAGAAAACTTGTTAACAGACGCGAAAAATTAAAAATCTCGGTACATAAGAATTTGGAAGTAGACCCACTGAATCAAGCGTAAACAAAGGTATACTAAGTTTGGGGTCCGTACCATGTAATCTTCATAAATAATTTGTTATCTTCAGATAGTGAAGACCAAGATGGATACCAATAAAAAGAGATAACCAGAAAACTTTTTAACAAAAAATCAAACCAAATTCTAAAACAAAATACTACAGAGCGAAAAATATCTTTCTTTTCCGAAGTCGGTGTTGAAAAACGGAAAATAATAGGTACCAAAGACACCGACTCCACTTCGCTATCTTCGCTCGACTATCGCTTTTTAGTGTTTTGTTTTAAAAGTTTTCTATTTATCTCTTTTTAGTTTGAGTAGGATCTAGTAGTTAAAAAAGCGTTGGGTACTTTGTAAGATATTTTAAAATTATTAAATTTTTTCAACATCTGTCAACTTAATATTATAACAATCGAAATCAAACACCCCACGATTTTTATAATATTTTTTTTTTGTAAATCACACTATTTTGAATTTAAATTTATTGAAAGATATTTTCTACTTTTTAGTTTGGATTTCTATTAAAGAGTGTTTTTTTACAATTAATTGTTTTCTTTTATACTATTATTTATAAATTATTATTAGGTTAGTTATTATTTTTGTTATTATTAATATCACAAAATATGTGCTCATAAATATCTACAAGACTATTTTTTAACACTTATAGTAGCTTGCTACAAGCCTGGATTTGGGCACACTTATACGAGCATTTTGTTTGTATAACAATCATATAATCAACTTACAGAATGTTATTAACCCCTAGTTCTCCTTCTTTATGCATTAGAGAATTATAGTTAATGCATTACATTACAACCACCCTACAATTACAGACACCCAACCTTTATAAGTATGATAACTTTTTTATGCTTCTTACCAGACAAATCTTGTTTTAATGTGCTAGTGATGTACGATGTTGTTAGTTATTAGTATGCAGGGAAGACTATGTAATTGTCAGGCAAAGCCATTATTGCATGGGTTCTTTTCAGGCTAGACATAAACAAGTGAACTTCTTTGCTTGTATGTAAGGTCACAATGTAAATAATCACGTTGTGTATTGGAGAATAACGTAAATGACATTGCACTAAGCTCGTAGTTTGATCTACACCAACAAACGGTAACTCTCACTATATTTCTCCTTAGGTTTTATCACGAATTCACAACTCAATCCAACCAGCCATATTCTTACTCGATCTCCTGTCTGATGCTTTCTTGTTCACGCTAAAACTAGTGCTTAGTGTTACGTCAAGTTGACATCTGTCAAAGTCATTCGAAACCATAGCTCTCTCCAGAACGAAATCTTTAGAAGTGCTGGCTGACACGGCCTCCTGACCATTGCGAGGCCGTGAGCATTTAACAATCCTTATATTGGCCCGTCATATCTCACACACCAAAGAAAGTAACATTCCATTTGGATCCGCTCGTCCATTCCTGACATGCATACCTACTCTGCGATATCATACGGTGTAGACCAGGCGCACAAGATCCTTTAGATCAACCAACAACATATCATATCATGTGTGGAACGAGCGCACAAGGCCCTTTTCAACCAACCAACGACTTGTTATACCATGCAGTGTGGACCGGGTGACAACGCATAGCGTGGACCGGAGGCACCAGGCTCCCACCTTCCATCAGACAGCAGGTCGATCTCGAAGTACCAAGGGTGCCAGATACCTTCCAGATGCTTAACACACCATACTATGTCACATACTCCAAACAACAGGTCACCAAAGCACCGGAGGCACCAGGCTCCCACCCAGATGCCACCACATAAGCAGCCGTACGCCGTTTGCCTGGACAGCAACTGGACTGCAGCTCTATGACTGGACTGCTTTCAGCTGTGAAGCACCTTTCTACAACTCATAATGTCAATCCATAAACTTCCACATGAGAACGGAACCCGCGACACACAGCGCTGCATCCAGTAGCTTAGCCACTGCGCCATCAAAATGGCAATAAAAATTAATGAACGACTTAATCACGTCATATAGGCACACTACCAATATGAAGAAATTACAAGATTTCTGAGATACTGTCACTAAAGCACTAACCATTATATTATGTTATGACACATTCGAATATCTTTACATTAAGACAATTTTATAACACAAAATACTGCACTCACCAATCGATGTAAGCAAGCAGAGGTGTATAGCGCACCCTTAACTCACCAACCAAGTTCAAGCTTCAAGCAATAGGATACCACTACATGTTGTCCAGAGATTGAACCCTAGACCCCATGTCCAGCAGGTGGACCAGCAATTACCAGACCAACAAGGTAGTCAAACAATTAGGTAACAATCACGCACAGCAAATAAAAAATCAATCATTACTAGTAAACTGTAAAATGAATACACAGTCAAAGAGCAACAGCAAATATAATCATACTATGTTTCATAAGGACCAAAGTTAGACTTTTGTGAAAACCATAATTATCTACAATTTGAAACAACCTTGAACCTGTAATGTGCAATCAATAGCTTTTTATTTTCTTCACTTATTTTCTTTTAAAAGACAAAAACTTTGTGTATTGTAGTGTAGTAGAAGTTCAACGGCTATACAAAGTAATTATTGTTTAACCGACTGCAGTAGAACCACAAAAGGGTGGTAATGTTTGCCCAATTAATAGAGCACCACATTTAAATAAAAATAAGAACAAAGTGACCTCACCAGTTACTGTAGATACTGCCCATAGTCAGATGTTCGCTTAATATTTACATTCTAATGCGCAGCACATTCTTCAATCACCACTTTATTCCCATTACTTTTGACTAGGCAGGTAGAGTTAAGAATCCCATTACTTGAGGTACTCTTCAAACTTGTTAACAATGTTTCCAAAATAGTCATGATTCTCTCCGGATCATGACTATTTAGGATATTCTTTCATTCTTTTTTATTTTTTCTTTATTCTTTCTTTCTTTCTTTTTTATGTGTTTTACCTCAGAACTTGTTTCTGGGTGAACCGATTTTGATGATTCTTTTTTTAGTTGAAAGCTGGTGCTTGTGATGTGGTCACATTAAATTTTCATCAAGATCTGATGAAGAATTTCGGAGATATACATCAGAACTCTTCAATAAATGACGGCAAAATACTCGAGATAGCTGCAATCGCTTTTCTGTTTACTATTTACACAATTTCATAACATAACATCACACTAGTACGCTCTAAAGCAGTACAGGTTTAAACAGTTCACCTTGGTATACTCTTATTCCACTGGTTTTGTTTATTTAATTTTAATGTTATTGGGTTAATCTATTCTAGCTTCACTTTGAGCATTATTGGTACCAAGCCTATATAACTGGTCCATTACGTACCACAATACCACAAAAAAGTCGGTGTCAAAAAAAAACGTTAAAACGAAAACAAGAACACCGAGTTTTTACAAATTGAAGTTATTTTTCACTTAGTAGTGTTTTATTTGGAAGTCTGTTGTATTTTTTGTAAAATGTTTTTTATTTTTACATGGTTCATAAGCATTTATTTAATATCTGTTTTACACAGCTATCAATGTTATTTAAGTAATTTTTGTAAAGTAAGTTAAATTTTGGCAAGTGCATTTTATAAGTTGGTCGTCTATTACTCGTAAACTTGTAAAGCCTACTTATCTGTGATAGTTTTCCTTTTAATTTTGTTTTAATTTACTACCGCCGTGATTTTTTTCACATACCCAAAAGCAACCATTTCGCTGGCAGGGAGGGCACTATTGACTCTAACAAAAAAAAACATTTTTAAGCTTTATTTTACGCAAATGGATATCCGAATCAAAAATGATTTTAAGAGACCCATAATATTTTTGAATGGCCTATCCAACGATACCCCACACTATGGGATAGACGGGAAAAAAAAATATCCCCACTTTATGTCTATAGGAGTAATCAGTGTTTTTTTTTTATTATTTTATTTAACCACTTTGTCGGCATTATTAATATGTATATCCATGCCAAATTAAGCAAGCAAATCCAAGCTGCGGACGGACAGACGGACAGAGCGAAACTATAAGGGTTCCTTGTTGGCTTCGGAACCCTAAAAATTTGATTATGAAGAAGATTGAGGGTAAACTTATAACTTTGTTAATTAATTTAAAAATTATGCCAAGCGGGGGATTCCCGTGGTGGTGTTGCCATTTATTTGCGGGCTGGTATTCCATAAAAGTTTAAAAGCCACCACTACGTCAGAGAAACAACTATCAACAATGGAACATCAAATGGATTTACTTCTCGACAAAATAAAAGAACAGATGTCACTACAAACTAAAGTAATTACAGAATCAGTAACTAAAAGTGTATTGGAAAGTATGGATAAGAAACTAGCATCAGTTATTAAAGAAAATAAGAACTTGAAATCTAAAGTTGAAACTTTACAACAAAAAATCGACTCCCTGGAAGACAACAAAAAAAGGCACAATTTAATATTTTTTGGAGTAAGCGAAACAGAGCAAGAAGGTTCCTTGATTGACTACACAAAAACGATAATTGAAAAAGAAACTAAGACGACTATACAACCCTACGAAATAAATATAGTGCAAAGATTAGGGCCCAAAGGAAAAGAAACACGCCCTTTGCTAGTTAGCTTCACTTCAATATGGAAAAGAAACTTAATCCTCAGAAACAGAAACATAAAAGCAAATCAAATCAGATCAACCATCAGGATCAAGGAAGATTTCTCTAAAGACGTGCTACTGAAAAGGAAAGAACTAATACCTAAACTACTACAAGAGAGGGAAAAGGGAAAAATTGCCTACTTAAGGAAAGATAAACTGATAGTAAAAGATCCAAAAGAAGCTAACATAGTCAAAAGAAAAAGAGATACAAAGGAGTCCCCTAACGACAAAAATTGTGCAACCAGACCTGCTCCCAAAAAAACAAACACAAACAAAATTTTCGACTATGTAACCCGAGAACGATCATCGTCTTTATCATCTTATTCGAAATCAAAAAACTAAATAACACCGTCAACCGGATCAAGAACACTACAGCAAAGAAACAGAATACCAAAAAAATTATCTAAACCCCAAGCCGGCTGGTCACCGTGGGGGAAGAAGACCGCTACCCTCCAACCAAAAATAACAACAACAAAAGGACAAATCAAAACACACTTAAAATTTGTACCTATAATGTACGATCCCTATCATCGTTTGAAAAATATCTTGAATTAACCTATGCTCTCAAAAATATCAACTGCGACATAATAGGCCTGTCAGAAGTCAGACGAGTAGGCTGTAACATTGAAGAATACCAGGACTATGTCTTGTGTTATATAGGACAAACAAAGGGTCTACACGGAGTAGGATACCTCATTAAAAAAGAGCACAAAAACAAAATAACTAAATTTACGGGAATATCAGAAAGAGTAGCACTCTTACGACTGGAATTTGAAAACTTTCCGATTTCTCTGATACAGGCTTATGCTCCAACAGAAAGATCAACCGAGGACGAAATTAGCCAATTCTACGTAGACCTAAACCAAACCCACTCTCTAATAGACGACACAGACACAGTTCTGGTAATTGGAGATTTCAACGCAAAAATAGGCCAAAAAACTGATGATAACCAAATCATAGGGCGATTCAGCTTCGGTGAAAGAAATGAAAGAGGCGAAAGGCTATTAGAATATGCCTCTGAATACAAATTATCAATAATGAATACGTTTTTCAGAAAGAGAAACAATAGAAAATGGACTTGGATATCTCCGGATAAAAAAACTACTAACGAAATCGATTTCATAATAACAAATATCCCAAGGATTGTAACGAATGTTGAGGTTGTTAACAACTTAATCTTTCCCTCTGATCACAGGCTTGTAAGAGCTACTCTTACCCTAAAACCACCGAAAATGTCCAGGAAAAACTTCAGAAACACGACAGGCAGACCCAAAACAAGCGAGGAAGTTGACCAATATTTGAAAAACCTTACAGAGATTATGGACACTTCAGACAAACTAAGCAAAGTTACCGACGTACAAACTTACTATAATCAGCTTGAAAACATCATAATTGATAGCCTAAAAGCACAACAGGAAACAGAAGTCAAAACGCATAAAATATTCAGCAAGGACACGGACCTATTAATCCAAAAACGCACAGAATTAATAAGAACAAAAAACAAGAACAATGAAATGAAAACTGAACTTAGTAGATTGTACAAAACAACAAATAAATCAATAAAAAAAGATTACGGTAACTACAGATACAACATCATAACTAAAAATTTAGAAAAATTCAGAAGTACAAAAAGAGCATTCAAGGAACTATCCACACATAAAAAATGGATACATAACCTTAACCACGTATCAGAGGGAACCAAGACAAGGAAAAATGTGATCGACCATGCAACCAATTTCTATAGAAACCTGTACAAGAAAAAATACCACGATATCACTGAAAACCAAACAAACAATGAAATAAAAACTAACACTGTCCAACCAATAGATGAAAGAGAGGTGTACACACACATAAAACAATTAAAAAACGAAAAAAGCCCTGGCCCAGATGGAATCAGCAATGAAGCTATAAAAATGGGAGCACCCGTCTTACTATACCATCTAACTCAATTATTTAATCTGATCATAAAGACAGAAACAGTTCCCATAAAATGGTGCTCATCAGATATCATTCTACTTTTTAAAAAGGGCAATCCGCAAGACATAGGAAACTACAGGCCAATCAGTCTTCTGGTAAGCACTTACAAACTCTTTGCTTCAATATTACTTAAACGAATAAGCCAAGAAATTGACAACGCACAACCTATAGAGCAAGCGGGCTTCCGCTCAGATTTCAGTACTATCGATCACCTACAGACAATCGAACAAATAATAGAAAAATACAGAGAATTTAACAGACCCCTCTACGTGGCGTTCATAGATTACAGCAAAGCCTTCGACAGCATTAGTCACAGCTCCATCTGGAATTCACTTAAATCGCTAAAAATAGATCAGAAATACATCAACATAATAAAAAACGTGTATGAAAATAGTTCAAGCAAAGTAAAACTTGAGACCAGTGGAAAACCTTTCAAAATAGAGCGAGGTGTAATAATAATAATAATAACGTTTATTGGTTCAAATAAATTATGTTAACAATATGAACACTGTCACTTAAACTAGGTTATGATACCTGTGCTATAAGCAACAGAAAATTAAAATTGTAAGACAGGGTGACCCACTGTCACCAAAACTTTTTATAGCGGTCCTTCAAAACATTTTCAGCAAAATAAATTGGGCACAAAAAGGCATACTGATAAACGGAAAGCACTTTAACCATCTAAGATTTGAGACGACATTGTAGTATTGGCTGAATCACCTAAAGACTTAGAGGAAATGGTAACGGCACTCGATCAGGAAAGTAAAAAAGTCGGACTCGATATGAACATAAATAAGACAAAAATAATGACGAACAATTATAAAAGACCAATACAAGTGAACGGACACATAATAGAATATGTTGATAATTATATATATTTGGGTAAACAAGTCTCATTCAATGCAAACAGTAACTTAGAAGAAATATCGAGCAGAATAACGCTAGCATGGAAAAAGTTTTGGTCGCTAAAAGAAATATTAAAAGGCAACTATAGCCTACACATGAAAAAAACTGTGATGGATACCTGTATTATGCCATGCCTTCTATATGGCTGCCAAACCTGGGTATTCACAAAAAATATCAAACAAAAAATAGTGAATACACAAAAAGCAATGGAAAGAAGCATACTACGGTTCAGAAAAATACATAAAGTGCGAAGCGTGGAGATAAGAAAGAAAACAAAGATTACGGATGCACTGAGACTAACAATAAAGTGGCAATGGGCTGGTCACATCGCACGCTGCACAGATAGAAGGTGGACAATAGAGACCACCAAATGGAAAGGACCATCAGGCAAAAGAAAAACCGGCAGACCAAAGCAGCGATGGGCAGACGACATCGTGCAGGCGGTAGGGAGAGACTGGTTCGACCAGAGCAAGGATAGAGAAAGGTGGAAAAGGTTGGGGGAGGCCTATACCCAAAATGGGTTCCATATCCTATAATAAATAGATTTAATTTAATTACTTTTAACTTTAACTAACACTAAATATTAAGCAAATCTATAAAACAATACTAACAACATTTGAAATGTAAAATTTAAGGGTTATGGAATAAATGGCTTTATTATTATTATTATTCCATAACTATAAGGTTATCAGTACATCACCATCTTCCTACTCGGAGTCAGCAGAGCATCTCTTCAGAGATCTCTATACATCACGCTAAGATGCTTGTTGGAGTGATTTATAGTCCTGACCTAAGTATTGTTTACTTCGATTCTTTTGACTCGCTTTTAAACGATTTTGTCCCATTTATGACCACGTAGTCTTGATAGGTGATTTTAACACCTGTCTTCTCAAAAATGACGCAACGAAGAATTGACTTCGTGTTTTTCCTACCACGACTTAATCTTCATATCCTATAGAATTCGTCCTCATTTATATTTTCCTTCGGAACTACAAGGGCATAAACTGGATGTATTGCTACTTTGGGAACATGGTAGCATCGATTGGACGGATGTTTTCGAGAGTTCCAGTATTGAATCAACAATATGGTTAATATTTTCAATTCTATAATACTTAACCTTTGCGATCGTCTTGCTCCTCTTCATCGGGTCAGAGTGAAATACGTTTTGGCGCCCTGGCTCACTCCTGCCATTAAAGATGCCATGGCAAGTAGAGACCAAGCCAAAATCTCTCTGGTGAATAAGGTGGTTACTCGATGGTATTTGTTGAGTTTTTGGTAAAATATTTGTTCACAATGATAGCCTTGTGCGAAGGCACATTATCGTGGTGCGTTTTTCGTTTAATTTGCTCTTTTAAACGCCGGATAACGCTCAAATAATATTCTTTATTTACCGTTTAACCTTCCGGTAAGAATTGCGAGTGCAATCGCCGCGATAGTCAAGCACTATTCTTACTTTATTGATACTGACAGCTGTCGCAGAGATCAAGCTATCTTTTATCAACCGACTGCCCAAAAAGGAGGAGGTTCTATGTTCGACATTATGTTTGTTTTTTTTTGTGTTTATGTTCACCGATATCTCCGTCAATTGTGGACCGATTTCGAAAATACTTTTTTGTTTGAAAAAGTATGTTACGAAATTGGTCCCATTTTAATTTAGTGAAGATCTGATGAAGAACTTCGGAGATATACAACAGAACTCTTCAATAAATAACGGCAAATCTCTCGGGATTGCTGCAATCGCATGTCTGTTTATTGTTTATACCATTTCATAACATAACATCACGCCAGTACGCTCTTAAGGGGTACGCAGATCTCTCATTTCACCGGTTATGTTCAAGTTTCATGAAATCTATTCTGGCGTTATAGTTACCTTACTAACTTGCCTATTAGGTAGGTACAACTAAAAAGTTTAAAAAGTTTAAACTTTTTTGCAAAAAAATACTACCGACTTCCAAATACAAAACTACAAAGTGAAAAATAACTTTAATTATTGAAGTCGGTGTCCATAACGCAAAAAAAATGGTACCTACGAAAGACACCGACTTCAATAATTAAAGTTATTTTTCACTTTGTAGTTTTGTATTTGGAAGTCGGTAGTATTTTTTTGCAAAAAAGTTTTTTTGAAGTATAGTTTGCATGTCAAACTCGATAACCCACGTCTCACTACCAGTACCAATACGTTTCATGAATGTTGGGTCGGTATTGACTCATTCTAGCATGTCCTCAGCGGCTCTTATGCGATTGAGTTTTTGGAGAAAATTCAGGTCTTTTGGGACTAGCCGCCGAGCGGCAACATGTTTCATACCAAGTGATTATTAAAAATGGTATGGACCGACTCGTGAGATACAGAAAGTTCGGCTGCTATCTCTATCAAACTTGAATGACGATTTTCAGTTACTATTCCCTTCACTTTTGCGATGTTAACTTCAGTTGCAGACTTTGATATCCTACCAGAGCGGGGCAAATCTTCCGTCACATCACGACAGCTTTTGAACGCTTTGTCCCACTTATAAGCACGTGTTTTTGATAAAGTCGATTCACCGTAAGTCTTCTGTATCATTTTCAGTGACCCAAACACGGAATTCCATTGGCGATAAACCCTTTCAAACAAATGAAGAATTTTACAAATCGGTCCAGGCGTCTTTGAGTAATCGTGGCAAATTCACAAAAAAAAAGATGTTGACGAATTGAGAACCTCCTCCTTTTTCTGAAGCCGGTTAAAAATTATTATATAGTAAAATGTTTATTTGTACATATACATTATATTAAAATAATTCAATACATATATATAATAAATGTTTAATTAATTCAACACATATATAAAAAATGTTGTACAAAGAGACAAAAACCAGGGCGAACTGCTGCCTCCAAAATTACCATTTCGTGGCACCCGTTTTTATTCGGTCGAAGACATATAGGAGAACGCGGCGAGAACTGAAAAGCGATTCCGGAAAAAGCGTTTAAAAAATGTTTTGATGATTGGATTATTCGTTGACGTATCGTTTCTGAAGGAGTATACCTACTTTGAAGGTGATAAAATAAATTTGGATAAATAGTCATTCATCCAAAATTATTTTTAATTGACATTTTGTGTTTTATTGACATATTGATCTTTCCCGGTACTTTCTTGACAGAGTAGTATAACAGTAAAACGTTAAATACTTAAATACTATGTAATTGAAATAATAAAATCAGGTTTAAAATTATGCATATGGCAATGTTGTATTTATTTTTATTTATTTATATATTTATTTTATAGGTACTCCAAGGACTATTATTTACTAATACATATTACCTATAAGAACTTATATATCTAATATGAAGGTGAATTTGTCACTTAAAGAAGTACACAGCTTACACATAAACAAAAAATACATAAAATTATGAGAACATTTTAAAGTGACTTAAAGTAAACTTATTTGTTGTTACAATTAAATACAAATAAGCGCCACTTTACCCTAGGATGACAATATAAAAGAAAATACAACATCTGATTTACTTAAATAAACAATAGATACCTACTCGGTTTAATTTTGTTGTGATTATCAGGTATACGTAAAACGACTGCAATGAACGTGATCAAAATGTTAGCTTAGCTGTGCGCACAATGAAAGTATTAGCAAAACGCTTTGTGCGTATGGGAGGGATGTCAACCATGTACCGATGGCGCATGGCCTTACGTCTTGTAGTCCGATGATGGAAAGGGCTAGGCGGAATCAAATTGTGCAGTTCCGTCGCACACTCCCCGAAATGTAACCGATAAAAAACCGACAGACTGACGACTCGGCGTCGATGTTCGAGGCTCTGGAGCTTTGATGCGACCAGTGCATTGTTGCCAATAAGCCTTTTGGCCCGTCTGTCAATCGACTCAAGTGCATCAAGCTAATATTTGGCAGATCCATCCCAAAGGAGAGAGCAGTACTCCATGCATGACCGAACTTGCGCTTTATACAAGTTGAGCAGCTGTTCTGGCGTGAAGTACCGTCTCACCTTTGCAAGAATCCCCAACTTTTTTGCAGCTAACTGAGCTTTCGCCTCAATGTA
This sequence comes from Orthosia cruda, assembly GCA_964057195.1. Classification (NCBI taxonomy): domain Eukaryota; kingdom Metazoa; phylum Arthropoda; class Insecta; order Lepidoptera; family Noctuidae; genus Orthosia; species Orthosia cruda. The sequence continues at coordinate 41,731,408 of OZ059835.1, forward strand.
AGGACCGAAGTTGAAAGTCGATGTCAACGTAACACCAAGCAGTTCGAGGTGGTCCGTTAACGGCACGGTTACACCACAGAAAGAAGGAGCCGGGTGGAATTGGCTCTTTTTAGCGGAAAAAAGACACGCCTGGGTCTTAGAAGCATTGAAACTGACCAGATTGGTATCACCCCATTCGGAGACCGCCTTTAAGGACAGGTTCAAGCGTTCAACCATGGCCTCCCGGAGAGACTGAATCTGAGGCCCAGTAGCCCGTGCGCCGGACACGTATCTCTCAGCAACAGTGCTGTCGTCTGCGTACCCAAAGTTTCCGGGTTTTAGCAGATCATTAATGTGCAGCAAGAATAATGTTGCCGAGAGCACTGACCCCTGAGGGACTCCGGCGTTGATAACTAACTGACCGGACGAGCAGCCGTCGATAACCACTCGGATGGATCGATCCCTCAGGAAGTCCGCAATCCAATCACACAGACCACTAGGCAGACCGAAGGAAGGAAGCTTACCAATGAGGCTTTCGTGCCAGACCCTGTCGAAAGCCTTCGAGATGTCGAGGGAGACGGCTAGCGCTTCCCCGTGTCTCTCGATGGCCTCACTCCAGATGTGAATGACATACGCTAAAAGATCCCCAGTGGACCGATTTCGGCGGAAGCCGTGTTGGCGGTCACTAAGGATGTCGTTCACTTCTAGGTATGCCAGGAGTTTACCGTTGAGCACACGTTCCATACTCTTACAGAGGATGGACGTTACAGATATGGGTCTGTAGTTGGCCGGGTCAGCTCGACTGCCCTTCTTGGGCACGGGCTGTACGTTGGGCTGCTTCCAAGCCTTCGACACTTTTCCAGTCTCTATCGAAAGGCGATATAGGCGTGTCAAGATCGGAGACAATTCAGGTGCACAGGTTTTAAGGACAACTGCTGGTATCCCGTCGGGGCCACTCGCTTTGTTCACATCAAGGCTACGCAGCACCCTACGGACGTCTTTTTGATGGATGCGAATGTCCGACATACTCGTCACACATCCATCAGGAGAAGGGGGAGTCTGCGCGCCATTAGAATTCAGATGCGAAGATCCCGCAAAAAGGGAGGCAAACAAGTTTGCCTTCTCCTCAGCGGAGTGGGCCAGTGACCCGTCAGGTTTCAGCAGTGGTGGTAGTGAGGGGCGACAAATGTTTGATTCGACCGACTTAGCCAGGGACCAAAACGCTTTGCTACCCGCTGGGTATGAAGCAAGTTTGTGCCCGATTCTGCTAATGTGGTCAAACCGTGCTCTTCGCATCACCTTTTTGCAGGACTTGGCAGCTGTGTTGAAGGCTCTCTTCTTCTGACTCACGTCATTTGCCTTGCCCGTTCGAGCGTCGGCCCATGCCTGGTAGGCTTTGTGTTAACTGCGTTGCTGGCCTGTAACCGCGTTGGCGTGGTTACACTCGGCTCCAAACCATGGGCGGTTAACGTTAGACATTGCGAGTTTGGCACACGGGTTTACTCCATAAATTAATAACCAACCACCCTCTATGCATTGTTATTAGCTGCCACAACTGCTGCGACTTTCACCACGCTCAGAGCTTTTAAATAACTACATAATTGTATTTTGTTATTCTTGTCACTCCTTCCTACCAATTACTTAAAATACTTTTTACCAATGTACCTCGCGTTAAGTTTCCCAAATCTGTCAAATGTTCCCAATTGAGTTATTGAACTCTGTACGTATGACATGAGGTCGTCATTAGGGTTCTATCAGACAGAGAGCGGTCACACTGTCAAGCGTTCAAGAGGTCAGTTTTGCTTTCGCGCGTGCAGTTCCTCACGAACCCCGCGTTGCGGTCTACGCGGTACTACCTATTGTCACCATGTTTTTGACGGGGGTTCTTCATCGGAAGAGGCATTCATGATTTTGTGGTCATTATCAGCATCAAGACGGAAAAGGAAATACGGATAGAAAACAAGATGGAGAATTTTATAGACTTTTTTCTAAATGGGATAATGAAAAAGAAATTGATAATAATTATTTTCGGATGACAATTGATTCCTTCTATGAACTATATGACAAAGATAAACATGACTTAGTTAAACAAGATACTAAATGGAAGAAAGCCATTTCAGCAAAAGAAAGATTGGTGCTACCTTTCCTCGGTTTTTATAATCGTTATCCTTCAAAACGCCTTTAACCGCCGTATTTAGCTATTCAGTATCCATCTTCCTTCCAATTTGGTCACCGAAACAGCAGTACGTTCTGGTTGACCGACGCGGTCAGAATGGAAAATGTACTCTGTGATGCCTCCTGTGTAACGTAATACAACACAACGAACGCTCTTGTCTTGAACCGCATGACCGCTCTCTGTCTGATAGAAACCCTGAGAATGAAGAAATTTGACAGTTATAGGAAGCTTGATGCGAGGCTCAGCATTTGTGTTAGTGTTAGTGTTTGTGTGTGTATCTGTTGTTTACCGGTATCATTTAAAAACACCATTTGCAGATTTTCATCCGGATCTTCGTTCACTGTTGAAATTCAAGGTGTTTGGTAAACACCCTGTATAATTCTAAATACAGTCAACTGCACATCATGGCATCCAATACATTTCTTCATTAGTTTTTCAATTTAATCTCCAAACAATAGAGTTTTTTATCCATTGAGGAAATTTGACAGTTTGTGCTAATGTGCTTTTATTTGTACCCATTGTATTTTGACCGCGCGCTTTTAGGCGCTAGGGTAATGATTGCACACGGGCGCTACATAGGCTAGAGACGCCTCTGCTACTGCCGAAATTAAAGTTATTATGGACTTGTATTGGTCCGCAGGAGAACCAAAGTTACCGACATAGCCCGAAGAATTGCCAAACTTAAGTGGCAGTGGGCAGGGCACATTGCTCGCAGAACGGATGGCCGATGGGGCCGAAAGGTTCTGGAATGGCGACCGCGAACCGGAAGACGATACGTTGGAAGGCCTCCCACTAGGTGGACTGATGACCTGGTTAAGGTTGCGGGAAGGCGCTGGATGCGAGACGCACGGGATCGGTCAATGTGGCGACGCCTGGGGGAGGCCTATGTCCAGCAGTGGACGTCTTTCGGCTGAAATGATGATGATGATGATGGACTTGTAGTCTTCGATCAAAAATAAACATTGTTGATCGAAGCTTGTAGTGTTGTTTTACCTTTGGTAGTCGGTTTATTGTTTGTGAAAAAGTTTTTGTTTTTCTCTTTTTGTTTTGGTACACCATCACGAAAAAGTAAGCAAGTTCTATAGCAAGGCGCCTAAAAGTTTGACAAAATACCAAAAATAACTCCATTTACACATTCGTGCTGTTTTTCGTTAAATAGTTCCGTTGTATGTTTCCTATCTTGAAAACTGCTAAACGGTTTTTCATGAAACTTGTACTATCCCCTTAATTGAAAGATACTTAATTGAAAGAGTAACTGCAGTCCGATTTCTAGTTTCTGAGAAATACGTTCACTGGCATACATACAAACATACATTCTCTTATGAAATTTGGCACACCTGTTTAGATGCCCGCAAAGAGTAACAAGTTAACTTAGTTAACAACATATGTGAGTATTGGGCTATTCCAACAAACACGGCAGCGTGTCAAGCCAAGTTCAAGCAAAGAAGGAACTGGTGACGCAGCAGCTGTGTGTTATATTACACGAACCATTTGGAGCCACTTTTGTCATTTTAATAAATCAGCAAAATCTATTTAACAAAAATGCAATTTGGTATATATCTATTAAAACCACAGACATAAATCTAACTAGATAACGCAATTCCCGCCATCTGTATGAAAACCAAGCGCGCCACTTTTTCACAAACAATTTAAAAACTTAGCAATGAAAGAAAACAGTTCCGATGCCTCGGCCAACTTTTTCTATACATTCTTTACATATCAATATGGCATAAAAATGCATATTTCTAGATTTCAGTGGATTTCCGGTGCTGACAATGCTAAATTAAAATCTCAGATTACGATCATTGATCGTAACTTTACTCCGTTTTTTGGCACGCGAAGTACATACAATCGCGTCATCTAGTTAGATATATATCTGTGATTAAAACCCTTTATAATAGATTAACTAGAATCCAAAATTTCATAAATATAACTCTAACGGTTAATGAGATATTAACGTCTAAAAATCGTTATTTTATTATAAATTACCAATGGATAGATAAAAAACCTAACCCACTTTCAGATGACCTAGAAAGTTAAAATTTGGCCTACAGCTGGTTAATTGTGTGTATACAAAGGAAAAAATAAAAAACAGTGTTTTTACGATTTGGAATATTTTCCAAGCAATCGATTTTTCTTAACCTAGCGCATCTTTCGAAATTATAATAGCAAAAACTTTTTATTTCATAGGCGAATATATTCCATGCATATTCCATGAACAAGTTTTGCTTTTAACCCGACTACGGCGAATCCAAAAGGACTGTTATGATTTTAACCGGTTTGTATGTATCTATGAATCTTACCAGAGAATGGGCAGCAGCGTTCTCTGTCCATTGTATCAACTATATTGCAATCGCACCTGTCCGTACCCCAAAACCTCCCAAAAATTAATAGCGCAACTAAGAAATGGCCTCTAGTGCCCGGCAATCTGTCTTCCCTCGGTTATGGTAGCGGTCGAGGTTACGGCATGGCAAGGGGTGCTAAGAATCCCCGGACGAGAGCCGGCCATCCAAATAAAAACCGATGACTGGCCCAGGCAACCTACAACACGCGTACAGTCCGGACCGACGAGTAGATCACCGAACTAGAGGAAAAATAATAAGCAGATTACGATGGAGTATTGTAAGGCTATCTGTAGTCCGAAGGATATTTTCTTCATGAAGCTGAATTTCGGCAGGTGGGTAGTTTAAAGATAGTAAACGTTAGTTAAGAAAGGATTTTTGTAAATTCTCATTGTCAGGGGGTAAATGGGGAAGCTGAACTTTGTATGAAACTATTTATTGCGGCTTCCGATTTGGTTGAAACTTTGCAGGCATATTTTAGATAACAAATTATTGAGACCTGCGTATTTATATTTAGATTATTTAATGGGATGAGGCTTCGTATTACACAATAAGGGCAAAATATAATAGATTCCACTATATTAACAGGTATGAGAAAAGGGGAAAGCGTGTTCATACGTCGAATCCCAATAATCCCCACTGGCCTAACATTTCAATTCAAAAGACTCCAGTTACCAATCAAACTTAGTCTTGCTATTACTATTACAAAGCTCAAGGGTAGCAGGGGTGCATTTAGAAAAGCAATGCTTTTCCCACGGCCAGCCACATGTAGCTGCTGATGTTCGCGTATGTCCAGGGCCCAGAATGTGTTTGTACCACCTGAAAGGACCTACAACATAGTATATAGTAGCGTCCTAAAATGTTGTACACATGTTTAACGGCATAATTAAGGAATGTAAATTAGCTGTAGATACAATTTATGATAGAGTCGTATCCTTGATTCGCAGCAAAGCAGAACCGATGACTCTGTAGTTGTCTAACCACTCCAAACAGATGTCACGTGAGGTCGCAATACTGTTGAGGGTGCGTTAGTACATGTAGGGATATGATACGTCACGCGCCTACTGAACCTATAAGCCTAACAGTCCCTACGACTATAATCCCTATAAGCCCTACAGCCCTAACCTACCATATACCTAGTAGTGATATATAAATATATAAATAGGTTCAGGATGTCTGCACCATGCGACCTAAGGTTACAGACGGATAGTAGACAGGATGTCCAGGTTCGGGAAGGATAAACTCACTGCCAGCTCGCAGACTCACGAGACTGATCAGAGATGGCTAAAGGTGTCTTGGCCACAGTGAGGGGTAATGAGACAAGAATATAAAATTCAAATCTGGTTTATTTTACAAGATGTACAGCTTATATACTAATTTAACTTAATACACACTATTATACAAAGTTGTATGTGTTTCATGCGTGTAAGATGCAACTCAGTCATTATTTTAACTAGGCCGCTCGTGTAGTCGTCGCCGGGCCAAGTGCTGATTCGATGTTCAAAGGTTAACATTGAACATTCTGGCGACTCCTCAGGGACAGGACCGTAGTTGGTACAGCTCAATGGTTTCGTATGGTCTGGCCTGGCCTTCTCCAGTTTGCTGTGCTTGAGTGGGCACCCTGCGTGGTATGCCGTACGGCTGCTCTGTTAGTTGCGTGTGTGGTATGTTGCTGACGATCGAGGGCAATTGAGTAGGTGGCGCAGTGTTTCTTCTCTCAGTAATGACGGCTCTAAGTCGATTCAACACCTGTGGACCAAAATAAATTAAAACAAATGCTAAAGTTATGATTATGAGTGAAGTACTGATGCTAGCTATGTATGTATGAGACTGTAACTGTTTCCAAATTGTGTTATCTAGTTGAGTCTGTAAGCTAGTTTCAGATGTGACTAAATGGTCAAAAATTCCTTTTGTCCTGTCTAACACTACTTCTTCTTTCGATATATCTTTAATGTTTGTTTGTAAAATCTGCGTATTAATGGAGAAATTCGTTGTTTTAGAATAAGAAGCTAGCACTGTCACAGTCGTTGTTCTTTTTGCAGCAAGTATGTTTTTAAGTGTTTTAATAACGCAATTCTCGGCGATATGTAGAACTCCAACATCGTGAATCGTTATTTCTTGTCTTTGTCCGTCACACACAATCGATATGGCTACTGGTTTTGTCGTTACGAAGAGCCAAGTGTTTTGCATGAATAATTGCTTCCATACAATATCTGTCGACATTTTGTAGATTTCTGACGTGCATTGAGTTTGTGTGTAGTTCTCAGTTCTAAAAAGTTGATCAACTATGCAATTTTTATTTAATTGCATGTTCTTGACAGCTACAGGATAGCAGACAAATTCTGTATTGCTATGAAGACAATCTTTAAATTCTTCTTGACTCAGTTCAAAGTAACGCTCGTTGTTGTAGTCGAACCCCATGAAAGTCTGCTGAATAGAGAAGCACTCGAACGATCCATCAGTTTTCCTCTCTGGAATAGGCGTGACATGTATGAGTGTATACTTTGTTACGTCGTGTATTGGAAAGTGAGCATATACTCTTATGTGAGTAGTATTTACATTCATCTCAGTCTGTATTATTTGATCCTGAATGATTTTTAAGTTTGATGGTAACTTTTGATTAGCCGTTTTTATTATGTTGCTGACATGTGTTGGTGTTAATATGCTATATACACTTGCTTTTTGTAAATAAATTTCAAGTAAACCTGTATAGTAATCCATTATTTCATTGATGAAATTGTTTGCTAACTCATAGGCTTGCATTACTTGTATTTTAACGTGGTTGTTGTCAATCTTTTTATACCAAACATTGTTCTGATTCATAAATGATATTGCTTCATTTAGTTTTGCTTGGAATTTATCTAGCTTTTTTTTGATTTGCTCTTCAGTTTGGTTTACAGCTGTGATTGTAGATATCATTATTTTTGTTTGATGGTTGGCAGCATCAATAAGTTTCTGCTGGTTGTTATTTAATGTATCTATGTCTCTGTATACTTCGTCATTAACTCCAAACACCGATGTTAAGAGTTGACCTAATACACCTCTTTTCTTCCTATTATTTCTTATTTCTGTTAGGTATCCTTTTGTTGTCTTAAACTTTGTTTTTTCTTCGTTTAAATGGTGATAAAATTCGTTGCAATGCGTTTCGTACATGATTTTTTGCGTATTTATGCAAAATTGTTGGAATTGTGACGTTATTTTTTCAATCTTTCCTTGGTCTAGTTCTAAACTTTCTCTCTCGTAGTCTGTTTCAATTCTAAACATTCCTCGATTGATAGTTGCAGTTCCTATTTTTTCCACATACAATCCTGGATCTATATTTTTTAATGTGTATGTAGGCGTACTTGATACGGTGCCAATTAATAAAACAAGTATTGTTTGTAATAGTAAATCCTTTATCCAATTTTTCGGTGATCGTATACCTCTTCTGTTTGTGGTAGCTGTTGATATGTTACATTGTGTAGCCGTTTGTATGTCTTTACTCGTTGTACCAATTTCTTTGTTTTCGTTTACAGGGAGCGGGATCAATGTATGAATTGATCTCTTCTGTTCAGCTCCTGTTGATTTTTTAATTGTTACCACTCTAACTACCCCATCATTTCCCGGGTGGACTTCTGTGATTTTTGCCAACGGCCATTTACTTGGTTTTACATTGTCATCTTTTACTAGTATTACAGTTCCAATTTTAGCATTTTCATGTGCTTGTTTCCACTTGTATCTTTGCTGAAGTTGATGTAGATAGTCTTTTGTCCAACTGTTCCAAAAATCTTTTTTCATCTTTTGTATCTGTTTCCATCTATTCATTAAGTCAGTATTAATGTTTTCCATCGGATCTGGTGTTCCTACTGCTTCTCGGCCAATAAGAAAATGACTTGGAGTTAGTATAGTGTTGTCATTAACATCTTCGGTTTGCGCACACAATGGTCTTGAATTCAAACACGCTTCAATTTGGTGTAGTAAGGTGGTCATTTCCTCGTATGTTAGAGTCGTATCTCCGATTACTCGTCGTAAATGATGTTTCACTGACTTTACGCCAGCTTCCCAAATGCCACCGAAATGTGGAGATGACGGAGGAATAAAATGCCACTCAGTTCCTATGTTTGTTATTGCGCTTTGGAATTGCGGCGATTGCGTGATTTGTAATATTTCTTGATGTAAGAAGTTGGCTGCACCTACGAAATTTGTTGCATTGTCACTATACATGTGTGACACATGACCTCTACGTGCCATGAATCTGCGTAGCGCAGCGATAAATGTTTCTGTTGTCAAATCTCCCACCAATTCTAGGTGTATTGCTTTTGTTGCTAGGCATACAAAGACAGCAATGTATGACTTGTAAGACTTGTGACCTCTTCCTTTCATAGTTCTGGTTTGTATTGGACCTGCATAATCCACTCCAGTATGACTGAATGGATATGATTCCGTCACTCGTACTTTTGGTAGGATTCCCATTTTTTGCGAGTTTGTGTCTGCTTTGTATCGTATGCACTTCACACATTTGTTAATAACGCTCTTCACTTTTCTTTTTCCATTAATGATCCAGTATGTTTGTCGTAAATATGCTAATGTTAATTTGTTGCCTCCATGCAACGTTTTTAAATGTGCGTCTTGTATAATTAGTGACGTTACATGATGGTTGTATGGTAACAGTATTGGATGTTTCTGGTTGTAAGGCAATCCAGAGTTTTGTAACCTGCCTCCAACTCTTAGTAATCCATCCTCGTCTATAAATGGATCTAAAGTGGATAGCTTTTTATTTTTCTTCATAGGCTGTCCTCTTTGTATAGTTTTCAATTCTTCTTCGAATTCCTGTTGTTGTATTTTCAGAATTATTCGTTTTGTTACCTTTTTTAATTCAACGCAAGAAATTGGTTTATTTATTGTTTGCTTGTTTGCAAATCTATAGCAGTAAGATAACACCCTTAACATTTTATTTAAACTGGAAAATCTATTCCAGAGATCGTTCTTTTCTATCTCAGTTGTAACACTTGTAACTGTGTGACACTTTTTGATTTCCTCAGTCGGCTGTGGCATACGTCTCGTGGTGGGTATCTGATCGGTTTTTAACCATAGTGGACCATTCCACCATAAGGAATAGTTAACAAGTTTTTCCGGCTCAAGGCCTCTTGAAATGATATCAGCTGGGTTATCAGTAGATATTACATGGTTCCACTCTGCGTTCGGTACAAGTTGTCTAATTTGTGATACCCGATTAGCTACGAAAGTTTGCCAGCGTCCAGGCTCTCCTCTTATCCAGCCTAAGGTGATCATGGAATCCGTCCAACAAGATATCGTGATATTCTTACAATTGAGCACTGCTTTAACTTTTTCGATCAAACTGGCTAGTAGGAGTGCTGCACATAACTCGAGACGAGGTAGAGTAGTCTTTTGTTTCTTCGGTGCCACTTTTGATTTTGCTTGTAATAATGTAATGTAGTAGTTGTTATTGATTTTTACACGGCTATATACGACCGCTCCGTAAGCTTTCTCGGACGCGTCGCTGAAACCATATAGTTCATTCTCTGTGCTATCAGTTATGTGACACCACCGCGGAATTTTTATTTTTTCTATACTTTTAAGGTGTTTTTGTACTTCAATCCATTTTTTCTGGAGTATGTTATCAACAGGTTGATCCCATCCTATCTCGTTAGTCCACAGTTCTTGTATAAGCAGCTTCAATTTAATTATAATTGGTGCTAACCAACCCAGGGGATCGAATATTTTCGCTACTTCTGACATAATCCATCTTTTTGTTGGTTTTTCTTTTTCCATTATAGTTATTTGAAAATAAAAACTGTCTTCCCGTGGTGACCATGAAATGCCTAATGACTTCCTGGACTCGTCTAATGGTAGCTTGAGTAGTTGATCGTCTTTGTCTTCCGCAGGTATATTTTCGAGGAGCTCTGAACTGTTTGACGACCATTTTCTAAGTTTAAAGCCACCCTTGTTTAACATGGATATTAGCTGACTTTGAAGTTCTTTAGCTGTGCTTTCCTGGGAATCTCCAGACAAAATATCATCCACGTAGAAATCTTGTAATGTAGCTTGACTCGCCATTGGGTAATTATCTTTTTCGTCTATGGCAAGTTGTTGTAGTGTTCGTACCGCAAGATAAGGTGCGCTAGTTGTACCGTATGTAACTGTTGTAAGTTCATATTCACTAATTGCTTGTTTGGGAGAAAGTCTCCATAATATTCTTTGATGTGCGAAGTCTAAATCATTAATTTTTATGAACCTGTACATTTTCATAATATCCGCCATGAAGGCAAACTTATGTTTTCGCCATCGTAGCAGTATAGTGGATAAATCTTGTTGTAGTCGTGGACCTTTATACATATTGTCGTTAAGGCTTATTTTTGTGCTGCTTTTGCTGCTCGCATCAAAAACCACGCGTAACTTTGTAGTAAGTGAGTCTTCCTTAATTACTGTATGTAGTATTTTCCTAAGTTGTAGTTTTTTGTATCTACTTTTCTCATATGACCCATACGTAAATATTCGTTCATAAATTCAATGTATTGGTGTCGTAAATTTTCATTTTTTGCGAACTGTCGTTCTAGTTGTAAGAGGCGAGCAGCGGCCTTTTTGCGCGATTCGCCGTTTATGTTTAAGTTTAAGTTTGTATCCTTAAACGGAAGTCGTACCGTGTATGTTCCATCTAGGTTTCTTATCGTTGTTTCTTTATAGTAGTTTTCACAGGCCTGGTCGTCCTGTGTGAGTTTGTAGTTTTGTGGAATTTCTTCTAATTCCCAAAATTTCGTAAGTTGTCGTACCTCTTCAGTGCAAGCCACCATACTCAGTATTTTGGCTCCACTATTCGTGTCATCGGGATAAAATCCGGATAAAATCCACCCTAACTGTGTGTTTTGAGCGATAATTCCGTCCCGTAGTCTTTCGAAACCCTGTAGTAGTATTTTGCTATGGTCTTGGGCACCTAATATTATATCAATTGGTCCCTTTTTATAATAAGTTGGGTCAGCTATCAGCGCATTATCCAAGATTTTTTCTTGTAATTGTTTTAAGTCATGCCTTGGTAATGAACTTGTTAGTTTTGGTAGTATTATTAGCGTTACTGGCAGTTTATAATCGCTAGAGTACCTTGGTTGTAAAGTAATGTTGATTGTATGGTTTGATGTTTTTGGTTTTTTATCTCCGATTCCTTTTATTTCGGCTCGGATTTTTTGACGTGGGTAAGCCAGCAGTTGTGCCACTTCTTCAGTGCAAAATGAAGCTTCTGATCCTTGATCACATAACACTCTCAACAACTGCGGCATCCCGTCATAAGAGGTAGTTTTTACTATAGCGGTAGCGAGTAAAGTTGTATTTTTAGTGTTGGTATTTGTTGCCGATAAATTCGACGTTGTTATATTTTGAGGCTTCTCTATTCCTACATTTTTTGTTGTGTATTTTTTGGCGTTATTACTATTTTGAAACGGTTTAGATTGGTGTAATAATGTGTTGTGCCCCTTATGTTGACAAATATCGCATTGTTTGTAAACTGCACTCACACACTGTTTCCGATCATCGTGATTTAAGCAACGCTTGCACATTATTTTTTCCGTGACGGCTTTGTATCGGTCGCTGACGCATAACTCTTTGAAACTAGGGCAAGAATGAATACTATGATCCATACTTTGACAATGCCAACAGCGTTTATATTTTTCCGATGTTTGTTTATTACGTGATTGTTGACCATTAGTATGTGATAACGACCCGTCAAATGACTTAAGACAACTGAAACGGTTTTCCATGAATTTCATCATCTCGTCGAAGGATTGTAATTTATTCCTGTTTTGTAATTGGTCTTCATACTTGGTATTTGTTTCCTCGTCCCATTTTCTACTGACTATTCTTATCAATAGAGGGCCCCAAGATGGTGTATTTATGCCTTGATTTTTCAGTGCCTCAAGACATTCATTTATAGTGTCGTGCATGTCTCGTAATTGTACCGCGTTTGCTCGTTGCATTTTAGGTAAATCTAATAATTTGTCAATAAACTTAGTAGCAATCATGCGCTCGTCTTCATATCTCTGCGTAAGCAATTTCCAAGCTGTTTCGTAATTTATTTCGCTAATTGTTAAGTGACGTATTAATCTTGCTGCGTCGCCTTTTACGTGTGTTTTAAGATACTGCATTTTCTCTGTAGAAGAAATTGAGTTATCTTCGTGAATTATTTTTCTAAATAAATCTTGGAATGTGTACCAAGAGTCATAGTTCCCCGCAAATATGGGAATATTTATTCGTGGAAGTTTTACTGACGATTTTGTCGACATAGCTTTTTCACCCGAGTTTTGGATTATTCTTGCTTCTAACAAATTTATGATGATGTCATAATCTGTCTGTGTATTCTCGAAGCCATTATCCTTGAAATAGCTATTGTCCAGTGTGCTTTCAGCCATCAGTAATTCGATGTGCGTCTCTTCAATTTCTAGCCATTGTTTTTGTAAGGTTTGTAATAGTGTTTGTAAATGCCATATTGGCTTATCCTGAGTAATAGATTCCTTAGCCTGAGATATTTTCTTGGATATCTGTGACATTCGGAACAGTTGTATAAACAGTTTTGGGCTACTGACAACCCCCTTGTCTTCATCTTCGTCTAGAAGTCGTGGTTCATAAATACTTTGTACGTGTTGTAGTCTTTCCTCACATTTTCTGAGGTAGTTGATTCCTTCGTCGTAACATTTCTTAATGTTACCAAAGTAGTTTGTAGTAATGTACTTATGAGTTGACAAGATCTCTTGATCTTGTAGTTTCAAGTGGTTTTCTTGAACTCGCTGGAAAACCTGGTCTAATATTTTCTCCCGTTCGTTGAGGTATTTTTCCGTTTTCCTTGTGGGCGAGTCCTTTTTCAGGTTTGAGACTATCCTTTTGATCTCACTGTAATCCGCTTCCTGGCTCCTGATTAGTTCGTTAACTTCCTGTATCTCCATAGTGCTCTTCTTTCCCACTTCTCTAACGGCCCTATCTACCTAACTCAATAGTCAAGTCTGTCAAAGTCAATTCCTACAGTAATAAGGGGACCGCGTGATTGAAAGAAATTTCAAATGCTCGAAGGACCAAAATGTCTAACCACTCCAAACAGATGTCACGTGAGGTCGCAATACTGTTGAGGGTGCGTTAGTACATGTAGGGATATGATACGTCACGCGCCTACTGAACCTATAAGCCTAACAGTCCCTACGACTATAATCCCTATAAGCCCTACAGCCCTAACCTACCATATACCTAGTAGTGATATATAAGTATATAAATAAGTTCAGGATGTCTGCACCATGCGACCTAAGGTTACAGACGGATAGTAGACAGGATGTCCAGGTTCGGGAAGGATAAACTCACTGCCAGCTCGCAGACTCACGAGACTGATCAGAGATGGCTAAAGGTGTCTTGGCCACAATGAGGGGTAATGAGACAAGAATATAAAATTCAAATCTGGTTTATTTTACAAGATGTACAGCTTATATACTAATTTAACTTAATACACACTATTATACAAAGTTGTATGTGTTTCATGCGTGTAAGATGCAACTCAGTCATTATTTTAACTAGGCCGCTCGTGTAGTCGTCGCCGGGCCAAGTGCTGATTCGATGTTCAAAGGTTAACATTGAACAGTAGTTTATTTGTTTTCTATTGTAACTATTTAACCTGTACCTGTATTGACCAACGTCTTCAATTAAATATGTTATTTGTTTTGACGTTAATGCTCCCTGTACCTATACAGGCGGCTTATGGCAAGTGGGCGTGGAAGGCCCAATCATCACCATGAAAAATAGCACAAAACAAACAAAAGAGTCACGGGGCCGATTTCGACGAAAACTAAAACCGCTACATTGGATTTTGTCACCCTGTATGTCGACAACTAGAATTGATTGACAAAATCTATATTAACGCGGGCGAAGCTGCGGGCAACACATAGTTACTTATAAAGTGCCAAGCCAAAAGAACCCTCTGGAGTACTTGTGGCGGAGTACCGTAACAAGCAGAGCCTTAGCTAATTCGAGTCATCCAAGTCCTCGTCGTTCTCCCTGGGTTCTCTCTGCTGCAACCACACCGCCGCGCGTCCGCCGCTCCAAGTTGTAGCTGTGCTAACGGATGCAGGGCGATGGGTGAATATCCTGCGCCCTAAAAAAGAATCGTCTCACTAGGAAGGATACCCGAAACAAAACCGAGCACATCCGAATGCTCTAAAGCGAGAGCCCCGCTATCGTATTAAGGCACAGTGGACTAATCACTCGCTTGCCCGATAATCTTAGATTCCTGAAACCGAAACAGAAATAAACCGGACCGATCATTCATCGACGACTTTTGGCTTTAAATTACGGACAGAAATTCCATTCTGGAATGTACGAACGCTAAGCGAAGACAGTCGACTGGCCTAAGCAAAAGTAGTAATGCTTAGCTACAACCTGCAAATACTCGGTCTAAGTGAGGTAAGTAGAATCGTATTTGGTGAGCTAAGAATGTCCGGGGGCTTGAGTGCTTGACTTTGCTGTATTCGGGTAAAGAAACTGAGGAAGATGTGCGCGAGTAGGGCTTGGGGCACCTTCTTTCTGATGCAGCGATGAATAGTCTCTTGGACTGGAAACCGATCTCAGACCATTTCATGTATGCCCGTTTTAAATCAAGAGCCCGGCTGATCTTCATGTGCAGTGCCACGTCCCAACCAATGCATTAAATGAGAATACTAAGGACGACTTCTACAACAGAGAAGGCTGATTTATGCTCCAACCGCTCATGTACAGACCAGATAAATACTCTCCGTATCATACTAGAGCAGTCATTAGAATGGCAGAGGGAGATTTATCTAACCTTTGACGATTTCGAAAAGGCCACATCGTAACATGATAAGGCAAAAACTTAGTATAAACAATTTTATCAATTTATCTTGGTGATAATAAGTACTTAAGTACTTACTGTACCCAGATAGATATATCTGTTTCTTCAATCTTAGATACTTACCTAAGTATTACACAATATTATTTTTCTGTTATATAATTAGATACGGCCACGTGGAATTTTCTCACTATCATAAAAAGAATCAGGCAAACATCTATAGTAAGTACAAATCTACCAGGTTGTCTGTAGAAGATCGCTTTAAGCGATGAGACCGTACCCTATTAACTCGTAAGCTCATAATAGTGCATTATGGTACAAGTGTGAAATGTTGGTGATTACCGCTGAGGCGCCATTGAGACCCGAGCCGTTAGATGAGGGTCTTAAGAGAGCCGAGGACGGTAATCATCAATACACACGTGTATCATACGACGTTTTTCAACACACTTGTGAAGAAAATAATGCAAAAAAATCATTTCCAACAATAAAAAGAGCCCATTTATGAGCAAGTGTGTTGAAAACATAGTTATAATTGGTTATGGTGTAAAATATATCGTATTTTTTTCTATCTAGTGCCCGAAGAAATGGTACATTTTCCCCGCATTCGCAAAGAAAAGAAGCAAAAATGACATGCCTGTGCATTCCACACCACTTTGCACATTTTAGAGAACAAAGTTGCAAAGTGGTATTTCCTTTGATTTCATAAGAAAAAAGTGTTGAAAAACTTACGGTTGTTGTTGTTTCACTAGAGAATGAAGATGAACGAAAAATAAACGGAGACGGGCATGTTATTAATAGCTTACAGCGATTGTAACCTCGTATCTTGTATACCTACGACAAAAACCCAGAATAAAATAATTTTGTCATAATCATGTGAGTGTTTTTGCAGATACTATTTACAACAACACAGCATATATTTATCACTATAATACTTGTATTAGATCATCATTGTTTACGTCAGTTACCACCCAGACGCGTACCATGGCGCACACGGAAGAATCGCTGCGCGAATTATTAAACAAAATCGCGACAGAACAAAAATATGAAAATCCCGAAATTATTATAGAACAAACATCTAGCGGTGGAGCCAACTACACGTCGAATCTATATACAGTTATCATAAGAGAAGAAAATAAAGAAGACCTCCATTTATTTGCAAAAGTCGCAACACTGGGAGATAAATTTCGCAGTGAAGTGCCTGTTGTGGTTTTCGATACCGAACGTTATGCTTACACGAATTTGGCGAAGATCTACGAGTCTTTAGAGGAAGAAAATGGAGTGCCTGAAGAGCACAGACTGTACTTCACCAAGTGTTACGGTTTCGACCCCAAAAAGTATCAGGAAACAGTGGTTATGGAAAACTTATTATCTCAAGGTTACGGACCATACGATAGATTCAATTCCTATGATTGGGAGTACGCCTCTTCTGCGATTAGAGACGTGGCGAAGATGCACGCACTGTCCTTCGCCTATAAGAAAAGATACCCAGAGGAATTTGAGAAGACTTGGGCGATTTTAAAAATGGAATGGAAAGAAGGAGGAATGGATGTAATGATGAAAAGTGCGACGGAAAATGCGCTGAAGACTGTGAAGCCTGAGCACAAGGAAGCACTGGAAAAGTTTTTGGCACAGGACATCTATCAGAAGGATTTCCTTGTGAATTTATGTGCTTGCGTTCGTAGCTCAGCCTTCATCCATGCAGACTTCAGGGGAAGCAACTTGTTGCACAGAGTACGGCAGGTGAGTTTATCTTTACTTTTTAAGCGACTTCCCAAAAAGGAGGCGATTCTATGTTCGACTGTATTTTTTTATGTAGGTTTTTTTACCGATATCTCTGTCAATTGTAAACCAATATAAAAAATACTTTTTGTGTTTGAAAGGGGGACCATCGAAGTGGTCGCAGTGTCACCAAGTCAGAATCTGATGATGAGATCCCACGGAAATCGAGAGACTTCCTCAAATATTATGGGCATACAAATAGTTATTTTGGGTTACCTATGTTTCATCGAAAAGAAATTGACAAATTATCACTTCCGAAACAATTTTCCGCATAATTGTATTTGCCAAATTATTACTTAGCAAAAACTCTCTTCACAAATAGTTGTAACGCAAACCTAATGTTTGGCAAGTGAACGTTTAAACAATAACTTGTAAACAAAAAAAAACACATTTTACGCAAAATAAAATAAGCCAATGTTGCATCTATATTTTATGTCAGTTGCACAGAATATACTAATTAAATTACAATGTGTAAGTAAGATTACTATTTATGCAACAAAGTCGACGGAGCCCCGCTAAACGGGGCTCCTATTTCTGTCTGCAGGGTCTAAAGTAACCTAACATGAAGGAGAGGGCCTGTCCGTGTCGGGGTGCCCAAAGCTTCCCGAGCTTGCTTCGCTCGCTCTTGGACTAATTCTTTTACAATAATTATAGAATTGCCATTAATCTACCATTCATTTCATCATTAATTTTAGCAAAGTTTTTTTATATCAATGCAATATTTGGAATGATTTTAACACGCACATTTTCATTTGGCCAAATTTGGAGGGGTAACCTATTTTTCATCGAAAATAAATTCTAAAATTTGTTTGGGTAGTGAAATTAAAACAAAATCTTTTCGGCAAAACGGCAGGCTCCCAGTTATTTTGGCATTTTCTTCAACATGGCAAGCATTTGCACTCTGAAATTATCATTTGGTAAAATGGAACTGATGACGAAGACCACAGATGGCCACTGGAACGCTTTAATGATAATTAGTATGTCACGGGTTTAAGATATCTCGAATAGTTAAGCTGTAACAAATACATATAAATAAATAGTACCTAATGATGAAAATGGTACCATCGAACTGATCTGATGATGAAGCCGGAAGGTGGGTACTGAAACTCCGTAATGAAACAATGTATCATAGTTGTGTTTGGGCTTATTGGGATCGCCATGATAATGTTATCTGGCTATAAATGATTTTAATGATAAAATGAGGTACCAAAACTAAAAAGAGAAAAATAAAAACTTAAAAAATACTGATTTAAAAAGTTATTTTATTTATAAATTTTTGCTTTTATATTAAAAGCAACCTTATAAAAAGTTCGTTATAAAAATAATTCTATAAAAATATTGCAACTTGACGGTTCTCTTTGGCGCGTCTTGTTTGTGACTAACAGAGTTGGGGAAAATGTTATTTCTACTACACAGTTGGCCAAATATTTAAATTGGCAGCCAAATCTTGGCAATCTACGTACCTACCTGATTGTCTTTAATAGATTAATGTTTATCATTATCAACATCTTTAATCAGAATGTGTGATAAAATACTTAAATTCTGGTGCGATTCAATATTGAATTGATTCTCGGTGTAGTAAAATATCGTAACTATATGATGTTGTTTGCTCCAATTTTCTAAACCAGATTTGGCCCAATTTGATTTTTTTGTTAAGTTGGTTCTTTTGACAGTTAAAAATAATAAAAATAAAATTTCATATTCCTCATTCTCAGTAAACCCATTCATTTAATACAAATATCACGAAGTGCATAAAAAAATATTGGGCCACCATGTTTAGTAGTCGACCATATTTAGAATGATGACTAAACGTGTAAGAACGCATATATCAATCAACCTAATCGGTTGGGGATAACTGTTTTAAAAATAATTTTCAAGATTTGACCCATACCTACATAAAAGCTTGTTAAAATACCAATAATGAAACAGTGCCTGGGCCGGCAGGGAGCGTAACTGCAGTGCAGTATATTATTTTATCACAACAGTATGTATTTACCAATGATATTCAAATAAACAGATACGTTATACACTCACAAAACAATTGAAAAAGTGTTCCGCGCAGCAGCGGCAGCACACATAAACACTTTTCATTCATATGACATTTCACTACAAGTCGAAAGGGATGGCTTTATAAAATCAACAAGAAAAATAGACAGCTAGTGTTTGTCACTTGCGTGTGAATGTAAACAAACATTATTCTGACCACCAATGTTGTTATCTTTTTCTAACCTCCAAATATCAGAACATTAGAAAAAAAAAAAAACAAATCGTGGCGTATTGCGTACTTACATATGGTATGAGATCCCTTCTGTTTTATGTACTTTGGTATCATAATTGGTACAATTTCTAATACTCACGATGGCATTGTTTTTATTTTATTTCAACAAAGCCTATCGTTCTTCGTCATGCGTGACATAAACTAAAGACAGGTCACAATTGTGACCTATTCGAGTCTTCACAATGCGCGCGCTCATAACATATCTGTTTATTTGAATATGATTGGTATTTACGCATTTGTTAATGGTAACACTGAGTAACATGCATGATTAGGTTTAGCGTCACAGATCAAATAACTTCCTCGATTGTATAGTGATTGTAACTTCATAAGTTGTCCTCTAATGAGAAGAACGGTGTTGGGATCTAACTCTCCATGTGCTGGGTTTTGTACGGTTTTCAATAGTTGTAGTGATATGGTTGATTTTCACTTTGATTCTCTCAATAAGCATAAAATTAAATTACTGAACTGTTTAACAGATTTTTTGTAAATGTTTTTGGAATGTGTGTACTTTTTGAGATTATTATGGTTTTAATATTTAGCATAATTATGTAAAGAATATAGAGTTATATTATTTTACTAAGTTTCACATCATCACATCACATCATCAGCCTATTAATGTTCCCATTGCTGGGACACAGGCTTCCTCTCTGTGAGAGGGGATGGGCCATAATCCACCACGCGGGCCCAGTGCGGGTTGGTGGATGTCACATGCCTTAGAATTTTTGGTTCTAGGACATGCCGGTTTCCTCACGATGTTTTCCTTCACCGTTTTGAGAGCAGTGGTGATGAAATAATTTACACAAAGTAAAGCGCCTGCCTGGGCTCGAACCCACGACCTACAACTTGTAAATCGCAGCAGTGGTGGCCCAGTGAGCAGTGGTGGCCCAGTGGTATCGGCCGCGATTTACAAGTTGTAGGTCGTGGGTTCGAGCCCAGGCAGGCGCTTTACTTTGTGTAAATTACTAAGTTTACATGTAAAATATGTGGCTTACAGCTAACATAGTTACTTATTATTGTTATTTTTATTCATGTGGTGTAACTTTAAGTAATTGTTACACTGTGTAGAGCTATACGCATGTCTTATTTTTGTTTGTAGATTAGTGTAAACAATTGTTCGTAGACCTAATAATTAAAATAAAAGCAACCAGGGTCGGGGAGTGTTATTCGGTTTTCGTAGCAACCCGG
The DNA here is from genome assembly GCA_964057195.1 of Orthosia cruda. Taxonomy (NCBI): domain Eukaryota; kingdom Metazoa; phylum Arthropoda; class Insecta; order Lepidoptera; family Noctuidae; genus Orthosia; species Orthosia cruda. The sequence goes on from OZ059835.1 coordinate 41,751,975, forward strand.
AGTTCGTGTTTTTGCCCGGTTAGTGGCAAAAGACACGCCCGCTTTTACATGGGACTTAGACATAACCGGTGAATAGGGTATTTTAATATATATGAGAAAAATCTATAAATATATTATTGAGATAGTTTAGGAAAAGTTAGTTTTAGTTCCTAAAATAACAAAATAAATATAAAATCTAGTTTTTTTTATCGCCATGAAATATGATATAGTAGCCGTCATGTTATTCCGTCATACGCCTGTGGGGTAAACTGTCAACTGTCAACTGATCGTCGTATCGGCGCATTTGTTTACACAGCCAACCGACGTCATGTGACCACAGAACAATTATTGGCGTCCACTGCGTCCAGCGTTTTCGTCGAACTACGCGCGAAAGGACATGGCCAGAATTTGTATGGAGCTGTGCCCTAACAAAAAATATTCATGTACATTGACATACAGTACGTCGTAATAAAGCATAAAGGTATGGCTTTCCAATAGTTTTTGTTTTATGATCAGAGAAGAAGCGAGAGACACTGTATAAAGCAGGGACTGAATTACCCAAAAATTAAGGTACCTTAAAATTTCGGTATGACGTCATACCGTTAAATAAGGGTTACCGAAATATTTTGATATTGTTATTTTTTTCAGTAGCGGAATTTTGAGGTTTGAAATGCATACCGGTATATTTCGGTAGAAGTACTATAACCTTTTATAAATATTTTGGTAGCGGTACCTTACCTTAATAAATAGGGGTTTTCTTTGACGCACCGCCTCGCCACTCTGTCTGTCGACTTGTCGTGTTATTATAACTCAGTCGGTATTGGTTTTTATTTCCGATCGGAAGGACACGACTGTGGCCGGACTAAGCCGAGTGCCTACCTAAGGTTTTCTTACGTTTCTCTGCTTTCTTTTGATTTGTTTCTATGCTATTTTCTAAAATGCATATTAGTTAGGTACCTACACTACCTACGTCCCTCTAATAGGTTAATTTAGCAACATTACAATATTGGAATACATGACAGTTACATGCCTGTAACTTGTATAAAAGTGTGCTAGTAGCTTGCATGCCAATGTGCCATAATAACTTCTGTTTGGTTAATGTCATATTGGCATATATGCAAGCTACTTGCACATATTTATGCCAGATACAGGCATGTGTATTTTTATCCATACTCTATTAACCACGTCGGTAGGTAGTTGATTTCGACTAGGTACCTAACTAAGAGGACCCATAAGCAAGCTTACCTACTGGCAATTTGCGAACGTTGGCGTGGCATGTGGTTTAGTAGGTAGGTATATAATGTAGGTAGGTGCATTTATCTTACAAAGGTCACAACATGCATGACAGGCCCGCGGAGCGCCCCGGAGCCGGACTCCAGCTTCATTTCCCTTAATTTTTACATCTTTAAATATTTTGGGCCCAGTAGGTGGACACGCCAAGCTAGGCCTAGCTAAGTGCGAAACCGGTTGAGTGCTGCTCTATGGGTGCGAAACGTGGAAGGTCACAAAGGATACAAAACAAAACATCTAACGCCAATTCAAAGTTTTCGTTTTTCAACCACTGTCTTCGTCGCATGGTCGCATTCTCGGTATTTACTGGCCCGCGACTATCTCCAACGTAGAGATTTTGGAGAAATGCCACGAGAGCCCGATCGACCACTAGATCAAGCGTCGCAAGTGGAGATAGATTGGCCACAAGCTCCAAAGGGGTCTCGATCACAGACCCAAACAAACTTTGGACTGGAATCCCCAAGGGAAAAGAAAGCTTGGCCGTCCCCATCAAACCTGGCGTCGCACCATGTTGGCAGAAGCGACGAGCGGAATGACGTGGAGCGAGGTGAAGCGCGGGGAGGAGTAGCCTTTGTACATGTACTTTATTATCACATGTATGTAATGTTGTTTTTAGTATACAATAAATAATAAAGAATCGTGAAGCTCAAGACCAATCGCGATGGTGGATATTTGTAGACGCCCTCTGCCCTTTTTTGTTAACCTTCAAAAAGCGCCAGGACTGCGCAGCACGTGATCACTGTGCCACCGTCTTTCCTGGATTCACTTGGTGGGTGGACAGTCTCCAGTCTGAGCGCCCATGACCCCGGAATCCCGCGTGCTTATAATGCAGGGAGGGTTTCGACGTTTTAGGCATCGGGGCGATTGGCTTTCCGGCTCCTTCTTTTCCGAGTGGGATCGGCCCTATCACGACCCCGCTCGGCGGTTTTCTTCTGGACCATCACGGTCTCATCGAAGGAGGCCATTTTCCTTAAGTTTTCTATCTCTGCCAGCATGACCCACACCACTGCTAGAAAAGACAGGTCTCGCCCGATCCTGGCGACTAAGAACTGCCGCTCAGAGGCCCACTGGGCACTCCTCGAGCATGTGCTGTGCAGAGTCAAGGTCGCCTCCACAGTGGTGGCAATTTGCCGTGGTGTCTCGCCCAGTCCTATTCAGATATTCACCGAAGCAACCGTGCCCGGGCAGTACCTGGCTGAGCCTGTAGGAGATGCGTCCCTCTCTTTTCAGCAATGCTTCAAAGTGCGGCAGGACGGCTTCGACAACGTGCTTGTGTAAAAATTGCAGCTGCTGTAGCCGCTCGCACCACCGCTCGAGTAGCGCGTGTCACTGTTCCTGCCGTCTCTGCCTAAATACAGCAATTTCTGGCTAGCGCGCCAGAAATCGCTGTATTTAGCAGAGTCACAATTCTGGCGGATGCCGCAAATTCGGTTGTAAACCCTCGCTTCCATATCCGCCAGAATATCTAGCAGAGGAAAGCGTGCCAGGAGTGTTGCCGCCTCAAAGGATATCTTTCCGTAACCTCATGCGATACGAATGACCATTTTCCGCTGCAGACTATTTAGTCCTGCAGCGTCGGACACCTGACAGTCTGCTTGACCAAACAGGCGTCCCATTAAGGGCCATCGATCGCATGACACTGCGTAAAGGCGGTGAAATTCTTTTCAAGGTCCCGCTAAGTTGAGTAGTAGTGTCGCGTATGCAAAGCACCCACTGCCTTTTCAACGCGAGGGACTTGCAGGCGCTGGAAATGCTCTTCGAAGCCCCACCAACCATCCAGGGTTAGGCCAAGACAGTTAATGTATCAACCCACCTGGGCTTGCGCATCTCCAACTGTCACTGACAAGCTGGGCAGCTATCTGCCCCTCTCCAGTTTATGGAAACATAGCCTCAGTTTTATGAGGCGCTATCTACAAACCCAGCTCGCAGATCGACGCCAAGACTGTTGCCACCCCGAGCTCGGAAAACTGGATGGTCTCGTCGAAGATGTCCCTGCCGGCTAACACCAGGGTTTTGTCTGCGTAAATAACGATATTAACGCCGGTCGCCGGGTCGGTCCACACAAAGGATCAAATCGTATGCAAGATAGTCATCGTCATCATCATCGTTTCAGCCGTAAGACGTCCACTGCCGGACATAGGGTTATGGATGTCAAATAGGCAGTCCTTTCATGTAAAATACTAGTACTCAGCTGTATCCAGTTACACTGAAAGAAGAGCCCAACCTCTTCTTTCTTTCTATTTAGTTGGGAACAAGGCATTTTTCATCTCGCCTGATGGCAAGCTATGATGTGGTCGACGGTGAAAAACGTTTGCCTAAAATTAACTTAAAGACCACAAGGTTGCAGCTTTCAGGAAACCAAGACTCCGGCAGGGAATTCCACTCCTTAGCTATGCGCATAATGAAAGTATTCGCAAAACGCTTTGTACGTATGGGTGGGAATGGTGGGATGTCCACCATGTACCGGTGGCGCATTGCCGTACGTCTTGTTGTCCGATGATGTAAAGGGCCAGGCGGAATCAAATTGTACAGTTCCATCGCACACTCTCCGAAATGTAACCGCTATAAAACCGACAGACTGGCCACTCGGCGTCGATGTTCAATCCTCTGGAGCTTTGAGGCGACCAGTGCATCGTTGCCGATAAGCCTCTTGGCCCGTTTGTCAATCGACTCATGTGCATCAAGTTGATATTTGGCAGATCCGTCCCAGAGGTGAGAGCAGTACTCCCTGCATGACCGAACTTGCGCTTTATAAAAGTTGAGCAGCTGTTCAGGCGTGAAGTACCGTCTCACCTATACAAGGATCCCCAACTTTTTAGGAGCCAACTGAGCCTTTGCCTCAATGAATGGACCAAAATTGAGGGTTGATGTTAACGTAACACCAAGAAAGTCGAGATGGTCCGTTATCGGCATGGTTACACCACGGAAAGATGGATTCGAGTGGAATAGGCTCTTTTTTGCGGCAAAAAGACACGCCTGAGTCCAATCAGCATTGAAACTGTCTGGTTTGGCATCGCCCCATTCGGAGACTGCCTCCAAAGACAGGTTCAAGCGCTCAACCAAGGCCTCCCCAGTAGCCCGTGCGCCGGACACGTATCTCTCAGCAACTCCTGAGTGACTCCTGCGTTAATACCTAACTGACCGGACGAGTAGCCATCGATAACCACTCGGATGGACCGATTCCTCAGGAAGTCAGCAATCCAGTCACACAGACCACTAGGCAGACCGAAGGAAGGAAGTTTACCAATAAGGCTCTCATATCAGACCCTATCGAAAGCCTTCGAGATGTCAAGGAAGACAGCAAGCACATCCCCGTGCCTCTCGTTGACCTCACTACAGCCCAGTTGACCGATTTCGGCGGAAGCCGTATTGGTTGTCACTGAGGATGTCGTTGTCTTCTAGGTATGGAAGGAGCTTATTGTTCAGCACATGTTTCATACTCTAGGCTAGACAGATTGATTGATTTCATGTCAGTAAACATAATTAAATAATAATTTAATTTAACTCAAACATAGCCTCCGATAACTATTAATCCTATTTTCTGCCTTTGCCTAGTGTGGCGGACCACACTCGCAGACAGCGCAGTTTAAAAAAAGTCCCAGTAGTTTTTTGGGTCCCAGTCCAACGCTGATTTAAGTTGATGAACAATCAGAGTATCAGCGATCTGTTACACGGCCGACCCCATAGAACTTTAAAAAAAAAACTATTTTCTACCAAACCACTTATTTATTCACAAAAACCCACAATTACACTTTTGATTAAAGTTCTATTTAATAGTACACGAAAATACACCAACCGAAATAACGACTTTCTATAATCTCTTGTATCTCTCGAGATAAGTCTAACGAATTTGGGTTTACGCGACGGCTTCCAGAATCTAACTAACTAAATTAATATTAAAATTCCGCTAATGTGCGATAACTGCAATTCAGCATTGGCTTTGCAATGAAAACTGAGACTTTAACTAGAGAATGCAAAAGTCGGCTATATTGCCTCGTAATAAGGGTTGTAACAGATCGACAAAATAAAAACGTATTGCGCGGCACACAGTCGGCAACGAACATAGAGTTGAGTAAAAGAGTAGATTCAGCAAACAAATTGTACACTGTTCTAACGTGTTCGACATCCCCGCGCACCCGCGCCGCGCCCCTCGCATATTTTTCGGTACCGAAATTATTTTAAGGTTAAACCGTTATTTAGCTCTACCTTTATTTATAAAGGTATCGGTATAGCTCTACCTTTATTTTAAAGCGGTACCGATATTTTTTGAGGTATCTTAACCTATAACCGTAACCGCTTTCAGTCCCTGGTATAAAGGAAACAAAAAAAATGCCTTATCATTTTGAATAGCAATGATGTCGCTAACTAACAGTTTAAGTGACAGTTGACAGTGACATTTGACAATGACAGTGACATTTGACAATGGCAGTGACATTTGACAGTAGCATTAGACAGTGACAGTTGACATTAAAAGATGAGTTGAGCGCCTTTCAGAATTTAGAAAATGTACGATAGATAAACACTCTCACTGCCGGTGTGCAGACTTTCGAAGCGCAATTCTATGAAAATGCATTCATAGAATTAAGCTTCGACAGTCAGCTAGTGAAGAAACAGTCAAAGATCAAAATACCATTATCGTTATCCCATTGATGTAACTATATTGGTCTGTCCTTTGAAATATTGTTTTAGGGCTTGCCGCGATAGCGTAGAAGAGCTTCGTCGTCTACTTATATTACTGGACATTATGACTTCCTCATAGCAAATAAGCAAAAAATATACAAATAGGATATGCAATAAAACACGAACATAGAACTTGAATGTTTTATTTAGGTATTTAATTAAATACCGTAATTAAGTACATACATTTGCTTAAAAATATCTACATCTAAATATTTTACAGAACACATTTTAAGAAAAACATCATCACTGCAATTACTCAGACAAGACACATTTTCAATTACCAAGCCTATTCATCTTCAAATACCAATAAAATGTTATCAAGAAATGAGGCTGGTGCCGTTATATTTGCTTGATGCCTGGCCCAGCCCAAATACCATAATAGCGTCATGACATGGCAACAACATCCAACAGTCCGATTTCCAACAAGGCAGCTACAACAATAGCCTAAAATGGCATCCAAAGGATTGGGTGGCCCCAATGGCTCCCTGTCAAACAAAATATACGAAAAATATTTTTTCCTGTTAATATGCCGAGACTTTATTCTCCCCCTCAAAAGATAAGGGCTATTGCCACGCACTTGTGCAATCATATTTTGGGCATTTTGCAATTCTGGACATACTTCCACTTCGTAAATACCATTATTCCTAACATGTTCTCCATAGTATGAACGGGCTTGCTTTACTTGATAAGGCCCAAGGGACACTAACATTAATTGCTCATAAGTAAATTGAGGGAAATTCTCTAAGTCAGGTATATTTGCATCAATTCTTTGAAACATTACTCGCCGTCTATTAAGATTTTCTTCAGCAACATACTCAGCTAAAAAATTACGGGCGTGCAAGTAATGCCTAACTCTATTTATAATATCTGGAGCATCAGTCCTGTCTATGATTAGTGGATGGAATCTGTTGATGAGGGCTGCACCAATTTTAAAATCGGTCATTAAATGCTTAGATGCAACATTAAAAAAATCTTGTCTGAATAATTTGTAATCACGCTTGAAGCGACCATTTACCACCTCTACCACCCATCTACACAATGTGACACATCGGCTTTTGTTAGCCTGCATAGTTGTTAGTTGTTGTTGACCTGGGTCAACAGTTTCAGGCTTATGAATTCTATAATTGCAATACTCTAATAAGGGTATCGCATCCCTAAACCCTCTATCCAAAATAAAAACATCATTTTGCCTGTAGAAAGTCCTCATGGGGCTTTCGGGATTTTGAAATAAATCAGTCATAATATCTGCATCAGTTTGTGTGGCAGCATAAGGCCCTACAACATCTACTATATGACCATCTGTGCATACTATCATGAATGGTTTAACCAAGTTTTCATATTTGTGAAGACTGTAAGTTTGTTTCTGATAGAGATAGTTGGCACTTTTTTGAATATATATATAAGTCCCATCACAAACTGAAATAGCGGGCCTGGCTTCTATTGGAAGTTCTTGATTGCCATATAATGCATTAGGAATAGCTAGATTTCTTTCTGCTATTTGCTGTGGTGTTATATGCTCTAATCCAATGTGCCTTGGTACAAAATGTTCGCTTAAACATGACCTTACTTTGTTCATGTGTGACTCTAATGTTGATCGGGACATGTTAAATAGTGAGGCCAGCCTTCGATTACTCTCTCCAGTTCGAAGTTTAATTAAATAAATGGCTAATGCAGTTTTCGGTTCACTAACTAGATTTTCCATAGGAATTTCATTATACAATGCTAAAAAATCTGTCACTGTAAGTCCCGTCCAATAGTGACAAATGTGATGTGGCATTTGATCCACATTATTAAAATCAAAAGTCACTGGATCTCTTTTAAGAAGTCCTATTAAATCTTCTGACTGCTGAACCGTAAAATAAGACGAGGTATTTGTGTTCTCAGGTAATAAATGCCACTCATTAGCAAATAAATGCACCTCACATACTCGGCACCTTATGGGAACATAATAATTGTGTTCTTTAAGCAAAATTACCTTAATAAAAGTAGGAATTAAATGGCCTGATTGATTTTGACACATCCTAAAAATACAATGGCTAGAAGTATTCGGAGCACGTTTGTAACTAGGCAGATAATTCATTTGGCCAATCCTTCCTGCTTCAGGTGGATTATCAGCTGGAGGAGGAGGCGGTGGTGGATCATGTGCAACTCTAGGATTACCAGCTGGTGGAGGAGGCGGTGGTGGATCATGTGCAACTCTAGGATTAGCAGCTGGTGGAGGAGGCGGTGGTGGTTCATGAGCAACTCTAGGATTACCGGCTGGTGGAGGAGGCGGTGGTGGTTCATGTTGCTCTCTAGGATTAGCGGCTGGTGGAAGTGGAGGTGGTCCCGGCAATTCGGTTTCATTTTCCTCTAGTTCTTCAACCTGTCTTTGTGTATTCAGTACTAAGTGCCTATTAGCTCGCATCCAACAGGGATGACATGCTTGCAGATTTGTCCTCCGATTCTGTAACAATCATCATTAATTATTAAAAAGTATTTGCTTGACCTGACTGACCCTCAAGTCACCCAGATCTTACACAGATGTTCTGAAAAAATCAGGAGCTCTGATTAACTTCTGGAGGGAGGTGGGCTGGTTGTGATAACCATCAAACGGCTGCCATGGCCCACACACATTGGTCCAACTGAGTGACTAAGTGCGGAAACCAAACCCTCCTAACATAGAACATAGAAATAATTCACTTTATCATGGGAACACTGAATAATAAATTGGCAGCAGCCGGGGCAAAATATAAGTTCAACAGCTCACACTAACCTGATTGTGGGCTTCCCATGAGAAGAAAATATCGATTAATGGACTGTTTTCTTCAAGGGAGTGGTGTCGCACTGAGTAACGCCTCCCCATAACAGAGCATCCACAACCAATACACACCATTGGATAGCCCAGAACTCTGCTAGGTGTACCTTCTTCCGAGCATTGGTTTATCAATACATAACATGCATTACAAATCAATCCATCAGAAGGAAGCTGAAAAAAAATGAAATATTGTACTTAGTATGTAAGTAATACGAGATTTTTAAGTTATGCTAACACTCTTTAAGATTATGGCACATAACTGTTTAAAATGGCAGGTGAAGTTTGTAAAATATGAAAATAATGACTTACTACGTCGTACATACCTCTTGTATAGATAACCATTCAGTCAATGTATTTTGTAACTGCGGTGTTAAAGATGTTACAATATGCCTTCGCATTCGAGTAGTGGCCACACTACAATTCAGGCACCTTGACATCATGAAATCGTGAGCGTCCGAATCCAACCAAACAAGTCCAATATACACAGCACTAATATTCACGAAGAAGCGAAAACGAAAGTCCGACAAACGATAGCGTAGGGTCAAGCTAAAATATAAAACAGAATAACAAAATAGAACAGTAATACGTGACAATAAACAGTGATACGATCAACGCAAAACTGCACCACAGATTAGACAGCACCAGTGCAGTGCGCGCGCTTAGAAACGTCAAAATGACTAGGACGTTCGGATACACACTGGAACATATTGTCGATGTCGATCACAGATGTCGATGCATTAATCATTATGGTGACGCGCGGCAGCATGAAAAATGGTGTCTGCGATATTCATAAAATCTTAACTTTTATTTTAGAGGTATTTATCGTAGCAAAACAATTCATGCTGTTGTAGTTGTATTATATTTTAATCTGACCTTCAGGCGTACTTCAGAATCAGTGTTTGTCTTACTCGTGTATCCAAACGCAAATGCATTGCATACAATCCGCTCAAAAACAATTAACATACATATTTTTTGGAATTTTTTGTCGCCTGTTCTAGAGAAATGTAATTGTTGCGTTTAATTTTAATTTATTTTACAAATAATTTTCAAATATAAAGAATTACTGTACATTTACGTATTCTAAATTGATTCCAGGGCAGAATCTGGCCATGTCCTTTGAAAATGTAAATTTTTAACCCATTTTTATGGCACTGTAACACTATAGAATTTAATTGAGACACTTTTTAAAAATGGGTGTAATATCCTATTGTGGATGTATTATATGTACTTAAATTTGGCTAACCCTTTGAGAAATACAGACGTAATATTCTCGCCATACTTCTGGGCCACCCTGAAGTTGGCTTTCCGAAACTCAATGTACGAAACAGTGCTGTTTTCTATGAGATTTACTATTGCTGCGACTGCGCAGCCATTGTAGCCAACTTCCGGCCAAGAATTTTGGCGAGAACTATAGAAAAGTTATGTCACACTAGTTTTTCTCGTGACTTCGCGGTTAAAATTTCCATTATTTGCCGTTGATTTTTGGCGCGGGGAGGGTGCGGGGAGGAAGGGGGAGGTTTGACTACCCCCCTGTACCATCCCCACCACTCGGAGCCCCATGGTTATGGAGATATCCATGGTTAAAGTTTTCAGGTTAGAATAAAAAAAATCAACTTACAAAAATATAATTTATTAGTGAGGTAAAAAAATAGAATTAGTCCTAGAGCGAGCGAAGCGAGCTCAGGGCAACCCGACACGGATAGGTTAGTTTCGAAGGAGATGACGGGAGCTAAAGTGAGCGACCAAAGCGAGCGACGACACGGGAGCGACTTCGCTCCCGTGGCCCACCCCACAGGATCCGTATTTTTTTTTGTGATAAAAAGTAGCCAATGACACTCAACGAGCACTTGCGTGATTAGCTTTTTATTGAAGAAAGAATTTTTTAAATCGGACCAGTACTTCCAGAGATACGATTGAAACAATTGTTTGGGAATAGGAAGCAAATAGAAGCAATATGGAAGCAATTCTTGGGCATAAATTCAACGTTAAATACGCCAAGTGACCGTCCATCCTGACGGACACGATTTAACCATTACAAACAAACATTAAATTTTACCTGTTTGATATATTAAAATAGAAGTTAAAAAAATATATGTTTACAGGCTCGCGTTTGGCCACTATCTCACCTGATGCTAAGCAAAGATGTGGTTGACGGTGTAGCACGCTTGCCTAGAAGTAACCTATTCAATCGTGACTTAAAGACCCGAGGTTGTAGCTATACCAGCAGAGAATTCAACTCCTTAGCTGTACGCCCAATGAAAGTATTCCCAAAACATTTAGTGCGTACGGTATGTAACTCGCGGATACAAAGCTTGCCAACTATTTGTGATAGTTGTAGTAGCAACAGAACAGACTGTCAATGCCAGAACAATGACCATCCGACTATATTCACGAGCGAGGACAAGTAAAGCAGGAAAACTAAAATAGTCGAATGTTTGTATAATATAACAACAACATGTGGTCACTTCTATTAATAGCACCATGAGTTTATTCATACTTTGTTCGTTTTATGAATGAAAATGCAGGTAGTCGGAAAAATTATTGCTAGAATTTATTTCTGTACACATGCTATTTTGTACTATATCATCTTATTCTTATTTTAGTTTATCGTAACATAAATTATTATTTTAAACTATTATGTAAACGACAAAATTTAAAAGAATTCTATGAAAAAATATCGAAACTAACAGCTGATCATTCAAATCAAATTCCACGATTTTTTTAAATCATGCTTCATTTAAAAGAACTCAGTTTTCCTTCGATTGTACACGCACGTCGCACAGCACTAGCATTTGTCAGCGGCTTCGCCCACGTGACTCTCGAAAATTATCATAAAGAAACGTACCTACTGCCGCGATAAAAAGCCCTATGTCCTAATCCAGGCCAAGGTCGTTACTGTGTATTTGGGCAATGAATGCCATCCACTTAACTGTGTTGTAATCAACTAAGTGGCGCGAGACTTGTGTTCCACTTTATCATAATAGCATGGTATCCCTTCTTCCGTCCTTCTAAACTCTCCATATAGGTTCATGGCCGTTCAGTGGCGTAGCTCCGAAAGTTCAAAGTGGTGCAATGCACCGGGGACCCGAGGGTCCCCAATACTGCGTGCGTTGGCTGTGCCTTTTGACCAGCCCTAGTCTTTAAAGCCCCAATCTCCAAAAGAGGATTAGCATAATATTTTTTTAAATATCGTGGTGCGGGCGCCGTTTCATCTAAAATATATTTCTTTACTAATTTACTGCCTAGATTTTGCAGAAGAATATTGAAACAGCTTTCCCGCTTTATCTGAAACATCTTTCTTTACTAATTTGCTTCCTAGATTTTGCAGAAGAATATTGAAACAGCTTTCTGACATTATATCTATCTATTTTTCTGATATATGGAATTGTTTAATTAATTATTTGTATAAATTAATGAATTGACCTCCTCATCATCATCTTATTAATGTTCCCACTGCTAGAACACAGTCCTCGTCTCTATGGATTTTCCTTCTATTTCCCTTAATTTCCATGCTACATGCACCTATTATTTTTTTCATCATGCTGCTTTCTGCAATGGCTATCATCGCTACTTCGGTATTATCACACACGTTTTGCCTGAAGATCCGTAGAAAACTGAGTACATGTGTGAATTGAAGCACTGCTGCATCACTATAGCACTGATACGGACGTGTACGGACCCTTTGCCGGACATGTGACTTGGCTCAGTAAATCGGCCTAAGTAGCAAAAATTACTATTATTTCTGAATAAATGATCTAGGGCACTTTGCACTAAGGCCCCTCGACCATGGAGTTACGCCACTGTCACCGTTTGACTCGCTCTTGTATCAATGAGCGTCTAGCCAACTTTCTTGTTGACAAAGTACTTACCTATATTGGTTTGAAAATATTGCTTATTTATTTTTTTGAATTAAGACGGTTAATCGAAATTGTTGACAAATTGGGATGTAAGGAGGGGAAACTGGAAAGCACACAGCACACAACATTATCATCATTTTAGTCAAAACACGTCCACTGGTTGACATAGGCTTCCCCTAACTATTACCACATCGATTCGTCCCATGCGACTCGAATCCAGCGGATTCCCGTAACCTTAAGCAAGTCATCGTCAAAAAAGTAGGAGCCCTTCCACAGTACCTACACATTTATTTTGTGGTTCGTTTAAGATATAGATAACTTTGCCCAACGATGTTCGGCGCGGCGCGGCTCAGTATGCAGGCAGCCCGCACCTGCGTCGGTCACAATAAAAAAAGTAGTGCTTTTAAAGTTTTAACGGTCGTGAAACAATTTAAATCTCAAAGCATGGAAAACATTCCTCAACCACCACTCAAGGAACTTCTTCCTAGAATCGCCAGAGAACAACACTTCGTCGATTATGATTTAGATGTTACACCAATATCGAGCGGAGGAGCAAATTATACGGGTAAATTGTACAATGCGACCATCTCGGAGGGTTCCAGGAAACTGCACTTGTTCGCCAAGGTAGCAACATTACCGAAGGCGATGCGAGGAAACGAAGTAAAGATTTACATTACAGAACGATACTATTATAGAAAACTCGTCGGGATTTACGAAAGGCTACAAAACGATCAACTCGTGCCGGATGAACATAAGCTGGTTCCCCCAAAATATTATGGAAGCATCCCCAAAGAATGTGAGGAAACGCTGGTGCTTGAGGACCTGGTAATGGACGGGTACATGCCTTATGACAGATTCAGTTCAGTAGACTGGCCATATGCAAAATCAGCAGTTGAAGTGTTGGCGAAGATGCACGCCCTCTCCTTCGCGCACGCCAAATATTACCCGGAGAACTTTAAGAGAGTTTTGCAGGACCTTAAATTCACGGATGATACTTTGCAGCGTAATATGATAACCCTGATACCTCGCGCTATTCAACTTATTAATGAGGAGCACAGAGATAAAGTGGCGAGGTTCTACGAGTACGAGTACGATCCAGAAACGTATGAAGCTAAATACAAGTCAAGCCGGCAAACAGTAGTGACACATGGCGACTACAGACCGAGTAACTTGATGCATAAGTATCTTAGCGTAAGTAGATTTGCTATTATTTTACGACACATACCAACCATTGATGTAATCCGCCTTTACGATTATAAAGAAAACCTTGTTTTATTCGGTACCATAATTGTATGTTGTTCTACCCACTAGAGTTGACCAATCAATTCTTGACAAAAGCCGTTGCGAGTTTAAAATAGCACAATAAATTTGAGCTATGGGATCAATTTGAGTAGGTACCCACAGATGAATTAAAAACTTTGATTTAACCGTTGCTATCTTTGGAAACAAAATAAATACAAACACATAATTTTGTCACAAACGAAAAGTAGATTCGAAACTGATGTTCTACTATATATCCAATCACCTCCTTCCATTTGAGTTATCTTTAAGAGCTGACTGCGTTGCCCAATGGCTTATAACCACTGGCCACGGGCGTATCCAGCATTTGCTTAGGGGTGGAGCAAAAGTCTGTCGGGACCCAGGGTGGCAAAAACAAACAGGGTCTCTCGATCCGGTACGCATGTCATGTCAAATGAAAGAGCGATTCGCTCACGTGATCAAAACATTTCTGTACCCATCTTGTAGTTTTTTTCTTCAACAGTAAACTTTTAGTTACGAGTCAGAGTGAAGGGAGCAGGCTGTCCCATCTGCCCCACCCTGGCACGACTGCTACTGCCGACTTTGCAAGCGTTCATGACAAACTTCGTCGACTACGGCTGCAAGCCGAGTACAAAATATAAGGGATTGATCACGTGGGATTTCGATATCGTTTGGCAATCCCACACATATTTGAAATTTTTCCAATCGCTATTGCATTGCTTTCGTCGGTGTGCGCCTGTTGCGTTATATGTACGTTGTACTTGTTTTAGCTGATCCATAATGATGTTACAGTTAATTTTAGGTAGTTACATTTTTATTGTTGCAAAAAGCATGATGAAACATTTTCTTCCTCATACTTCAACTACAACTTTGAGTCAACAATATTTCATAATAAAAAAAAAAAATTACAAAAAAAATCTACCGATTTCCAACTAAAAACACTACAAAGTGAAAAATAACTTTCTTTTTCGAAGTCGGTGTCTTTGGTAGGTACCAATTTTTTTTGTTATGGACACCGACTTCGAAAAAGAAAGTTATTTTTCACTTTGTAGTGTTTTTAGTTGGAAGTCGGTAGATTTTTTCTGTAAAATAGTTTTTTTATTTTACACTTTTAGTTGTACCTTTAGTAAGGTAGGTACTTATAATGCCAGAATAGATTACCCGAATACCATGAACATAACCGGCGAAATGAGAGTGTACCAAGCTAAACTGTACACATCTGCGTACCTCTTATAGTGTACTGCCGTGATGTTATGTTATGAAATGGTGTAAACAATAAACAGACATGCGATTGCAGCAATCCCGAGAGATTTGCCGTTATTTATTGAAAAGTTCTGTTGTATATCTCCGAAGTTCTTCATGAGATCTTTACCAAATTAAAATGGGACCAATTTCGGAACATACTCTATCAAACAAAAAAAGAATTTTCAAAATCGGTTCACAATTGACGGAGATATCGGTCAATTTGAAATTATCGGTTCAGAATGGTATATCGAGAACGTGTCTGACCTAAGTTTACTGGCCGAAGCCGGAGTCGAAGGTTGAATGACCCCAAGAAAGTTCGGTCGGACACTGAACCTTCGCCTTTTTGTGATTTTTACAATCTTGACAGATATGTTACAACAACCGACTTCCAAAAAAAACATTGCAAATTGAAGTTATTTTTCACATTGTTTAGTGTTTTTTTTTATGGTAGTCAGTAACTTTTTTTTGTAAAAAGTTTTTTGTTTTTGTACATAATGAGCAAGTTAAATATAAATAAGGTAAATATAAAATGCGCAAAGTTATGCCAGAATATATTACCCGAATAACATAAAGCTTAAACCTAACCGGTGAAATGAGAGTGTACCTACCTAGCAGGGTGAACTGTACACATATGTGAACATCCTCCTTTTTGAAATCGGTTAAAATACGGTGTTTGCAATAATCCGGTGACATAAATATAAAACAGTGTTTGCAATAATCCGGTGATATAAATATAATACGGTGTTTGCAATAATCCGGTGACATAAATATGATACGGTGTTTGCAATAATCTGGTGACATAAATATAATACGGTGTTTGCAATAATCCGGTGACATAAATATAATACGGTGTTTGCAATAATCCGGTGACATAAATATGATACGGTGTTTGCAATAATCTGGTGACATAAATATAATACGGTGTTTGCAATAATCCGGTGACATAAATATAAAACAGTGTTTGCAATAATCCGGTGACATAAATATAATACGGTGTTTGCAATAATCCGGTGACATAAATATGATACGGTGTTTGCAATAATCTGGTGACATAAATATAATACGGTGTTTGCAATAATCCGGTGACATAAATATAATACGGTGTTTGCAATAATCCGGTGACATAAATATGATACGGTGTTTGCAATAATCTGGTGACATAAATATAATACGGTGTTTGCAATAATCCGGTGAAATAAATATAATACGGTGTTTGCAATAATCCGGTGACATAAATATAATACGGTGTTTGCAATAATCCGGTGACATAAATATAATACGGTGTTTGCAATAATCCGGTGACATAAATATGATACGGTGTTTGCAATAATCTGGTGACATAAATATAATACGGTGTTTGCAATAATCCGGTGACATAAATATAATACGGTGTTTGCAATAATCCGGTGACATAAATATGATACGGTGTTTGCAATAATCTGGTGACATAAATATAATACGGTGTTTGCAATAATCCGGTGAAATAAATATAATACGGTGTTTGCAATAATCCGGTGACATAAATATAATACGGTGTTTGCAATAATCCGGTGACATAAATATAATACGGTGTTTGCAATAATCCGGTGACATAAATATGATACGGTGTTTGCAATAATCTGGTGACATAAATATAATACGGTGTTTGCAAATACGGTGTTTGCAATAATCCGGTGACATAAATATAATACGGTGTTTGCAATAATCCGGTGACATAAATATAATACGGTGTTTGCAATAATCCGGTGACATAAATATAATACGGTGTTTGCAATAATCCGGTGACATAAATATAATACGGTGTTTGCAATAATCCGGTGACATAAATATGATACGGTGTTTGCAATAATCTGGTGACATAAATATAATACGGTGTTTGCAATAATCCGGTGAAATAAATATAATACGGTGTTTGCAATAATCCGGTGACATAAATATAATACGGTGTTTGCAATAATCCGGTGACATAAATATAATACGGTGTTTGCAATAATCCGGTGACATAAATATGATACGGTGTTTGCAATAATCTGGTGACATAAATATAATACGGTGTTTGCAAATACGGTGTTTGCAATAATCCGGTGACATAAATATAATACGGTGTTTGCAATAATCCGGTGACATAAATATAATACGGTGTTTGCAATAATCCGGTGACATAAATATAATACGGTGTTTGCAATAATCTGGTGATATAAATATAATACGGTGTTTGCAATAATCTGGTGACATAAATATAATACGGTGATTGCAATAATCCGGTGACATAAAGATAATACGGTGTTTGCAATAATCCGGTGATATAAATATAATACGGTGTTTGCAATAATCCGGTGAAATAAATATAATACGGTGTTTGCAATAATCTGGTGACAAAATATAATACGGTGTTTGCAATAATCCGGTGACATAAATATAATACGGTTTTTGCAATAATCCGGTGACATAAATATGATACGGTGTTTGCAATAATCTGGTGACATAAATATAATACGGTGTTTGCAATAATCTGGTGACATAAATATAATACGGTGTTTGCAATAATCCGGTGACATAAATATAATACGGTGTTTGCAATAATCCGGTTACATAAATATTATACGGTGTTTGCAATAAAAATACGGTGTATGCAATAATCCGGTGACAAATATAATCATAAGGATCCGACAACGTAATAAAACGATGTAGGAGTTATCTAAGCTGCTGATAACTTTCATGACAAACAAAATCTTACTAATATTATAAATGCGATAGTTTGGATGGATGGATGAATGTTTGTTACTAAATCACGCCAGAACGGCTAAACGAATCTGGATGATATTTGGCACAGAGATAGATTATAGTCTGGAATATCACATAGGCTTTTCATCCCGGTATAATGTTCCCTTGGGATAAGAAAACACTTTATCACGCGGGCGAAGCCGCTGGCAGAAGCTAGTCTAAATATAAATGATTAATTTCGTAATTTAGAATCATTGCGTAAATATTTTAATCGCGTTAGATACAACCCACCTCATTGCAGGTACATACAGACGTGAAACAATGTTAAATGCATAGGTACTTGCTTGATAACGTACGCCTTTTTTTCACATCATTAGAATTATAAAAATAATTTTACTCGCTTGATTACGTACGCCTATGTTTCATTTCGGGCGCACGGTTGGCGCAGTGGTTAAGCGATTGACTGCTGCGCTGCTTGTCATGGGTTCGATTCCCGCACGAAACAAATATTTGTATGACCTACAGATAGTTGTTCCGGCTCTGGGTGTTGTGTATGTGAGTTTATATGTTTGTAAACGCACCCAAGATACAGGAGTTTTTTTTTTTCATATTTATTTTTTTAAATTTCATCATTAGAATTATAAAATAATATTGCTTCGCGAACTTGGCTGACACACTGTCGTGTGATAAATTAATAAGATCCTTTCGGAACTTATCAAAAGCACAGAATGATTAGGTTATAGTGGCATTTGTGCTGTTTTACGAGTTTGTCGCGGCCAAAAGTTAGTATTAACTAAACTTTATAATATTTGGATATCTTGGGCACACTCCAAATTTATAGGTACGGCTATTAACTATAAGTATAGTAAGCTACAAAAGTTTGAAAGCCTACCCACGTTTAAATTAACCGGAGAATCGGATATACAAAATGTTCATGTCTTTGAAATACTCGACTTTTCAATACACCCACAAACAAAACAAAAAAAATAAACACGACGAAAAAACAAGGAGAAGGTTCTCAATTCGACATGTACATTTTTTTACACGCATAACTATTAAAAAAAATCTTCTCTTAGTGGATAGAAAAATAAATAACTTAGTTTATGATTTTGTGGCGTCGCCAAACAAATTATCAACGAAGATCAACCTAGCTACAATCATTCTACGCTTTAGGTAATTCATTTGCATGTTTGTTTGTTTGGCACGAACTCAAAATGCTAGACTTATACCCCCTTATTAATAAACACAGAATAAAGTTATACCAAGTATAAACCTATGAAAATGTATGGTTATTCCTTTGTTATTCCTGGTTTAACTTTATTCCGTGTTTATTAATAAGGAGGATATAGTTTCATCATCGGACTACAAGACGTACGGCGGCGATGCGCCATCGGTACATGGTGGATATCCCACCCATACGCACTAAACGTTTTGGAAATACTTTCATTAAGCGTTCAGCTAAGGAGTGGAATTCCTTGCCGGAGTCTGTGTTTCCAGATATCTACAACCTCGGGTTCTTTAAGTCAAGAGTGAATAAGTTACACCGTCGACCACATCATCGCTTACCATCAGGTGAGATAGTGGTCAAGCGCGAGCCTATCTATACCAATATTATAACGAGGAAAGATTTTTTTGTTTGTTTGTTTGTTTGTACCGAATAGGCTCCAAAACTACTGGACCGATTTCAAAAATTCTTTCACCGTTGGGAATCTACTCTATCCCCGGGTAACATAGGCTACTTTTTATCCCTGTATTCCAACGGGAACTACGCGGGTGAAACCGCGAGGCGTCCTCTAGTCTATAATAAAAAAAAAAATGAGATTTTTATTTTTTTGATTTTCGTTACGTTATTTCGTCGGTATTTTTTGTCGGTAAAATGGTTTTTTTCTTTGAAAGTTAAGGGCTAAACGTTTTTATGAACCTATGTTGTCTCACAGCTGGTCAAAGTTCTCCCCATAGCATTCCAACCTACATTTTACCATCTCCAGCCAATTCGTCAAAAATGTGTCCAAATCGTCACGCAAATGTTTCTTAGGCCTGCCTCGGTTACCACGCCCGTCCTCATGCACCCACAATGTGTCAAATCTTGACATTCCTTTTTCCTTCTTCCAGGATGGCAAAGTGGACATCAAGATCGTGGATCTGCAAACCCTCCAGGGAGGCAGTCCCGTCACCGACCTAATCTACTTCATCTTCACGGGCTCCGACGAGGAGTTCCGCAAGCACTACTTCGAGAGACTCCTGGACCACTACTACGCGGAGCTCAGCGCTGCCATGAAGAGGCTGGGCGTCGAGCCTGAGGAGACATTCTCTAGGCAAGACTTCGACGAAGAAATGAAAGAGGTGAGGAATTCATAAGCAGAAGCAATCAGTAATTTAACGTTCCCACTGCTGGGACGCAGGTCTCCTCTCTGTGAGAGAGGGAATGGGCCTTAATCCACCACGCGGGCCCAGTGCGAGCCTAGTGCGGGTTGGTGGATGTCACGTGTCTTCGGTTCCGGTTTCATTGTAAGGAACTCAAATTGAAGTAATAGTTGTATCTCAGTCTACGCAGAAGGCAAAAGGTGGCGGTGCTAGTATTCATGTATTTTAGCGCTACTGTTGAGTATAAGGTCAAAAGACAAAGACAAAAATTATTTATTTCAACTAGGCCATTGAGCGGCACTTTTGAACGTCAAAAATATATGTATTTAAATTTAATAATAATTGATTCTACCGTCCATTCGGCAAGGTTGCTTTTTATGGAGAAGAACGGACAAGAAACTCCAAGAACGTACAAGAAACTCTAGGTCCTGGGTTCGATGCCCGGATCAGGCAAAGTTTTGGCAGGTTTTACCATCTAGAATTTCTTAGGGGTAGCCCGGAGTCTCGATTTATGCTCGGTTGATGGCAATAGACTCTTATTTGGGACATATTCATTAGAGGCGATATGTGAGTACTATAGGTGCATTTCTGCCTAACCTTTCGGGGAATACAGGTGTTATGTTATTGTATGTTATGTTACCTATGTCTAAGCTTCATTAGACCTTAGAAATGGGGAATTTATCAACAAAGAAAAGTTCTACGAAGAGCCTACGTCTTCGTAGCACGCGTAGGGGCGTGCTACGGCGTAGCTTCACTGCTGCAGCTACGCAGCGTAGCAGGATAGGATCGCCTACGGCTTTTTCTTTTTGTAAAATGCATACGCAGGTAGTGTGTTATTGATAAATAGGGTGTTCATTTACAAAAACACCTTTATTTAAATATTTTTTTTAAGCTTACCGTGCAATTGTCATTAACCCTAACGTGTATGCAAAATTTCAGCTCCATCGGTTGCGGATAACAGTTTTAAAATTCGGTTGCATACTAACGTACTGATAAGACAACTAAAACAAAACCTTAAGCAGCGTAGGTATTAATTTTCTTATTCTCATAAGGCACGTTTCCGTAAAGGAAACGTGCCTTTCCGGTTTTTCTGTGGATGGTATTAGATATTTTATTTGTAAAACTAAAAACAAAGTCTAGTAGTTGTAGATGCGGCTGCTGGGCACGGCATCCTATTTTATTTTTCTTCTACATGATTCATGAGCTACCTACAAATGCATGTGAAAACCGACGAAAAGCAAGTTGCCATGTTATATATTTTTAACCGACTTCATAAAGAAAGAGGTTCTCAAGTCGACTGTATTTTTTTATGTTTGTTACCTAGGTGAACGGATTTAGATGTTTTTTTTTTATTTGAAAGCTGTTCATGTGGTCCCATTTAAATTTGGTGAAGATCTCATGAAGAACTCCGGATATATACAACGGAACTCTTCAATCAACAACGGCTAATATCTCGGGATAGCTGCAATCGCATGTCTATTTATTGTTTACGCAATTTCATAACATAAAATCACGCCGGTACGCTTAAAAGAGGTACGTAAATGTGTTATTTTTGTGAATTTTCGCGAGGAAACTTATTCCCGGCATAAAGTATCCTATGTGCTATTCCAGACTATAATCTTACTCTGTGCCAAATTTCATCCAGATCCCTTCAGCCATTCAGGTGTGAATGTGATTGAGTAACAAACAACACATCCAAACTTTCGCATTTAAAATATTAGTAAGATTTAAAAAAAAATATAATAAGCCAGTATATATATTTTTTGTCTGGTTAAATGCTCACATGCGTGGTTGTGCATACTGCATTACCACGGAGATATAGTGCAGTTATATGGGACACCAAACCACTAAAACTCCAAGATGTCCTCCTGTGCCGCTTATGGTGGGAACACGCGTTAGCACTCACCGCGAACCCGCCGCGGCTGTCCGTCACCGGACCCTCCTCTGAGAGGCGGGTGCCATCACCGGAGCACCAGCACACACTGTACACTGTACCCCAGGGACCATACCAGCACATGGGCGCTAGACGACCCCGTTTATGGCACCCTTGGTCCCCTTATGACGCGTCAAGGTCAATGGCCCCGCCACCTACCATTTTTCGACCGCAGGGTATAGGGAGAGCGGCCAACGCTATACCAACACTCATCCTCCCCTTGCGACGCCACCGCGTCCGCCATCAGACGGTGGATAATAATAATACCTGCCTTGATTTTCTAGTGGTTGGCAGCGTTACTGCTGAGCTTGATGTATTGGGTTCGATTCCGGAACGGGCAAAATTTTAATGGATTTTCTGTTTGTTTTTTTTTTATTAGCGTGTATGAACTAAATGCAGGTGTTCTAAGTATTAAGTGCACCTCTGCCGACCCTTTCGGGGCATACAGGCGTGATGTTATGAAATAATACCAACACACGAACAAAAATCATTATGTTGAAATAATTACTTATTAACTAATTAATCTACAATAAATACCAATAAGTTATCTACTCTAAAAATTATATCTTCGGTAAATACAGAAATACTTTTGAACAAAAACGTTTAGTTTAAATATTGTGTTGTTTTAATAATCTAATTTATAATTCCATGTTTTTTTAAGCCGTCTCAGCTCTTAAAATTAGTCTGCTTGGAATCGCAACAGAGACTTTGAAATGAACCATGTCTTGTAATATATAAAACTAGCGGAGGCCTCGCGGTTTCACCTGCGTATTTCCCGTACCCGTGAAAATACAGGGATAAAAAGTAGCCTATGTCACCCGTGGGTAGTGTAGCTTCCCAACGGTGAAAGATTTTTTGAAATCGGTCTAGTAGTTTTTAAGTTTATTCGTTACATACAAAAATACAAATCTTTCCTCTTTATAATATTATAATATAGATTAACATTATAGAAGTGTATATATATATATAACGATCACAAATGCAAGACATTGATGACAGAGAAGCTAACTAACTTTCATTAAAACTTGCATATCAGAAATCGTTTCACTTTAAAATATTGGCCTCCTAAATGCTGTTTTAGTATCGAGGGCTCTCACAGAATACGAACGCGTGAGTTTAGGTATTAGGCGGCAGTATTGTATATGTGTGCGTAACCATCCACACACACACAATGCCAGCAGTGTAGCGTGATTGTATTTGAAAATTTTAATAAGAATCTTATCTTATCGGGAGCTGATTCTTCACTAGATCATGTCGAAACATTTAATTATCACCTACCAAACAATTATATTTCGTAAATAGTTACAGGTACAGAAATATTTTTCAACAAATAACTAGGTACGTTTTAATTGAAAAAGGTATGCGTAGGGAATCATCAGTCATCTTAGGCGTAATTGCGTTACTGTTTCGACAGCTCGAAGCAAGCGCGAGCGCGATTATGTTAGGTTACTTTAGACCCTGCAGACAGAAATAGGAGCCCGCATAGCGGGGCTCCGTCGACATATTTGCTTAAAAACTATCACATTTTTAGGTTATTTTTACAACCTTTAATTTTTTTCACCTGTCCCGGTATCTGTTGGCCAATCGTTCGTTGGGTGAAAAGTTATTGGGCAAAACGTTCTATGTGTTAAACGTTTACTGACGTAAAGTTATATTGGCGAAAAGTGCGTGGGTGAAGAGTTCTTTGGATGAAAAGTTAATGGATTAAAGATTCTGTTGACCAACCGTTCATGGACCAATTGACTGTTGGCAAAACGTTTCAGACTCCTCGATGTACCTACAAAACGATAAAATATTTTTTCGAGGGTAGCCGGCGAAAACTCAATTTCACCCAAATGATTTTTAAAGCTTTTATCTGGCATCAGCAATCTGGGTCACGACAGCCCTCGGTATGCATTTTATCTTCAGGTTCATAGTCTACCAACATAGTTATAACTAATTAAATGATAACGACAACATTGTTGAGTTCCGCGTAGAATACACAAATGATACTATGTAATGTGTATCCAAACAAATTATATGCGTTGTTATTATACGTTATTTGCCGCCATCTCTCAAGATCGTTCCATAATGAACTTCCGGCCACAGGCTGATGTTTGCAAACAGAAATTCAATTTATTGCATCCATAATGTACATAACAGGTGATAAATGTATGTTTTATAAACAATTATAGACCTTGTCGGACACAGCAACAATATAGATAATGATATGACGACTAAATTAAAGTTTATATTCACACTAGCTTCTGCCAGCGGCTTCGACCGCGTGGATGTTGAAAATTAACCCGAGGAAACATATTCCCGGAATAAAAAGTATCCTATGTGCTATTTCTAACTATAATCTATCTCTGTGCCAAATTTCATCCAGATCCGTCTGGCCGTTGGGGTGTGAAGAAGTACACACACACATTCACAAACTTTCGTCTTTATAGTATTAGTTAGATTTGATGTGATAATAAATCTATCTAATACCTTTAAACTAGCAT
This sequence comes from Orthosia cruda, assembly GCA_964057195.1. Lineage (NCBI taxonomy): Eukaryota > Metazoa > Arthropoda > Insecta > Lepidoptera > Noctuidae > Orthosia > Orthosia cruda. Next base: position 41,776,590 of record OZ059835.1, read on the forward strand.
TTCTTGTACAGGTATATGTAAATATAATCTGAATCTCGGCAACGGCTCCAACGATTTTCATGAAATTTTGTATGGAGGAGGTTCTCGGGGGCGATAAATCGGTTTAGCTGGGTTTCATTTATAGAAAACATCGTTTTCTCTATTTTTCGACCGAGTTAAACTCGGTCGTCCAGGTACTAATATATTATAAGTGTGATTAAGTACCACACATAGTTCTAGTACCTACATTACATATCACCTGTATTGATATTGCTATTCTGTAATCACCTCGCCGTGAAAACATACCTAGGTGAATAAAGCTGGCAATCCATAGCAGGACTTTCACGCTTAGATACTTCACCTTAGTTTTCACGTTGATATTTTAACAGAATAGACAGGCTGTGTTGTCACAGTATAAATATGGACAAACAGTACGGAAACTACCTACAAACACTCGAAACTGCACACTCACAATCATGCGCATCGACGAGACCTCAAACAGTTCTCGCGATGCCGTCGTAGTGCGGGCCACTTAGGAGTCCCGTCGATGCGCTTGTTTGTGTGAGTGTGCCGTTTCGAACGTTTGTAGGTAGGTACCTAGTTTGCGTACTGTTTCATATTTATATTGTGGTGTTGTGATGTTTACGTTACGTCCCATGTACCTATTTAACAATCATACAGTTGGGAAACACCTTTGATGTCAGACGATACCGCCGCCCTTGTAGGTATTTACGCTACTGATAGCGACAACTAAGCAAGGGTTATCAAAAACATATAAAGGTTGTCTGTAAGAGATTGCCTTTTGCGATAAGACCGCCCATTGTACACTTATTTATAAATGTTTTGTTCTGTAATTATTTAAGAGGCGTACAATAAAGTATATAATAAATAAACATTATTAAATTTAATACATTACATTGTATTCGGTTACGAAGGAACAATCTTATCATGTTTGTCATAATCATAAATGTTATAGGGAAACATAATCTCATATCTCCCTTAGCGTTCGAGACAGTGCTGCCTACTCGTCTAAGCAAAAACGCGCTGTTAGCTCTTTAAAAACGCGCTGTTAGCTCTTTAAAAACGCGCTCGAAAGCGCTAAATGGTCATTGTAAAAAAAATACGCTTTATTCGGCACCAAATACAAGCATAACGCCCAATAATTTGAGACAGGGACGTATAAACGTATTTTTTTATTGAATCAAAATATGTCATATACAAGAGTTAATACATTATAGTCCTTGTTTACTGAAAATAAAATAAAATAATAACGTGTCAATATAATTCTTTCATAATATAAAGGAAATTAATTAATTCACCATCGTCTGATTCTACTACAATTGTTTCTGCCGCCGAATTATATGGTTGGTCAGGTTGGTCTTGATCAGTTTTGGACTTGAATTTATGTTTATCTGTGGATGAAATTTGCCTCAACACGTCGTTTAGATGTTGATCGTTTGCGAAATCACTTTCTTTTAAAGAAATTCCCAAGTTTCAAAAAGCGCTAGATTTAGCGCTAGGCGCTAGAACGCGCTATTGAACAAAAAAAGCGCTATATCTGGCGCCGAAAGCGCTAAGTTGGCAGCACTGGTTCGAGAGCTCAAAACACAAACCAAGCGCGATCGAGCACTGCGATCCGCGCCGCCCTCCTTCCCTCGATATCCCCGCCGTTGCTTTACCCAAGTACATTCGTTTCCCAACTGTAGGTATAATTGATAGAGCTGCGGCGGGTTCGCGGTGAGTGCTAACGCGTGCCCGTGTGGGCCCACCTTAAGCGACACAGGAGGACACCGTGGAGTTTTAGTGGATAGGAGTCCCACATGTCCACAGTGGTAGCGCAGTATGCATGAGCATTTCTCCACGATAAAAAAAGGTAATTGATAGGGCTTTTACCGTTAATCGGATTCACACACACCTACGTATACAAATACAGACTCAGGGATAAAGTACAATAGGTAGGGATAAGATACCAAGGAGTGTGGTTTTTATACCTCACAAAAACCACGCCGGTGATAACCATCAGCACGTAGAACCCCGTGACCTCTCAAAGGACCACCCCGGAGCCCCACGTGCAACGCCTGTTAGGGCACATCCCTGGGGAGACTGAAAAAGCGTCTCCCCTGAGCCTCGCTGTGCAGGCAGCACGTGATCACTTTACCACCGTCTTTCCTGGAGTCACTTGGTGGGCAGACAGAATCCCCAATCTGACCACCCGCAACCCCGGAGTTCCGCAGTGATGCAGGCGGTGTTTCGGTTTTCGTTTTAGTCATCGAGGCGGTTGCCTCCCCGACGCCTTCTTCTCCGAGTGGGATCGGCTCTCTCGCGATCCCGCTCGACAATAACAGTGCCTGCCCGAGGCAGTGTTAGGTAGGTGCTCATAACCCGACCGGGATCGAACCCGCAGCCCACGCGCAGCAGTCGCGCTTGCGACGTCTTCACCAGTACGATCAAGATAACTGCTGAGCACCCGAAGTGTCAAACTCCCTGCCAACCCCCGCGGCGCCCCACGAATCAATAGCGAGAGTCGAAAGTAGGTCAGAGTGACATTGACAATTCTGGTGCTCAATTATCTTGGCCGTGCTGTACTAGTACTACCGAAGAGGCCCTCACTTTTTAGGCAAGCTTTCTGCTGTTTCCCATAGAAACCGTAGGTACATTTCACACTTTTTTGCACAGTTTTAATGTAGCTTTCTGTTAGTGTAAGAATGTTTGAGTGGAATTTATAAGTAGAAGGAGGAAGCAGTGGTGGCCCGTGGTAAAGGCCGCGAATTACAAGTTGTTGGTCGTGGTTTCTAACCTAGGCAAGCGCTTTGCTTTGTGTATATTATTTCACCTCTGCTTTCAACGGTGAAGGAAAACATCGTGAGGAAACCGGCATGTCTTAGAGTCAAAAATTCGAAGTCATGTGACAGCCACCAATCCCACTGGGCCCGTGTGGTGAACTAGGTACGGCCTACGGGTACGGTAGAAGGAATACTTCTTACAGAGAGGAGGCCTGTGTGCCAGCAGTTGGAACATTAAAAGGCTGATGATGATGAGAAGGAGAAAAACCATTTCGTAGTAGGCAGATAGTAGGTACCTGAGTACTTCATGAAACTTCGTCTTAGGTAAGTCCAAACATAAATAAAAAAAATCGTCTTCACAATATTAGTTCAGACGGTCATTCAAGCAGCATTCTTATGATTTTTATCGCAGACGCAGATTCGGAGCTATTATTCTAGACACATACGTACCTAGATTAAACAACACATGTGTTAGTTAATATTGATCTGTCTAGCCTTGGTTGCTGATCAAGATTCTTGCGTCCGATAGAATTAAATAATATTATTACATTGATCTGCATGCAACATGGCTACCATTGTTAAGGCAATCTACGCAGGTCTATATCTACCTACGTGGGAAGGTATTTCATGTTTGTATGTAAATTCTATAGGCACCATGCTGGATTTACACATTCACAGACACATCGATGCGTATGTTTGTGTGAGTGGTCCGTTTCGAGCGTTTGTTTGAGTTTCCATACTGTTTGTATATTTATACTGTGACAATGCTGACTTGAAACAGACAGAATCGTGCAGAACGGAATCGCATAATTTCAAACTTTTGCTAAAGTCAACGGTTTATAAGAACCCTCTTTCGTCTGCCAGATTCGAACTACCTATAACTCAATAGGTTCCAAGTTCATTACTTAGAACCTATTGAGTTATAGTTCGATACATACTTAATGGCGGATCGGAACTGCTGCGAGTCGCTGCTGCGCAGCAGCAATTTCTTGCGACAGCAAGAGCTAGTAGTGAGATGCAGCCACCATTAGGTTTGAATCGAACTGTACCTTGATGAAGCAGCAAGTAATGAGATGTAAAACATAAGGTACTCCGTACTTTACATATTACGCAGTCCAAGTAATTAGATATTAACAATATGCAGTAGGAAATTTAATATGCTCTCCTCAAGTTGCAGTCAATCAATCAGTCAACCAATCAAATCAAGCAAAGTCAAGTAGGTACCTACAAGGTACGTACCTTAGGTAGGTAGGTATCTTTTCCCAAGTGCTGCATATAGCAATATCTACTCAAGTCTGACACAAACATGATTTTAAAGCAGATATGTGTAATCCATTTATCTGGCTATCCGATGATAGTTAACCGGATTTAACTTATCTGATGGCATTGCTAGATTATATGCTTCGTCAAGTATGTCCGGTGATAACGCCTAGGGCCTAGGTCATTCTGACAGCGATAGCGATTGTTGGCACATTGGCCTCTAGTGCGAGATCCGGTAATAAGGAATATAATATACCTACCCTCATATGATAAAGAAAATAATTATGCTAGATAATATATTCATTGATACATCGCAAATAGGTTGCCTAGCTAAATCGCGTACCGATGATGTTATAAAGTTGTACATCTGAAATCGTGGCAATCATGGAGTCAATCAACTTTTGATAAGGCAACCTTATATACGGTTGGATTGGGAACAAAATAACCTTTTATTTGATATATAATTCGATTAAATAACTGATGAGGGTATATAAATACTTACTCATCTGTTAACCTGGCAACTCCATAGTTAGGCAGAGTAAAAAATAGGCATTCTTTATTTTTTCAATATTCTCTCAGCTAATGGTCAATTTTCATATACAACCAATCGAAGAAGTTGACCAAAAACAAAAAAAAATATTATTTAATATAACTAAATCGTGTACCGATGTGATTTAGTTAGGCAACCTATTTGCGATGTATCAAGGTTTATAAATATCTAGCTAGTGTATATTCCTCACCATCATTAAATAATATAATGAGGGTATACTTTTCGTATACCGTATCTTACACCACTCAGTAGGGAGTGTCATTCTGAATTTCGACAGTTAATTATTTCGATAGAGTCTCAATTTCGAAAAACAGTAGTTCCACAACTCATTGCTTCGACAGAACATATATTCGACTAGCATTAGTTCGACAGATTATACTTCGACAACACACATCTTCCAAGAACACTACTTCGACAAAACCATTCCTCGATATGCACTTGTTCGGCGGATCTCTAGTTCGACGGAACATAACTTCGACATAATACTGCTCTGAAATGTGACAATAATAATTGAATTTCGTTTTATATGAAGTTGTAGACAGGCAGTGACCAATCTAAAAGAAAGAAAACAAAACCGATGAGGCAGGGCCGACTTAAACCTATTGGAGGCCCTGGGCACATTAGGATAATGAGACCCCTATACATTGCCGAAAAATCAGATATACATTTATTGGAGAAACTTGACACAGTTAGTTTGTTGGATTCGGTTTCTCAATGACATTGTTTATGTAAACATTTTATATCTATGTATGTATCCAAGTATATAGTTTTAAGTAGTAAGTTTAGTAATTTCTTTTTATTTTATTTTTTTCTACTCGTTCTTTCAGTTAATTGCACCTGCCATTTTTTATCTCTGCACCACCCTAAGGTCGACTGGTAGGAAATGCCTAACATTAAGTCCGCCTTTATATTTTTGCATAAAGTTTTAATAAATAAATAAATATTTCCTTCGAAAAAAATCGAGTATGACTGACTACAATAACTTCTTGCCTATTAGTTTTTGCATGCGCAAAGCTACTCTACTCTCGCCCGAAAATCAGGCTTTCCGATTTCAGCATGTACAATTTATGTAATTTTTGCTGCTTTAAGGCTGGGTTTTTTGACCCCTACAGACTCGAATAGTCTGTAGGGGTCAAAAAGGCTACCAATGCCCGCGAGACATTACGTAAAAAAAAGAACCGCTCAAGTGCGAATCAGAAAATGATCCTTGATTTTCCTCTTGAAGAAATTCGAGAAGGGCTGTCGCGTAGGGAATGTGGTAGAGAGTTCCAGAGACGCACTGCAGTAACAGAGAAGAAGCCATCATAGCAGCTAGAAGTGTGACGTGGGGTACGAAGGAGAAGAGAAGTGGAAGTGCGACAGGGTTTACCCCTCGGGACAAAGTACCTAAAGCGTTCACGAAGGTATTGAGGAGAATTAGGATTGTGTAGGATAGTATAGAGGAGAAATAGGATATGAGTATCTCGACGACGCCGAATCAGCAGCCAGTTCAATTTAGTCCGAAACGCCGACACGTGATCGTATTGTCACATTTCAGAGCAGTATTATGTCGAAGTTATGTTCCGTCGAACTAGAGATCCGCCGAACAAGTGCATATCGAGGAATTGTTTTGTCGAAGTAGTGTTCTAAGATGTGTGTTGTCGAAGTATAATCTGTCGAACCAATGCTAGTCGAATATATGTTCTGTCGAAGCAATGAGTTGTCGAACTACTGTTTTTCGAAATTGAGACTCTGTCGAAATAATTAACTGTCGAAATTGAGAATGACACTCCTCAGTGGGCCATGTTTCACTAAAAACATCCTGGTCCCGCTGAGGGGTCTCTCCTACAAAGAATCCTATTTAGAAAATAATTACATCACGATCACCACCATTTCAGCTCGGAATCATCGGGTATAAACTTCCTTTTCTACAATAGTTTAGATTTAATTATACGTAGTAAATATTGAATCGCTGTGGCGCATTTTACCACCTTTGAATCCATTACTCTGTTCTGACACTTTAGAATGCAACCTTCAGGTATCACCGAGTGTATCGTTAGTGTAATATTCCATATAACTTACAATTTCTTATCCTTTTTCCAGAAACTGCCGTTCGGGCTGTCGTTAGCAGTTTTTGCGTTACCCGTGATCACAGTTGACACCGAGAACGCGCCTAAAGTCAACGAAAACATGGATGTCACCAGCTTCGCCGTGGAGAAGACCAGTCCCTTGTACGCCGAGAGGCTGAATGGAGTCGTCAACGACTATATCAAGTGGGGCATTCTCAAATAATTGCGCGGACCGTTTGACCATAGAGATACGTTAAGTCCATCTTTTGTGGCTATGAAAAGGTTCTGGCTATCATAGGTCAATTATTAATTGGATCTTACATCACCAGCTTCACCGTGGAGAAGTACAGTCCCCTGTATGCCGGGAGGCTAAATGGAGTTGTCAATGATTATGTTAGGTGGGGCATCCTTAAATAACAGCAAAGAGATTGGACTTTAGCGAGCATATTTATAAAAACTTTACTTTTTTTTAAATAATATCTAAGGTTTCAATTTTAAACGACGCGCTGTCTGACTAAGACAGAAAAGGGACCAAAAATATTTTTCAAATATTTGTTTTTGAATTTTCCATAGTTAATTTTATTTTTATACCCGATTTTAGTATTATTTTAGTAAATTTAATTATAATTTTAGTTACTTAATTTAATAATATTTTTAGTTAACATAATTATATTTCAGACATTTAATTATATTTTTAGACAATTTTATTATATTTTAGACAATTTAATTATAATCAATTTAACGAGTACCCCTAAAATAAGTTTAATATTAGTTACCTCCTTGAAAGTTATATTTTTATAAAAAATAATGACATAATAACACTCATTGTAGAAGATTGTGATTGTCTGTCTGTGTAATATGTAGTAATAAATGGATGTTTTCCCGAGGCTGAAAGCTTCCGCAATGTTTATAACTGCGTGGAAGTCTACATATTTGAAGACAATAAACTTGGTGCTATAATTATACAAAATCTAACTAAACCAAATATGAAAGTTACCTAAAGAAATAATATTGATTGTTGGTCATGTGAAAACTTATTATTTTTATTAATTAATTAAATTATTTTATAGGCAATACTGTTAACTAATTTTATTCTAATTGTAATTCTATTAAATACTGCAGATTTTTATTGAGGGTGTGGTTAAATAAATAAAACTGAATTTTATAATATTTTCCTCTTTTATTATCTCAGGAATTGTTTGTTTTCATATTAATATAATATCATAGTTTCGTACAGTGAATACATGTCAGCGGGTAATGACGAATGCACGACCTGATACCAAACCAGCTGCCTCTCATACACACAACTCATTTCACAACAAATATACAATTATTATAATCATTTTAAGATCAACACAATGGCCTCTTTCCAACGTTTACGCGCCGTTTATTCATAGACAAGACTTATTTATATTTTCAAAATAAGAACTCCGGTAAGAGTTTTTATGCGCGTTGAAAAGCGGCCAGTGTGACCAGTATAAACATTTAAAAAACTTCCATTGCGCGGCAGTAGAAACAGAATTGTCGCAACAAAACACAGCCAGGAAAATGATACAAATTAGCATTAGGTCGTGTTAATAGTGCATCTACCGTCTACTTCACAATCAACTTCGCAACCTCGGAGTACTGACAGTGAATCAATTATATTTGGTCGTACACGCTATATTAATACAAACGTACACAACTTTTACTTTATATATAAACATTTATTTAATTTTATTATAATCAATATAAGTTACCTATGTAGTAGAATTTTCTATTCTTGCATTTTACTAGAACAAAGTGCATTAAACAATTATATATTTATGTTATAAGCTTATTGTTGAATAGTATTCAATCAGTTTTGAGTACAAAATGAAAATGTGTTTTTAGTAAAAAATGCAGTCGTTTGACAATAGCGCCAACTTAAGCGAAGACGCACCGAATATCTAGACTTACAGGCGATATGTGGCTCAACCAGTATAACAACATTAGCTAAACGTTCCTTCTTAGAGGTCTATCGAAACTGGCCATTCAGCTATTAGGTACGTATGTTCCCGTAATATGAGTATACCTTAGTTTAAAATGCCGTTTCGTTGGACTTCTAATTGCATACGAACAAATCTAAAGGCCTTTCCTCGTTTGTGTGTCAAAACAATCAGTACACTACGCTACGGGTGATCAGTTTGACATCCGAGTGAAAGGCCTCGATATAGATACAATATAAATATGTCGCTAAATCACAAGAATTTAATTATTATAAGATAGTTATTGTACCGTCAGAACAATCTTTATACATCCCCCGAATAAAGAAAACTTGATATGAGATATTGTACTATGATAATAACTTGTTTAGCATTGTCTGCATTATATACTTCAGTTGCTACCACAATAATAGCGAACAGAACACTCAGGATTGACAGATCATGATCATGTCTTCGTCTGGCTGTTCTGTCCTTAAAGATATGAATCAAAAGGCGGTGACTAACTTGCAACGTTTGTTTGTAATGTATCATTCGAGACGAGCTTGGTTACAAAACGGCGATACACAAAACACGGCGAACGCTCGCTTCGAGTGTAATAGTCACTAGCTGCACTGACTACTGTAACGCGTTGCAAGTCAGTCTCCGTCTTAACTGACGATCGTCGAGACAAGCGACGCAAACACTTTATAGAAACATTCAACAAAAAATAACGTTCATAAAGATTATAGTATAAATAATTTGTAACAGATAACAAGAGTGTTACACATTGCCAGCTCACATCCACGTTCTACAAATGATCCTTTGTATCGTAGCACGTAACATCGCACTGCAGCCCAGAAATGATAGAAAATACGTGTTTCACAGAAACAGCCAGAAAAATATCAATAGAAAACATACTTATATATTCGTTGCACAATGCATATACAAAAAGCTGTGAATAAGATGCTAATCATATATTACGACAGCGTACACCGAGTTTACGAAAGATATAATAACGTTTATACGCGTATAATTATACAATAGTTTACAACAACAATGGGAGATAGTTTAACGTTCGGGGTGTTTCTCTACGTGATCAGGGTCCTCTACTTCAACTTGTCTTCCTCTCTTACGCTACCCTCCGCTAGCCGAGCCAACAGAGCAACTGCTCGAGACAACCTGGTCTCAATAACCTTCCCTATATCGTGACGATTATATGTTTGTCTAAACTAACAAGCTAAGGCGCGCGGTCCCGTGTAATACTGAGCGGTTACAGCAATGAGCAGTCCCTTCTTACGATAACGAGCAACTGGTATTTAGATCTAAATTAATGGTTTTCTCGAACTAAATCTATACGAAACCAGGCTAAGATGAACTGAGTATAGACAGTTTGTGTTGGATATAATTTGTATCTTAGTTATCAAGGGTTTATTCCCGCGCACCGTCATACCGACTTAAGCTTACATTAACCTGTATTTTTATCAAATTTACTTCATTTTTATTTTAGCTTTAAATACACATATACTTGGATTTATTTAAAGATTAGTTTTATCGGCTATCACTGAAAGGTACATATATTATAATGTATACTTGATAACAGACAAGGGTCGATCGAACCGTACGGACGCAGAGTAACATGAACTTACAAAAATATATTACAACAAATAATTGACTAAGACCAAAATATATATTTCTTTTAAGACCCAACAACGCAATAGTAATTTCCAAAAAACATTTGTAGCTACAAATATTCACATCTACCTTCGAAATATTTTATGTTTGTATTATAAATATATCTACATAGTACATGACCTAGCTTGGTCAAGTGCGAGCGGTCCGCGCGGTCCACCGAGCCACAAACAACAGCGCCTAAGAAAGAGATAACAACGTTAGGATAATACCCATAAACACATCGGTATTTAATAGTTACACGTTTAGTTTACAATTACATACATCATTATTCATATCCTACAGACTATCGTCTGCTTGCGGAGACATTTAAACGAAGTCATAAGTGTTTGAACGCGGTATAGCTTTTATTGACAAATGTCTCGGCAAGCGAGTGTACTATCATAGTTATTGTACCGGAGGCGGCGCCCGCGTGCGCACTGAAGCGAAGACAATACGACACTACACAGCTAAGTCATTGGTAATACAAACTAATTAAAAACTACCATTTTGGTAGAAATATTTTTTGTTTGCAACCCCACGAACTCGCCTCATGAACTCCGCGCGTTAATAATTTTGAAGCTTAAGAACTTTAATTAATTAATTTTTTACATGAACATGATAATTTGATAGATGTCTCCATACATTTAAATACAATGAAATGATCATTAACATTTGCACTCGCAAGGAAGCTAAGTAGAGTTAGAGAAAGGCACTACCGAAGAGAATATGCGCTGTATACAAAACAACTTATTATTGTATGTAAATCATACTAAATTGTACACAATTTCGTTCAGAAGTGTATCATGCAACTTTAATCATTTTTTGTTGAGTATTCATAAGTTTTAATATTAATTATTCGATTTTCACGTGTAAATATAACCTCACGATCTGTATTGAGTATGTTGCGACATTCGTAGTATTAATTTCTATAATATTACAATATTTAAAACATATTCTGCAGGCGTCGACCAACAGTCAAATACTCTTTTCACTAACACGATTTTGCCTGATCTGTTTCAAGTTCCAAACATAACCGTGTAAGTAAAAAGGTCGTAGTGATGAGGACTTGTAAGGAAGCCGCGATCGTAAATACCCGCATACATAGTGTATACTGCAAACATAATTAAAAATGATAATAATTAACATAATATTAATAACAGACGCTCAGAACTTGCACAAACCTGTTGTACTTGATCACACATATTCGCACACATTGGAATTTTTACACACGACACAAACACACATCCTTCTATACAAAACAAATGTGTGTGACATTGATTTTTTCTCACTTTTTATTTAACAAGAAAACTTACATTATTAATTTCTTGTTATATTAAAATTAAATTCAGTCAGACTTAACAAGCATGCAGACAATTATTGGTACGTTTTTATAAAATATTTAAAAAATAAATTAATCGATTTGAAGGTAAAAATCAATGTCACAGACAAAAGATAATAATAATAATAATTATCTATTTATACAAAATAAACAATAAAATTAACGCTGAATTGAATTACAAATACGATTATTAATATACAAGTACCGGCAGGGTATATAACACTGGATTCAAAATGGCGCCGAAGAGACGAACTCACGGCGCAATATGAATTCAATGTTAAGCTTTTATTCCTTTATCGGAACGCACAACGCTGCGGTATGCCTGTGGCCGTATGAAAAACCTCTAGACTAGTATTTTAATCCGTCGCAGTATGCGTCAACGGTGTGTAGTATGTGCGTTGTGCGTTCCGATCTTGATACCAAAGCTTACACAGAAATGGCTCTGATACATTTGCAGGCGTTTGTCGCAATTCTGAGATACGATTATTTTCGAATTACAAGGTCGACGCATTTTCTTTATTTATTTTAATTAACATTCAAGCAATTTCACGATAATATTAAATTATATTGGAGCTTTTTATTGATGTATGAATAAATTCAAATTAAAACCAAAAACACATTGTTGTTTTTCTTTGGCTTTGGCTCAATTTGCATCAGATTTCAAATGAGAGAAGACTTATGCGAAATAAATAGCAGACATTATTTCAACAGATATAAGAACCAGTTTCGGGTGGCACGTTTCTATTATACGATGGGACCATTACTATACAAAATGCGCTAAAGAGGCGTATATACTGTCGCCTCTTCGCACATGGGAATACATTTGAACTTTCTATACTCATAATAAATCTCATGTATGATACAGCTACGAGAAAATAACCCACTCTTTATAAGAACTTTATTATTTTTGAGTGAATTAATTTTACTCGCCAGTGTAGTTTTACTGACAATCTTTACGGCTAATATGAATATTGTCCTTACACGTCAAATGTTGACCGGGCAATGTCCATAATGCCGAAGAATTGTCAGTGAAGCGGTATTTATAATAATTAACAGACTATACAATTTAGTGAGGAAGCTATTAGGCCTCGATTGCAGGCAACAATATATTACACTTTTACATTTAAATTATTTATAATTAAGTTTTTTTTCGATCACTCAGGCATCAATTATTTCAGCAACTGTTACTGTAACGTATCAACGCCATCACGATGCCGCTGTTAAAAAGAGATAGTGCTCTTCGTCCCGTAAAGCTCCGTCTCGCTCTCACAGTGGAACCATGATAGTTCTAACACATCAGAGTAAGGCAAGGTACAAGCATCATGCGTTACTCAACCATCTTTAAAACTACGCCATTTTCTTTACATGCTAAGCTACTTCGTGATATGATCATGTCGTACATTTTTCTCTATTGAGCATTCTGCAATCAACCCGGTCAGTAGCCGAAATAACCGTTACATAAGTGTGCTTAATATACACGCTCCGACGCCATGTTTTGTTCGAGCCCCCAACATGCAACTTTCGAATTGACTAGTGTAACAATTTGTATTTTTCTATTATATAAGTTGATTTGCACAGTCAGTGGGTAAAACAATTTTAGTAAGGTTATGTTTACGGGCGAATCGCGGTAGTATTTATTAATATTTTTTTTTTTAAATAATAATTAAGTTTTGCAGTTGACTAGTTAATTTTAAAACATAAAAGGTATGTTTGGCAAGCTTAGTTCGACTTCTCCAACTTTTATACATAATGCGCAATATTTGCGAAAGACAGCAGAATATGTACCGATATTCAAATACCCACGTACTGAAATTTTAGTAAACCTGTGAAACAGGTAGCGTTGCACCAGTTTGGAGGTATGCGGCACAGGGTCTAAAGTCCCGTCCGAAAAGGAAGGATCCTCTGACCAGATAGGTGTTGTTTCTAGACCGGGCAACTTCCCAACGATTGCTGTCGGACTTTTGTATATGTTCAAATCGCGCCAATTTTGAACCTGCAAAATGTCTTCAAAATATTGCACACTATAATCAAAACGCAACCTAACTTCATAATATTCCATACTTTTAATTTAAGCCTTTTCCGCTGACTGTTTAACAAACCAACCATTTCTCCGACGACCCCTGTACTTGTTAGACCAAGCGACACAACACCTCACATTAAGAATATTATATACCCAATTGTACAATATCGGCCTTTATATACCCAATTGTACAATATTTGTTTTAAATTATTATTTAACCAATATATTCAGACACAGAAAAACAATATCTGGAACGATTTGGGGGAGGCCTTTACTCAGCAGATAGCACAGACTAACATAAAATATATATATTATTTTTAACATGCTAGCAAATAACTACGGGAACAAATTCTTTTTAACGTTCAATACTCAAGAGAGGCATATTGAATCCGTGGACTTTCCTGATGAAATTTTATTAAACGGTTTATACGCTAGCGCCCGTCCGACGGTGAAGCACGCTTGTCTAGAAGTAACCTATTCACTCTTGACTTAAAGACCCCTAGGTTGTAGCTATCAGGACAAAGACTCTGGCAGGGCATTCCACTCCTTAGCTGTATGCAAAATTCTTTCTGAGATTTTTCCTTGAGTCTCTCTTTTCAAATTACGTCTCGGATCACATACTCCCCTGCCGTTACAATGAAGTGATAAGCATCAGAAGACACCACAAGCATTATTTCCACCTCTTAAAGATACGATTAGAAGAATTTGCAGTTCTATATTAGTTTCTGGGGGCATGTATTTCTCTTCCACGTTACTCTTTTTAGGCTTTCTGAATGCTGGCATGGACATTCTTTGAAGATATGGAAGACATAAACCTCATTTAATTTGTTTAATATAAATATCAGCGTCGTGGTGCTCCAGGGAGTACAGATCTTGTCTCTTGTACTTGAGGTCGTGGGTTCAAATCTGGGTAACCAATGTGATGTTTTCAAATATTTATTATCACTCAAGAAATAAATAACCTTTATAGGCTCGCGAATTACCACTATTTTACCAGATGGTAAGCGACGAGATTGACAATAGAGCATGCTTGCCTAGAAGAATATCGACTTATCTTTTCTTACCTCAGGTTTCTGGAAACCCTATTATTACTATTTATTTGCTGTTAAATGACAAACTTCCGTTAATTCGATTTTCAGAAACCGGTTATCATGACTACGTTTCGCACAAACCATTATATACAGAAACCGTATATTTACAATGAGTAAAATATGCAATATAATTTACAAAATAATCAACTTCGCGCCACGATTGGAATGCTGAACGATCTAACTAAATATAACGAGCGTAATAAAATGTATATACATACCCATCCGTTCCGTTAAACTCAAGATGGAGGCCAATAAATAAAAAATAATAATATAAAGACCCGAAATACATCAAAGCGAAGCGACATTGCAGCGTTAAAATCAGCCGAAGCAACACTTTTGTAAAATGGCATTATCTTTTCGTCTCGTTATCTCTTCGCTTTAATATGAGTCGGGTTCTAAAAAACCGTCAGCAATAGAGCTTGTGAATGATTACAAAATGTAAACAGTAATTATTCATGCTTTTCTTGTGATTGCTGTATGAACCGACATGTACTATTTATGAGACAAACGGTATGCTCGTAATTTCGAATACCACAGTATTAATTACTGAGATTACCTCCATAAACCAGCGTGTCTTGTACGCATCACATATCATAGAAGTGACGTAATAATTCCGTTGGGATCCGCTAGCGTAACTCCACAGCTATCAACAACATAATAATGTAAATTTATTTATAAATACTTCTTTAATTTACACTCGCCCGATTAAAAGTATCGAAAAAAACATGGACGAATTAAAAATGCAATAAATAAACGAGCTTGCGACCTGACGAGGTCGCGACCAGGGTATCCAAGTATCCAACCTACTGAGGAGTTAGTGTCACTTCTCTTGGCGGGAGATGGCCAGGGCTAGCTGCAGCTCGGCGTCTTCCTGCCGTCTCCTGGCTTCAGCTTCGGCCTGGACTCTTTTAGACTCGGCTGCGGCCCAAGCCCACTGCTGTTCTTCAGACGGTATAGCCTCGGTACTCTTAGCCTCCAACGCCTTTTTCTTATCCTTCTGCTTCGTCCGACCTATCCCACCTATCGTATGCACCAACGATTTAGCGTACTTTACAGGCCGAGGCGACTTCTCCTTCTTAGAAGGCAAGGTATTCGTAGTGGGCCAGGTCTCGTTGAGGTTCTTATTGGAGTCGGTACCAGACCAGTCTGCGGCCCAATTGTCGGATTTGTTGGCCCCCCAGTTGTCGGACTTGTTGGCCCAGTTGTCGGTTTTCCAATCGTTGGTGCTGGTGTTGATGTTTCGCTTGGCGGTGTCGTCGGAGGTCCAGGCATCGGCTTTTTGCGCGGGGGGTTTGGCCCACGCGTCGTCTGACGCCCAGTTGTCGTTGGGCCACGCGGCCCAGGCCTCACTGCCGGTGTTATTATTGCTGTTTGGAAGCGCGGGTTTGGGAGGTTTGAAGTCTGAGCGGCTGGAGAAGGGGTCGTAAGCTACAGGCGGCGCGGAGACTCTGCCGCTGCGCTTGTCAGGCAAAGTAAAACTTCCATTAAGATTACTCGACGCGGAGAAGAAGTCGTCGGTCTCGAAGCCGGCGACGGACGTCGGTCTGCCTGCGGGCTCGGTCTTGCGCCCGTCGTGCACGTCGGCGAAGGGGTCTTCGATATTGAAGGGGTCTTCGTAGCGGTAGTCCTTGAAGGGGTCGTCGGCGAAGTCCATGGCTTGGCGGTCGGTCTGGACGAGAGAGCGAGAGTGAGATCAGGAGTGGCGGACAGAAGGCGGGGAGAGAGATACGCACGTGAGCCGCCGCCGCCGTCCGCTTAGCGCTGCAAGTGGGGAACAAGCACGAGCGTGTTAGCACGGTTAGTGGAACCTTAGTGAAACGTTAGTGAAACGTTAGTGAAACGTGGTACATGACAAGTGAAAGGAATACACAACGCCACCAAAGAAAGACACCAGAAACAAAATAGAGATTAGGTTTTTCATAAATTCGCTCTCCTTCATTTATCCATACATGCAAATTACTATGGACCTTATTATATAAAATTCTCGACACTGGGTAACAATCTTAATCTTATCTTAATTTATTCAAACAATCTAAAGAAAATTTGAATATAGAATGTGCTAAATAATCGCCAATTAGCGTGGAGATTTTTATAAATATGGCCCTATATTTTTATACAATGCACTCAAAACGCCATCGTCAATTGGTGATTCAGTATTATAATGACATGTAACTGAAGATAGTAACTACACTCCGTCCAGCCTATTATTTTACTTTTGTAAATTTATGTTTTAATGATGAACTAATGCGGTACCGATTCGATTTCATATAACAATCGACTTTATTAATGAAATTTTAATCGATTTAACATACGATAACACATGATTTTATTCAAGTGAAGATTCCAGTATAAATGGAGAAGATTCAAACAATTCATCATAATAAAATCGTATTTGCTGTTTTTTATATATCCAATATTACTTTTTTCAAAATTTTACTTTCATTGGAAGGACGAACCGTAATTGCAAATCTTATCTATAATAACATTTTTATTACGTAACAAACATTCAATTTACAATGCGATATTTACTGCTAAGTAAATTCGATTTAACTAAAGCACGTCGCTTCACTACTGCAGGTGTCCACGAAGTAATGCATTTTATTGTCTATGGTTGCCTGTTATAGTAGTCACATTAGATCTGTGTGTCTCTGAAGTTGGCTGCAAGACCCTGCGCAGTTGCTATTTTTGTTGCAATGTTGACGGTGAAGATAGCATTGTATAACTGCCTCTTTCACTCAAAGTGCGAGTGAAAGAGGCAGTTATGGCACGATGTGTCGTGTACGCATCGTCCTATCTCGCTTAATCTGTGCAGTAAACTCAGATGACAAACTGTTTCTTTCGCAATGGTTCGCAGAGCTAACTTTAGAGATACAAAGATCCGCTGTGACTACTATAATAATTATGAAATTTCCTACGCGTGCATCTCAAAAGTAAAATAATAGGCTGGAAGGAGAGTAAAGTCAACAGTCACTGAAATCGAATAAATTACCAATTACGGCGACGAATTGTTCAACCTTATTTATAAAAATCTCGATACTGTTCAGCGATTGATTAGCACATTCTATATTCAAATTTTATTCTACAGATTGTAACGGAATGGTGCGATAAATATAAAACAAAAAGTTAATCCAAAAATCAATAAATCCTACTGCTTAAGAAGCGAACTAAAAAGACGTAAACAAGAATAAAATCATGCTGTGCAGTCGGAGTATACATATTCGTGAGCTGTCTGACCAAAGCCAGATGTATCCGCCGACTGTACAGCATGATTTTCTTCTTGTTTACTTATTTTTAGTTCACTTCTTAAGCAGTCCGGTTGTTTGATTTTTTGAATTTACTTTTTTATTTATAACTTTTTATTTAACATTTTTTTAACAGTCATAGAAAATACCCAAATAAAAAATGGGTTTTCTGTAAAATGGGTTTAATGTTGAATGCTGTCGTCAACTGATCACAATTTCTATGGGAGATATGATTTTACATGGGCAGTTTTTAAAATATGTTCCCACGTTTCCGTTACATCCTATATAGATAATTTGAATAAAGAATATACTTATAAAGTTGCTAAACAGCACAGAGGTTTTTTTTAATAATAAGGTCCATTGTATACTGCATTAAAAGACAAACTACATGTGTGCGCAAATGAAGAAGGCTACACCATTTTGAATTAGACAATCAGTAGATACTATATGTCAAAGTTTCCAGTAGCGTTATGTACTCAAAATAATATTATCATATTAGGTATATACAGGTAGTTATATCGGTTACAGAACAGAAATGAAACAAATAAAAATATATAAATGAACCAATAAGAAATAGGAGTGGATGTGATCGTGTCAGGTGCTATACTACAAGCGAACTAAGAGGTTAACATGCTACCAGTACCTGCTACTATAGTACAGTAAGCAGACTAGTCTAAAACAGAATACTTCAGAAAATAAAAATGTTTGAATAAAAAGTTTTTTAATTAGATACATGATAGAAACTTTCACTATCCATGAATTCTATTCAACATTATTTCATTCAAGAGTTAGTTATTTTAATTTTGTTATGTTGTCTGAATTTATAGACGGAGCACATCAGGTTGACACAGCGTATCGGAAATTTGTTACAATATGCAGTATTTGAATCGCTCTTTTTCTTTTAATTTAACGTTACTAAAAGCACTCTAGGCATAGTTGTCATCCAGACGCCTTTAAAATGAAGCACATGATCTACAAAAACAAAAATATATACTCAAAATCAAAAAATCTAAACTTCTTTATTTCAATTAGGCCACTAAGCGGCACTTTTGAACGACAAAAATTCAAATTGAAAACTAACTATACTCCATTTGAAATAACATTAGAAATTTTTACAACACCTTTTTACAAACGATTTTGAGTTCTATCCCGTAAATATAAGAATGGCATAAAGCGCATAAACCTGTTACCAAAAACTGTTTAATACAGCTGCCATTTGTCATATCACCAACGCAATAGAAGTCAAAATCGGTTGAACGGGCTGTAAAATGGGATTATTTAAATGTCTAATGTTATCTCAAATGGAGTATAAGTACTTTATTATACTACGCTAATTTGCCTCGCAAATAATCCTAAACCTAGCGTATTATTACAATTACTAAATGCCATCACCGATTGGTGATGGCATTTAGTAATTGTCACAATACCTACATACAAAAATACACATAACTACATACAAATACAAGCATAAAATAAATAAAACATGCAATAAAAAACGTAAAATAGTCGTTGCATTTCACTCACATCAACCATAACAATTTGAACCATAAACCAATGATATTAAGATCGTGATTTGCAACAAATATACCATAAGAAAACATGGAATAATTGTTGCATTTTATTCACTATAATTTGAAACTTATCTCAATAACATTAAGGTCGTGATTTGCAACGACTATAGGTAATGAGGTGGGTACGAAACGAATAAGGTAAGAAGCGTGTAGCAGCAACCAAACGAACGTGGAGCGGGCGAGAATGGCATTCCACGCGACAGAGAAAGTGAAACATATACGAAACTTGTACAGCGAACTAAGTTGGGCCTCTTTCTGGTTTTTTAAATGAATTTTTTAACAAAGATTTGTTAATAATAATGTTTAAAAACAACTCATAAAAAATAGGTATGACTTGGCTGTGGCACTATTGTGCCCCCAGATTATTCTCATTAGAGGTACTGCTTATATATTTTTTAGAACATTTAAACTAATCTTAAAGATTTAACTATACTGACAACTCATATTTAGTTTTGTTCGATTTGTTGTGGCACTGCCACGCCCCAAATTTCTTAGAAATGCTTTTATTGCCATTCTGATAAAATTAATAAACAATCCTTTTTGTTAAACATAGTAGGGATGAATTTCAATATCTTTTCAAATTATTAAAATAAAACAATTCACATTGCAAAATAAAACCTAATAAAAGAGACCTGTAGAAGGCCATATACTCATTTATTTAATACTCAGAAAGCGGAGCCAACGAGAGTGACATTTTATAAAAAAAAAAAAACAGAAAGCAAAGGTAACCTCGATAAAATGCCATTCTCTAGTGTTTTACGTGAAGAGGTCCAAAAGCTCGCGGTTTTTTTTATTTTTTATTTCTAAATGTCCCAACTTATGGACCTCCCTCTCTACTTGCGATAGAACCTCGTTTACGTACGTATTTTACTTTCTCTGCAGCGTAAATAAAATAAAACAAAAAAAATTAGCTTTCGACGTCGCTATCCTTCGTCCATGCGCCTAGTTACTGGGGCGGGGGTAAATAAACGTCAAATAATCACAAAAAAAAAAACACAATCTGAAAATAAATCAGTTAGCTTAAAATAAGGGGAGTATTTATTATTGAAAAAGTTTGAACGAATATTAAAAAAATTGGGAGAAATTTGACTGAAAGTGTATCAGCCAGTAAAATTATTCAAATGTGTTGTTATAAAATTAAATCAATGATAATAGTTGTAGTACGTTTAAATATGTTATATTGTATTGTTATTCGATTTTCATTGACTTAACTTTATATTTTTAACTAGTGTTTTTGAAGAGTTTTGATATCAAGACAAAAAAAAGAATAAAAAAATTGATAACAAAATTAATTACAGAGATCAGTTTCATAAATAATGAAAATATAAAGGGATAGTTCTATTACTTTTACAACATACATACAGGGATTAAAACCACAGAATTTTCATTGATTTATTATTATTATTGATTACTAGTGACCCACCCTGGTTTCACCCGTGACAAACTATACACAAAAATCTGCCTCATTTCATTCTTTCTACACACGACAGATATGGATTTTCATAAAACTTTTGCCGGCCGCTGCTCGCATGTATTTGGCCTGTACTGCAATTTCGATTTATCTCGAAGAAGGTTGTCAAAATAATGCTCATATTTTCAAGTATGTTTGAGAAAACTACTATATCTCAAACATGCTGTACTGGCCAAATACATGCGAGCAGCGGCCGGCAAGTTGTATGAAAATCCATATCTGTCGTGTCTAGCGGCGAAATAAATTACATAGAAAATTCTTATCTGTCGTGTTATTAAAAAATGGAACGATCTTTTACTCCGAAACATGGCAACCAAGGAGGTAACTAATCAAAGGTTTTATTTAAATTACGAACTGGCTTGCAAATAGAACGCTGTTTATTACAAAAAAAAAACAACACTAACGCGGGAACAATTATTGTTGTTCGTCATTGATTTTGACAAAATGAATTCTAGGTACTACTTAGTTTTAATTGCCACGCATTATTTGAGAAAAGCACTATACAAGCCTTGGCCACAACTAGGCATTGATGGACTTACGTATGTGTGCCTCGGCTTCGCCTCGGCCCACATTTACACGTTCGTCCATCAATGCCTCTTTTGCTGGCCGCTGCAGTAATGTACTATTATTGTACACCATATAATTATTACAGAAAAAAACATCCATTCATAAAACTATATAGGTAGATAGGTACCCTACTGTTCTTTACTTTACTGCAGTAATAGAACTTTCCCTTACTTAAAACAAAGGTGTGGTGTAGTGTAGTGTAGTGTAGGCACAAGTCGTACCTTGGGCGGCGGGTTGGGGCGCGGCGGCGCGGGGCGCGGCGGCGGCGTCTTGTGGCGCTTGGGCGGCAGCGCCGGCGTGGGCGTGCGTCTGCTGGGCGCGTGCAGCACCGCGAACGGGTCCTCCTCGAACCCGGCCTGTGCACACACCTTACATTCTACACTTTCCTTACAAAAACCACCATACCTAAATCTTACTCGTGTGATACGATACAAATAACAACAATAATAGTACATTTTAATCACACGAGTTTACAATAACCTACACACCCGTGTATCAAACGTCGTTTTTCAATACAGTGGTGGGAAATAGTAAAAACAAATCAAAGAATTGGATTTGTTTATTCACAAAAAAAATATAAAATGGCGCGTTTGGCAACTGGACATATTTGTTTTACAACGAAAACAACCTATACAGCCTATTCGATTTTTGACAAATGTTGATGTGAAAATATATAAAACCATTTAAGACTTTTGAGAATGCAATGCTAAAACTTACGGAATCATTTATTTTTCCTCGTATAAAATCTATCCCATTTTAGTCTATGTATGAAAACTCCTTGCTACAAAACTTTTTTGAATTGACTTATAAATTTAAATCTCAACTGCAAAAGTAATGATCGAGCTCGTAAACAACAGTCACGACCGCGTAACAGAAAGATGCCTATGCAAAAGATTTAATTTTCGAATCATAATTATAGCCTCGGAAAGAACGCAATGTTTAACAACTGTATTGAAAAAATAAATTCGTAGGACAGTTTTCAAATGTAAGTCATGACCAAGGTCAGTAGAACACACTGTTACGTGACTTACATGTTACACCAAATACTCATAAACAGCTTCTGTTGTTTAGTTTCATTATTTGCTGCTATACACAATCCACATACAGTATAGATGATATACAGTAGGTACTTGAACACCAAACTTATCTGCACATTCACAAGACTTTTGTAGTACCAGTACTGCTTTATAAGACGCCTTCATATATATCAAAATACTTATATGAACACCATATAATGATTAATAAGGATATCATAACAACAAAACACACAGAAAAGAACATCGTTTATTGTCACATACTTTAAAATATATAGAGAGCAAAACACACATTATAATTGACAGATTTTGTAAAAGGATTATAAGAAGAAAAATAATCACAGATCCAAACGCGTAAGGATACAAAATACAAATAATACATAGATATAATTAAATACATATATATACATAAATACATTAGATGATACGAAATAGAGAGAGAATTGTCATGTGAAGATTATAGTAGGGACAGACAAAGATAGAATATCACTCACGTCTTCATTCTGTTTAGCCATATTGTCGTGTGAAGCGAACGCGTCGCCGGCGAACGGGTCCGCGTTCGACGCGAACGGGTCCGTTCCGAAGCCGTCCTGCAATGCAGACAATGAAGCTACATGTTAATTAAGCCCTAGGAGAACATGTTTTACAGCTCGCGTCATGAGTTTGTAGCTCGGTCTCGGTCGTGAATTGCACTGGCCTATATGCAAAGCACTGAACCGATTGCGTACACAAGTAGACTGAGGCAGATATAAGTCAAAATTATTTATTTCAATTAGTCATTAAACGGCACTTTTGAACATCAAAAATTACTGGTCCAATATTATTTGATAGTCTCACTGACGGACTAAATAGAATTATAATATTTCTACCTAGGACATATCCCTATTGTGTCTAAAGAGATGTATATTTTGTTTCACATACATAATATTTTCATAAATGAATTGGCAAGAAACTGTCATAAAATAGTTCCCTAAGAGATTCTCGGTGACTTAACTTACATATGGCTCTGAGAGCTCTCTTTTGCAATATACGAATGGATTTAATTTCAGCCCCCACAGCAATATACCGTATGACATAATGCTGTGAAAGTAACTAAAATAGACCAAACGCGCAGTTTCTACACCCGTTAACTGTCTTATCTTTCTAACAGCATAAATCGACCCGCAAGAGATGTTATGTGTGGCCCCCTTTGTAATTTGTCATCTAGAGTGATTAAATATTTTATTTATAAAGTTCAGCTTTTCTCCATTCAATATTCTGTCGCATTTGCTATTTGTAACATTCGGCAATGTGATTCTAACACATTTGTTTTTTTTTTTTACATTTCATACCAAATTGTTTGCCGTAAACCAATTTTGGACCTGATGAATAGAGTTATTCACATCATTAAGGTTTTGTGACGGCCGATCTATTTCAAATTTCAAAGATGTGTCATCAGTAAACTACGCAATCTTCAGTTGATTTTGGAATAATTGGGGCAAATCATTAATGTTATCTATAAAGAGAAATGTACCCAATATCGAGCCTTGAGGAACGCCCATTGACATTTCAGACCATAGTGAGTTACGCTGTTTACCTGAACTTTAACTTGTCTGGCTTTTAAATATGATCTAAGTAACTCACGGGCCGTATTTCTAATCCCATAGTGCTCGAGATTCAACAATAGTGTATCTTGGTTAACTCAATCGAATGCCTTCGAGGGGTCGCAAATGATTCCAATGGTGTCTTGTGCTTCTCACCAGACGTTAAAAATGTTCTTTATTAGGGTGAAGATAGCGTCAGTTTTGCAACGCCCTTTGGTGAAACCGTGCTGTTGATCATGAAAGATGGAATGTTTGTTAAAATGTCGCACCAATTGGTTGAGCATTAACTTTTCGAAGACTTTACTGTTGACCGGCAGAATTGACGCTGGCCTATAATTATTGGCTTCTTTGCTATCCCCGGATTTAAACAATGTAACTACTTTACTGTGATTCATGAGGACCAGAAAAATTCATTGATCGACACTAGTGTTAATTATGAGACCTAAATAGGCTAATAGTTTCAATTATTGACTTACAGACTTTTACAGATAGTCCACAAAGATCTTCTGTTGATTTAATTTTAAGATCTTTAAAAGATTTTAAAATAGCCTGGGGGTTTGTATGTTGAAACTTAAACTCCGAAGGGCACGCATTTACTTTCTTTCTAAGTAAGACGGCAGATAGCGCAGCTGCGAAGTTTAAAGCTGCTGTAGTTTTAAGAGGAATATTAACAAAAATCTTTTCAAATTCCGGAGCTACCTCTACATCTGAGTATATGGGACCATGTGCAGTCGATAAGTTCTTTTCAGTATAACGCTGTTTTTTTTTCTACTTGTTTGATTATTTATTATTTTCCAGGTACTTTTATTTTATTTTATTGCTTATATAAAGCGGTTTAGCTATTTTGCATATCATTTTAAAGGTTTTTGAATATTTCGCAACATATTTATCAAAGCTTGTAATATTAATTATAATTTGGCGAAATCGTGAATTATCACACACATCACATCATCGCTTACCGTAAGGTATCCAAGCGCGAGCCTACCTACAATAAAAAAAGGATTGGTCCATCAAACACCCAGTGCGAGTGCGGTGCTCAAATATCCAGCGTCATGTGTCATGCGTCAGCGTATACTGTTTGGACCCAGTGGGGTCCAAGCGGTATAATAATTATAGGATGTAACCGCAACACGAAAAGAAGAAGTTTGAAGGCCTGATACCAAGCTTTCCAGTGGGTTGTTTCATTGTTTGTGTACAACATCCAAGGCGTGCTGTTGTTTTAGTATGAGATTTAATAAGAGCCATTTACTACACATCGTTAAATTTACATGAAGCGAACTGTACAATTTCTTAACGTTGCAATTTAAACCTTAAAGTAACGAGCTAAAGCTTGATTTCAATAGTATGGCATACGAGCGTATGCCAGCGCCAGCCCCTATTGCCGCTGATTGACGAAGCCTTTGCAAACAGTTTATGCTGACTCCAACCTGTCCAAATTTGGTGCTGAAAAGTAGTCAGAACGTTGTCCATTCTGATGAGACTAGGACGCGATTTCAGTACCTGTGTGGGTTGCGGAGTGTGCGCGGGCGCGAAGGGGTCGTGTGCGGGCAGCGCTGCGGGGAAGGCGTTCGACGTGAAGGGGTCCGACTCGAAGCCTGCACCTGAAGCGAAGCCGTTGCTTTTCGCGAATGGCTCGTCTTCCTGTATGACATAAACACAAACATTATTAATAAAGACATTATATGGTAACAAGGTAACACATAATGTGACAAACGACTGACAAAGATCTACAAGTAATAGCATATAGTGCTCGCCAAACTTCTGGGCCACCATGAAGTTGGCTTTCCGATGCCAGAGACATTATAATACTAGCATACAGATGCCTCAACCCACACAAAGAAACCGTGCCGACGTAAATAGCGTTTTTCATCTGATTAATCTTGTTATTTTTGTAAGTACATCAATCGCGTTCGATCCCGTTTCACGGCAATAGATGTTGTTAGCACTTAGCAGCGACTTGCAAGTAAAAGGGTTTACTAGGTTCGTGAATATTTTTTTCTTTAAATACATTTCGTTTACGGTTCGTTTTATAGTATTTTATTGCACGTTTTTACAGATTTCTTGCACCAAAATTTGTTACAATGCAGATTTTAACAATCGAGTGGAATGCCTCGGAAATTTAAAAATGCGCCATCTATTGGCATCAATTTTAAATGATCCGTTCAAATAATGTTTGAAATATGAATTAAGAGCCCAATATTCCTTAATTTTGTACTTAGGAGAGTTGATTAAACAAGAAATTACAATTTTATGTTCAATTCCAGAAAATGTTAATTTTACACACATTTCTATTGAATTGTGTGTACATGTCGCGCCATCTAGTGAGATTTATTTGAACCAAATTTTCTTTTATTGCAATGAGACCCCGTGTCGATGCGCAGTGCACGAAACAGTGTTGTTTTTGTATGAGATTTACTACTGCGCAGCCATTGTAACCAACTTCAGGGCGGCCAAGAAGTTTAGCGAGAACTATACCGACGGTTTAACGTGCAATCTGAAGGACTTTATATATGATCCGCCGATTCATACTGAGACAAAGTATATAATGACATGAAATGGATAGTCACACATCCAAGGACCTGGTGTTTAATATGGTAATAGAATGGCTTAATTAAAATAGCCTGGGTCTCTTGTGTGTACACGTACCAGTGCATCATTAGGCGTGGCTCCTCTGACCACACGCTCCAGATGTTCCGCGGTGTACTGCGGCTGCATAGTGAGGTAGTGTTGCCCGGCGTTGCCTGCGCCTGCGAGGGCTTCTGCTGCGGAACTGATGAGACGGTGCTGCTCTTCTAAATGGGAGATCTTGATGTTTGCCTGGAAAATATGGAAAGCAGGTTCATAAATATCTTGTAAAGGGCAAGTAGGTGAAACACGTGTTTTCATGTCATTTAATACAGTTTACATATCGAAGCAGAAACCAATATAACTTGAAAGGATCTCAACGATAAATACATATTTACAGGATGAGGAACTTTTCACTTAGTTCCTCATCCTCCATAGAAAAGGGGGAATTCTCCGACATGACTGGTGTTTTGTCTGACGGGCAACTGCCCAATAGTCTTCTTCTCCTTGAGCTTAGTCTGCTTATTTGACATATAGAGTTACGCGGAACAGGAAGTAAAATCCCGCGACCTCCATTTAAAAGGAGGCGATCCTCCGACGAGACGGATGTTGTGCCTAGTCCGGGCAACTGCCCTACGGTTATTTTCGGGCTGTTCTATCGAAAACGCCCGACGAAAACTCTGTTTGCGCGATGCAGGATAGTTCGTATGTGACGTCACAGATGTCACTATATGACGTCAGGTCATTAGTTCATATGTGACGTAGAGACATACTGTCTCACCTGGCTGACAGCGAGCACCGTGCGCCGCAGCTGCGCAGTAATAGCCTCCGCTTCAGCCTCCGCATCCGCGACATCCGCCTGCAATGTGACGTAGACGCATCCCGTCTCACCTGGCTGACAGCGAGCACCGTGCGCCGCAGCTGCGCAGTAATAGCCTCCGCTTCAGCCTCCGCATCCGCGACATCCGCCTGCAATGTGACGTAGACGCATCCCGTCTCACCTGGCTGACAGCGAGCACCGTGCGCCGCAGCTGCGCAGTAATAGCCTCCGCTTCAGCCTCCGCATCCGCGACATCCGCCTGCAATGTGACGTAGACGCATCCCGTCTCACCTGGCTGACAGCGAGCACCGTGCGCCGCAGCTGCGCAGTAATAGCCTCCGCTTCAGCCTCCGCATCCGCGACATCCGCCTGCAATGTGACGTAGACGCATCCCGTCTCACCTGGCTGACAGCGAGCACCGTGCGCCGCAGCTGCGCAGTAATAGCCTCCGCTTCAGCCTCCGCATCCGCGACATCCGCCTGCAATGTGACGTAGACGCATCCCGTCTCACCTGGCTGACAGCGAGCACCGTGCGCCGCAGCTGCGCAGTAATAGCCTCCGCTTCAGCCTCCGCATCCGCGACATCCGCCTGCAATGTGACGTAGACGCATCCCGTCTCACCTGGCTGACAGCGAGCACCGTGCGCCGCAGCTGCGCAGTAATAGCCTCCGCTTCAGCCTCCGCATCCGCGACATCCGCCTGCAATGTGACGTAGACGCATCCCGTCTCACCTGGCTGACAGCGAGCACCGTGCGCCGCAGCTGCGCAGTAATAGCCTCCGCTTCAGCCTCCGCATCCGCGACATCCGCCTGCAATGTGACGTAGACGCATCCCGTCTCACCTGGCTGACAGCGAGCACCGTGCGCCGCAGCTGCGCAGTAATAGCCTCCGCTTCAGCCTCCGCATCCGCGACATCCGCCTGCAATGTGACGTAGACGCATCCCGTCTCACCTGGCTGACAGCGAGCACCGTGCGCCGCAGCTGCGCAGTAATAGCCTCCGCTTCAGCCTCCGCATCCGCGACATCCGCCTGCAATGTGACGTAGACGCATCCCGTCTCACCTGGCTGACAGCGAGCACCGTGCGCCGCAGCTGCGCAGTAATAGCCTCCGCTTCAGCCTCCGCATCCGCGACATCCGCCTGCAATGTGACGTAGACGCATCCCGTCTCACCTGGCTGACAGCGAGCACCGTGCGCCGCAGCTGCGCAGTAATAGCCTCCGCTTCAGCCTCCGCATCCGCGACATCCGCCTGCAGCGCTCTCTCCTTCTCCTTCAGGGTCTGAGCGGCGGCGCGGCGAGCGGCCACCTCGGCCTCTGTCTCCGCCGCCGCCGCCTCTTGTGCCGATACTTGAGAACGGAGCTTTTCTACCTGCAAGTAGCGGGGTTATTGTGTTAGAATTGTACTGAACATTGAGTTTATTCCCCAAAATGTTGGGTTTAGGTGTTTAAACACCTTTATTGCAACAGTCTTGCAAATGACATTAATCGTAAACAAATTCTGTAAAATCTGTAGGCTGTTTATGGATAGCCCCAGTAACGTATATTTAATTTATTAAACAAGTACTTAATATTATTCCTAGCGATCATAGATCAACGGGGCGATCACTGACCTACAAAATATTGGTGCATGATTCAAGATATTTGTACAAAAAGAATACTTTTAAGTTGAATTGATGATTGATGAAAACAATTGTAACAAGAAATAGTTACCTGTGTTTTGAGATCATTTAACCTCTTTTGTGCTTCACCTTTTTGGTTTTCTAACTGTTTAAGGGTCGCCGTTAATGTGTCCAGCTCGCTCTGAAAACAACACATCAAAAAATAAGTTTACTATGGACACAATAATAGTAGTTTATGCAATGGCCATATAATAGGGGTTATTAAAACACGAGCGTGGGTTTATCACATGAGGCGAAGCGAATATCACGCGAGTGTATGTATCTATTTTAGTATTTTTTATTTAGTGCTTCTTATGTTTTAACATATTATTTAATTTTAAAATTGCACCAAGTGCAACCCCATGTCGTGTCAAGACTATCTCTCTCCATTTTGGGTTGCCTGGAATAGATCGCAGAACGCGATAAGACCGCCTGTTGTGTATGTTTGTTATTATTTTAAGGTTTCCGTATGTAATGTTTTTATCTTGGTGTTCAATAAAGTATATAATAAATAAATATATGCCGTTGCATACACTACTTTATCTTCACTCATACAGTTAAAATAAAATAAAAGTTGAAACGGAAAAATATGTGGTATGGCGGGCATTGCAAATGACGGCGTAGCGCGCGCATCAGTAAGTAGTAATAAACAATACGCGCCAGTAAATTAAAAAGTGTGCTATAAAATTAAAAAGTTACTTTATAATCCAGTTGTTTGCAAATCAAAGGAAAATGTTGCACTGTAATGGTTTTTTTTTTAAATTTTACCCATCCACGAATATAAAGTACGTGTTTATACAATATTTTTTTAATTCATATTTGGAACATTACGTTGTGAGTGTAGATAAAATACATTTCTATATCTTGGCGAAAATATAGCTCAAATTAAATAAGCGATAGTTCACAGAGTCACAATACTCGGACGTCTCCAGAAAAAAATCACTTAAATGAGACAGTGCCTGTCTTCTGCACATGTCCCACGGGAGATCTCACAGATACTCTTGTATTTTCGGTTGAACATACTGGAGGTGGTAATCACTATCTCAGATTCCAACAATACCTGCAAGCTGTCCGCCTCGCCAGTCTTCACAGTGAGGTCCCTCTGCTTGGCCGCAAGCTCAGCTTCTAAGGCCAATCGCTCTCGAGCTAACGCGTCCACCTCGCGCGCTATCGCTTCCATCTCGGGAGTGGGTTGCGGGCCTAAGGAGAGCGCTGGTTCCTGTATCTGGAAAGATGGTAATAAAAACAGGTTAGCATCATTGAAATTGTTGTAGTCTGTTACAATAAAGTAGGATAAATTCAACCATTAAGGTAAGGAGTGATTTCCTACTGGGTAATGAAATAGATTACTAAACTTATTAAACAGATAGTTATGCCAAAATGTATGGTGTATCTGCAGATTGTATTGGTTTATAAATTAAACTTTACTGGCCGGTTTAATAAGTGGGTTTGAGCTTTAAATCTGTATTCTACAATGATAGTTCGTTTATTTAAATCATCAGATGTTTAACCCCCGACGGAAAAAGAGGTGTTATAAGTTTGATACCTGTGTGTTTGTGTATATGTGTATCTGTCTGTGGCATCATAGCTCCTAAACATATGAACCGATTTTGGTTTTGTTTTTTTTTTCTTCTTTGTAAGGTGACTTTATCGAGAGTTTTCTTAGCTATGTTTGATGAATATCAGTTCAGCCGTTATAAAGTTTTGGGCGTTTTACTATTTGCATCGGGAGTTCCCGCAAGATATCGTGTCATAATTACATGTTCAAAAGATTATCGATCGAAGCCTGTCTACTACTAGATAAATTATGTAGTAAGAGATAAAAAGGGTTTTAAATTTTACTTGTAAATATAATTATTACCCATCTCATCTCTAAGTTTCGAATAGTTAATAACTCAAATGAGTTATTTCTTGCACGCGGGTATACGATAAAACATCTGACGATCTATCGTTCTTTTTGAATAAGAACAGTATGAAATGTAGAAAGCTGAAGTTAAAATTCTAGAACAAATTTCAAAATTGGAATCCTAAACAACTGCCAAGCCAAATCTGTCAAATACGTCTCTTCAAAAATGATGGACTTGAAATGTTTGGTTATTTTAGTTTTAACAGTTATAAATTATACAAGATGCGAAATTAATCATAATATCTACAAAAGAGTAAGTGAGATTAACAATAAAAGCAAGGCAATGTATGGAGAAGTACGGCGTGGTTATGTAAAGAAGGGTTTTGGGCTGGAAAAGCTGATGTATCCAAGTAAGTGATCTTAGAAATTCACGATAAATATTTTTTAAATACGTAATCTATTACCCACTTACATTGCTGACATTTAAGTGAAATGGGCGTACGTATTACAATCAACCGCAATGCCGAGGCAACAGTTTGACATTGACAATATCTTTAAAGTCACGGCAGTCTTCTTCATCTTTTCATGAGGTGTGGCCACCTCTGGTGTCAGAGTTAATTAAGCCGCCTCTGGAAACCCCACAGGCCTCTGGCTTGGCTATTTCAGACTTAAATTAAATAGTATAAGTCCAGGCAGGCAGTCACGGCAGTAAGGTTGGATTTTGTAGTACAACATTTGTACTTTTGCAAATACCTGGTGTCAGAGTTAATTAAGCCGCCTCTGGAAACCCCACAGGCCTCTGGCTTGGCTATTTCAGACTTAAATTAAATAGTATAAGTCCAGGCAGGCAGTCACGGCAGTAAGGTTGGATTTTGTAGTACAACATTTGTACTTTTGCAAATACTAACATTGACCGTACTTGAAATAAGCATTATTTTTTTTTGTGTTTTTAAAGTAGCAATTTAAAAAATAAACGGAAAATATTATAGAAGAACGTAAATGAAGTAAAAGCAGTATGTTGGGATCGTAGCAAGTGGCGTTATGTAGTTTCTGCCTACCCACATCACAAAAAGGCGTGAGTTTATGTATGTATGTATAAGTAGCACTCTTCCTCTAGATTCTTCTTTTTAAGAAACTTCATCTAAAATAAACTAGATCTTTTGCCGACATTAGGGATGCTGCCTGGGTGAGAAAAATGATAATTCTATTTAGTCCGTCAGTGAGATTATCAAATAATATTGGACTCGTATTTTTGCTTTATCAAATCAATTAAAAAGATAAAGCGCATCAAAGTTCTGTAGTGGGGGCTTTTGACGTCATTTTGACAGTAAAAGTGTAGCAAGGCGTGACATCACACGATAATTCAACGCACTGTATCGTCGTATTTTTTTGTTGACCTGACAAACGAAAAAATACGTGTACAATATTTTTAGGTAATCTAGCTGACGGACTAAATAAGTTTTTTTTTTGTCATCATCACTATTCACACACGACTCCTCTCATCTTCAGGAGGAAACAAAAATAAGCTATCAGCCCTCTCGCAAGCCTGGCGCGACTACTACGACTGCTCAGCGGCTCAGTTGGACTCGGTGAACACGGATCAGATAGCGTTTAGCAATATGATCGTGATGGTGTTCCAAGGAGCGACCGCCCAGCTTCCGTGCAAGCTGTGCGAGGAGCCTGGAGTGACGGTTCAGCATACATGGCTGTACTCAAAGGTGACCACAGACACGTCTAGAGGTTTTTTTTTCCATTTAGGACCAGGATCTCAAACTATCTCCATTCCAAATTTCATCTGAATCGGTTAAGCGGTTTAAGCGTGAATAGTTAGCAGACAGACCGAGTTACTTTCGCATTTACAATATTAGTATGGAAGTATGGATATGCTCGCGTTTGAGCACTATCTCGCCTGATGGTAAGCGATGATGTGGTCGACGGTAAAGCACGATTGCCTAGAAGTAACCTATTCACTTTCGACTAAAATACCCCTAGGTTGTAGCTATAAGAAAACAGACTGCGGAAGGGAATTCTATTCCTTAGCTTTACGCATAATGAAAATATTAGTAGTACTACACGGTCATATCAGGCTATTGGCGCACGAGGTGAACGCGGGTAGGCTGGAGTGGGGTCGGTTGACGTAAGAACAGGTACAGTTATTTTGAACTTGGAGTAGAAAGTCCCAAAACGTTTAGTGCGTATGTGTGGGATGTCCACCCTGTAAAGTGCGTGCCACTAAAGCTGAGACTTGACGAGCGCCGTACCGCACCTCCCGCGCTGTCCGCCGCCTCGATGACACCCTCTCCCCTCGCGCTCTCAGTCTGAGGTTGAGGTGATAGCGATATGAGGTCTAAGGGCCTCAGACCTCATACAGTTAACGAGACCTTTAAATCGTTTACTGCGCAAGGCAAACCAGGTGATGTGTCAAGACTCATCTTTCGTGGCACGCATTGTACCATTGGCGCATTGCCGTAAGTTTTGAAGTCCGTTTATAGGTGGATGTGACAAAATGTTTATGACTAACAGCTTTTATTTTTATTAGATCTTTGACAGCCGTTATCCAAAAGCCCGAAAGTCTGAGTGTTGCCAAGGCGTATCGTCATACCAATTTTAAGACTCTGAGGAGGGCCGTTGTCCCGCAGAGTATCTAAGTTATCGACATAGCTCAGAGAGTAAGCAAGCTGAAGTGGCAATGGGCGGCCATATTAGCCGTAAAACCGATGACCGTTGGGGCAGACGTGTTCTTGAGTGGAGATCGCGAACTGGCAAGCGTTACGTAGGACGCCCTCGGGCTAGGTGGAGCGACGTTCGCAGGTTGGCAGGTACTGCTGGTAGCAGCTGGATAAGAGTTGCCAAGAATCGAAACAAATGGCGTGCAATTGGAGAAGCCTATGTCCAGCAGTGGACTGCTATAAGCTGGTTATGATTTGGAGGGCCGTTTGGGGAAATGATTAGTCAGCTAGACTCCTCCCGTCAAACAGAGCCTTTGTAATAGGGTGATACCTGGGTAAAAAAAAAAATATTTGTCTTCCGTCATTTGGATAGTGAAAAAAAAATTTTTTTTTCAGATCAATAAAAATTGACAAAGATAAAGCGCATCAAGGGTCAGGAGTGTGGGGGTTTGTGACGTCACTATTGTGTAACACATGTACAAAATCGTGAAGTCACGCGAAATTTCAAAGCACTGTATCCTGTATCGCCGTATTTTTTGTTGTTTACGTGACAAAAGAAAAATATTTGTCCAATATTATTAACAAATCTACGTGATGGACTAAACATTTTACGATCTTTATTCCCCAGTCGGCAACACTCGAGAAGTTCGCAGTAATACAAGAATACGACCGAATGGTGCTACACGAGAACTTCTTGATGATATACAACGTGGTGCATGGCGACGAAGGTGTCTTCTGGTGCAGGCAGGGAGCCGGCGGCGGGGGCCTGGTGTTCATTGAGGTGGTCGACAAGGAGCCCTATACTGTTGTAAGTAGAACGGTTTATAGCCTTTTTCCCATGGAATTAAGGAGAAACTGAACGCCATCTATTACGATCCGTACATTCCTTTTGCTTCGAATACGTTAATAAATCTGGTCAAAAGCTACCGCCGCAAAAGTAAGTAAGTAGGCCGCTGCAAATTTAATTTGTCAAAATGGGGGATTATTGGTCCATTGCACGCTGGGTGCGAGTGCGGTGCTCCTGTACAGACCATGCCCCACTTGCTGGAGTGTCCCGACTGTCCATTCACTTGCACCTTGGATGACCTGTATAATGCATCTGACGCTGCAATAAACGTGGCTACCTACTGGGCTCAAATAGTTTGATCAAATGTACCATCGAAACGAAAAAGAAGAAGAAGAAAGAAAGAAGAAAGAAAAGCTACTTCAAAGTCAAAGCTTGTCCAGGTTACATGCTAGTTTGGCAAGTTCTCAACTTCATATTCTGAACCCGAGGTTTCGAATTTTCGGGTAATGGGCTACCGTGAAACCCCTAAATTTGATTACAATAAGGTCTTAGGAAAGCGGCAGGGACAGATTAGATGCGCAAGGTAGAAAACCTTGCATCTTGAGACAACTTGGGAGAATCGCATATCCAACAGTGAACGGTTGTTTGATGAGTCGTAAGTCATCCAACTTCCAACTCTATCTTCAAAGGTATAAGAGCAAATCTCAACTGTGTGCAATACAGAAAAGATAGAACACAGGGGACAGAAAAGAGGTGGTTACAGCAGGTAAGCTGGGGAGATATTATACAAGTAATAAAGAACCGCCCGTCTCATAACCGAAGTAACTGCCCACAACTTATACGTCATAATCTTTGTCAGGTAAAACCGCCTGAATCCCGAGGCCCTCTCGCTGTCGCCACAGAAGTGTACCAGGGCATCATATTGTATACTCAGTGGTATCCTTGGAGCGAGTGCAGCGTTTGTGGCAAGGTGGGCAGACGACATCGGCACGGATTATGCTATGTCAATCTGGACCAAGACCTAGTAAGTACATCAGAGTCGTGACTTGTGTATTTAAATTGCACCTTGTTAATGATTCTTATGTTTATAACGATATTCTATCATCATGGTCCAGTAATAAGGTGGCAGACCACCAAAACGCAAAATTCATCATCAGCCTATCAATTTTCCCAGTGGTGGGATACATTCCTTTTTGTGAGAGTGGGAATAGGTCTTAATCCACCACGCGGGCCCAGTTCGGTTTGGTGGATGTCACATGGCGTCGGACTTTTGGTTCTAGGACATGCCGGTTTCCTCACGATGTTTTCCTTCACCGATTTTAGAGCAGTGGTGATGAAATAATTTACACAAAGCCACGACCAACGTCACTTAAGTCGGAGTCGTTACTACTGGACCACACCAATAATAATTATTGAGTGGTAAAATTGTTTATTATTACTTATGATTGTAAAAGAAGGCGTCGATTGTTTGTATGTTCAAATCAAATACATAAAAAAACAGTTGTAGAAAGTTACAATATCAAATTACTTTTTATCCTAAAAAAATGCTCGTTTTGGATGTTCAGATGGCACGAAAGTACAATAAAATGTGCCTAATTATTTGAAACAGAAACCAGTTAGACTAATAAGACCACACAGATAACGCTAAAACTGGATTGAAATAAACGTGCTATCAATTACTAGCTGGTATAACCGGAATGTACAAGTTATACCTAAATAATGTCTTTATGTACTTATGTTCTATTTGTTTTTTAGATTGCAACCTTTGAAATGGAC
The DNA here is from genome assembly GCA_964057195.1 of Orthosia cruda. NCBI lineage: Eukaryota > Metazoa > Arthropoda > Insecta > Lepidoptera > Noctuidae > Orthosia > Orthosia cruda. Next base: position 41,812,863 of record OZ059835.1, read on the forward strand.
CCCGAACAAGCGGCAAATCAAAACAAATTGTTTAAATTGGATGAGAAGCTCATCGAATTGTTTCAAAGTAAGTTATAAATTGCATATTAAAAAGTTGACTTGTGCAGAATTTCAGATGATAAAGAAAACTGCACTTTATTTTTATTTACGACGTTTATTCTCACTGAGATGATATTTTGAATACTTTTAAATTCGGAAATTTGCCTACATGGATTTAGTTAAATTCGCAGTTTTTAGCGTTGCGTACCCAAAGGGTAAAAACGGGACAATATTACTAAGACTCCGCGGTCTGTCTGTCTGTCACCAGGCTGTATCTCATGAACCGTGATAGCTAGACAGTTGAAATTTTCACAGATGATGTATTTCTGTTGCCGCTATAAAAACAAAATGACATATATAAACATGCATCCACTCAAACTTTCACATGAGGATGTGTTTGTGTGGATTTATGTTTGTTACTCAATCACGCCAGAACGGCTGAACGGATCTGGATGAAATTTGACACAGAGACAGATTACAGTCTGGAATAGCACGAAGGTTACTTTTAATCCCGGAATGTTACCTTGGGATGACAAAACACTATTCACGCAGGCGAAGTCGCTTCGCTGGCAGAAGTTAGTAAGCATATAAAGCCAGCATATTCTATAATTGTAAAAATTATTGCATTGTTGATGAAAATATCAAGATCGCTATATATATGCCAATAATATTTGAGGAGATCCCTCGATTTCTCCAGAATGCCATCATCAGATCCTGACCTGATGACTATGGGACCATCTGCGAAGTATACCCTTTCAAACAAAAGAAAAAAAAAACAAATCGGTCCAGGCGTCTTTGAGTAATCGGGGAACATACATAAAAAGGGTCCGACGAATTGAGAACCTCCTCCTTTTTTTGAAGTCATTTAAACAGAATTATGTACGGATCCTAGCAGGTGGCGTGCTGTATTTTCTGCCTACCCCCATGGGAAAAAGGCATGAGTTTATGTATGTATGTATATATAATTGTTAATAATAGAGCTAAGCGTTTCGCTTTAAATTGACAGATATTACAAATACTCGAAAAATAAAGTATTCTCACCATTTTCCAGAAGTGTCTTTAAAAATATCCAAGGGGAACAACACATCACCAAAGAACCGGCTTGGCAACTAAATTGTGCAATCTATATTGTTTGTTACTTGTTAAAGTCAAAGAGAGGGGAAAACCGATTTGACGGTTCATTAGCACCGCTCATTGTATTCATTATTTAATTGTATTATGTAGTAAATGCGGTTCCAAACTGAGAGATAGTGTCTTAACAATAGAGAAATTTTAATTGAAATATGCATTAGTAGGTTTAAGATAAATTGTACTGCCAAACGTATTGTTTTCAATACAATCAATAATACACTGCATGCAATGCAGGCCTCATCAAAAAGCTTACATTCACCCAAAGGGCAATGGAGAGGGCTATGCTCGGAGTTTCCTTGCGTGATCGAATCAGAAATGTAGAGATCCGCAAGAGAACCAGGGTTACCAACATAGCCCGAAGAATTGCCAAACTTAAGTGGCAGTGGGCAGGGCACATTGCTCGCAGAACGGATGGCCGATGGGGCCGAAAGGTTCTGAAATGGCGACCGCGAACCGGAAGACGTTGCGTTGGAAGGCCTCCCATCAAGTGGACTGATGACCTGGTGAAGATTGCGGGGATCCGCTGGATGCAAGACGTTCGGGATCGGTCAATGTGGCGGCGCCTGGGGATGGCCTGTGTCCAGCAGTGGACGTCTTACAGCTGAATGATGAACCTTGGCCACTCATTTATAACTCCTATAAACTATTTTTTGTACTCTGTTTTTACTTCCATAGCATTTCCCGACGGCTTGCCCTGTCGTTCACAATACTTGCCAAAAATAATGGCGGACTTAGATGTGATCCAACAAAGGCCTAGCGAAATCATGATCGGAATGTGCAAGGTACGTAAATTGCAGTACATCTAAACTAATATCATAATATTATAATCTTCTATAGAAGTACTGATTGAATTACAAAACTTTTTCACACTTATATATGCAGCTATACTATGCGTAAATGGGTCAGGACCAAATGTTTGACGTAATCGCACAACGGAAAATGTGTCACACTGGAAAGTAAATGTAGCACAATATAATTATTAGGGTGTATGTAAATAGTTGTAAGATTTTAAGTAGGTAAATAGAATATCCAGTTACCTACCTTAAATCCAAATGTGGCTACTTTTTATCTCTCAAAAATGCACGGTTCCAAAGTCAAAGACAAATCGTTTATTTCAATTAGGCCATTAAACATTTGAATGTTAAAATTTAAATTGAAATAAAAATTGATTCTACTGTCCATTTGCAAAGATAGATTTTTATGAAGAAGAACTGAACAAAAACCCCATATTCTTGCAGGATAAGTAGGCTACAGATGCGAAGCCGCGGGACAAAGCTACCTCATATATTCTTTATTGTACACAAAACAAACATATACAAATACAAAAGGACAACTTATCTACAAAGGCGAGCTTAACCCATAATTGGTTTTCTTACAAGCAAACCTCAGTGTTATAGAGTTAAAAAAAGCGCACAACAAAAAAAAACAAACAAATCACCAATCAACCTCGATACAATTTTCGAGTTTAGAAGGTAGTTCTTGTACTGAGTCAGAATATTCTACGTTTTGTGACAACATACACACTTTTAAGGTGCCATGCCGAGACAAGAGACCCAAAAGGAATGGAGCACCACAGGGGAGCGACGACGATAACGGAACAATAGTTTACCCGATCCGGCAGGGGCTACCTAAACAGCCACCCCTCCCCGTCAGAGACACCATGTTTGCGGATTTTGGCCAACGGATTGTGCTTCGATGTCCAGGGTTAGCAAAAAATGTTTATGTAAAACTGACAGAAAGTTAAATTGATCATTATTTATTTATTGACTCAGCCACAGTCATTATTTTTTATTATAAGCTCGCGTTTGACCACTATCTTTCCTGATGTTCAGCGATGATGTGTGAAGCCTGCTTGCCTATTCACTCTATTAGTCATTCCGTGTTTACTATTTTACTCAACATTATCACGCCTGTTTTGTTACCCCAAGGGTTAGTACCTAAACACATAGGTACATAAGATGTGACGTCGCATCGTGGCAATTGCTTGAGCGCACGGTTGGCACAGTGGTTGAGCGTTTATCTGCTGCGCTGCGTGTCGCGGGTTCTATTCCCGCACGGAACAAATATTTGTTTGATCTACAGATACTTGTTCCGGCTCTGGGTGTTGTGTATGTGAGTTTATATGTTTGTAAACGCACCCAATATACAGGAAGAAAACTCCAAGCGTGGGGCAAAGTATAAAAAAATATGCAAATTCGTTACTCGATACGATGTCGCGCATTGTGGATCAGCGACGTGTATCTTAAAAATGTCACAATTTTTCGGTCGGTTGTTAAACTGAGGAGTTTTAAGACATCGCAATTATTCGCAATTCAGTAGTTATGTTCAGATATTCTTAACTACAATTTGTATTGCAATGTATCCAACAGTACAACATTACGAGATGTGCCGATACTATGGCGTGTGGGTACGCGCGGTACTAAGCACTTAGTACCGCGCGACGTGGACAAGCGCAGCGGCGGCCGCGTGTATGTCACCGGCAGGGACCACCTCGTGTTCACGCGTGCGCTCTACAGCGACGACAACTTGTACAGGTACTACTGATGTATTTTTAGGAAACTAAATACTGAAAATTTTCATGGAAAGCCAAGCATGACCAGAATTGTTAGAGCAGCGCTGTGTGTTTGTCACTTGTCAAAATTAATTTGGACGAAAATCGGCGATGGAAGTGAAGTCCATCTTGGAAGAAAGAAAAATATTTATTTATGACCCGCACAGGAGACACAAACAATAATAAAAAATAAACATAACTCCGTGCGGGACCAAAAAGGCTACTATCTCAGCATTTGCAACGATATTAAAAAGAAAATAACGCTTGGAGGGTGGTCACAACGAAGATATCGGCAAAGAAAACCATTGGCTGTTCTGGATAAAAGTAACAAACATTTAACGCCGTTTAATTGCGATATTTTCAAAATGTAATAATTCAAGTAGAGGATTTTTTTCTCCAGGCAGTTTTAGGTCGCCAGTACAATTTTAAACCGACGAAGAACAGAGGTGCTCAAGTCAACCCGTATATTTTTTTGTCTTTACAGTTGCTGGCAGAGAGACAACCTTGCCGGTACCGTGAAGCTGATCGTGTGGCGAGGAGCGCACGCGCAGTGCGAGCAGCACGTGACGCTCGTGCTGCTCCTGGTACTACTCGCTATAGTACTGCAGCTAGCTGAACGAGGACTTAGGAGTTTAGAGCAACGGCAGACTGTACATTTTTATTAGAGACTAGTGTCCCACCCCGGCTTTGCCTGGGTCATAATAATTTATAGCCTATAATATCTGGAATAAAGTACCTTTCTAATGGTAAAACATTTTTCTCAAACATGCTTGGAAATTTGAGCATTATTTTGACAACCTTCTTCGAGATAAATCGAAATTGCAGTACAGGCTAAATACATGCGAGCAGCGGCCGGCAAAAGTTGTATGAAAATCCATATCTGTCGTTTGCAGCGGCCAAATAAATTACATAGTAAATTCATATCTGTCGTGTAATTTAAAAATGGAACGATCTTTTACTCCGAAACATGGCAACCAAGGAGGTAACTTATGAAAGGTTTTATTTAAATTTCGAACTGGCATGCAAATAGAAAGATGTTTATTGCAAAAAAAAAACATTTTAAGGTTTAGCACGCACTGCGATTTTTATTTGCGCGAATTTTTATAGTATTATTCCCGCGTGATTTTTTTACCGCAATGCGTGCTGCTTCATACAATTCCATAGGCCGCAATATGGGCGGAAAAAAATCGCGCGAATAAAAATCGCAGTGCGTGAAATAATTATTGTTGTTCGTTGTTCGTCATTGATTTTGAAAAGTAATTGTGTTTGACAAAATGAGTTCTAGGTACTACTTAGTTTTAATTTCCGCGCATTATTTGAGAAAAGCACTATACAAGCCTTGGCCTCAACTAGGCATTGATGGACTTACGTATGTGTGCCTCGGCTTCGCCTCGGCCCTCATTTACACGTTCGTCCATCAATGCCTCTTTTGCTGGCCGCTGCAGTAATGTACTATTTCTCAAACATGCTTGGAAATTTGAGCATTATTTTGACAATCTTCTTCGAGATAAATCGCAATTGCTGTACAGGCTGCACATGCGAGCAGCGGCCGGCAAAAGTTGTATGAAAATCCTTATCTGATGTGTGTAGCGGCCAAATAAATTCCATAGTAAACTCATATCTGTCGTGTAATTTAAAAATGGAACGATCTTTTACTCCGAATCATGGCAACCAAGGAGGTAACTTATCAAAGGTTTTATTTAAATTTCGAACTGGCTTGCAAATAGAACGCTGTTTATTGACAAAAAAACAAATGAAAATTTTAAGGCTACACGCATTGCGATTTTTATTCGCGCGTATTTTTGTAGTATTATTCCCGCGGGATTTTTTTATTGCAATGCTTGCTGCTTCATACAATTCCATAGGCCGCAGAATGGGCGGTAACAATATTCACGCGAATAAAAATCTCTGTGCGTGCTAAGCCTAAGGCGGTAAAAATTATTGTTGTTTGTTTTCGTCATTGATTTTCAAGAGTAATTGTATTTGAAAAAATAAGTTGTAGGTACTACTCAGTTTTAATTTCCGCGCATTATTTGAGAAAAGCACTATACAAGCCTTGGCCACAACTAGGCATTGACGGACTTACGTATGTGTGCCTCGGCTTCGCCTCGGCCCACATTTCATCAATGCCACTTTTGCTGGCCGCTGCAGTAATGTACTATATTCAAATAGACCAGAGATTACCCAACACGTAAGTTCAAACTTACAATATTCGGACTCTCTCTTCATAATATTTTGTTGGGAGAGCTAGAAAAAAGCTTTATGCATCACCCCCGCGGGATGCAATGACAGGTGTCCTTTGTTTTAATTTTATTCACAGCTGTATGAACACGCTCTCTCCTCTTCCCAACTCTTGTCTCTCTTTATTTCACGGCGCCAAGAACAAAGTGTCGATGGTTGTCGGATCAGCCTTCATGCTGGTACACGATGTCAATGGAGCTAGTATAACAACAGTTTAACACGCCCATATAAAGTAAATTGACACACAGTGACAGAATATCGTACCTCATACTACGCGGAATTATATTCAGCAGTCCTTAATAAGAGTAGTTAGTGTGTGTTTCATTTTCAATTAATTGCTTGCTATACTTGAAAAAGACTTTTATTGAAGTTAGTCTAATTCAAAGAACGGCTTAAAGTTAATCGTGTGGTAGCGAACGGCATTATACACATCATCGTACTCACGATGGAAAATATAAGTGGGGGACATTGTTTTCACTTGACCGTCGACCATTTTTTAACCTCAGGGCATTAAAGTAGTCGATCCTCCGAAGTGGTAGTACCTCAAAAGTCGGGTATAATTGACGCCCCATTGAAACAACGATTAGCAAATTTTTTCTCTAGTTAATCTATGGTAGTAAAAATCACTTTTCTAAAGGTCGCTGTATACGTAACGTGTTTAATGCCGGACGGAACGGGACAATAAGTTCGTTCCATATAAAATGCCAATTCACGTCACTACGTCGTCCCGTCCGTGCACCAGTGACGTAGGATCTTTCGTAGTTTATTTTATTTTAGTATATTTTGTATGAAACGATATTTTCAATATCACCCCGTTCTGCCCGGAATAAAAAAAAAATACGTATGCCTTAAGGGCGCGGCGAACAAAGCTCGCAAATACAATTCGAGGCGAGCGAAAAATTCATTCGGAGTATTGCTATCTCTAATCATCCTATCGACTCGAAAGCCGGCCGACGCGAACGGCACCCGCGTTGTTTTTAACCGACTTCCCAAAAAGGAGGAGGTTCTATGTTCAACATTATGTTTGTTTTTTTTTTTTGTGTAACTTCACCGATATCTCCGTCAATTGTGGACCGATTTTGAAAATTCTTTTTTTTGTTTGAAAGAGTTTTTTTTCGAAAATGGTCCAATTTTAATTTGGTGAAGATCTGATGAAGAACTTCGGAGATATACAACAGAACTCTTCAATAAATATTGGTAAATCTCTCGGGATTGCTGCAATCGCATGTCTGTTTATTGTTTATACCATTTCATAACATAACATCACGCCAGTACGCTCTTAAGGGGTACGCAGATCTCTCATTACACCGGTTATGTACAAGTTTCATGAAATCTATTTTGGCGTTAAAGTTACCTTATTATGTCTATTAGGTAGGTACAACTAAAAAGTGAAAACTTTTTTGCAAATAAATTCAACCGACTTCCAAATACAAAACTACAAAGAGTAAAATAACTTTATTTTTTGAAGTCGGTGTCCATAACGCAAAAAATGGTACCTACGGAAGACACCGACTTCAAAAAATAAAGTTATTTTACTCTTTGTATTTGGAAGTCGGTTGTATTTTTTTGCAAAAAAGTTTTTTTATGTCTTATTTATGTAGGTATTTCTTTAAGAAACCTCAAACATGTGTTGTTATAATAAATAATGAATGCAAGTATTACATATGCATATTTACGCATAAGTAGGAATAGATAAATAACAGCGCTCTGAGCTAAGAATATTTAAAAAAAACCGGCCAAGTGCGAGTCGTACTCGCGCACGAAGGGTTCCGTACCATTATAGCAAAAAACGGCAAAAAAAATCACGTTTGTTGTATGGGAGCCCCACTTAAATATTGATTTTACTATGTTTTTAGTATTTGTTGTTATAGCGGTAACAGAAATACATAATCTATGAAAATTTCAACGGTCTAGCTATCACGGTTCATGAGATACAGCCTGGTGACAGACAGACAGATAGACAGACGGACCGCGGAGTCTTAGTAATAGGGTCCCGTTTTTACCCTTTGGTTACAGAACCCTAAAAACAAGGATTTTGAATAAACATTTGTTTAATATGCTGTTTAAAAAATATAAATTTAAACTTGATAAAGTCGTGTAGGGTGACCATAAGTATATTATCGACTGAACGAAAAACAAAAATACAATAATGGTAATCAGAAAACATAGTGTCAAAGATCCACACTAAACACGCTTATTTTCTTACTTTTTATTCAGTGTTTCTTTCTGAAAATTGATAGCAAAAGGCGTTTTTTACATGATCGTCGTGGCTCTGTAAATATTTTGCATTTTATTATGTAGTCGATTAGCTAGCCAGTTATAAAAGTTTATTGGAACACCCCAGGGTACTGAAGTCCAGATAAAAATCCCAGAATAATTAAATAAACTAGAACGAATTTGTCTTTTTAGTTTTAGTTTTTTGTCAAAGGAATTTTACAAAGAAATCTAGCAAAAACTGGACCGAGGGCATAAAGCCGCACTTGTGCAGGCAAGTCCAATCGCATGGTCACCCTACCCTGCGTGAGCCCAACTGGCCGAACTAACGTCACAGTAAGTATAGAGGAGCAATGTAGGTAAGTCTTAGCGGCTTGATATAATTACCTACGCCCGCTTTGTCTCATGACATGAATAAACAAACGAAAAAAACAAAGCTTCGTAAGTTGATGAATAGGTAGGTAGGTAGGTAAATACTAATTTATACAAAACTAATTGTCCCCCGCGGCTTCGCTCCCGTCATCTGGCTACCTAACCTAATCTACCTACCTACCTACCCTACCCTATCTAGCTACCTACTCGACACTACATACATGATTGTACGCAACGCACGCAACGGAAGCTCTCAAAAAGAAATATTTTTGGCGGTTTTTGCAAAAAAACAACATGCTCCTACTGGTTGTAGCGTGATGTCTCTTTAGCTTAAAGCCTTCCTCAATAAATGGACACAAAAATAATTTTTCAATTCCAACCAGTAGTTCCTGAGATTAGCGCGTTCAAACAAACAAACTCTTCAGCTTTATAATATTAGTATAGATATACTAAGGTACGTATTAATTTAACTTATTGTATTATGTCATTGGGAAATAGGTACTTCCTGTGAGAAACATCCCAACGTTCGGAGACTATGTCGGCAACCGAACCATATAGTAAATAATAACATAGTCCGTAAACAACGCAAAGTTCGTAAGAAAGTAGATTACTCAATACCAAAGTTCAAATCACAAGGCAAATCCAAGTTCTTAGCATAAGTCAATAGTGTCAAAAATATTAAAATAAGTACAATTTAGAAAATAAATAAACACGCACGTAAAACATAGTAAAGTAATATTCTAATACTGACAACAAACAATCGACAGAACAATAGTACAACAGGCAGTAAAACACACCCGAATCACACCCGAAGTGCCCCGAACAAACCCCGTACGAACGACACACAAACACAACCGTGAGCAGTGCGACCACGCACACATTGACATTTGCTTGACGCGACAGCAATACTAGCTATTGAAAATGTGTGATTAATTTGATGTGTTCCGTAATACCAAAAATTATGAATGAAAACCTAATGTTTTAAAAAAAAAAACGGTTATTTATAATTTGATAATATGAGCTATGTTCCTACTACGACATTATTATAGATATTGTTTTTTATAATACAGAAATATCAAACAGAAAACATGTCATTTACGCTGTAAAAATATACAAAATGGAATTCGCTAAAACTTCATTTTAGGTAAGAATTTAGAAAAAAAGAAGACGTAGGAACCTAGATAAATACTGTCTCAATCCGAATATCATCATAATATGGTGGAGATAGGCTAAAATTACAAATAATTTTGGTATTACGTTTGTATGGACAATTCATGCTTCGCCGCGCTCTTAAGACGTCAAATGGGAGGTAAACTCACTGCCAACTACGAAGCCTGCGAAAGGCGGGTCGGCACTAGTCCGGGGTAGCGGTAGTCACACGCGAGTGTGAGGGAACACCGGGGTGGTTTTAATCACTAGGAGAGTCGTCTGACAGAACTCTGCGCCCACCCCAGGGCGGAAACATCCACGAGGATTTACATCAGAAAAAAAAATATGTATAAACTCACGATTTCTGGCTGAGGCTGCGGTGGGATCATGTCATGTGTGAGCTGAGTGGGTGGCGCGATGCCCCGGAGCGCTCGCTTGACCAGCCACATGGCCAGCGCGAACTGGCCGCACGACAGCTTGCCGATACCCTCCATGTCGCACAGCGCCCTAGGGAATAAAAAACTTATTGTTAATACATGATTAAGGCGAACTTGACTCGAGGAAAGTAAAACATGACAACTATAATTTATTGTATACAAAACCTTATTTGTAGAATTAAACCCACATAAAGAATTCACTAACCCTGTTCTTGTAGAATCAGAAACAAAGTAATACCGAAAGACGATTTTATTTAATACTAGCAGTGCCCGCGGCTTCGCTCCCGTTAACTGCCTATCCTAATTACCTACCTACCTGTACCTACCCTACTTACCTAGACCTACCTATCTTACTTACCTTTCTACCTACCTAGATCGAGGGTTCGTTGCACAGAATACTATTTACTCTAGGGAGAAGAATATCGACTTCATACAAAAAAAGTAAGGACAGATTTGCTGCGCGCCATCTAGTAGCACTCCAGAACACCACAAAGAAACGAAAACATAAAAAAACGTTTTTTCCTTAGCTGGCACTCGAACTAGCAACCTTAAATGTAGTAGGCCACCACGTTATCATTTGGCCATTCAGACGGGCAATAGCGGCAGCGAAATTACGGACCACATTGCACGCACGTCAACGTCATTATTGACATTAGTAGTACGATTAGAGACCGAAAAACTCATAAAACGTATTTTTTAGTTTCGACTGCCGAATCTTAATTTTTATTCTAGTCACACTTGAAATCGCCCTTGAAGGTATACCGTTGAATCGACATAAAGAGTTGACCCCCCTGGTTCGCTGCGTACCCACACGGGGGCGCGGCGGGCGTTTTAGGGACCCTAACAAACTACCATTTTTAGGGTTCCGTACCCAAAGGGTGAAAACGGGACCCTAATACGACTCCGCGGTCTATCTGCCTGTCTGTCACCAGGCTGTATCTCATGAACCGTGATAGCTAAAGTTGAATTTTTTACAAATGGTGTATTTCTGTTGCCGCTAAAATAAAAGAAATACTTCTTTACATTCATTGTTCCGCTGAAAATCTTAACACCGCCATTTAGAAAATGACGCGAAATGCACAACGCAATCTATCGAATATGGAGTTCAACAGTCCGAGTATCTTAATTGCGTATGTTGCGATATTTTACTTCTTGGACACTTTAAATACATCTCACTTTTGATAAGTGAACCGATTGCGATGAAACAAAAACTTAGTAATTTTTTCAAGTTACGCACAATTTTTATGTATATTGTCGTTAAAAGTTAAAGTAAAGTAAGTTATCTACATTGGTTTCGTACATTTTACGTGATGCGTGCACAACTATACAGACAAACAGATAAACAGGTAAAAATGATGGAAATGGGTCTGTTCGTTCTCCTTTAACACCCTGGCTATTTTTTTTGGAAATATTTTCGATGTACAAAAACGACTTTTCTACAGTTTTATTACTTGTATTGATATTCTTAATTTTATAAAGAGCAAAGATTTGTATTTTTGTATGTAACAAATAAACTTCAAAACTACTGGACCAATTCCAAAAATTCTTTCACCGTTCGGATCACAGAACAGAGAAGACAGTAGAAGTCGCTTAGCGCTTCATTAGTATTGAAACCAGCGTACCCAAACTCACACATTTAAAGGTTAATTTTACTTCCTAACACTAAGAAACCTGTGGTGTGATTAGTAGTTTAAAAGTAGGAAATATATCCGTCGTCACTTGTTTGAAAATAATCCACAATGTTATGAACATAGAGTTGTTAATTATCTTCTCTTTTTAGGTATTTATAACTTTTTCCGTTTAACCTGACACAGAATAGTTTAATGAGCAAGTTACGCTACCCGCCGCTAGATGTCACTATAGAAAATGCATTCAATTGAAAGCTGTATTTCGTTACCCTTAAGATTTATATTTGCGTAATGAGGTGATTACAACTCGTCCTCCTCTAGGGATGCACCACTGTCGATGACTTATTTATCGACATTCCGTTTTACTTTCAAACAAAAAACCATCAACAGCTAGATTCGATAAAATATTATTATGTTTGAAATCAACTGTGATATATATATATATATATATATATATATGATGGCTACACTCGTACTATGTTTAGCTTGACTAAACGCACATTGATGAAATTTTGGTATATAAGTAGATCATAAATGTCAGACTAACACATAAAACACTTTTTAAACAAATAAAAAAAAAAGAGGTGCTATGATAATCTGTTTTTATTTTTCATTTTGTCGAAACTAAATATTTGGTAGATTTTGAAGGCTGTCGTCTTTTTTATCACGATACTACATGTGCAAAATCGCGTCTACCCATTCGTATTTTTTTTGAAACTTAGACTTATGACCTCTATTGATAATAAACAATGGTTTTATTAATTACCTAAGTAAAAACAGCTAAAGACAAAATACACAGATTATTAAGAAGTTTCCTTTTTTTTTGTTAAAAATTAATGGAGATGTTGTATCCGCACATTAATTTAGCGTTCTGTAATAGCTTTTATCAATTCAGTTACATGGTTTGATGTGGGAAATTCTCCAATTTGATGATTTTTTTTATCTTCGAACAATTTTTCTTCAATAAACTTACTTAATATTTTGGGCATTATTTCTTCTTTTTAAACAGTTTTCCATAGTTTGAATGACAACTTGAGCCACTTGATTTTTTTATCATGTCGCTTGATGGTTATTAAATATGAAACCGTGAAAATTTTTCAAATTTCATAGATACATTGTCTGAGAAATAATAACATAATTATGTAACTTCTAGAAAATTTTTGTTTTGGCTCTGCTGTGTCGGCTAGGTATTTTTTTCGGCTTTTAATAAATAAATCTAGTTCTACGAAGTGATCTGTACAAATTGTAGGTATTAGTTTTTGCAGGCAACTTTGCCTTCCAGACGCTTTAACCCATTTTTCTTTTCTGTCTGGATCCTTAGCGAATCTATAGTCACAAAATAATACGAAACCCCCATTTTTAAGGTTTTATTACACTTTTTCGATTAACCTTTTCTCAATAAGAATATTACGTATGTTTTATTTTATTTCAAACTTGGTTAAGGTAGAATTAGAAAAAAAAGGTTTGAATATGGTAATATGTTTGATTACTAATACTGAATCACAAAAAAACACAGGTTTATTTTTTTTCCGATATAAAACACAAAACATTGTAAGTTTAAAATATCGATACCTCATTATCGATAACGGCAATCTCTAATTGAGTAGCTGACTATGACATGTGTATAGTTGGAATCTTCGAGAACAAAATGATTCAGTTTAAAAGAAACTAGACCTTAAATTTAACAAAATAAAATCAACTTTTACTTGTGTTGTTTAATCTATACCAATATTATAAAGAGGAAAGATTTTTTTGTTTGTTTGTTTGTACCGAATAGGCTCCAAAACTACTGGATCGATTTCGAAAATTCTTTCACTGTTGGGAAGCTACTCTATCCCCGGGTGACATAGGCTACTTTTTATCCCTGTATTCCCACGGGAACGGGAACTACGCGGGTGAAACCGCGACGCGTCCTCTAGTAAAATATATTTTTGCAAATTTTAATCGAAATAAAATCAATTAAGACTGCCCAGCAGTATGATATACCTCCAATTGTTAATTTTTTGGTTCTGCTATCGTATTTACATTCTAAAACAGCAGAATAGGGTATTTATATATTATTTTTCTATTTCTTTTCACCGTGACGGTTGTAACAAGACTGATATGCGTAGTGTGAGCGGGGCAGCAGACATATGCTAAACTGAGCAAAACTCGGGGTACGCGTGCCCCGCCTACTTGCGATTTCTACTGTAGCAGGCGTTTTTTCTGTTCTGTGGTTGGGAAGCTACACTATCCCCGGGTGACATAGGCTTTTTTATCCCTGTATTCCCACGGGAACGGAAAATACGCGGGTGAAACCGCGAGGCGTCCGCTAGTCAACAGTATTTAACCTTTTGAGCGCCACGGTCTTCTATAGAAGACAACCGTTTCCGTGCCCCGCACCCTTATCGTTTATTACATTAAAATACATGAACAAATGCTTTGTGCGTATTGCTACTATTGCCTAAAACCCTAAACTTAATGTTTTATTTCAATAGTGGTCTTTGTTTACATAAAAAACAGAAAAATAATACCAGCCAAAAATGTTGCTGTGTCCCAGGCGCCGTAGTCTTTATAGGAAGACGCCTAGTGCTGTGGTTTCTTGATTAAGTTTCTAAAGTTTCGATATACACAAAAGTTTAAAAAAACACTTTTATTTCGAATCAAAATGTTGAGTTTTGAAATAAATGCGATCCTTATAGATAATGTACGTAATTTTGCTAGCCCTTACACATATATTTACTTAAATCTTTTAATAGACACAAAGCCGGACTTTGGTTAATACTGATATCGATATTAAAAGATCCCGTCACTACGAAACTAATAGATATCGGTGCCTCGTGCGCCATGGACATCAATAGAAGACAACCTGTGACGTCATAGACGTAAGTGCATCAAGGTCAGTTTGAGATAGTGCAGCGCTGTTATGTATCGTAATCGATAAAAAAAAATGTGAAGCTAATGAATTACGTTATGAAGAACTTTTAAAAATCAAGGTGAGGTACAAGGTGTGGATTAGGAAGCTGAATCCGATAAATACGAGAGTACATCAAACGAATATTTTGAGTGTAGTGTAAATTACTTAACGGTAAGATAAAAATAATAAAATATTTTCGTTTAATAACCTCATTACCTTGGCGTAAGTAGGTATCTACATTCGAAATTAGTATGATATCTCAGAATAAAGAACATACCAAAAATTGCGTTCTTACTTTGAATGCGATACGCCGAATCCAGAAACGAAGCGCGTAACGTGGCCAAGCAAAATCGATAGTAATAATATTAATGTGTGTTTAGCATAAACACAAACATCAATACACGAAAAAGAAAAAAAATTAACATACACATCCCTATAACACATATTACGTGCTTCGGGCGCCACGGTCTTGATAAGAAGACTACTGGATGACGCCAAAAGACAATAGGGATGTAGCCAACTTCTTATGGCTAAATTGAGTTATGTATCTGTTTGGTCATTATCTATAGTGTATTCTGATTTTTCTTATCACAACTATTGTTAATAAAACAAGGTATCGAAATTTGTCATTATTTTATTTATTGTTATATCGAAATACGTTATTATTTCAATTTTTCTGGTACATTTATAAAAAAAAAAACATGTGAGTAACATTTATGGATACTATAATTACCCACACCACTACTTTTGACTATGTATTCGTTATACATTTATAGCTTGGCGCTGGGGGACACATCGCATTCGGTACCGCTTGGCGCTCAAAAGGTTAACAGTGGCGTCAATCATGTCAAATGTCGATTTTTTTTCCATAGAAACGTCCAAATTTACCATTTCAAGCTGGCGAGAAATCTGTTTATGGGTGCTTTTTCTAAATATCATAATTTCCCGAATAAAATTGACGCCTGACGAGTCTATGCACGGAAGAGCTGCCGAAAGCTCGACCAGTTTTATTCCACGTATACTTGGCGATGCAGAAGCCAGCTTTTAACTAACATGAGCAGGACCACCATAACCGTTATTTTAACCAATATTTATTAATTAAACTACAATATATCGAAAGTTCTCTCACCATATATGCGCCAGCGTCTGTTGCGGCAGGCCAGAATCCAGGAACATATGCTTGATCTCCATCCCCGACACGAACCCGTCTCGATCCGTGTCGGCGGCCGCGAACTGCGCGTCGAACGCCGCCTTCTCCGCCTCCGTCACCACCCAGGAGCTGCAGGACGTGGTGCTCATCACTGAGGAGTTCAGGCTGGCTGTCATCGAGGGTAGTGCGGGAGCTGTCTGTGTGGGGGGCTGCGGAATAAGTCAAGGTTTAGTCATAGAAATGATTTGCCAGATTTTTCGGCGACAATTTTTTTATATCACGTCTATTCAAAAAGAGCTAGTTTATTCTTCGTAAACAGGGACTAAAATAGCTCATTAATCCCTAGGGACTACAAGTGATTTGAAATTGCAATGTGGATATTGTTATCAAATGTTCCAATCAGCAAAGAGATGAATCACAAACCATGTGGTCCAAAATAGACTTACATCGCTAAAATCGATTACGACGAATGTATGTGGTGAATTGCTGGAAAACCGCGCGCGAGCCAAATAAAAAAAAAATCTACAACTGTTACGATGCACTTCCATAATTGTTCAAATATAAACATTAGCTTCTAATTATTTCTATGTTATGTCATATGGTTATAAATTGCATATAAATAATGTTTTATGGTTCCAAATTGTATGTAAATAAATTCTTGTTCATAAGTTGCACTTACTTATTTTCTCATAGAGGGTGATAAAAAGTAGAGTGTCCACCTCGGAAGCAGCAATATTTTCAGCTCGAGTGACGTACTTTGAATCCACTCTCAAAAAAACACTCTCGCCTTTAAAATAGTTGTTTGCTCCCTAGGTGTAATCTACTATTTTTCTATAAAAATTAAAATATTAGGTCGCATCCTACGTAATGTTTCGTTCATCATTCTTCAAGTTTCTTAAATGTAAAAGCTTAGCTAACTAGGCCCTTTACTTGCAGCTGATGTAATACTCACAAATAAAATCAGCTAATACTCACACTAGACAAATCCAGCAGTCCCTCCAACAACGACGCATTTGACTGCGGCTGCTGCGGCGGCGGCGGCTGCGGCCTGGGCGGCGGGGGGCGGGACTGCGGCGACGGGGGGCGGGACGGCGGACGGGAAGGGGGGCGGGATGGAGGGCGCGAGGGGGGACGGGCTGGTCGCGCCCCGGGGCCGCGCAGCTCGGGCGGGAGTGTGGTGGGGACTGCGTGCTTCTCCAGCGCTTTGTATACCAGGTGCATGGCCTGAAACAAGCACACAACGTAGCTTTAATACTAAAGAAGCGGGTTGTTGAAATAAATTATCCCTCCGTTTCTACAGCGCAAAATTAATAAGACACATATTACCTGGACTACAACAAATGATTTTCTAACGTAAACTACTTCCTGTACTCTCAGAGCAGTTTACACACTATTCACAATTTACACACTGAAACTGAGTAAAAGTATACCATTTGTTACACAAATATGTAAAGAATTTTGTACACAACTAACACTAGCAGGAGCGGGACTGAACTGAACAAGTCACGCGTCAATTTTGGACATTTGCCCGAAACTCGGAATTCCGTGACAGCTTGGGTGAATACCCTTCATCGCACTTTGTCAATAACTCGTCTGTCGAAAATTTTTACAACCCTTTTTTCTGCCTTTCTATCTATCTAATACCTTTAAATGAGCGATTCTTGTATATATATATATGTATAATCTGAATCTCGGAAACAGCTCCAACGATTTTCATAAAATTTAGTATGTAGGGGGTTTCGGGGGCCCTCCGATGGGTTCCCGCATTGTCGAGGCGGGGGGGCTTAGTAACCGTGGCTTGGTCACCCACGGTGAAGCGAAGAGGAACCCGAGGAGGGGCCGCTCGTCAGGGCTTTTGGCGATAAGCCGACGACGACGTAGCGGCCAACATGTAGGTTGCGGTGCTGCCTGGGCGACATCGCAACTGAGGCGGGCCGCGATGTCGTACGGGGCCTCCAAAACCCATACGATGTCGCGGCTGAGGGTTGGAGGCCGCGGCGGGAGAGGAGTTTCGGTATTGCGGTGCGCCGCTCTCCCTACAAACGCGGCCTGGACGGGGTCGCCACCGTCTGATGGCGGACGCGGTGGGGCCGCAGGGGAAGAGGAGTGTCGGTATAACGATGGCCGCTCTCCCTATCCTCTGCGGCCGAAAAATGGTAGGTGGCGGGGCCATTGACCTCGACCCGTCACAAGGGGACCAAGGGTGCCATACACGGGGTCGTCTGTATGCATGTCCTATGTGCTGGTTTGGTCCCTGGGGTGGTCACAGCGCACAGCGTAGTCTGGTACGCCGGGTGATGGGAGGTACTCCCCCGAGGAGGGTCCGGTGACGGACAGCCGCGGCGGGTTCGCGGTGAGTGCTAACGCGTGCCCGTGTTCCTGCCATAAGCGACACAGGAGGACACCGTGGAGTTTTAGTGGGTTAGAGTCCCACATAACTGCGCTATCTCCCCGTGGTAGCGCAGTATGCATGAGCATTTCTCCAAGCAAAAAAAATAAAATACAAAGGGGGTTTCGGGGGCGATAAATCGATCTAGCTAGGTTTAATTTTTAGAAAACATCGTTTTCTCTATTTTTCACCCGAGCAGAGCTATAATTGTATAATAATTTAACCAACAATATAATGTAATTTAACCAACAGAATGTTTTGACCAATAACTTTTCACCCAACGAACGATCGGCCAACAGACACCGAGACAGTTGAAAGTGCAATGATGTAGCCCAAGAGAGAGCGAAGCGAGCTTGGGAGATTAGGGCACCCGACACGGATTTAGGTATGGTTAGGTTTGGTCCCTGCCATATACACAGATTTTATAATCAAGAGTGAATAAGTTAATTCTAGCAAGCATAATACCACAACAACCAAAAGGCCTTTAAAAAAAATACATTTACAATGTAACTTCTCTAAAGCTCTAAGCTAGTTTTACAATAATAAAAAATAATGTGACAATGTACTGACCACCATGAACTCATGCCTGTCCAGCATGCCATCCTTGTCCTGGTCAGCAAGGTCCCAGATCTTGCCGAGCGTCTCTATGGGCAGCTTCGACTCCATCAGCATGCCTTTCACCTGGAACACCAACATAGATACTATTTGTAAAAATTCAGAGATAAAACAGAAACTAACTGGTGTAAGACGGTAGTAAAAGCGACCCGGAAAAGCGAAAATACGACGAATAACTGATGGAACAGGAGTGACAGAATCATTGCGTCAACTGCGTTATTGTGATGTAAGCGGTGTAATAATTGATTCTATTGTTTGACAGTTACATTTTAATTGTTTTTGTTTGTACTGATGGTATAGATTTAAGACGATTACTGTCGCCAAAGATCTTTAAGGAATATTTTGTGGTTTTTGTACTATTCTTATTATTCTATGACTATAAAAAAAGCCTCAGATCAAAATGTAGATAATTAAATTGTAATTTCATTAAAATACGACCGGCGGTTTTGGTGCGATTGTCGTTTTTTTGTCCGTATTAGATAATGTTAAACAAATAAAACTCAAAACTCTTTTCTTAGATTAAATTATTAAGAAAAAGATATCATGTACCATATATTTTTTTTTAAATACGACTAGCCGTTATACGTGATTCTCATTCTAAAATCAGCTACTGAGGGGTATCTGCGTCTTAAGGTTACACTAGTCGATCATTCTTCCATACAAACTTAGTCTGGCGATTACTCCACTATTTGAAGATCTACGTTCAAAATAAAAAATGACATCAATTTGTCTCATCATTATCTAGCCCTGTATGGAAACAGAAAAGGAAAAAAAAATGAAAGTTATGAGCGTCGAAATTTCCATATTTCAACACTAATTTTAAAGCTTCTTTGGGCGGAAATAAATACCATAAAAACGAAAATTGGAAAACGGCCACCATACAGGGATAGCTTAGTAGTTCAACAATGCAAATAATTTTACTTTGAAAATATATATTTAGTAGTTTTTTCATGATATCTAGAATCCCAAAGGTCTGTTAATAAAATTTCGCGCGCTCGTTTTCGTCCTAAATCATCATCCATTTCGCTACAAACTTGCAAAAGTGCTAATTCGTACGCGAACTAGCTTCTTACTGCCCATCACAGCATCTATCTCTTTCGCACGTGTTTTAGGATGATGCATTTTAACCCCGCGCACAAAATAGTACGTGCCGTCGATTAGGGCAACCTTAAATCACTCATCATTTATACTAAACACAAGATTCATTACACCATTAACGCAAAGGCGTCGTCCTAATAGAATGCAAACATCGCGCGAATATGTGATTGTCGTGTTCTTTTGTAGAACAAACCCAAACGCGTCGTCGCAGAAAGCACCTTCTTGTTTTTCCAACTAACTATCACCATAGTTTCAGCCGAAAGATGTCCACTGTTGAATATAGGCCTCCCCAAGTGTCACCACACTGATCGGTGCTGTCTGATTCGCATCTCGCGGATTCCCACATCCTTAACGAGGTCATCGATTCACCTAGTGGGAGGCCTTTCAACGCTGCATTTTCCTTAAATCGCCCCGATCGATCATCCGTTCTGTGAGCAATGTACCCTTTTTTTGTTAACGGTGTCCCCTCCAAAAGGCGCATGGACTGTTGGGGAAAGACGTATGGGCTTTTTACCTCACTAAAACCACCCCGGAGGCCCTTTGACCCTTTTAAAAAGGCCATTCCAGAACCCCCTCTAGGCGAGTAATGTTCCTTGCCCACTGCCACTTAAGTTTGACAATTCTTCGAGCTGTGGCGGTAACCTTGGTACTCCTGTTTCATCACTGAAGATGTATCACCTTGTTGCCTCCGATGAGTCCGTTGTTGGGCTGCAGCGAGTCGAACAGCTGGCTGTACTTGTCGCGCTCGGCCGGCTTCATGCTCCAGTCGCTCAGCGGCAGCAGGGGCGCGGGAGACGGCGCGGCTGGTCGGCCTGGAGGCGCCGAGCTTACTGGCGGGACTTTGGGTAGCTCGCCCTGGGGACAAAGAATATTAATTGTTAGAAAGAACACTACCGCACGTCTATGGTAATGATTTTACTTTGAACCTTTATTTAGCCGCAATCGGGATAAGGGGTTTCGTGTATGAAGACAATAAAAAAGTATGTACGGAGATGTGTCGCACCGACTTCGAATTAATTGGGATAGGGCAGTAAGATGATGATGATTTTGAAGATGTTTGAGTAGTTCAAGTGCTGTTGGGTATACGAATACCTACTGATAGAAGAGTCTATCAGTAGGTATTCTGTGTAAGCATTAATTTCAATGCTGAGAAAGCGAAGAGAAGTGCCGAACAACGTCAATTAGCGGAATACGAAACTGTGTAGCATTTTATGATGATTTTAGTCACGCACTCACGCGGTCTTATATGTATTCGCACCTAGTATATCATGCATGATACCTTTGTGCACCATTTTAGACACGCAGGTTGTGTCGTAATTACTTATTGTATTCGTATCTTAATATGGATGGAATTGAGTGGAATTACATGTGGAACGGATAGATTATGCAGAATAGGTTATCAGACCAATACTAAGTGAATTGGAGTGATATTATTTATTCATAATTCAATCCAAACAACTGAAGGCAACCAACACAATTTGCAAAAACGAAAACCAAGAGTGTGCAACAACACCACCACCACCTGAATAAATATCGCATAATTTCACAAAAACAAAATTTATCTACTTCGGTTTCGTTATATTCGAATTATAAAATTGACAGCGGTTTCATTATGATACCCATAACGACATCGGGTTGCATTATACGAATCGTCATAAATTATAAAACACAAGCAAAGACATTCTGAACATACAGCCAGGTACCTATAATATTACTTCGAAATGAGACAATGTAAATGATGTTTTTAAAAATGGAACAAGTTTAGAACAAAAGTATCGTATACTATTTGGCTGTTGCGGCTACAAGATCTTTGCCTTATACCTAATAAAGACTAAATCTATACTTCTATACTAATATTATAAAGCTGAAGAGTTTGTTTGTTTGTTTGTTTGTTTGAACGCGCTAATCTCAGGATCTACTGGTCCGATTTTAAAAATTATTTCACTATTCGATAGCCCGATTATTGAGGAAGGTTATAGGCTATAAAACATCACGCTATGACTAATAGGAGCGGAGTAGTAATCAAAGATGCGAGTGAACCCGCGAGGTTCAGCTAGTAAAAAAATAAAATAAACAGTGGACGGAGTGGCGGAAAAATTTCTGAGTGTAATTTTATTCCAAATTTTATTAAAAATGTCTTCAACATCAAGTGATATTGAAAAAACACATAACAAATAGAGCAGTTGCGGCTACAAATAATTTAATACCAACAAAATCAAGACATGTATATGAGAAATGAAATACTTAAACACACTTCCTGAAATACTTATTTGTCTATATCTGTTTTATTCCTTCCATCGTAGATAAAATCTTGTATGCAACTGTACGTTATTGGTCTTTTAATAACTCGTGCCCACCTATTTCGGTACGCGCTACGCTTGTACCGAAAAATGGCACTCGTATTAAAAGACCGTCCATAACGTAACAGTTGCATAAATAGCTATAAAGCAACATAAGTAGTTCTGAATATTATCCTGCTTTTAATACTGCATTTAATATTAGTATTTTTGGACCACTGAGTCCAAGTTTCTTCAGTGATAATCTCTGCGGATCATACACATGGCAAATTAAATTAGCATTTTTTATTTATTTATGATGGGTTTGCTCTTGACTCTAGTGGTCAACGATGGAGTGAGCTTATCCAGAAGAAGCCTGTCCACTCTAACTTCGAAGAGATTCGGCTTAGCGAAACTTCACAGAATACAGATGTGACATTTCAATTACAGTTTCGTCAGCTAGTGTAATTTGAGCAGTATATAATATGGACCTGCAAAGAGACCATTTCTTCTTCTTTCACCTCGACACTTCCCGTTACCCGGAGTCTGGTTTGCTAGCCCTGAGGCGCCATTTGTCCCATTGATAAGCATCGTCAGAGACCATATAAATCTGAAATATTAATACAAATAACTCACCACTTTGGGTGGCGGCGCCTCGGAGTGTATGTTGCTCATGTTGATGTCCTTGCCGGCCTGCGCCAGCGCGACCAGCTTCAGTGCCACGAACAGTCCCGACTGTGAACAAAAAAGAAAACAAATTTAGTTATAGGTCACGTTAGGTAACTAGCTTTGAGCATGGTTCCACTCTCATAGACTAAAACCAGAAAACACAACAATGGGTACCAAAATATCTTCTGGCTTAGCACGCACTGCGATTTTTATTCGCACGATTTTTATCCGCTCATTCTGCAACACATGGAATTGTATGAATCTGCACGCGTTGCAGTAAAAAAATCTCGCAAGAAATAATACCGCAAGAAATCCGTGTTTTGTCACAGAATCCACCGCACCGCGACGCGGTATAAATTTGTGCGAATATTTTGGGCTCTAGCAGGTATAAAGAGACAAAAATTGCGCGGTATTCAAGCAATCAAAATCAAAATTTCTTTATTCAATTAGGCCATTAAGCGGCACTTCTGAACATAAAAAGAAATCAGTTCAGTTCAAAGGCCTTTCTGGTTACCACAGCCTTGCACACCAGAAGTAGTCACACTAAACGCAGAACTTTGAATAAATCATAATGCGTTATCTTGATAATAAAAGTTGAACTTGAATAGGAATTTACGGGATTAATAATGATCACAGTATTCGTATAAAAACTCTTGAGGAAAATCTTGTACAACACGGGGAAAAAGTTCATTCCCTACGTACGCCATGATTACTTAACAATGCTGTTTCTATCAGGATGTGACACATTTGTAATTAATATGAAGGAAAAAATCGTGAGGAAGTAGGCATGCCGTAGAACCAAAAATCGAGGAGTCCAGTGCGGGTCGATGTTACTTGTCGTAACATCGACCAACCCGCACTGGACCCGCGTGGTTCCGGTCCATTCCCTCTCACAGAGAGGTGTGTGTCCCAGCAGAGGGAGTATTATAGAGTAATTATGCTTATTTATTACAATATTATTAACAATGTCAGGGACATTGACTGATGCAAATTATCTAATGCAACGATTTTCCCCCTATTGTTTTAGCGTCCTCATTTTATGGTACACTATTTTTATGGCATACAAGTGAATAAAGGTCACTGGTCACGGTATAAACAAACTAAGAATAGCACTCGGACCGTCAATAAAAATCTATATCTGGCACCCTCGATAGTATTCCTTCAAACTTGGAAAGCTAGGGTCAACATACGCTACACTAAATAATTATTCATATTATTAACAAAATGGAATCCTCACAATTTATTTATCAGAGCGGTTTCGCAATGAATCCGATCCGAGTCCGGATTTGAGTTCCGTGTTCTATCCGAATTGAAAATATGCCGAATTCAGTCGGACGAAGTTCGGATCTAGTGCGATACATATAACACCCACTTAATTGATTTGGATATCTTCGCGCTTACACACTTTAAGTTCAAAAAGATATCTATTGAATCTTGAGAGACTAGCCATTTTATACCCACTATATAAAAATAATTGATGACATTGATGCGGGTTACACGTTTACCTAGTCTTCGTTTTATTCTATCACACTTATATTGTAATTTGTAACTGTTTTATGTCCCAATAAAGTAATATAAAAAATACACCTCTTACAAGTAGAACTTCGCCTACTTCAGACCGAAAAATTCTCGGACTCGGATCGGATGCAGTGCACCACTCGGTGTAGCAAATATAGGACAGTATTATTAAACTCTTTGCAACAGTAACAACTGAATACACTATAGAATCACCCAGACTAGACATCATAAAATAA
The DNA here is from genome assembly GCA_964057195.1 of Orthosia cruda. NCBI lineage: Eukaryota > Metazoa > Arthropoda > Insecta > Lepidoptera > Noctuidae > Orthosia > Orthosia cruda. The sequence continues at coordinate 41,837,472 of OZ059835.1, forward strand.
TGTATGTAAATATGCATCCAACTACATAAGACAACTAACTATACATATAAAGGGGCCGATCACAGACTCACAGACACGTAAGCATACCTACACAACACAACACAGCTTACCTATCACAGAAATCACAATCAATTAAAGACACACACACGTTTACAAACTCCGATCTTATTCACACAAGACTTTACGGCTTATGTAATATATAATGAAAGAAACGGCACAATATTGGTTGTACAAAACCGGCAATACTATGGCACACATCGTGCAGAGAACACACGAGCGGGCAGATAAGGCATTATCATCACTATTGTAATTAAATACATCCTATTCGTCCTCCGCAGTGCGTCGTCAATGTTTGATGTTTCATCATTGAGGCTTTAACTATTTTTTGTGTGTGTTTAAGATATGTGTATCTTGTTTTTGAAGATGTAGGAAGTTTTTGGGAGGTACGACACAAAAACTTCTAAAAACCAAAAATTCGCCTCGTACTCGCGTCGGGGAACCGCCAACGTTTCCAGCAAGGTTTTTTGAATTTTAAGTTTAATTTTTATTTCATGCTTTTTAAACTACATACAATATAATTAGTTGAGACACGCTTCAATCAACAATCTACCGAAACACGCAATTATGGCATGAAAAACACAGTTTCAAGGAGTAAAATGCGGATAACGTTTGACAGGGTCAACCGATTTTAATCAATCATAGCTAAGAACACTCTTGACAAAGTCACCTTTCAAACAAAAAACAAAACTAAATCGGTTCATCCTTTCGGGAGCTACGATGCCACAGACAGACACACACACGCACACACACACTCGCACACACACACACACACACACACGTTAAACTTATAACACCCCGTCGTTTTTGCGTCGGGGGTTACATAACATCACGCACGCATATGATTAAGTTCCATGTAGTAGGAGCCGAGCCTATTGCCAGCATCATCCTTTTAATGTGCCCACTGCTGGGACAGACACAGGCCTCTGTGAGAGGGAATGGACCACAGATATAAATCTAACTAGATGACGCTACTCAGTAGCGACTGATGTACTTCGCGTGTTAAAACGGAGTAAAATTACGATCAATAATCGTACTTTGAGCTACTTCATTTAGCATTATCGGCACCGGATATCCACCGAAATCTAGAAAAATGCCAAATTCTAATGAGTTGTAAAAACTGTACAGGCCGAGGCAATGGCAATATTTTCTTTCATCGGTAAGTGAATTTGTTCTTATATAGAGTGTGAAAATGTGACACGCTTGGTTTTCATGTAGATGGAGGGACTTGCGGTATCTACTTAAGATTTATGTCTGTGGAATGGACCGTAATCCACCACGATGGTCCAGTTCGACGACATGTGACTTCCACCTACCCGGTGGAAGTCACATGTCTTCGAATTTTTGGTTTTAAGACATGCCGGTTTCCTCACGATGTTTTCCTTCACCGTTTTGTGAGCAGTGCTTATGAAATAACTTACACAAAGCACTAACTACTAATCTATACTAATATTATAAAGCTGAAAAGTTTGTTTGTTTGTATGAACGCGCTAATCTCAGGAACTACTGGTTGGAATTGAAAAATTCTTTATGTGTTGGATATTCCCTTTATCGAGGAAGGTTATAGGCTAACGCATAGCATCACGCTATGTCAAAGTCAAATGTATTTATTTCAACTGTGCCATTAAGCGGCACTTTTGAACGTTAACAATCATTTACAAGTATTAAAAATTAATTCTACCGTGCATTCGGCAAAGTAGCTTGTTATGGAGAAAAAAGCACAAGAAACTCCATACTTACTCTTTAAAAAAAATAAGTTTTTACAATATTTATATAAGTACAAACATTAATAAATTCATGTACCTGAGAACGATGCACCCAGAACTACTATACTTACTACATATAGGAATAAAGTATTATAAGCACTAAATGGTAAATTCCTTCACTTCAAAAATAGGAACGTGGTTCTCACATACTTACAAATATTGCAAACATAGGTAAATTACCTAATTCAACAACAATGGAACAGTGTGCGAGTCAATTTTTTAACCGACTTCCCAAAAAGGAGGAAGTTCTATGTTCGACTTCAAGTTTGTTTTTTTTTTTTTTTTGTGTATGTTCACCGATAACTCCGTCAATTGTGGACCGATTTTGAAAATTCTTTTTTTGTTTGAAAAAGTATGTTCCGAAATTGGTTCCATTTTAATTTGGTGAAGATCTGATGAAGAACTTCGGAGATATACAACAGAACTCTTCAATAAATAACGGCAAATCTCTCGGGATTGCTGCAATCACATGTCTGTTTGTTGTTTATAATATTTCATAACATAACATCACGCCAGTTCGCTCTTAAGGGGTAAGCAGATCTCTCATTTCACCGGTTATGTTCAAGTTTCATGAAATCTATTCTGGCGAAATAGTTCCCTTACTAACTTGCCTATTAGGTACGTACAACTAAAAAGTGAAAAATAAAAAAAACTTTTTGCAAAAAAATACTACCGACTTCCAAATACAAAACTACAAAGTGAAAAATAACTTAATTTTTTGAAGTCGGTGTCCATAACGCAAAAAAATGGTACCTACGAAAGACAAGTCGGTAGTATTTTTTTGCAACAAGTTTTTTTATTTAAACAAATAGAGAAGATATGATCAACAGGAGCGGAGCATAAATAAAAATGCGTCGGTGCTCCATGGACCAATTGAAATTTGACCAATTGGTCTATGGGGAAATTTAGAAGTTTCCATCGTCCAATTACCAACTGGGCTATGGAGAATTGAGAAATGTTCCGTTGACCAGTTTAATAGTATTGTAAAGCCTTGTCCATAAGCATGAAAAAAATTTTTTTTTTAAATATTACCTAGGTACTTCCAAATAAAAACAACTTCAATTTCGGCAATGGGTGTTCCTGTTTTCGTTTCTTCGGGTTTTGACACCGCCTGCCGAAATTAAAGTTATTGTTCACTTTGTAGTGTTTTTATAAGGAAGTCGGTTGTATTTTTTTTTGAAACCTTATCTATATAGTCGACGGTTTAAAATATCAAATTACAGAAGTAAGCATTGCACGTACCACAGATAAAATAAAACTACGTTATAGTACGTACGACGGTGAAAATATGCAGATGGGACAAACTGTCTGAAATATTCTGTAACAAAATGGATAACCCTTAAATCCTCAAAAAATGGCTTATTGTCTTGAAAAGAATTATATATTTATTTAATCCGGAAAAAAAAAGTCAATCTTTCCCACTGGGAGGCAAACGAGTTAATCCAAAAATGTATACATTGTCATTACATGGACGCCATAATGACACAAATTTTCTGTGAAGTTGCCATTTCAAACAGTTTACATACTTTCCTATATTTTTATTGAAGATTATATTTTAAGTAACTATAATTAGCTAACATTATATTATATTGTATTTATTTATTTATAATATTTTTGAATTCAGTTTGATGTGAACCAAAAAATATATCAAAGGGTTCTTTGAACCCAAAGTAGAGAAAACTAGTGTGAACTCAGGGTTATAATGTTATAATGGAACATAGTTTTGGTTTACGTCTAGTGTTCTCCATAGCCCAATTGGTAATTGGACGATGGAAACATGTAATTTTCCCCATAGACCAATTGGTCAAACTTCAATTGGTCTACGGAGCACCGACGGAAAAATGTTGCAAAAAGGGGAATAAAATCCTTTTTGAGAGCTTCCGTTGCGCGCGCTGCGTAAACCAAAAATCATCTATGTATGTAGGGTAGGTAGGGTAGGGTAGGTAGCCAGTTGACGGGAGCGAAGCCGCAAATTTCAGACGGAACAATCCGATAACACTTGGCCTGACTTGGAAATCCAAGTAGAATCCAGTAGCGCTTACGACCGAGACAAACAAAACCAAATATAGGTAAACAATTAATCAATCTACTCGAGCTAACATAATACCACAATACATTCCCGTCTTTGTCATTTAGTTAATATCGCAGCCATACAAACATCTAGAAATCAGAATCACTGCCCGTCACAGATTTCAAATTAATCAATAACTGAAGGTCGTCCGCAGAAGAAATCGCAACTCGTCGCTGGTCGACTCAATCGTAACTCAAACACGACGAGCAAACAACACAACACAAACAACTGGAATAACAACGAAAATAACAACCAAATTTCTTTTTCAAGGCACACTAGTGTAACAAGATGTCTCCAACTAAAAAGTCGACATAACACAGGGTGTGTCCCCAAACACTCGTCCCACATTGCTTACAAAGAACCCTGCCGGAGGGCACATCCTTGAAAGAGGACAGTCTCCGCAAAGGAGCGTGGATGGTAACCCTAGATAAGGGTACATCGGGTATAAAAGCGTTCGCGGACAAGTCAAGAAGTTATACTTTTAAGAAAGCACTTTGAAGATGACCCTTGTGTTGTATCCTTTTATTTAGTAAAACAAAGAGATTATAATATAACTAAGCGACCGTATATGTGATGGCTCGACGCGACTCGATATATATCACACCGTTATACGAATTTTACTAAGCAAAATTGCAAGTACGTTCACATGGACGCAATGCGATACAATTTGACCGATTTGCACATGAAAATTTCAAATAAAAAAAATTCACGTAAAACCCGTCTGCTTAAGAAGCGAAACAAAAAGACGCAAACAAGAAGAAAATCATGTCAAATTACATATTCGCGAGCTGGCTGTAAAACCAGATGTATCCTCCGACTGCACAGCATGATGTTCTTCTTGTTTGCGTCTTTTTAGTTCGCTTCTTAAGGAGACGCGTTTATTGATTTTTTTAATTAACTTTTTTTACATATAACTTTTTTGTAAACATTTTTTTTTTCTAATTATGTACATTTAAACAAATAATTGTTATATATTTTTGAAATCCCCTCTTAAAACCCTTTATTTGATACACCACGAAATGGGTTTGGAAGAAATAAATCGGGTTTCCACAATATGGCGCCCAAAAGCCGCCATTTTTAACCGACTTCAATAAAAGGAGGAGGTTCTCAATTCGTCGGAATCTTTTTTTTTTTTTTTTTATGTATGTTCCCCGATTACTCAAAGACGCCTGGACCGATTTCAAAAATTCTTCTTTTGTTTGAAAGGGTATACTTTCTAGTTGGTCCCATAATCATCAAGTCAGGATCTGATGATGGAATTCTAGAGAAATCGAGGGAACTCCTCAAATATTATAGGCAAACATATAGTGATTTTGGTATTTTCATCAACAATGCAATCATTTGCACTCAGAAAGTATCATTTGGTGAAGTGGAACTGATGAAGAAGACCACAGATGCCCACTGGATCTTCTAAATGCTAAATATGTTACGGGCATAAGATATCTCGAATAGTTAACCGACTATAATGAAGCAAATACTTATAAATAAATGGTACTGGTGAAAATGACACCCTCAAACTGATCTGATGATGAAGCCGGAAGGTAGGTACTGGAACTCTAATATAAAACAATGTATCCTAGTCGTGTTTGGGCTTATTCGAATCGCCATGATATGTACTTTGGCTATAAATGATAATCATGTTAATTGGAGGTACCTACCAAAACTAAAAACAGAAAAATAAAAACTTTTTAACAAAAAATCAAACCGACTTCCAGAACAAAAAACTACAAAGCAAAAAATAAATTTCTTTTCCGAAGTCGGTGTCGAAAAACGGGAAAGAATGGGTAGGCACAGAAGACACCGACTTCGGAAAAGAAATTTATTTTTTGCTTTGTAGTTTTTTGTTCTGGAAGTCGGTTTGATTTTTTGTTAAAAAGTTTTTATTCTATGACACACTTAAGTGACACTCGCAAGATTTTTACGAATCGATTGACGCAAATCGGCCAACGCGTCTAGTCTCTAGAACGACACATTGGAACAAACATACATACATAGACTGATAAACACATTATCCTCCTTCGGAAGGCCGTAAAAATACGGCGAGATATCGAATACCTACGCAACGCGCTATCTGGCAAGTTCCTTATACTTTTAAGAAAGCGCTTTGAAGATGACCCTTGGGTTTGTGTCCTTTTTGCATTAAAACAAAGAGATTATAACTAATACTCTTGTTACCGGTTTGAACTCGCGACCTTTCGATCGAAATTAGTCGTTCATGTTGGTCTACTATGACCTTCGGTTACTGAGGTGACTTTCACGATACCGTGTCGTGACTGAGTGAGTTTAAATATTTTTAAGTTATCCTGCAGAAAAGTAGAAATGAAAAGTTTTACTATTGTGATATTTGTGATTCAAAGGTACTCGAAATGCTTGCAGTTAATTTTTACAAGGTTTCTGAACTGGAGAGAATATAGGACGTTGTACGAGTGAATCGATGGCGAGAAATTAATGTATATGATGCAAATAAATACTAGCCTTTACACTAGTGTCATGGGCTATCTTACGGGAACCGTGAATATTTTCGTGATCAATAGATTATATCACTCAAACGCTCACCCACTCCATAGCCAGACCAGATCAGGGCAATAACTAGACTCACGGTGACTACTGCCCTGAGAAGTGCCGAAGACAGAGAGCCTTGGAAGTAGCTCATCAATGACTCCGTCAAAGCTTTCCAATCGGGGACGACCTTCAGAAGACCACGAATAAGAAGATCACTCAGCCTAGGTCTCTATCAGATTTTTTCTTATATCGGTGCAGTATACTTCTTTCTTCAGTGCACTTGAAAATTAGAAGCTGTTGCAAAAGAATAGCAATGATGGATCTTAGAAAACAGAACTTCAAACGTAGGCGATCAAAGGCCATTGGGCATAATCTGACCCGCTTTGCGAAGAGAAGCGGACATTAACTAAAATAAATTTAAAATAAAGAGAATAGAGACTTTTCATTGCACATATTTATTTGATTCAAAATCGTTTTAAAATAAAGAAAATAGAGACTTTTCATTGCACATATTTATTTAATTCAAAATCGTTTTAAAATAAAGAAAATAGAGTTTTTTCATTGCACATATTTATTTGATTGAAAATCGTTTTAAAATAAAGAGAATAGAGACTTTTCATTGCACATATTTATTTGATTCAAAATCGTTTTAAAATAAAGAGAATATAGACTTTTCATTGCACGTATTTATTTGATTCCAAATCGTTTTAAAATAAAGAGAATAGAGACTTTTCATTGCACATATTTATTTGATTCAAAATCGTTTTAAAATAAAGAGAATAGAGACTTTTCATTGCACATATTTATTTGATTCAAAATCGTTTTAAAATAAAGAGAATAGAGACTTTTCATTGCACATATTTATTTGATTCAAAATCGTTTTAAAATAAAGAGAATAGAGACTTTTCATTGCACATATTTATTTGACTCAAAATCGTTTTAAAATAAAGAGAATAGAGACTTTTCATTGCACATATTTATTTGATTCAAAATCGTTTTAAAATAAAGGGAATAGAGACTTTTCATTGCACATATTTATTTGATTCAAAATCGTTTTAAAATAAAGAGAATAGAGACTTTTCATTGCACATATTTATTTGATTCAAAATCGTTTTAAAATAAAGAGAATAGACTTTTCATTGCACATATTTATTTGATTCAAAATCGTTTTAAAATAAAGAGAATAGAGACTTTTCATTGCACATATTTATTTGATTCAAAATCGTTTTAAAATAAAGAGAATAGACTTTTCATTGCACATATTTATTAGATTCAAAATCGATGAGGAAAAATGCACCGAAAAGTTTAAAAAACTAAAAATCAAACGGTTTCAGAGGACTTTATTTATTGTCTGTCCATTTTGTTACAAATTTATTTGCCGAGTTTCATTACTTTTCAGAATTTTTTTTTCAGTGCACACACGACGTACCGCTGCAGTCATGATTCCGAAACCGACTGCAGACGGCAGCAGCGCTGTATTCCTATTGGTTCTGAGTTTCCTGTGACACAAGATGTCTAATTACACTCACTAACTACTGGTCACTATAACTTATCTACGATCGGGCGACACCTCGAGTCCTCTGCGATCGTGCGACGTGTTGCTAGCTTCGGAAGGCATAGAAATACATAGAAACCAGTAGTGTCACAGCAACACGTCGTCTGCTGCTGCTGTATGCCGTCGGCCACGAACTCGTACCTTTAGTTTACGACGGCCCCGAGATTCCTGCCAGTGTTTATAGCTTTTTCTCATATTTTCGGATTTTGTCCACTTGAAAAACTCATAATACGATACGATGTTTTTTTTTTCGACTTGCCCGTGACTCACTATGATTAATTCCATAGTAAAACATAGCCCTATGTCTATAAATTCTGCTATATTTTGTTTGTGTGCGCCATGGGTAGATTCCATACCAAGATGCCCAATGATCTTTACCATTTCAAAATCGGTATTCTCCTTCCAATCGACCTCTTTTCGGCGTGAAACTGTTACAGCCTAACAACCTCATTACGTGACGTGACTAGGGCGAGTAATTTCCAGTGTGTGTCGTTGTTTTACGTTATTCCCGACACTAATTACCTACGGCCTGTCCCGATCCCCGAGGCCGTAGGGACACGTTGAGTGCAATTTTATGTACGCCTGTCTCTACAACCTATTGGGAATACAAGTCTGGATAAAGAATGTATGTGGAAGAGTTTGGTAGCTAAAAGAGGGCGTGAACTTTAATGTTCGTCGAAAGTGGGTCTCGGTAACTGTTACAGTTTTCTGAGAAGCCTATAACTGGAGAGGAGGGCGCAAAAACATCTCATTGGTTTGTCGAAATATTAAACAGATTATTTAGCACCTAACAACGTTAATTGGCACCCTTATTTTTACCCGATTGCCGAAAGAGGGTAATGTGTTTATCAGTATATGTATGTATGTAAATATGTATGTTCCTATGTGGCGTTCTAGAGACCAAACGTGTTGCCCGATTTTGATGATTCTTACGTCAATCGATTTGTCTTAACCCTGCAAGTGTCACTGGCTACATTAAAATAGGAAAATAGAAAAATGCCGGCTTTTGGACGCCATCGTGTAGGGTTTTAAGAGGTTATTTCAAAAATATATAACACTTATATGTTTAAATGTACCTAATTAAAAAAAATAACTAAAAAGTTGTAAATAAAAAAAGTTAATTAAAAAAAACAAAAACCGCGACTGCTTATAAACCGAACTAAAAAGACGTAAACAAGAAGAAAATCATGCGTGCAGTCGGAGAATACATGTTCGCGAGCTGGCTGACCAAAACGTTTTTTAATTACCTACCTTTTTTACCAGAATAATGCACTACATTTTGCTTACGTCACCCCCGTTTTGATGTCATTTGATAGCAAGTATCTAATTATGTTAGCATCCTTATAAAATTTCCGAAAGCGGATATGAAATTTGAAAATAAAAATCTACTTTCAGAAACAAAATTGTCTACATCATTTTCACTCAAAGAAGATTAAATCCTTGTATATTACCTGCGAAATCCGCAACTAACCATAAGTAACGGCCTCGGTCGCCATTTCAGCGCTAATATGACCGCAGCCTTACTTACCGGCTAGCGAGCTCTACAAAGAAACCTCCTCGCTTCACTGAGCAGGGTGCATGGTGTTAAATTGAAAGAACACATCCTACCTACAGGAGGTAACCTAGATACGCTGGCTGTGTTGAAGAAAATTAGACAGGATATTAAGGCGTCGATTCCCTTGAGTAGCTGATTTTAAAATGAGAACAACGTCTAAACGGCTAGTCGTAATTTTTTGGACAAAATATATGTTACATTAGACCATTTTCTTAATAATTTGATCTAAGATTTTTTTAGTTTTATTCGTATAACATAATGTAATTAATTTGTAAAGTTAAGTCTCAAACGCATAAAAACACGACAATCGCACCAAAACCGCTGGGCGTATTTTAATGAAATTGAACCCTCTCAAAGACAATTTAAATATCTACATTTTGATCTGAGGCTTTATTTTTTTAAAGTCATAGAATAATAAGGAAAGTACAAAAAACTACTAAATATTGGGTCGCGCGGGTGTCAAAAAAGAACGCATTTTGTTCCCTCAAGGTCGTTGGCGTTATTCGTCGTCTTAAAACCAAAGATAGATGTTTTAATATCCTTCAATGCTACTTTACAAATATAGTATGTACTGTAAGGGTCAAAAGTGCAGTCACACTCTACAAAAACAAAAAAAAGGGTTTTTTTTTGTAGGCAGCAGAATTTCAACTTTTTGCGGTTAGTAGGCATAACATATACTTTAATTTCTATACAAAATGTTAAATCACTTGTGAATAATTTAACTTCTTCTACAAAAACTAGCCATTTGAGTTTTGGGAGAGTACGACTGCAATTTTGACCCTTGACTGTACCTATGTTTGCTGTTTGGATGTTATAATGGTTCACTACCAAGGGTGGTCAAGAGACCAAGGCTTAGATTGAAAACCTTGGTCTAACTGTGTTCACATCCGAATTCAGCGATTCATGTTTCAAAAACTTCATGCATAAAGGTAAGGTAAATGCCATAGGCATTGTCTTCCTGAAGATATTTGCTTTGTCTTTTTTCAAGTTATATCCCGATAATCGGCTCCCGTGTAATAATTTCCAAAAGTGATGCGGGCGAAGCCGCTGGCAAAGTTTAGTGAATATTATACAGCAAGAATTTCTTATATAAATATAACAAAGATAAGATTCTAACACAAATTTGCAGTTACCGTTTCATCTAAACGAATTTCATTTCAAGAAAATTCTCAGCGGTACCTATCTAAGTTAATATACTAAACAAAAAACAGAAACGTCTTAATAATAACAGAACACGGGTAATCATCACATAACACTAATCTTAAACCCTCTTATTAATAAACACGGAATAAAGTTATACCAGGAATAACAAAGGAATACCCATACATTTTCATAGGTTTAAACTTGGTATAACTTTATTCTGTGTTTATTAATAAGAGGGATAAAGTTTTGTGAATGTGTTTTTAGGGTTCCGTACCCAAAGGGTAAAAACGCCTCCCTATTACTAAGACTCGACTGCGCTTCTGTCTGTCACCAGGCTGTATCTCATGAACTGTGATAGTTAGACAGGTGACATTTTAACAGATGATGTTTTTCTGTTGCCGATATAACAACAAATACTAAAAACAGTATAAAATTAATATTTAAGTGGGGCTCCCATACAACAAAAGTGATTTTTATGCCGTGTTTTGTGATAATGGTACGGAACCCTTCGTACGCGAGTCCGACTCGCACTTGGCCGGTTTTTACTTGTTGTCGCTCAAACGGCTAGACAGGTCTGGATGAAATTTGGCACAGAGGTAGATTATAGTCAGGCATAGTACATAGGATACTTTTTATCCCGGGAATATCTTCCCTCGGGATTTTTTTCGACATTCACGCGGGTGACGGGTGAAGCCGCTGGCAGAAGCTAGTCTATCATAATTATTACATGCTCGTTGAGCTGAAAACATAAATAATGAACCGTGGGCCGATTGGCGAGACTGGGTCGTCGGATCAGGAACTCGAGACGAAATAATGTGTACTATCGGATTGCGTGATCGCTACTCGTATTCCGTTCATTATTCACTAGGTAAACGCCCACTAAAAGCCCTAAAACTCCAGCCGCTTTTTGAAGGTTTCCACCAGTAAACGAAAAAAAGGTTAACGCCCACTAAAGACATGGGGCCGATTTCTGAATTGTGTATTCGGAGTTAGGAACGTGTCAAACCCTACTTTACAGGCTACATTTTAGTTTGACAAATTCTCAACTACAAATACTTAATTATTCAGAAATCGGGGGTAAATAACTTATACCAAATATAAATGTGGATGGATGGAAAGGGAGGGGACGGCCATAGAAAAGTGTGGTGTGAGGAGTGATATGAAAGAAATGGGAGTCAGTGAGAGCGTGTAGGGGGACAGGACAGTAAGGAAGAAGAAAACGTGTTACGCCGACCACAAGTAACGGACAAGGGCAGGAAGATGATGATGGGAGTAAATACCTTAAATAATACAAAACATACTATACAAACATTGCGTAAAAAGCCTATTGATATATCATCTATTCACTGAAGGGTTAACCAGGGGTGTAATACACGTATACTCCACCCGTTATGTTTAAAGGGATCCGGGATCCTACTGAAAAATGTTCAATGGGAGAACCCGATAATATTTTGAGGGCCTCCTTGCATTTATATTTAACAAACAGCCCGTCCCGGCTTTGCTTTGAGCATAAAATGCCTTTGATCATCTAGAATAATGTACCCTTCAAGTAATTGCAAGTGTTTCGTCCCGATTTTTAATATTTACTTGCAACACCATGTCGGTGGGCTGTCAACGATTTGAGAGCTGACACTTGACAGAGTCGAAAAAGAAAATTTGTAACGGACACGAGAAATTCGGTGTCTTGTGATTTGATAAGCTAATCGAGCTATATTTCGTTCATTGTGAGTTGAATTTGCGCCCGCCGTTCGCGATCGGTTTGTGGGGCGTCCGCGAAGTCGGTTTTGAATATATTTCAAGTGCCTCGAAGTGCTTTTGCGGGGAACGTGTTCTGTCTGGTGGACGCCGGAACCTTCGGTCCAGACAGCCGTCAGTCTATCCCTTATTGTCCTAATATTATATATATTCTCCTATCCCTAATCTCACGGAACGGCACGGTATTGAACGACCTCCAGGAGCCTACCGCAGGAATCCCAGGTAATTGTATATAAACTAAGCGGTAGTAGTAGGAACCAATATATCTCCCAATAAGGAGCAAATCCCTAGCTTTCCACTGCTGCGTTACGGCAGTTTCGTGGGATACAGGTTCATATAGGATCCAGGAGTCCCACCCTGCTAATGGGCCCCGGTGCTGAGCTCCTGGCTTGGGACCCGAAGACCTGTATTTAACAGCAAGGCTTCCGGAGATTACCCTCCACATATTCACAAACACAAAATGAGCACTCTCTCTTTTCAATATTAAGTATAGATAGTGTAGACTAGCTTTATCCCGAGGTTTCGCTATCGTGGCCCATCTCAAAAAAATTAACATCAGCGAAAGTGTAGCTTTCTACCAATGATAGAATTTTCGTGATTGGTATAGGATAGGATAGATGGACCCCTTTCGCCGCACTTAAGACTCCCTTATGGTCCGTTGTGAGCGCAGGCCTCCTCTCTGTGAGAGGGAGTGGGCCGTAATCCACCACGCGGCCCAGTGCTGATTGGTGGATCTCACATTTCTTCGAATTTTTGGTTGAAACGCCTGGTTTCCTGATGATGTTTTACTTCACCGTTTTGAGTGCAGTGGTGATAAAATAATTTACACAAAGTAAAGCGCCTGCCTGGGTTCGAACCCACGAACTACAACTTGTAAGTCTTATAACCTTTTCATAGGTAGTTTATTTTTACAGATTTTAACATCATTTAACACAATTTTCCCATGTCGAATCTTCGTTAAAATCGTAAGTATCACAGCACAGAAAATATTACGTGGTTCCGTTGTGTCTGCACCATTTAAACCCATTCATCTTTGGATATAAAATATAATACTTTGCATATAATAAAATATAACCGGACATTTTCTGTGTGTTCAGTACAGGCTAGAATGTTGTCTAGACACTTGCGTAACCCTAGACTGCGCCAAGTACTGAGGTCGTCTTATAGCCTATAAACTTAATAGCCATTTAGTACGACGATGACGTCATTTCTCTTTTTACATCCATACAAAAGACTCACGCCTTTTTCCCATGCGTGTATGGAGGTATGCGAAATAGAGTGTAAAGTACCACTTTAATTGCGCGATGTAGGATTTGTGTGACGCTGAGCCTTTTTGAAGTTCGTATGTGGCGGCATAGATGCCGCTACAGGGGAAGCAGAGAGTACAGAACAACTCCTGCTACGATCCTTACATACTTCATTTGCTTCTTTTACTTTCCAATGAGTACTACTAACCTGGCCTTTCTGATAAACATCATCAATAAGGTCTGTGTATATCCTTCTAGACTGGAGAATTTTTAATCATCATCAACATCATTGGCCTTATTATGTTCCCACTGCTGGGACACACAGGCATCCTCTCTGTGAGAGAGGTAATGGGCCTTTATCCACCACGAGGGCCCAGTGTGGGTTGGTGGATGTCACATGTCTTCGAATTTCGGTTCTAGGACATGCCGGTTGCCTCACGATGTTGTCCTTCACCGTTTTAAGAGCAGTGCTGATTAAATAATTTACACAAAGTAAAGCGCCTGCCTGGGTTCGAACTCACGACCTACGACACGTAAGTCGGGGCCGTTACCACTGGTCCACCACTGCTCCAATTTTTAATACTGGCGTATAACTTGAAAACCTTTGGAAAACGTTCCCCTCGGTACACGTGAAGTGACGTGAACCGTTTAGGGAGCGAAACAAAATCGAAGCATTTGCATTTTAAAGTAACTTTTAACATCTCAAGTCCGAGCCACTTTCTGAAAAGTGCTGACAAAGGCTTCGGCACTCAGATCACAGAGAAAATTAAAAAAAAACCCTTGAACGATAAAATTGTCTGCCTTAGATAGATAGAATTTAGTTTATTATCCTATTGGCAACCCATAAAGCAATTAATTATACTAACGAAGCAAAAATTACTACTGCTGTTTTTTATTATCCTGTGCGCGGTTTAGTGGTAGACTTCGAATGGGCGGTGGTTCACACTCACAGTATATAGAATACTCTTTCCTATGAAAACCATATTAGTAACTGTATATACAAACGTAGAAACCATTCCATAAGGTGACACAATGGACGTTCTCACCGCTGAAATCGATCTTTTATCGTGACCAATCCTAATTGTTTGGCACACCGAAACGTAACGACCATCATTTTTAGGGACCCACGTGACCTAATTATTAAACTTAGGCCTCGTCTCAGTGTGTCTGCCACATCATCACACGGCTTTATATTCTAAGCTTTCAACCATGTTAAACTATGCAACCTCATTGACATTTGACATTTGAACTTCTTACGTCAACTTATTTATTTCTGCTAGGTTAGGTAGTAAACTACTAAAACACACGAAGAATGTCAGTGAATCAGAGGAAATAAAAGCAGTATGCTGTCCACAGTCTAAAAATCATACAGTCGTCCAACGAAGACGTCTAGACAGGGCAATCGTGCGGGGTGTGAGGGGCGAGACGCGGGTAAGCCGATCCCGAACTGCGAACAAAACGATGTTAGTAGTTCGGGATATGTTATTCAGGGCTAACGCGTGTTTATTTTTTATTTGTTTATTTAAAATGGTGCATACGACGTGTGCTGTGAGTGATTGCAAGTCTTCATCTCACATAAATAAAGATCTGCGGTTTCATCAGCTTCCACGCACAGAAGAAAGGTAAATGAATCTGTTTTGTTATTGTTGTAAAAAAATTGTGCATAAATTATTTTATTTGTAATGTCGTGCCACGTTGATAACGCTAATAAAATGGTCGACCGGCGCACGGTAAAAAAAATGTAAAGGTTATCGCACAGGGCATCCATCTGTTTGGAAATCCTACTAATATTATAATTGTGAAAGTGTTTGCAAGTTTGTATGTTCCGTGTCAAGATGGCGGACTTTTTTATTATTTACTAAGGGTGAATTTCGAGATGGTGGACGTAATTTTTTATAATTTGATATGGGTGTCAATTTTGAGTATAATTGGGATGCTTGTTACGAAAAAGCCATCCTTTTTTAAATCCAAGATGGCGGACGTCATTTGATATAAGTGTTAATTTTGAGTATAATTGGGGTGCTTGTTACGAAAAAGGCATCCTTTTTGAAATCCAAGATGGCGGATGTCATTTTTTTATAATTTGATATGGGTGTCAATTTTGAGTATAATTGGGGTGCTTGTTACGAAAAAGCCATCCTTTTTGGAATCCAAGATGGCGGACGAATTATTTTTTTATAATTTGATATGGGTGTCAATTTTGAGTATAATTGGGGTGCTTGTTACGAAAAAGCCATCCTTTTTGGAATCCAAGATGGCGGACGACGTATTTTTTTATAATTTGATATGGGTGTCAATTTTGAGTATAATTGGGGTGCTTGTTACGAAAAAGCCATCCTTTTTGGAATCCAAGATGGTGGATCTGGAATAAATAAATAATTTTATAAATATTGTTTATTTGGGACAACCCTGGCCGATGCGTTACTGTCTATACGATGTCGGCATTTTGCACAAGATCAAAGGCGTCGTCTTACTGTATGATTTTTATACTGTGATGCTGTCCTTCCATTCTATTGAAAATCAGTAATATACTAGGCCAGCTTAAAGGTCTAAATATAGCCACCGAAGTAAAATATATACTGTACTTAGCCGGTTCTTTCTTCAATATATCGAAACTAGAAGTCTACAGCGACTGAAACTTTAAAGATCCGCTTATACCCCTAAAGTTAGTAAACCTAAACGACAGTTTGATTTATCGATAGTGGCACGCAATACCTGTTCAGACTTTAAATATTCTAGCATCGATTGAATTGTGGAGAGGGTGTGGACTCGAGTTGAGACCAAGAATCTCTAGTGAACTTACAATGTACTAAAATCTATCTATAATAAAGAACACAACGTTTGCAATGGCTGCTGTGTGAGTGCAGTGGTGGCATAGTGATATCGGCCGCGACTTATAAGTCGTAGGTCGTGGGTTCAAACCCAGGCAGGCGCTTTACTTTGTGTAAATTATTTCATCACCACTGCTCTCAAAACGGTGAAGGAAAACATCGTGAGGAAACCGGCATGACCTAGAACAAAAATTGGAATACATGTGACATCCACCAACCAGCTTTGGGCCCGCGTGGGCCATCCCCTCTCACAGAGAGGAGGCCTGTGTCCCAGCAGTGGGAACATTTAAAAAAATGCTGATAATGATGATGTCTGCAATCCCCAAAGAATTAAGCAGTGGTGACACACATTAAGCCAGTTATGTTTAAGTCCTACGTAATATGGAGCGAGGCTAATGCCATTGTTCGGGCACAGTTCCAGACTCCGGGCAGTTATTGAGAAACGATCGAAAAATCCAACATCACTACAGATCCAGGGTCAGCCCTGGACCTCATGCTCAAAAGTCGTCGGTAAATGATCGGTCCGGTTTCTCTCTGTTTTAGTTTCAGGAATCAATTATTAACGGTCAAGCGGGTGATTAGCCCACTGTGCCTTAAGCGGGGCTACCGCCTTAGAGTATTCGGCTATGCTCGATTTTATTTCGGGTATCCTTCCTAGTGAGTTCTGTTTAAGGCGCAGAATATTCGCCCATCGCTCTGCGTCCGTTAGCACAGCTGCAATTCGGGGTGGTGGACTCGCGGCGGCGCGGTTGCAGCAGGTCCCAGGGAGAACGACGGGGACGTGGATGACTCTGACTGGCTAGGAATCTGCTCTATACGGTACTCCGCCACGAGAACATCAGAAGGTATTTTTGGCACTTTATAGGTAACGCTGTTCTCGCCAACAGAATTCCACCAAAATATACTAGCTTCTCTCCCCCAAGGCTCCCAAGGCCATTCCCTTAGGCAGGAGTAAAACTTATCACACCATGTAATAGTAGTACGGAGTCCCGTTCCCGCACTTAGACCCCCATTCGTTCCGTTGTGCGTGGGGGGTACTGCCTAACATAGCCAGCCTAGTTCCGTCCAAAAGCACAGAAGCTGACTGAGAGCTTCACAGGCTTCACGGAGAGACCTCACTATTCCGAGGATTTCTTCACGCCCCTGCCGGGTGGGCTGTCCGTGGCGCCTATGTTGAAAATATGTTTGTTATCACGCCATCTCCTTATTCGAAGTCAAATTCTTCAATTCAATTAGGCAATAAAAGTATTAATAATTGATTTTACCGTCCATTCGGCAAAATCCATAGTGCCACAACATGTCATTGACTTTTACATACCTATTCTACTTCCAAATAAGAATCATCACCTGGCCATCTTGTTACTGATAAGACAAGAACGTTATCAGAATGATTGACACATCTCATTGTGTTAGCAAATCGTACCATTCCTATCATTATTTAAATATTTAGATGGCATTGTCTATTCTGAGAGAATGAATAATTTTGTTAACGTTTCTGAAGTTTTGTTTGGGATGAGCAGGAATGTTGGTTCATTTGAAGTCCCAGCTTTATACTATTACCAGCCAGAAACTGTCCCAATGGAGGGCAAAGCTTTCTTCTTATACGGAGAAAGGCACAAACATTCATCAACGTGGTTGTTCAAGGCCAGGGCATAAATAAGCACAGATTTGAAAAGTTATTACGGCACGCTATATTATCTGTGCATAAGTGCAGCATCCTGATTGCGCAACTTTTTTGATAGCTCAAACGCACGCTTTAATTTTGAAAAATCAACAATACTCATTGCGTGTTGTACGCTGTCGAGTAGATGGATTTTTGAACATATGAAACAACACACGCGCGTTCTTGAAGTTACGCAAGTTGGGTGTAGATTCACTCAGGAATTCAGGATGTTAATATTTATGATTTTTTTACTGTCTAATTGTAATTAAGGCTTTTTAACTGACTGCCGAAGGAAGACGTGTTTATCAGTCTATGTATGTATGTATACATAAATGTATGTTTTTTCCTATGTGCCGTTCTAGAGACCAAAAGCGTTGGCCGAATTGGATGATTCTTACGTAAATCGATTCGTCTTAACCTTGCGACACTGGGTACATAAAATAGAAAAAAGAGAAATGGCGGATTTTGGGCACCATATTGTGGGGGTCCAAGTATTTTTTGCTTATCATGTGGGATATCAGAATAAAGGGTTTTAAGAGGTTATTTCAAAAATATATATCACTTGTGTTTAAATGTAGCTAATTCGAAAAAACTCATCAACACATCTGGTTTTGGTCAGCCAGCTCGTGAATATGTATCCTCCGACTGCATAGCATGATTTTTGATTTTTGAATTAACTTTTTTTATTCTCCTTCTTTAATAAACTGATAATGTAGACTATGGGTACCACTTTACATGATCAAACTTTACATTTGATTATATATTCTGTGGTAAACTAAACAAGGCTGTATTTATTTCCCATGGCTCACCATTTTGTCTATGAATCTAATCCCTATGGTAATTCAATTACTTAATTAAACATGTGAATTAGCCAAAGTATAGCATTAATATCCGTTTTATTGCTATTCCAACTCGGCGAGGGATGTTCTCATTTCATTTACAAAAGCTAAAATTTCAAACGAAATTAAATTCCATCAGTGTTTTTTAATTAAGTATAATACTCACAGCGGATATTTGTGTCTCTGAAGTTAGCCGCAAGACCCTCCGCAATAGCTATTTTTGTTTTAATGTTGAAGATTGCATTGTACAACTGCCTCTTTCACCCGCTTACGTTTGTCGCATCATCCTGTCTCGCTTGTTCTATGCAGTAAACTCGATGACAAACTGTTTCATGCGCAATGGTTCGCAGAGCCAACTTCAGAGACACAAAGATCCGCTGTGACTACTATATTGGCTGGTAGATAGTTACTACCCAGCTAGTATAAGTCCGAAAACGCACTGACACTGCAGACTGCGGCTTGCTTAGCCCCAGGGCCTGCATAGAGATTAACCTGGCAAGTAGCGAAGTGAGTTTTTTGGACTGTAATTCATTAACATCACGCCTGTATTTTCCGACAGGGTTAAGCAGAGGTCAATCTATATTACCTACACCTACATATCGCCAGTACCATATAACCACCCATATTGCCATCAAAGTACAATGTTGGTGTGTCAACTGGGCACAGTTCCAGAATCTAGGCTGCTACTGAGTAATCCGAGATGGAAAAACCCAGACTAGAGTATCGAACCATGCCAGACCAGACCAGAGTATCGAACCATGCCAGACCAGAGTATCGAACATGCGACCCCGACCTATATCATTAACTATATCTAAATCTACAACTCACTTTATCAAGGTAGCCCTTGCCGGTGGGGTCGGACAGGTCCCATATCTTGCTGAGCACCACATCGCTGAGCCGGGACTTCTTGAGAAAGCGAGCGGCGTCCAGGGCCTGGATTGTACCGGCGCCATTGGGGTCAACCTGCAATGTCACATGTGTTAGTTAAAAAACATTCCAATAGGAGATCAATCAATCTATCTAGACTTATCCCAACTATGTTGTGGTTTGCTACCAGTCTAATGGGATTAGAAAGAAAAAATATATATTTGTGACCCGCACAGGAGACACGAGAGAAAAACACCAGCTGGGGATTGTCCTTGAGTGCTCCGACGTAGTGACTAATGCATACAGTGATAATCGCCGGTTGGTGTTACATTTCTTCCTGCATGTCTAACAAGGCCTCTGCGAGTTGTTTTCGGCCCCTGGTACGCCTTTCAAAGGTCAAAAAGAAAAAAAGAAGGATTCAGCAGAGTACCAGTATTCTACATGGAGCGACTGCATATTTGACTTCCACAACCAATTAACTGTGCAACACTTGGCAAGACTGATGCCAGATCTTAGGGCTTTTGAATACCGTGGTGAAGGACAAAGATGATCAAATGACAGCTGGGACGAATGGATGTTATCTGAGACATTGAGGAATCAACCGAGGATCATTTACAATTAATTTATAAGTCATAGGTGATGCAATGAGGAAGAAGACTAAGTTAACTATTATAGTGAATTGATGCAGTTGGCCCTAACGCAATGGCATCGAGGAATCTGAAAGCACAAACCTGCCTTCAAAATGAGTAACAAGGATGGCTATTGCAAATGGAAAAAGCCTTTTAGTTTAAAAATTACGAGTAAAATGGATAGATGCAGTATGCATATTCGTCAATAGCATCATGAAATTTTATACGCAGAAGAAAACTTTTATTTTATTGAGATGAAAAGCACATTTTTAGTGAAGACTGACAAGTACTGTTTTAATAACAATAATTTCCTATGCTTATTCCATAAAACCTAACTCTTGCTAAGAAATATTTGCCGCAATGGCTGATCTTCAAGATTAAGCAATTCTTGCCGAGGTTGGTCCGTCAATGGGTAACCATCCATTATCCGAGACTGAGACACCTTCATACCTAGGAATGCATGGTAAGCTCTCGGCTGTAATTAAAACACCTTTGACAGCTGTTGTCACGCTGTTACTGGGTTGTGGAGGTCAGATTGACAGTTGCTTCATAATGTAAAATACTGGTGGTGGTGCTGGAAACTGACCAACATAAATAGGAAAAGGCAAGGCAGATTTATTGTTTTATTAGCTTCTGCCAGTGACTTCGCCCGCGGAACATATTCCTGGGATAATAACGGGTATCCTATGTGCTATTCCAGACTATAATCTATCTCTGTGCCAAATTTCATCCAGACCCATCCAGCCATTTGAGCGTGAAGAAGTAACAAACATACAAACACACACTCACAAACTTTCGCCTTTATAATATTAGTTTGATAGTGTGAAGTGCGATAAAAACCCAGCAAAACAAAGTCACATTAAAAATGAAGGGTGGTTAAATGGTCAATATGGTTACTAGTTACAACGGCAACTTGCAACCATATTTGGCATAAATCTAAGATGTGTGGCAAGGTTAACAATGTTGCACAACAGGATGGCAAGCTGCCAGAATATTGTATGTAATTGATGTACTATGAAACCACATAAACCTTTCTCATTTAAGTATTAACTGGCTTTTATTTACAAGCTAGATCTATAAAGTAAAGTTGCATTATTATCGCTTATCATATTTTACCATTGTTTTCTTGTGATTTCTTGTCAGCATTTTTCCCTAGCACCAAAAATAAACCTCCTGTCTGGATCGTGGATAAATTTGAAAGAGTTACCACAGCCCTGGCACAAGCAACTGAGGGAACATGGGTGGGTTTTAGTCAGTAAAATTCTGACATGCCCTCCTGCTTCACCCAGAGCGGGAGAAGTCATTGGATGAATTCCCACCCAAAAAAGAAAAAGGCATGAATGCCTAGGTTACATGAGTATGTTTTGAGAAACTGGTATAGCATACCTAACACAACATCACCTATGGGGATTTTTTTTTTTTATTTATATTTATAGAAATCTTTGCCCACACTAGGAATTTCTTCCTGTATCGTTGGTGCATTTACAAACATATAAACTCACATACACAAACACCCAGAGCTGGAACAACTATCTGTAGGTCATACAAATAAACAAACATTTCTTCCGTGCGGGAATCGAACCAGCGACACGCAGCGCAGCAGTCAATCGCTCAACCACTGCGCCAACCGTGCGCCCCAAAAGTCCACATTCTGGGCTACTACTGAGAATAATTCAGATCAAAAAACCCAATAACACCTTACACAACCTGGGATACAAACCCAGGACAGCAGCAGCAGGTTAGCAGTAGTGATTACGACCACTAGACCAACGAGGCAGCCACCACTTGACACTTATAATTTTCTACTATCTTATAAAAGAATGTTCTGCTTTCTTGCGCTTTCTTCCAGCATTATTCCTTTGCAATAAAAAACCAGCACAACACCATTATTGCCCATTACTTGAGGCTAGTTTATGAAACTAGAATAGCAAGTGATTCTTTTAAAGTAACCCACACTGTACCAATGCTGGACAAAGGCCAGCCCAAAATCCTTCCAGGTATTCTTTTCCTATGCCACCTTAAATCAGCCCTTGCAGTAGGCATGCAGGTTGTAACAAGTAAGTAATATCCTGGATTATTATCCTGGCTACCAACCCACACTAGACCTACAATGTGAAAGGCCCTCCTTTCCCTCTCACAGAGATGGCCTGTTTCTCTGAAGTGGGAATGTTAAAAGGCTGGATTACGCTTATTATCTAGGCTTGGCACATAAAAAAATGAGGATTTGTGTATAAAATCCTTCTGTAATATGGGCATAAGTATAGTCAGATCAAAATATTATTTATAATCACATAAAAAATATGCTGAAAAGAAAGCACGAAAAAACACTAATCTCCTGTTAAAGGGGGTTAAAAATTAGTAACTTTTATGTGCTATACAACTAACTACGACAATTTATTAGTCCACCAAGAGAAACCAAAAGAATGAGGGAATCCTTTACCCAGGGGTGGGCTGTCCCACTCCTCTGGCTTCTGGCTGATAAAATATAATCATCTCAGTAAATGATGTGTGATTCACAATTTGTCACATTAGTATTGCAATAATTTTGTTACAGCAATGGGCCGAAACTGCTGGAAAACAGGCTTCTTCTCTGAGAGAAGGCAAAATTTGGTTAAGCAGTTCAATAGGTACTAATGAAAGCTAGTTTAATTAATATATTCTTATTAGATACATTCTTATTAGACTTATTTAATGCCAGTACAATAATGTTGATGTAAAATCTGCAAAATCATTGATTGTTAAAGGCAATAACATTTCTACTTCTATATTTACTGTATAGTAATGTGACCAGACCAGCCCAGGCATGAGTCTCAATTATTATAACATAAGTTTTAGTTTCAGTAGTTTCTATTTGATAAAATGAACCTAGATTTGAAGAGAAACCTTGACATCTGTATGAGCCATGTATTAAAATCCTACATTTTAATACATGATACAACCTTACAGATTATATATACAGTTCATTAATCTGGGACCATTGTTACATCTTCAAGAGTATCACTATAAAACCTTACAACACTGAAAAGGAAGAATTAGATATCCTACACCAACTGAATATTAGGTGAGTGTATGATTGTGAGTGAAGCTACACTGTCAATCAATAACTGTTAATCATTTCAAATTTATCTGGCTATTTATTTTCAGAAGGGAACATCTTCACACATTATAGGTATTTCTAAACATCAAATTTATGTCTTATATTTCTAATTTATAAAAAAAAGCATTCTTTTCACACAATTAATAAGAACTTTTATAACAATTTATTATCATCCAGGGTATAAGTACAGGCTAAAATATTGATTGCAATTAAACTCAACTGTAACGTAATTGTCGCCTTTACTTAGTATGGAATAAGAGTTACTTTTCATTACTTACTTTTTATTTGTCCTATTAGACATTGGCCTAGAACTTCACTTTACTAGGCAGTTTTAATTGAAAATAATACGCAAATGATATTAGCTAAGTGTGAATGTTCATAATCAACCAGTAAATGTATCGAAACATAGTAATTGAGTTAATTATTTAAATTAACAAGTAGAAGTAGAAGAAGTGTTAAGTCCTCACCTGATGATAGTATGCTTCGTATATAGCGCTGTGGGTCCCTGCCACCTGCAACCGTTCAATCCCCATTTTCAGAACGTAAAACTCACTACAAATATTACTTTACGAACTTATTTTGAACGGCTATGGGTGTGACATTTCAGTGGTCTTCACGACATTTCCAACGTTCGTAGTGAAACGGATACGATTACGTGGTCTTATAACACGTTAAGAGCAATTAAATGACATGAAACACCAATTACAAACTCTGCACTGTCAATCGAAACGAACTATTCGATTAAATAGGCGGCTAAACTGTTGAAATTCTAATAATTCAAGACCAGCGTAATCTGTTCACGGTACACTAAACTTTGACGTCAAATAATTCAATGTTTCCACGTCCAATACTAAAGTCGCACTGCACCAAACTGTAGATACATTAATAAATTTTACTTTAAACGGCAAATGTACATGGTTTTAGCTGTAAGAATTATTTAAATCTCGAATAATTCTACCTGAGTAGGAGAAGGCAAGGCAGCCATTTTTTACATCTCCTCGTCGACCAATCAATAAGCGGCCATAGACTAAAGAATCTTTGACATATGCGGTGACAGTGCTGAGATAAGTAAAGATAAACCAACTTGTTTATGGACTAACCGTATCGATGAATCGAGAAAAATATTTTTACTCGAAAACCCCGTCGCTTTTAGGCACGATTAAAGTGTATTTTGTACTGGTGCGGACGGGCAATCTAATCAATTTATTGTATTTATAATACAAGCCTGGTCAGCCCTCACGAAAATCGAGCACGGCCGACGAAAAAGAATCCGCGAGCGAGCCATTACTCACAATATTTTGTTGCTAGAGATTATGTTTATGAAATTTTATTTATTTTTTCGACTAAATAGTGTTAAAAAAACTGGTCAAGGCCAGACTCGCTGACTCGCGTACGAAGGGTTCCGTACCATTATCGCAAAAAACGGCATAAAAAACACGTTTATTGTATGGGGCCCCACTTAAATATTTATTTTATTATTTTTTTAGTATTTGTTGTTGTAGCGGCAACACAAATACATCATCTTTGAAAATTTCACCTGTCTAGCTATCACGGTTCATGAGATACAGCCTGGTGACAGACGGACAGACAGACGGATCGTGGAATCTTAGTCATAGGGTCCCGTTTTTGCCCTTTGGGTACGGCACCCTAAAAACGTCATCTAACACACTGGGGCATTTGACATTGCAGACTCTCTGGTGTCTCGGTTGTAATGACAAACTTTGCCCATTCGCATCAATATTTACTTTTATGTCGACTGATATTATAAAGTAAAACCAAAAAGTATAGCATCAGAAATATATTATAAAGTAAAAAAAATAAAGGCACACACATTTAAAATCTAACATTACACTAGCTGCTTTATGTTTTCAGCAAATTTTTAATATCAATAAAACTTTGTAAACGTTCCAGGCCGCGCTTATTCACTTCAAAACAAGTTAGAGACTTTAACATCATCAGCCACTCCTTCACATTTTGATGGCGTGGTAACAGTGGGACCAATAATTCAAGAGAGCTTACTGTAATTCCACAGCAAACATCGCATAGTCGCATCTGGAATAAAAACATTAAAGTTAGTCAAGTAGGCCACACTTATTGTAATATCTGTCAAACTATGATATAGAGCGAGTGTAAAAAAGTAAAAAGTAGTAGAGTAGTAAAAGTAGGGGAGTAGGTACATAAGAACAACATCAGTCATCAATAAATTCATTCGCATCGGTGTCAACGGGAAAAGTGCCTGAAATCCTGGAAGCATAACCACATTGAAAAGCAATGCTTTGGGCCAAAAAAGTGCCAGCCCTCTGGTCACGAGAAGAGTCTACATAATACTAGCTGATGACACTAAAAACTCGAAATTGAATTTAAATTAATTCCAGTGCCTCACCCTATCGCCTGTAAGCCACTTTTCATCTTTTAATCTTCTTTCCAGGTGGTCTAATGCTGAATACCAATTGTTAACCTTTACTTCGTCAGCTGGCCATATACCAGAAAAAAATTCATTCTGTAACCAAAAAATTATAATTATAAAAAGTTTAGCGACATTTCATGTTTCATACACAATCATAACTCTGCATTATTCAAAAAATGTGGGCGAACGAAAATTTGGGGCAAGTAACACCGTCTTTACTATGAAAATTATGACAGTTATTTTTTTATGTTTTGATAGTGTTGTGTTTAAATTATAAGTGTTTAAATTATAAGTGTTTTGTTTAAATTCTGATTCATTATTGGTAAAGAATAGTCACTTTAGTACGATGCAGTGTGACAGATCTAAAAGCATACCGCATACCATACAAAACTCTTTGGAGATATCAATTAAGAATTCTGCAGAGTTATAACAGCCAGAGTCTATCTTTGTTATGTATCGAAATCCGTTAGCTTTCATTAAATTGGACATTATTGAAGCATTAACGCTGCAGTCTTACAATGAAAGGGACCATCTCGTAGTAAATACAAACCCTAATTGCGTAACTGTTTTGACAGCTGGAAGCACGCACGCTCCCTTTCATTATGACAACTCATACTCAACATTATTCATTGCGTGTTTTACGTTATCGGAAGGATTTTTTAACATAATGAAGCAATGAATGAAAGTAAAGCACGCGTCCGTCATTATCTGTAGTTACGCAATTCTGCTCTCTGCTGGGACACAGGCCTACTCTCTGTGAGAGAGGGAATGGGCCTGAAATCCTGAATCCACCAGACCACCAAGCGGTCCCAGTGCGGGTTGGTGAATGTCATAATGTCTTCGCATTTTTGGTTTTAGGTCATGCCGGTTTCTTCACGATGTTTTAGTTACGCAATTAGAGTGCGTAACTTTGAGTCCTATTTATAAAAAAGAAAATTTCATTAAAACGACTTACAAATATAGCACTATCGATTGGAAACAGATAACCAGCATTAAAGTACAACCACTCGTCGACTTTTGTCCTGAGCATCGTGGGTTCCGGGTACATCTCTTGCCATTCACTCATTCTACAGAAATACAAAGCTATAGCATGGCTGTCACAGATTATTTCTCCGTTAACTGAAAGCGCCGGGACTTTCTTGAGGGGATTTATCTGTAAATAACAAAGTAGAGACCATTAGTTTTAGTGTTTGTCTACTATCGCAACACTAAGGAACGGTGCTCACTGACGGCATGGCACGTCAAAGGATTTTCTCGTAGACAAATTATTTGCGACCTTGTTTCAATGATGTTAGCGCTGAAATTAGCGCCGGCTCTTACTATGCGGTCAAAATAACTACACGTCACTCACGTTTGGAAATTTGACTCTCGCTATTGGCGCAGGAGGGTAGAGTACTGTTGGCGCAGGAGGCGAATGCGAGGTGAGGCGCGGGTAAGCGGTAGGTGTTTCGACCTTGTAGTACCAATCTATCTACTGCAGCCTTATTGCGTAATGGACTCGGCAAAGTAAAGGGCAAAGAGTATAAAAAATCAACCAATCACTTGCGAGATGAATGATGCGATGTGGATTTCCGTCTATTTGATTGGTAGATTTTTCATACTCTTTGCCCTTTACCTTGTCGAATTTATTACGCAATAAGGCTGCTGGTCTATCGACCATTAGGAACTCTTGTAGAAAATACTCGGCTTTTTTTTACAAAAATATTCAATCGACTTCCAAATGAAAATATTATTCACTTTGCACAGTCGGTAATAGCTGTTACATGAACCACCCTGTCGTAAGCCGACCCACTAAAAGTTAGACGATTTTGCACCTAGTGCAATTAGCAATAGATAAGTGTTATTTGATACGCATGAGCTTATCGAACTAGAACGACTTGTTCAAGGTAGGCAAATATTATAGAATACAGTTATGGAAATTTGATCTTTAACACGTAAAGTTAGGGTAGGTAAGCTTTTGAATACTGTTTTGTTACCGTGATGGACTTGTTAATTTTAACAATATTTATTAAGTCGATTTGTTCTAGTCTAGTGGTTGCATCAGTGAACCTGTGTCAACATGGTTATGGGTTCAAACCTAACCTTAAACTTCTTGTTGCTTTAGGTTTACAATATTCAATTTTGTTTTTAAATTCAAAATATTATTTGTTTCTGTTTTTCTTAGAATATCCAATTGTATATATATATATATATTATGTTAATACATTTTTTATGAATAAAACATTATTTATAATAAATTCAAATAGTTTATTTAAATTAACTATTTAATTACAAATAACACCCCACCTACCCTACCTACCTACTAATTTTTGTCTACCATCAATAGTTTTCTCAGCGCACGCCAAATAATGTATTTTACAGGCAAAATTTTGCTACCTTGGGTTACATTATTGCAATTTTCATAAGGCTCCCTATTTTTTTTGAAAATCTGTTATAGCCTATGACACTCAGGAATAATTTAGCTTTCTACGGGTGAAAGAATTTTCAAAATCGGTTCAGTAGATCCAGAGATTACCCCTTACAATGTCACAAACTCACAAACTTTACTTCTTTATAATATTAGTATAGACTTATACTTAATATTATAAAGAGGAAAGATTTGTATTTTATATGTAACGAATAAACTTAAAAACTACTGAACCAATTTCAAAAAATAATTCACCCTTTGGAAGCTACACTATCCCCGGGTGACATAGGCTATTTTTTATCCCTATATTCCTACGGGAACGGGAACAACGCGGGTGAAACCGCGAGGCGTCCGCTAGTAGAAAATATAGATAAAATAAGATATAAGATGTACAGAAGTGGATAGGTAGGATGTGTGCAGCGCGTTCGGCGCGGATTGCGCGTGGCCTTGAGAATAAGCGATGGAAGCGGCGCGTGCTTCTCCTGTGGTGCGTCTAGGTGAGCGTTCATCTTTAGGCACCTACCTTCTTATAAAATTCACTTCGATTCTCGTGCTTGAATAAGTCTATAGTGTGGAACTCTATATCGACGCTCACTAGGGCTGCTGTTATCATAGCGAACCTCACTGGTGGTGAAGCTTCATCTCCATAAAGGATCGGTTTCTTCCGTTGAACGGGACGGGTTGAACACATGTTTCTGAAGACAAAAAAAACCGTTAACGGGACACTGAATACCGAGGTCTGGGTACCGATGCCCGGATCTCTTTGTACCTATAAGCATATTTCAAGTTGTCAAGTTTCCACATTCTCAAAATATGTTCGCAGAACATAGTTACCTAAGTTTTATAAAATTGACTACTTAATTAATTGAACGTGATAAAGCTAACACTGGCCAACACTGTTTTTGGCAAACGAACTTTTAATGATTTTTATTCGTGTTGGTGTACCCTCATTAGAAATAAAAAAAATGTTTTTTTTACCCTCGCTTTGGTTGAAAAACTAAAGTTCGATGACTATCGTATTCGACTAATTCGATATAAGTTTTCGAGAGGCAAAAATTTATGAAGACCAGTGAACTAGATAATTACTTCATGATTAAAAACACAGTTACATTACCTAATCATATTCTTTTCCAGAAGACAAACACTTTGAAAATGTTTAAAACAAGATTTTCCTCGAACCAATGCCATTTTTCACAGTTGTTTATTTGCACTAGTAAGAGAAACTCAACTAAACAAACTTCCGTTCAAGCAGAAACCTAAAGAAGCAGTGCGATAATAAGCAAAACACGAACAAATAACGTTTGTAAATTAATGCGGGGCGATAATGCATACAGATCAAATTCAGGATCCTGTTACTTGCCTACCTTTTCCATAATGCATGTCGAGCGAGACCCCTTGTTATTGTGTCACGTTTAGATCTTGAAATGTTGTATAGTTTCAACACAAAAGTATTTGGTGACATCCTCAGGTTACATCATTCTTATTGGAAAATTAAATAATTGTACATAGACGTGCACGTAAAATCGTCTAGAGTAAAATAAACAACTCAAAAATACAATAAGTAATTAAAACGGGCCGAAGCAGCTAAGTTATGACCAATCCCAACTGACGGCTCCCGTTCGCAAACATGACGCTTTGATTGGCACCACTAGCTCAAACAATATAGGTACCTAATCATATTAGGTGTCAGGTTAGTTAATATAGGTACCTAATCATAGTTGTTTTTTGTTCGGTCAGTTTTCAAGTCGTCGGCATGAACTATTTTGTGCGCGGGGTTAAAATGCATGCTATCTCATGCGACATGCGACAACACGTGGGACGAGATAGATGCTGTGATGAGCAGTTAGTTAAGCTAGTTCGCGTACGGTACGAATTAGCACTTTTGAAAATTTGTAGCGAAATGGATGATGATTTAGAACGAAAACGATTGCGCGAAATTTTATAAACAGACCTTTAGGAGTATGGATATCATGACAAAACGACTAAATGTATCTGTTCAAAATAAAATTATTTGCATTGTTGAACTACTTATCTATCCCTGTATGGTGGCTGTTTTGCAATTTTCTTCGCGCAAAGATGCGTAAAAATTTGTGTTGGAATATGGAACTTTCGACGCTCATAACTTTCACATTTCTTTTTACTTTTTGATTCCATACCTACAGGGCTAGATAATGATGAGACAAATTAATATCATTTTTTAACCCCCGACGGAAAAAGAGGGGTGTTATAAGTTTGACGGGTGTTGCTGTGCATCTGTGTGTCTGTCTGTTGCATCATAGCTCCTAAACGGATGAACCGATTTTGTTTTTTTTTGTTTGAAATGTCATTTTGTCGAGTGTCCTTAGCTATGTTTGAATAAAATCGGTTCACCCGTTCAAAAGTTATGGGCGTTTTACTGTTTGAATCGGGGTGTTTTCGCAAGATTTCGTGTCAATATTACGTGTTAAATAGTTTGCCGATCGAAGCGTATCTACTATGTACCTACTGGATAAATTATGTAACATGAAATAAAAATGTGAAGGGGGTTCATAAAATTTTGAAATTTTACTTGTTATTTTGAGCGTACACCGTCAAAAAGTGGAGTAATCGCCAGACTATGTTTGTATGGAAGAATGATCGACTAGTGTAACCTTAACCGATAGATACCGAGTGATGCAATACCTATAAACTAGACTCATCAGTACCTACATAATTATAACTCGCCTTTGGGATTTGGAATCCAGAGTAGGCACCCAATAATGCAGTACGTATGAAGGTCACTCAAAGAACTAAAATAAAAACCTTTTTACAGTCTTAGAAATAACATTATTTTTAACAAAAAATCTGGCAGTTTTCTCCTTTCACTTTCCGTAAAAGACAGCATACAGCATATTATTTTGGCATGAAATCAGTACAGAATGAATTAATATTTTGAAGTAATAACATTTTTTAAATCTTAAGTATCATTTATCCCACATATCATGGGGAGCTCAGCAAGCAGATTAACAGAAACAGGATTAAAGTAAGTTTTTCTTCTTTATTTTTTTAAACGGTCTCGGCGAGCAATGGTCATCTGTCTGGCTGTAATGATATCTGAACTCTGAAATACTGGGCTTTGCTAGTGTGTACCTCAGCTATTCGTTGAACCTGACCAGGGACCACTGATTAGGTAAGTATCTAGCCATCAGCTTAGTGAATTTCTTCAGGGTGAAGAGCATTCTGATGACAAAATTCGGACGGGTCGAAGAAGAACAGTTTTTTCCCCCATAATAAGCACAGAATAAACATTTGAACTATTAAATGTATTATGCCAATCATTTCTGCGTTGGATGGCCTCCCAATAAGTGGAACGATAACTTTGTTAAGACTGCGGGAATCAGCTGGATTCGAGATACAGCACCGGTCGATGTGGCGACACTTGGCGGTTGGGGAGACCTATATTCACCTGTAAACGTCTTCCAAATGGAACGACGATGTTTTTTTATCATTGATGGACTCGTATTTGACCACCATCTCACCTTGGTAAGCGATGATGTCGTTGACGGTGAACCTTGCTTGTCTCTTTAATTACTCTTAAAATAAAATCACAGGCATTGCACACTATGGAAAGCGGACAGGAGCCCCGCCTGCCGAGCGGTGATGATGGCGTTGGACTGCATGAACCTGAGCATCACTGAGGTGGACATAAATATGGACAAGGGCGAACACAGGACGCAGGAGATGACCAATGTAAGCAACTCGATGGTTTGACAGGCTTCAATTTTTTAAGTTTGACTTGCGAGCAAAGTGGCTCCGTCACTAACGCAACGACAATGGAAATTTCCTTGGGAACTTTTGTAAGCGCCGTTTAATAAGCGTCGCTAACGCAATTGAGTCAAACTACTGACGGCGACCATGGCGACAGTGTCGATACGCCATACATTTCTTGTGTATGTCGCTCGTTAGTATGTGATGCCCGAGCCGCGTTGCTGGGAAGTATTCTTTTAGCGATTTTCAGATCTGCGGGGTAATATTGAGATACACCCAAACAATGATAAAGTCTTTCATTTTGACAATGCCTGATTTGCATTTTCGTTGTTGAGCAGACGAATTTTACAAACATAAAGCAATGGTTCAGGAATTTCCTTCGATTGTGATATAATAAGTACCCAAGTTTCCATCCACGATTATACATAACTTAATGTCCTATATCCCCTAGATGGGGCAGAGGGCGTTCACAGATGTCCTCCATCGCGATCGGTCTTGAGCTTCATGCTTCACCTCGCTCCATGTCATTCTGATGCTCGTCGCTTCTGCCAACACAGTGCGACGCCAGGTTTGACGGGGACGGCTACGCTTTCTTTTCCCTTGGGGATTCCAGTCCAAAGCTTGCTTGGGTATGATTGAGACCCCTTCGGAGCGTGTGGCCAATCCATCTCCACTTTCTGACGCTTGATCTGGCAGTCGATCGGGCTCTTGTGGCATTTCTCCAACGGCTCTACGTTGGAGAATCGATGTATTTATGTTTGTAAATTTATACTACT
Source organism: Orthosia cruda (assembly GCA_964057195.1). Taxonomy (NCBI): domain Eukaryota; kingdom Metazoa; phylum Arthropoda; class Insecta; order Lepidoptera; family Noctuidae; genus Orthosia; species Orthosia cruda. The sequence continues at coordinate 41,870,365 of OZ059835.1, forward strand.
GTTAGGAATCAGAAGAACTAAAGAAGCCAATCCGTATATAAGGGAGCGCTGTTCCACAGCGCGCCCCTTTCCGCTCGAGACCACCGGACCGTCAACACGTCGTTGTAGCGACCGACATTTATTTTTGCCTAAATTTCGTGTGTTCTTTATTTTTGTTAATTGCTTGATTTCCTTATTAATTAAATTGATTTTGTAGCTGTAAGATTATTACTTTTTAAAAAAATAACTTGCTATCTAGTTTGCAAGATCAGAAGTGGGATTCGATCCGATTTCTGTTTTTGTTAATTAGCTCTGTTCGTGTTAATAAAAATATTTTGAGAAAAATATAATGTCGGATCGCTCTCGAAGTCGTCACCATAGCCGCGAGCCAGGTCGGCAACATGGCAGACATAGGGATCGCACGCAGACCCCGGAGAGTGATCTACAGCGAGAACTCCAGGTTATGCGAGCGCGCCTGAAGACGTTAGAAGATCAAGCATCGTTTGCACAGCCGAAACGCTCGCGCAAACAGAGGGTATCTTCACATAAGACGCCGCGGTCCGAGTCGTTCGAACGTGGCGCGTCGCCGCCGCCGCCTGCCCGGCGCCAGACAACCCCGACATCACGGCGCCACTCTGAGCGCGTGGTATCGCCGTTGTTAGGGCGATCTGCGCGGGCGGCGAGGTCATGCACGCCACCCCTGCCGTCTGCACCACCGAGCGTGCTCCGTGCCGGTCCTGCAGCAGGATCGTTGTTAGAACACACCAATGCAGATAACGACATCACTGCAGCAGACCGCATAGTGGACGCCATTCGTTCCATCAATCGGGTGAGATCTGACCAACATTTCTTTATTTCTAGCTTTGATCCTAGTTTGAATAATATTAGTGATTGGTGTGACGAAGTTGATAGGGCGAAACTTTTAAACAATTGGAGTGATCATGAATGTCTTTCGCGAATAGGTAACTGTTTAAAAGGTGATGCTCGTACGTGGTTACGCGAGTGGTTTACGAGCGATCGTACGTGGAGTAATTTCAAAAAGGAATTTGCGCCTTTGTGTCCGAAAACGCCAGACATTGCAAATATTTTATACGACGTAATGAACACAAATTCGGATAATTACTCTACGTACGCGGATTACGCCCGACGCTCGTTGCTTCGATTACGCATAGTGCGCGGACTCAGTGAAGAGCTTATTTCTGCGATTGTTATTCGTGGTATAGTGGACCCACAAATTAGGGCATCAGCCACTAATGCTAAGTTGTCACCTAACGACATAGTTGAATTTTTGTCAATTTATGTAAAACCGTCTACTTCTAAGACACAAAGTTCACGTAATACTTCACAAAATAATTCCGTTAAAAGTGGTCATGCGGGTAACATAATCAGAAAGCGTAGGCTTGAGGAGGGCAAGTGTTTTTCGTGTGGAGTCGCCGGACATAAACAGGCAGCTTGCAATAAGAAACCTAAGGTCGATTCAAATGAGAGTTTGAACCCCAGTAGTTCAAATAATTCTGTCTCCAAAACAGTGGTAATACCGTTAAAATCTGAACCTTGTTCTTTTTGCAAGAAACTTGGACACAAAGTAGATAACTGTTTCGCAAAACAAAAATCTGAGTCACGCAACAAAAACAACGTTAATTTTTGTCTAGAAAATAAGAATACCCCCAATAACGATGTTGTAGTAGCTGTTATTCAGGGTATACCGGTGGATGTATTAATCGATAGCGGGTCAACCATATCGCTTATATCATCCTCACTGCTAAAACATTTCAATTGCTCGCACAAGCCAGCATTTCGCGTATTACGAGGATTGGGAAGTCAAGAAATCGAAAGCACTTCATTTGTCACTTTACCTATTGAGTTCGACGGTTTAACACTTGAAGTAGATTTATTTGTCGTGGCACCCGCGTTTATGAATACGCCAATTATCGTGGGAACCGACGTGCTCAATCGGGAGGGTGTTCGGTACATTCGCACTCGTGATTTTCAATCACTTACTAGAAAAGTAGACAGTGCGGAAGATATTGTGATGACCGTTCAGTACGATCAGCCAATACCAATTAACACACCTCTAGTAGGTGATCAATTACAACGATTGCGCAATATGATAAGTGAGTTTTCTGCATATTTTATATCTGGTACCGCGACATCGACTGTCAATTCAGGGTGTATGACGATTAGGCTAAGCAACAATACTCCCGTTAACTATCGACCTTATCGAATGTCTTACGCGGAAACACTTCGTGTTCGTGAAATCATTAAAGATTTGATTGCCAAGGGTATTATTCGCGAATCGGAATCTGACTACGCAAGCCCAATTCTTTTGGTTAAAAAGAAAGATGGATCGGATAGGATGTGTGTAGATTTCCGTAAATTGAATGAAGTCACAGTTAAGGATCGTTTTCCACTCCCGCGAATTGACGATTACATTGATCGATTGGGACGTAATAAGTACTTCACCAGCCTCGATATGGCAACTGGTTTTCACCAGATTCTTCTCCATGAGGAGTCTGTTCCACTTACCGGATTTGTTACGCCTGAGGGGCATTTTGAATATCTCAAGATGCCCTATGGTTTGGCAAATGCTCCGGTAGTGTATCAACGCATTATATCAAAAACACTGCGCAAGTTCATCGATTCTGGCGATGTACTCGTTTACGTTGATGACGTCTTGGTTCTGAGCCACACAATGGACCAGGGTTTTGATCTTTTGCACCAGGTACTTAGAGCTTTAACAGAATCTGGTTTTTCTGTTAATTTGAAAAAGTGTTCCTTTTTAACGACTGAAATTGAGTATTTAGGACGCAAAATCAGCCAAGGTCAGGTACGACCGAGCCCCAGCAAGATAAAGGCTCTGATTGATTCCCCCGAACCAAAAAACTTGAGACAAGTCCGTCAGTTTCTGGGCTTAGCCAGCTACTTTCGTAGATATATACCGGGTTTCGCTCAGAAGGCTGCTTGTATCGCTGGCCTTACTAAGAAAGGGGTAGAATTTAACTGGGGAAAGGAACATCAGGCTGCTCGTAAAGAAATAATTGAGTGTCTCACTAATGAACCTGTTCTAGCAATATATGACCCTTCCTTACCAATAGAAGTCCACACGGACGCTAGTTCCATTGGTTACGGAGCTGTCCTGTTTCAAGTGCATGACGGCCGCCACAAGCGAGTGGTTGCCTACTTCAGCAGGCTTACACAAGGCGCGGAAAATAAGTATCACTCATACGAGTTGGAAACCCTCGCTGTGGTTAAATCCTTGCAACATTTCAGACCTTATCTTGTGGGTGTGCGTTTCACCGTTGTTACAGACTGTAATGCGTTGAGGCTCACACAACGCAAGAGAGATTTATTACCTAGGGTAGCCCGATGGTGGGTTTACCTTCAAGATTTTGATTTTGGCCTAGATTATCGTAAAGGCACACTTATGTCTCACGCTGATTATCTGAGTCGTAACCCTGTCAATGTGTGTACAGTTCAGAAACCTCAGAATTGGGCACGCATTGCACAGGCTGCCGACGAAGAAACTCAAGTCCTTATTCAAAGACTCAATGACGGGCAACTTGATGCCACGCGATATATTGTCAAGAATGATATTCTTTATGTAAAGTATTCTCCTACTGGCGAATCTTCCCGTTTCCTTTGTTACATCCCTAAAGGACATCGACTCAGTCTCCTTCGTGTGTTCCACGATGAACATAATCATTTTGGGGTTGATAAAACATTCGATTTAATCACAAAACACTTCTGGTTCCCTGGGCTAAGGAATTTTGTTTCAAAATATATTTCACATTGCCTAGTATGCATTGCGCATAAGAAAGTCGCGCGAGCCCCATTCCAACCTATTAGTTCCTGGGAAAAGCCAGACTTACCTTTTGAGACCATTCACATGGATGCCCTGGGTCCCCTTCCTGAAGCCGATGGGTACCGTCATGTCTTAATAGTTATTGATGCGTTCTCCAAGTTTTGCCTACTTTACCCTATGTATCGGCAGGATGCAAATGAGTTAAAACAACATTTTAACAATGTGATATCCCTTTTTGGAACTCCTAAATTAATAGTAGCCGACAGAGGCCGCATGTTCCAAAGCGCTGAATTTCTCGACTGGGTTAAGAATATGGGTTGCGATACACACTTTATAACGCCTGAGATGCACCAATCTAATGGGCAAGTCGAGCGTTATTGTCGAACGGTTTTAAATATGATTCGTGTAGAAACTAACTACCGACAAAACGCATGGCCGACTGTTATTTGGAAAATTCAGTTAGTACTGAATATCACCAAGCACAAAACTACGCAATACTCCGCCCTCAACTTGCTGGCGGGTATTGAAGCAGCAACTCCGCTTATAAGAAGTTTGGTACGAGATGTTTCGTTGGAGGGTTCCAGTCCTAATAGGGAGACCCTACGTGAAATGAGTAGACAGAGAGCAGCGGAACGACTCAGACAAAATCAGTATCAGCAGGATAATTACGTCAATCAAGGGAGGAAGCCTCCCCGAGCTTTTCAATTAAACGACTTGGTTTTTGTACGAAAGCAGGCTCAATCTACCGGAAAGCTGGATTCCTGTATGCGTGGCCCCTATCGCATCGTGAAGACGCTGCCACAAGGGCGTTACGAGCTCCAACTCCTGGCCGGCTCGTATGGGAAGTACACGCAGGCGGCTGCGGAGTACATGATTCCTTGGCGTGGAGAGTGGACTCCTGAAGTATGTGCTGCTTACTTTGATGGTGAGTGCTTTGTGCCTCTCTTATATATGAAGCTTCATATGTGTTTGCGTTGTATTGTGATTTGTTGGGATAAGCTTCACGTAGTGCCTCTTTCCTGACCAAATCAAGTTATGAGTACGCCTCACGGCTAGCCTCTAACTGCAGCCTTATGTGTTTATGTTGTGTTGGGATAAGCTTCACGTAGTGCCTCTTTCCTGATCACATCGAGTTACGAGTACGCCTCAGGGCTAGCCTCTGACTCCGCTAAGTTATGCCTGTGCATTGTGCACTGTGGGGCTTTTTCTTAGCTGAATATCGAGATGCGTCTCGATATATAATTTGCCCGCTAATTATCGAGACAAGCTTCACGTCGTGCCTCTATCTCGATAGCTTAGTGTGAGCCAGACCACAGCCAGTGATGTGTGTATGCACGATGCGTAGCGTTGTGCGTAGAACACATATCTTTAATGTCCTGTACAGATGCAGACCATGGAGATGAGGAGTCTACACTTGTTACTGCCGAGTTAGTCTCGCCAGCCGACCAGTCTGTCTCCCAGCCACAACCTAGTACCTCTGGGAACCAGACCGAGGCGTCGCAGCTTCACGTCGAGCCTGAGCCACAGCAGCTTCACCTCGAGCCTGAGCCACTGCGGCTTCAGGTTGAGCCTGAGCCACTGCAGCTTCACGTCGAGCCTGAGGGGCCTTCAGCGGGCACAGAGCTTTCCATGCCTTTGCTGGAGACCAACAACCAGAGCTGAAGACATCATAAAGGAGCCCGGGACGGCCTCCTGTCAGGAGAGGCCGTGTTAGGAATCAGAAGAACTAAAGAAGCCAATCCGTATATAAGGGAGCGCTGTTCCACAGCGCGCCCCTTTCCGCTCGAGACCACCGGACCGTCAACACGTCGTTGTAGCGACCGACATTTATTTTTGCCTAAATTTCGTGTGTTCTTTATTTTTGTTAATTGCTTGATTTCCTTATTAATTAAATTGATTTTGTAGCTGTAAGATTATTACTTTTTAAAAAAATAACTTGCTATCTAGTTTGCAAGACTACCTACTCTTTTTTATCTGACTGCCGAAGGAGGGTAAAGTGTTTATCAGTCTATGTAGTATGTTCGTGATTGCGCCGATGACAGTGGTTTACGAAGACTTGTATTTGGCGTGAGATGTCCTTTGTGACCTTCCACGTTTCGCACCCGTAGAGCAGCACGGATTTGTTATTGGACCCGAAGATTTTGAGTTTAATCCTTCGGGTCAGTTTCCGTAAGATTATACATACATCTAAAAAACACAAATCTTATTTAATTTGAGTAAAAAGAAATTAATGCTACTTACTACACTTTTATACTTATTCTTATTTTTGCAGCTAAATCCGTTACAAACACTACCAGTTTTCAAGGACCGTGAACTCGTGTTAAGTGATAGGTTCGTACTTTCCCACTGTATTTTTATGAGGTAGTCTTAATTTGCATAGTTATAATTTCAGCAGGACAACTATTAAACTAAAACCTAACCTACCCTGTTATTTCAGTTCCATTTAAAGTGTCTTGCTCGTTTTGGGGTTCCGGACCCGTAGTGTGACAACCGGATCTCCAGTACTAATCCTCTCTGTTCGTCCGTCTGTCTGTCACAGGGTTCTATCTTTAAAGCAGTAAAAGTAGTCTTCCGAGCAAAACGGTATCAAAAACGCAACGACACTGTCCCCGCGACAGTGTACAGCTCGAATTGTTTTAACTCGAACGCTTAAGCGACGCGTATTACAGCTAGGGCGTTTAGATTTTTCCGCGAAAGTTTTTTGCGGCGGAACTCTACCTTAAACAATATTTTTTAACCCCTGACGGAAAAAGAGGGGTGTTATAAGTTTGAGGTGTGTTGCTGTGTGTCTGTGTATCTGTGGCATCATAGCGCCTCAACGGATGAACCGATTTTGATTTAGTTTTTTTTGTTTGAAAGGTGATTGTATCGAGAGTGTTTTTAGCTAAGTTTGAATAAAATCGGTTCAGCCTTTCAAAAGTTATGCGCATATTGTTTACATCGTGATGTTTTCGCAAGATAAATGTGTCGGGGGTTTTTTAAATTTTGAAATTAATAATTACGTTTTGGTTACAGTCATGCGATTTGTACGTACTTGGCTGGTCGGTACTGCGACTCTGGGCGCTTGATGCCAAAGGATCCTGGAGGCCGTTCCATAATGGATCAACAACTGCACTACAACAGTTCAATAATTTACCCACGGTACCGCGAAGCAGCTGTAAGTTTATATTTTTCAATATGCCAAGAACCTTTTTTCTTTTGCCACTGCATGTTCTATTTTTGAGTAGCTTGTGTCTATGCTCAAGCGCTTCATTGGATCGTTGACCATTGACCAGACCAGACCACCATAAGTTCAGGAACTTACATAACTGAGTTGTCCGTATTATATTACTCTTTGGTTTATTTATTTATTTATATATACTTTATTGTACACCAAGATAAGACAATACAAAAGAAACATTAAAAATTAAAACAAACATACAATAGGCGGCCTTATCGCGCTCTGCGATCTCTTCCAGGCAACCTTGAATGGATAGAGATAGCCTGGACACGACATGGGGTTGCACTTGGTGCCAATTTCAAATCATACAGGTAAAACAAACTACTAAAATAGATACATAAATACATACATACATCTAAATAAACAAACAAGAAAACAATACAGCTTAAACTTGGACATAATCACAGAGAGAGGTAATGTTCCTTTATAAGTTTTTTAAAGACAGGCAACGACTGAGCACGTTTTATTGGGTCAGGCAATGCATTCCACAAACGAGCAGCCTGGACAGTGAATGATTTATCCAAAAATGTAGTGGAATGCATAGGCATTTTAAGTCGCAAGTTTTCTGATGACCTAAGAGATTTCGTATGGGAATCGCAGATAAACTGAAAACGATCCTTGAGGTAAAGAGGGGTGGAAGGAGTAAAGAGGACATTGTACAAAAGAGAAAGAATATGAGTATTCCGGCGAAGGCGAATTGGCAACCAAAACAAATTTGGTTGTGCTACACAATAACATAAAACCACCAACATAAGTCCACACAAATGCCCAGAGTATTCCGGCCCACTTCCCCGATATGCTGGCAACCTTTGACTGTAAGAATATTCATGCGATTCTTAATTGTTTCTGAATCTTGGTTGAAACCTTCTCTTCCCTCTTCCTCCTACTCTCTTAGTTCCAGGTTTAAGCTTATCAGGAATGATCACGCAGTCGGTGGTGGTGGCGGGGTGGCCATTTATCTTCGTAATTACATTCCCTTTTCTATTGTTAACATGTCCACACAACCGCCCCCGTCAAACTCCGGTGAACATATTTTTCTGGAAGTTGCACTGCATTATTCTAAGATTCTTCTTGGGGTGTATTACTGTCCTTCTCTTCGCATTAATTTCTTCTCTTCTTTCGAACGTATTTTGGAAGCTTTAATTCCCTCTTACAGTCATAGCATCATAATGGGCGACTTTAATACATGTCTCCTTAAAAATGACTTCCGCTCTTCTTCTCTTCGTCATGTTATTGAATCTGCCAATCTTTCTATTCTTGATCTTGGTGCAACTCACCGTTTTCCTAAATCTATTCCCTCGCTTCTTGATCTTATTGTTGTCTCCATCTTCGATCACGTCGCTAAACATGGTCAGTGTTCAGCTGACGCCTTTTCCTATCATGATCTAATTTAAACTTCCTATAAAATTCGACCTCCTAAGCATAAGTTTAAAAATCTTCTGCTTCGCAATTTTGATGGCATGGACATTGGTCGTCTTCAGTAATATTGACTGGACGCCGCTTAGTACATTATCGTCCGTCGACGAACAAGTTGAAATCTTGTCTTCCAAGGGCGGATCCAGAATTTTTTTCTGGGTGGGGCACAAGGGGCGGACGGTCAAAAAAATCAACAATAACTGTCAGAAATAAACTTCATGTTTATTTCTACAATTCAAGTATGTATAGGAAGGTTTATGAAAGACACGATTTTCACTCATGTTCTTTCTGTTCATCATCATCATCATATCAGCCGAAAGACGTCCACTGCTGGACATAAGCCTCCCCCAAGCGTCGCCACATTGATCGCTCCCGTTCGTCCCGTACCCAGCGGTAGCGGAAGGTAGCGGGGATCCGCATCCCCGCTACCTTCATCGGGTCATTGGTCCACCTGGCTCCCACCTTCCAACGCAACGTCTTCCAGTTCGCGGTCGCCCCTCCAAAACTTTTTCCCCCATCGGCCATCTGTTCTGCGAGCAATGTGCCCTGTCCACTCACACACACACACACACACACACACTTCCGAGAGGGTGACCAGCAGTCCCAAGGTGGTATCCGGGTTTATCGTCCACAAGTCCCTTGTGAACAACTTGGTGAAGATCGAGAGTGTGTCGACCAGGGTGGCGTACCTTATACTCAAAATATCCTCGAGATATTCGCTAAAGGTCAAACAGGTCTACGCCCCGACCTCGGCACACCCCGACGACGAGATAGAGACGATGTATGTGGATATCTCTATCTATAGCCATGCATGGATTCAAAACTCACTTCACCTCACTGTCATGGGGGACTTCAACGCAAAACTAGGCTAACGAGAAGAAGAAGAGCTGCAAGTGGGGCAATTTGGAGTTGGACGTCGGAACCACCGGGGTCACCTACTGGCCAGTTTTATGGAGAAGGAGGGCCCCTATATTATGAACTCCTTCTTAAGAAAGCGTGAGTACAGGAAGTGGACCTGACAAAGCCCCGATGGTGCAACTAAAAACGAGATCGACTTCATGTCGATCAAGAAGCAAATGTTCAATGATGTCTCTGTGATCAATTCGATAGAAACCGGGAGCGCTCACCGCATGGTAAGAGGCACATTGAACATTAATATTAAGCTTGAAAGGTCACGACTGATGAAGTCCACGCTCCGTCCAGCACAGATCCAGGTCCTAAACCCCGAGAGCTTTCAGCTCGAAATCCTGAGTCGTTTCGAGTGCCTAGGGAGCTCCGTGGATGAATACAGCAACGGGTTCGTGGAAACTGTCCATAGGGTCGGGTCTAAGTTTTTCAAGACCCGTCGTACAGATAGAAAAAAGAAGCTCTCTGATCCTACCCTCAAGCTTATGAAGGAGAGGCGTGAGATGATCTTGCATTCTTCAGATGAGGTGTGCAAATACCGGCAGCTCAATAGACAGATCACTAAATCCTTGAATAGAGACCTCCGCCGCTTTAATACCGAGCGTATTAAAGACGCGATCGAGCGAAATAAAGGCTCCAAGGTATTTGCAAGAGATCCGACTATTGGGCAGAGCCAGTTCACGAAACTGAAGACCGACGATGGCAGGATCGTATCTGCCAATCCGGAGCTTCTGAAGGAGATCAAGAGATTCTATAGGCAGTTGTACACGTCAACCAGTACACCCGTCGCGAATCTAGTAAAAGACCCTAGAGCTAGATTGACCCGTCACTATACCGAAGACATTCCGGACTTCAGCCTGTACGAGATTAGGATGGCTCTTAAACAGCTTAAGAACAACAACGCACCAGGTGATGATGGAATTACGGCCGAACTCCTCGGGTGGAAAACCAATACTTGAGGCCCTTCAGAAGCTGTTTGGTTCCGTCATACTCGAAGGGAAAACGCCGCAGGCATGGTGTGGGGTGTGGTGGTGTTCTTCTTCAAGAAGGATGACAATGCCCTATTGAAGACCCATCTCAGCTATGTCTACAAGCGGTTTTCAAGAGTCATCACGAATCGTCTCGCGCGCGGGTTTGTCGATTTTCAGCCTCCTGAACAAGTCCTGCAGAGGCTTTAACACCGTGGACCACATACATACGCTGCAGCAGGTTATACTACATTGCTCGATGACCTCAGAAGAGCTTCCGAAAGAGTGGGTCTTAGAATGAATATTGACTAAACCAAGGTGACGTTGAATGCCCATGTTACACCCACTCTTATCAAGGTTGGAGACTCTACGTCTCTAGTCTACTCACGTCTAATCCGACTCGGCTGGGCAGCGTTCAGGAAGTTACGCGGTATCTTCTCGTCCAACTTACCACAGTGTCTCGAGATGAAAGTCTATGACCAGTGTAACACACACTGGTCTCATGACACGATTCCTAAAGACATGGACTTCAACTCACTTAACAGTCATTTTTCTACTTCGCCCGTATTGGATAAGGCCACCAAAGCTACTACGCTTAGATATCTTTAAAATCTTCCGATACCTGATTATTCCGCTTTTGTCATAAGTCAATTCACTGCTTGTGATGTTAAAAAGACTATTGTTTCGATTACATCCAACGCTGTTGGTAGCGACTGTGTCAGCCGTAAGATAATCATCCCCATCCTTGATAACATTCTTCCTGTCATTCTTTACATCCTCAACTTCTCTATTTCCTGGGGTGTCTTCCTACAAGCTTGGAATGATGGCCAAATTATTCCTTTACCCAAAAAATCACATCCTGCATCATTCTCTGACTATCGTCCCATTTCTATTTTTCCTTTCCTATCCAAAGGCCTTGAAAAGCTTGTTAACCATCAGCTTAAAACATTCCTTTCCAAACACAATCTTTTAAATCCTTTCCAATCTGGTTTTCGACGCGGCCACAGTACTACCCCTCAGCACTTGTGCACATCACGGAAGATATCAGGTCAGGCATGGATATGGGGAAGTTAACAGTACTTGCTCTGCTTGACTTTAGCAATGCCTTCAATACTGTTGACTTCGACATTTTGCTTAGCGTCCTATACTCTTTTAACATATCTCCTCCGGTAATTGACTGGTTTCATAGTTACCTGTTTGGCCGTCGGCAGCGTATTTGCACTGATGAATCTTTCTCTTCTTGGTGTCATACCTCTGCCGGTGTGCCGCAGGGTGGCGTTTAATCTCCTCTTCTCTTCGCACTCTTTATTAATGCTATCACTCAACGACTTTCTTCTTTATACCACCTATATGCTGATGATCTCCAAATTTATACCCAAGCCCCTCTCGGACAGTTAATTTAATTTTAGTAATGCCATTGAGACAATTAATACAGACCTAGCTCGAATAGGTGACTGGAGCACTGATTTCGGGTTGAAGATCAATCCAATGAAGACTCAGGTAGCGGTTGTTGGTAGTTCCCGGACTGTCTCTAGGATCGATTGGTCGATACTTCCCCAGGTTTCTTTCAGTCATACTATTATTCCTATAAATCATATTGTGAAGAACTTGGGGATTTATATCGACAGCACCCTTTCCTGACGGACCAAACAACTGCAGGAAGTCAGACGAAAACTGTTTGCGTCTGCGGGTTACCTGAGACGTCTTCGTAATGTTCTTCCCATCACCACTAAAATTGCGATAGCACAATCTCTTCTTCTACCTATTCTAGACTATGCTAACGCCAGCTATCTTGATCTCACCCAAGACCAATTGGACAAGCTTGAGCGACTTTAAAATCTCTGTATCAGGTTCATATTTGACTTGCGCAAGAATGATCACGTTTCCGAATTTCGTACTTAGCTCAAATGGCTTCCTATTATTCGCCTTCGCCGGAATGCCCACATACTTTCTTTGCTTTATAATGTGCTATTTAATCCTTTTACTCCTTTTTATCTCAAAGAACGCTTTCAGTTCCTCTGTGACACCCATTCTAGGTCCTTGAGATCATCGGAAAATCTAAAATTAAGTATTCGAATGCATTCCGCTTCATTCTTTGACAAATCTTTCGCGATTCAAGCAGCTCGGTTGTGGAATGTATTACCTATTGAAGTGAGACGTGCTCAAACACTGCCAACGTTCAATAAAATGGTGAAGGAGCATTACCTTTCACTATAATTTTTATTCTTCTCCTTTCTCTGTTATATATTTGATATGTATTAGTATATTAACTGTGGTGTACAATAAAGTATATAGTAAATAAATAAAATGCGTGAACTGACTGGACAGGTCAATTAAAGTCTGTGGTGTATTACACAAGAGGTCACTTTAGACATTAATGTAAAGTACACACATTTTCTTAATGTCCCGCGGGTTTCGTCAGTCGTCCTCTTCAGTTTGTGTGTTTTTCTATCTATCAGTTGTCCCATAGACTAATGTATATAGATTGAGAAGTTGTCCTTTGCACTTGGTGCAGACCGGACGCTCTCAATCAACTTGGAAGTTTAAAGACTCTTTTAACATAATGTAATTTAATTTTAAAATGGTAGAAAAGCTGCTATTTTTACAGCTCTGTATATTTCACAAAACGATATCAAAACAAAACAACAATACAGTACTTAGTTCTGAATTCAAATTATATTGATGGACATGGAAATTATCATTCGTTTATATTCGGGAATGCGATGATTGCCGAGGAATATTATAAAATTAATTAAACCACAGATAATATAATACTAGCATGTTGTAACAGTTGTATTACACAAGGCTCTCATCATGATTCTGACTGAACCTTGTAATGTAATTGCACGGATTTGATCCTTTGAGTTTGTTTCAATGTTTTAAATTTTTACTTTTTTTTCTGTTTCAGTATCCAATCCTGTATGAGCACTGTAATTTTGTAATGCCACAACAAATCACTGAAATGGAATGCATCTACTGTGATCTGGAGTGTATGTTAACCAGGAGAAATTGGTTTGGTGGCAGTTGGCCAACTATCAGCGACATCGTATTTGCTTCTACAATCAGCACGCTCAACATTATGGTCCCTGTTGATAAAACTAAGTGAGTAGATAAAGTTGGCACAAGTGATGGATATGCCACCGGAACTACCGGAAGCAAATACCATAAGTTATAATAAGTCGCATGAGTTAAACGGGCATATTTCAAATTATCGAATTTGGATTGGAATTATTGTAGGTATTTGAAATTATCTGGTCTAAATATTTCGAGTATTTATAATCTAGCAAGATTAATTACAAACTTACGGTGTCTACAATAATCCAGTGACAGATAAATGTTATCCTAAAAAGTAATAATACAATTCTACTAAGTATGTATTATTCAGAATTTTGGGCTGTGAATAAGATGGATGAAAAGAGATTGCATGTAGCAGAGATGAGAATGTTGAGATGGATGTGCGGAGTGACGAGAATAGATAAAGTGAGAAATGAGTATAAATAGGTAGTTTGAAAGTGGCGCCAGTGACAGTAAAGGAAAACGTTTGTCCTGGCGTGGTCATATGATTAGGAGGATGAAACGCACTAAACAACAAGTAAAATTTAAAAACCCCCGACACGATACTATCTTGCGCAAATACCCCGATTCAAAAAGTAAAACGCACTTTGTTGCACGACTGAACCGATTTTCATCAAACATAACTAAGAACACTCCCGATAATGACACCTTTCAAACAAAAACTAAATCAAAATCGGTTCATCCGTTTAGGTGCTATGATGCCACAGACAGATACACAAACACTATTATAGGTACCTCTCTTTTTCCGTCGGGGGTTAAAAAGAGTTATGGATGTGTATGGATGTAGAGGGAGAGGAAGGCGAAAGTAAAGATGGATGGATTTGTATGAGGAGTGCTTTGAAAGAAAAAGGAGTCAGTGATAGCGTGACAGAGGACAGGACAGTATGGAAGAAGAAAAAGTGTTGCGCGGACCCGGTAACAAGGGTTAAGGTCACGAAGATTATTATGATGTATTATTACAGATACCCAAGACTTTCGAGCTGGCTATATCGTATATCAGAAGAACTGTATTACATTACTGCTAACAGAAAAGGTCTCAGCGAGTTCTCGAGAAGAATAGGCGAGTTAGCACAAGTACAACAGTCATACTAATTTATTAAATCAAGATATATTTTTTTACAAGCAATGTGTTTGTCGACATTAGATTGCAGCTGTGTTCTTGATGATACAGAGTTCAAGTGTCCAAGGAGTTCTTTTGCACGACGAGGAGTACGGCTAAGCGAATCCAGCTCCGATGACAAAATGCAGGACTGAAAAATAATATCAAAGTTAAAGGAAGGGTGACGCCTGCAGAAAGTTAAGGGATCTGTCTCACTACTCGCTGAACAAGTTACCTACAGGTAAAATATGTACAGACGTAAAAATGTAATTTAATTATACGTTGTTAAGTTCCAGTATGCCTACCTAATGTTTAAATTTGTGACAAATTGTTTGTAAACTACTTGCAAAAGCAATAAAATTATAATAATTTTAGAGGCCAGCTCCCCATCTACCCTTCCTTTGGAAACAGTAAACATTGTGTATTTTTTTACGTGCTTATTCAAAATAAATAAATGATAAGCCAGAAAGCCTTTTACTGTGCTATTACTAATTGACTTTAACTTTGTGAAACAGATCTTTATATTGGATTAGCTAGCCTATGTGGCACCCGGTGCGGATATTATGGTGTCATCCCGAGAATTAATAGGCGCTGTTGAAATAAAAATAAAAACCTGTAAACATAGGAGAGCATTAACAAAAATTAGAAAAAAAATCAATTTGCAGTAAGGCGTGAATCCAGGGTTTTCATTTTCAATTTATGGTTAGTAAATATTTGAGAGAGTGTTTGAAAACTAAAATGTTCTGCTGACTGAATGTGAAAAAACGAAATGTGCTCGAACTCTCGAAGATTTAAGCCAAAGAGTACATTCAAGCACACATGCCAGGAAGGACCACCTACCAAATTACCAATGTTTAAAACACAACACGATACAACCTTTAATTACTTACAATTTTTCAAAGCGATTTATTTAAAAATTAGCTGTGCCCGTGGCTTCGCTCCCGTCAGCTGCCTACACTACCTTACGTACCCTCCTGCACAGTCTTCCTACCTACCAATTTTTTTCGTCAACTGCCTACACTACCCTACGTACCCTCCTGCCCACTCTACCTACCTACCAATTTTTTTTCTAGGGTCATTCTTTCGCGGAGAATCTTATCACCGCCATTCAGAAACAATGTTTTCTGAATGGCGGTGGAGTGGAGTGGCGCCATCTTACGATTATGGAGTTCCACTGTCCGAGTATATGAATTGCGTGTGTTGTGATAATTTTACTTCATGAACACTTTAAATTCATCTATCTTTTGATAGAGTGAACCAATTGCGATGAAACAAAAGCTAAGTAATACTTCAAGCTAAGCTAATCAAGCTAATTTTTGCGATTGAACAATATATATATATATTGGTTCCGTACATTTTACGTGATGTGTTCTCAAATAAACAGACAAAAGTTCCGAAAATGTATCCTTTAACATCCTGGATATATTTTGATTATATTTCGGCATTTCAAAAACGACTTTTCTACAGATTTATTATATGTATTGATGATGATTGATTGATTGATGATGAAAAATACAGTCACCTTTTTGAAGTCTTGTGTCGCAAAGCGAGAACCACGCAAAAACATGTTGCTGAAAGAATGTTGCGTAACAAGAGAAGTAAAACAAGATAAAAACATTGAGGTAATAATGTACTACGCACTAGAGTAGTCACCACACATCACTGCTGTATTCCGTTCATGTGGGGTCGGCTGGCCGCACTTCACTCAGTTGCTTGCTAGATCTTGAGCGCCTATGTCATTGTTTGTTTTTAAACGAAAAAACGTTCAAACGCATGAAATATGCGGTCGTGTGTTTTACGATATTGCACTTATAATTCAACTAATACAGCAAAATGCAAAGGAATAACTTTTCGTCAATGAGTAACTAGATAATCATTTTTAAATTGAAATATTTGGTGGGCGCCATGATGCCTCATTTCTCATATAGACTAAAAATTAAGATGTGACAATTTGTGTAACAAGTGTAGGTAGAATAGTAGTAGGTAGTAAAAACCAAAGTCAGCTAGACTTTGGTTTTTATAGCGGAAATTAACAATTTTAAGTATATTCAGAAAGGAACTGACTGTGGTTATTCAAATAAATAGTTTAACAAATTGGTAGGTATGATAGGTGGGTAGGTGTCTAGGGTAGGGTAGGGTATGTAGGTATCCAGTTGACGGGAGCGAAGTCACGGGGGACAGCTAGTACCTAAATAATGGGACGACGTAAATTACTTCAAAGTCAGCGTTTAGCTTTGATATTCTTATGCAAAGCAAACAGGACGGTTAGTACTGAGACCTTACAGGTACTTGCTGGCATATTTCCGGTCAACCTTGATGTGCAACGATGTGCTGCAATGTACTATTAAGCACTAGAAACCATGGACGCGGAGTGACCGTGAGAAAATCTCTAGATTATTTGAACCACATATTGACGTCTGGGAGGAACTTTTATCCAAATGGCAATGTAGGTGGGATAATAATTCCACCAATTCTTTCCATCTGTTCGCGTGCGACTAGCCAGGACGTGATTGGAGGTGGATCACTGTGTTGCCCAATATCTCACAGGGCAAGGTAACTTTAAAAGTAAATTATTTTCCTTCAAGCTCGTTGCCTCGCCTTTGTGTCAGTATTCTACATCTGACTGCGAATATGTACAATCTGCCCATCATATCTTATGGGAGTGTATTCTTTGGCAGAATGAACGCAATACTATGTTGAATAATGTACAGGCTGTATCAGGAGCCGTTTACTATACGGGTCTTATGGTAACTAGAACAAATTTCCGTGCGTTCAAGCGTTTTTGCCATACCTATTTATTATTGGAATCAAATATAACACCTCACAATGTTAGGACCCATTAATATTAATGCATTTTTTTTTCCGTGGTGCCAGGCTACTGGGCTTATCCCAGTTGTAAATAACCCTTTGTGCCTATTGACCTTGTTTGTTCTGTCTCCTACTTGATATGGAGGGAACTGGATTTTTTTTATATTTTCCTACTCTTCCACTATTCTTTTCTGATTAATTTCGTTGCGGCATCCAAGACAGTTAAATTCAGTCTCCGGGACTTCGTCGAGCTTCATTGCCTCGGTGCTTTTCTGGTGGTCGCCAATATTGATTTTGGCTTTCAGGAGTTGCAGTGATTTGGGAATAGTGCTATGGGAATGTCCCAAAAAAGAAGTACATAAATATAATATTAAATTAATGTACTATTTTATTAATATAATATTAATAAAATATTACTTTACTAAGGTTATTTCAACAAATATTTTTTTTGAAAAAAAAGTGTGAATTCTAATGAAGCTTATTAGGTATAAAGCTATGTAGGTACCGCTTCTGTAGTCAGTCAGCAGTTTAGTCTATATGAGTGACAAGTTGTTGCAGAATGTTGAACGAAACGCGTAAGCGCCATGAAAATCACGGCGCTTCCGTCTTTTTGATCGCGAGAAAACTATACCTTAGAAGCGCTCTAGCGCTGCGTGTTTATACTGTTTTGTTAGACGGCTAATTATTGTTTCAGCGCTGCAGCGAAGTTTAGTTTAAACTCTTGTCAAAATGGAGCATGTCCTTTACTTAGGATAGCTTCTCTAGTACATATTATCTCAATGGATAAAAATAAAAATCTTTTTAATAAAAAAACCTAAACCTATTACAAAACAAAACACTACAAAGCGAGAAATAAGTCGGTGTCAAAAACGAAATTTAAGAAAAGATTTTTGTTAAACTAGGTACTAGCAGCGCCACGCGCCTTCGGTCCCTTCAACTGGCCACCCACTTCCCATCTACCCTACCCTACATACATCATGTTTGCGTAACTAATAGTGCTTACACACGTTCGGATTTGGTCCGGCCGGACCACGGATTTGTGGGCGGAGTTAGTCCGGCCCGGACCAAATCCGAGCGTGTGTAGGGTTTAGGGACATTATTATTATTAATTGAGTCCGTCTCGCTCCACACAAGCGTGTGTAAGCGAGAAAGGATTTGTGGGCGGAGTTAGTCCGGCCGGACCAAATCCGGACGTGTGTTAGCACTATTATAGTACACACGTCCGGCGGGCTTATTGCGTAAGGTACAGTAAATACGTAGTAGAAAAAAAGCGCGGGAAACTTTCAACTTGGCGGACGCGTATTTTTTGGAGTTAATTTAAAACAAAATTTTAACTTGTATATAACAATATTTATTTGGAAAAAGTTCACAATTATATATTAGATCAGTAGTAGTAGTAGTTAAGATTTAGTATAGTTCATTCTTCGGTAGTGGTAAGTTATTTCAATTCTTTTTAGCGTGTAAGGATGAAAGATTCGCCGGACCCGGGGGACTTTGTTCCCCCGGCCGGCGTTTTTGTCACAGTTCAATCAAACGAATCGGGTATGGACACTGATGGGTCGTCTTCTGCTCGAAATTTAAAAAGAAGCCGCGTGCATGTATGTAAGCACTGTAATAAACGTCGTCGTACCCGCAAACACCACGGTTCCGAGTCTTCGGGTTGTGGTTGTATAGACTCTCACTCTACTGAAATCGTGGAATCTGCACCTATCCATTTAGAAAATAATGTTTCCAATGTATTGACTAAAGATATTCCCGTTCCTTCCATAGTTAATCCCACTCAGATTGGTAGAAAAACCTATGATAAAACGGATAGCGCGCCTTTTATAATACATGTTCAAAAAATAATAACTTCACCAGATGATAGTACGACATTGCACCCAATCACATTTGGCAAGTTTTTAAAACACAATGCTTTTCAAAACATTATTAATGGAAGCGTCAAAAAAATCGGGCGCAATAAGATTTCACTATCTTTTTCAAATTTTCTTGAAGCAAACTCCTTTATTTCTCATAATAGTCTAGAAAAATACAATTTTAAAGCTTTTATACCAACTTTTAACGTTACTAGAATGGGCTTAGTACGTGGTGTTCCTGCAGAATGGTCTCCGGAGGAAGTTATTGAAAATATAACAGTACCAATTGGTTGCGGTCCAATTTTAAAAGTCAGACGCCTTAATTTTAAAACCATTGTAGATGGTTCAGCCATCTGGAAACCATCCCAATCCATAGTTGTTACGTTTGACGGGCAGGTCTTACCAAAAAGAATTTTTATGTGCTATAATGCATTACCTGTAGAGTTATATATTTTTCCCACCATACAGTGCTTCAATTGCTGTAGATTTGGTCACACTAAAATTCAGTGCAGGTCTAAACCCCGTTGCTATAAATGTGGCAAAGGCCATACTGGAGACAGTTGTGATAGAGAACAAGAAAGTACATCTTGCTGCCTTTGCTCTGGTCCTCATTTTGCTATTAATAAGTCTTGCCCAGAATACTCAAGGCAAAAATTAATCAAAACTTACATGGCACAAAGTTCAGTATCATATGCTGAAGCTGCAAAAATTCATCCCCCAATAACAAAATCATATGCTGATACACTTTTATCTTCACCCTCCAAAAACTTTGCAAATAATGCTTCAATCTCTTCACCTAATAAAACACCTGCTTCAAATAGCTATAAAAAGACAGTCTTCCTCAAACCTCACTCTCCTCCTAAAACTGTACAAGGTTATAATAAAGTGGCTCATAATGCCATCATAAAGGATTTTAATATTCCCCAGCCATCAAATGGTTGTGCATTTTCTAGCAATAATAATAATGACATAAAAGACACAAATTTCTCTATAAACGATTTTCTTTCTGCATTACATAATCTTCTCTCTCAGTTCAATATTTCACCGTCCAACGTAGCCCCAACTTTCTATGAATCTCAATCCATTCATAATGGACAACACATCCAAAATAATACAGTGGAACTGCCGCAGTCTAATAAACAAAAAGAGTGATGTTATACATCTTTTAAACAAATATGAGCCATTTGCCTTTGCATTAGCAGAGACTTGGCTCAAACCTTATCATATTTTAAAAATCAATGGTTATTTAACCATTAGAGAGGATAGATCTGATGGGTATGGTGGAGTAGCTATACTTATCAAGAATTCTATCCCATTCTCTACTATTACATTGCCTCCTCACAGTGAGGAAATTTCAATTGTAGCTATTAAAGTGCATCATACTTGTCTTGTTTCTATTTATGTTCCTCACCCTTCTTCTTCAGTTCTGCAAGAGATGAATAATCTCTTTTCTTTTCTTCCAAAGCCAATCTTAATTTTGGGTGACCTTAATTGCCATCACCAGTTGTGGGGTTGTTCGACTTCTACTTGTTATGGGGATGAATTATTAGATATAATAGACCTACATAATTTATGCATCTTGAACTCAGGAGCTGCTACACGTCGTTGTAGTCCCAATCAGAACCAAAGTGCAATTGACCTTTCTATCTGTTCACCAAGCTTAGCTTCCTCGTTAACTTGGGATATTCTAACCTCCACTTATGGTAGTGACCATTTCCCAATAGTCATATCTTATCCTCTTTCCAAACCAAAGGCATCAAGAAGGCTATCTAATTTAAAACATAAGCTACCTATTAGTAATACTAATGATGACTGGGACAAATTTAGAAACATTGTTGACAGAAAACTTTGCACCTTGCCTGTTATTGCTGATGGCAATGAAAATAGTTGTGCTGAAGCTTTAGCGCACATATTAATTGCAGCGGCGGATGAAGTTTTTCCTGTAAAAAATAACAATAGGAGCACAATTCCTTCACCCCCATGGTGGGACTCCGAGTGCACAGAATTGATTAAAAAACGTAAAGTGGCTGAATTTAATTATAACCATGATATGTCTGATATTAATTTTGTAACCGTTAGTAACATAATTATTGAAACTTCTAAAATATTTAAGAAGAAAAAATTTGAATCTTGGCGTAACTTTTGCTCATCAATTTCACCGAACACTCATCCTACGATTGTCTGGCGCAATATTCGTAGATTTAGGTCTGTTTATCACAACCCTTCTCCTATTCCTGATTCTTTAGCCAGTGACTTTTTAGATAAATTAGCTCCTCCTTGGGTTCCTGAGACTATTAACCGTATCCTATCCCCCATATCTATTAACCAAGACACTTCAGACACACATTCCACGCTAGATCTTCCTTTCTCTCTAACTGAATTAAAGGGTATTATTCATAGAACCAAGGATTCTGCGCCAGGCATTGATGGCATCCCGTATTCCTTTTTCGCTAATTTGAATGACAATGTCCTCAATTATTACTTAGAACTTATTAATTCTATTATGAAAACAGGAAACATCCCTGTTGAATGGAAACGTCAAATGGTGTTGCCATTCCTTAAACCAAATAAAACTCCATCAGAATCTGCCTCGTACCGGCCCATAGTTTTGTCTTCAATTCTGATGAAATTAGCTGAACACTTAATTAAGAACCGTCTAGAATGGTATGTTGAAAGTAAGGGTCTTTTGGCTGAATCACAATATGGCTTTAGAAAAGGTAAAAGCACCACTGACTGTTTAAGTATTTTTTCATCCGATATTCGGATATCCTTCTCTGATAACCAATCCATTGTTGCAGTTTTCCTAGATATTAATGCAGCTTATGATAATGTCGTATTATCAGTTTTACAAAATAAATTAAAAGCCTTAGAGGTTCCCTCGAATTTGACGAATTTTATTATTAACATCCTGACTGAACGCTCTGTTAACATGTTAATAGGAGATCATGGTGTCTCCCATCTTGTATGGAGAGGTCTTCCACAGGGTTCTGTGCTCAGTCCCCTTCTGTACAATATTTACACTTTTGATTTAGACTCTTCCATATCTAGTCATGTTAAGGTTCTTCAATATGCCGACGATTTATTATTATATTCTTCAAATCATTCTGTTGAACAAGCTAGTTGTGCTATTAATTCTGCTTTATCTACTTTAGAGTCATGGTTATATTTAAATGGTTTGGATTTGTCCACGTCTAAAAGCGCGGCTGTTTTATTCACCAGGAAGAGAATTTTTCCCTTATTAAACCTTTTCTTTAAAGGAATACTTATTCCAGTTAAAGATAAATTCAGATATCTAGGTGTAATATTTGATTCTAAATTAAATTGGGTTCCTCATTGCGACCATATTATTAATAAATGTGAAAATCATTTAAATATGCTCAGATGCCTCTCAGGTGTGTGGTGGGGTGCTCATCCTTTTTCTTTAAAACTCATTTACAACGCAATCATCAGAAGCATCCTGGATTATGGATTGTTCGTTCTAGAACCTGGTAGTGTTATGGCTTTTAAAAAGTTGGATCGAATCCAGTCAAAAGCATTACGCATTATTTCGGGTGCCATGAAATCTAGTCCCATTAATGCGCTACAAATTGAATGTGGGGAAGCTCCTTTATGCCTCAGAAGACAATTCCTGTCTGACAAATATTTATTCCGGATTCTTCAGTTCTCAAATCACCCTCTCATTCCTAAATTGGAATCTTTAACGTTTCAAATTGAATCTTCAGCTTACTGGTCCCATAAACGTGCTCCTTGTTTAGTTGAAAGCTATAAAAAATTCCTCTCACTTTCATCACCTATTCACCGTTCAAATAAACTTCCCCTATTTAACAATAGTTATGAGAGTTTACTGTTCACTCCCAACATTGAATATAACTGTGTAAGTAAATCAGATCCCGATTGCCATTTAAGTTTTAATACATTTCTGATTGAACATTCAGACTGCCAGCATATTTTTACTGATGCTGCCAAGCGTTCTCCTACGGGTTGTGTTGGGATTGGTACCTACCATACTCAATACAAAATTGTACAGAAAATAAAACTGCCTCCGCAGACTTCTGTTTTTACTGGAGAATGTTTTGGAATTCTAAAAGCTTTAGAATATTCACGTGTTTTTAAGCTCAAAAAAGCTATAATTTTTACCGATTCACAGAGTGCACTTCTAGCCATCAGTAAATCCCCTTTCGAACTAAAATTTCAGTCTCCTATAGTTTATGCAATAAGAGAACTTGCGTTCAGAACCATCTCTGAGGGTAACATACTACTATTTGCCTGGATTCCGGCCCATTCTGGAATTCATGGCAATGATGTAGCTGATGCACTCGCTGGTGATGCGGTGCAATGTGGGGACTTAGTTCCATATAAGAACTTTAGCTATGACCTCGAGACGCTGCCAAAGAATTTTCTTAGGGACACTTGGAAGGTAGCTTGGGATATCAGCAGAAAATCCAAGGGCCGTTACTTTTCTTTTATTCAACCCGAGATTCCAGAAAAACCGTGGTTTGGCAGGGCAAAGTTTGGCAAGGTGGAGACCTCCATTTTAATACGGTTGAGACTGGGCCATGTTTGCTCTCCAGCCCACCTTGCGAAACTTCATATCATCGACGACCCCAATTGCTCGTGTGGCACAGACGTAGGTGACTTAGATCACATATTTTTCTCCTGTCCTTTACATGACCGTTCTTCCTTTCTCTGTGACCTCTTGTCCCTTCGTATTCCTTTTCCTACCTCAATACTTTCTTTACTTTGTACAAATAGCTTTCCAGTGTATAAATGTATAGTCTCATTCATCACCTTAAATAATATTAAGCTGTAACTTTCCTCATTGTAATTTGCTCATTATTTATTTGTTACGCCATTACCATTAAAATATACTGATCCAATATCCGTCCTTTCCTAAATTCCGTTAAATTTAATAAATATATTTTTAAATTCGGTTTCCCTACCTTTACTTCTAAATAAAACAATCTGACGTGACATTGGCTGAATGCACAAACCGTGCGAAGCCAGAGGGAAAAAAAAAAAAAAAAAAATACGTAGTATCTCTAAGTAGTCTGTGTACAGTAACAATTTAGTGACCTGGCTACTGAGGCCTTTAAGTCGAGTCTTTTTTTTGACAGTCACTTTTACAGAAGCTATTTTATCTGTCTGATGATTTATAAAATGTATCATTTGATGAATTAACCAGCTTATGAAAGAGCAACACATCGTGGAGGCCGTTTTTTTACAATAGTCAATTTGATTACTATTTGGCTGCAATATTCCGGTAAATTAATATTCGCAGATGTAAAGTATTTGTGTAAAGTAAATATGGCAGTGAAAATTGGATATTTTCTTTTTATTTACATAATATAATAATTCATTTGAAAAACTGGATGACTAAAATGTCAATGTGTAAAATTGATTAAAATTTCTTCAAATTGTCGATTGTTATAAGAAATCGAATCGATAATGCATCAGGACATCACTTAATATACTACATTATCTCGTATTTGAGCTATGAAACGTAAAATTGATTTTCTAATTTAATTTAGACATTGGCAGAATAGTCGACATCGGTGCTTGGCATATAAAAAAAGAATATAATAGAAGATACTTATTGCGGACTTATCACAATCTTATGTGTTTGTAAGTATTTAGTAGGTAAACATATAAGCTTCGCTGAGATAGCCAACACTACCTATATTATATAAAAATCCTCCACTTTACCGTGATCACTTCTGTTTTAATGATTCAACAAATAATCCAGTTGCGTAGACATTCATTAGAGACACAAAACAACACCAATTTGTCATTACAATATTCACTAGAAATTTGTTATTTCAATATTTACTTTTATATTATTATTCTAATTTGCGGATAATTAAAGTAGCCACAAAATAACACACGAAAAAAGCCGCCAAATACTCAAAAACTTCTGTACCTACTCAGCCATCAGCGAGCGATTGGCAATCGACCAATAACAAGGTAAAAAGTTATCGCAATTTGACAGCCACATTTGCTCACCGATCGCTGTCGCTCTGCTGTCAAAAACTATACGTAATACGAAATGATCGCGATCACCTTGCGATAAATGCACATTTCAGTTAGCAGATTTTTATTGTTAGCAGTGCTGTCGTAAAATTATTATGGTGTGGCTATAGCTCATATATAATGCGGATTCGTGATTGAAGAGCAAATAATTCGCAAAAATAAGTCAATCCAATTTTTTGACGTAAAGCGATAATCGCGCGATGATTGTACAATCCCTGCGCAAATATTGCTAATTGCTGTTTCATACGTAATAAGCCTGCGGCGGGCCGTGTGAAAAGACACTTATAGTCCTACTAATTTTAAAAATACAACCTTGCAACGCAGAATTGTTACTTTTGTAGCACTATTTAATTTGTTACCATAATAGTTCCGAATACCTGGCTTTCGAGATGCTTCTTAATGTTGGTTTTGGTTTTACCTTCTTTTTGGTTTAAACTTTAGAAATCTTGATATTGTTGTAAAAAACAGTTAAGAAATAATAGTTTAAATGTTTGTGTGTATTTGGTTGTTCTTTGATATATTTTATTTTAGATTTTAGTGATAGCAACTTGATTTCGGAAGAATACCACTCGAGTCAACTCGAGCTAGGCGCCTCTGTATTAAATGTATAGTCTATGCTAGGCGCAACTCCTATTTTTTACTCGAGTTGCACATCTCTAGTAGGTCTTGGTAAGTATGTTTATGAGCGAAGCTGCGGGATAATTTTGATAGAAAATTAAAATTTAACGATTAAAATGTCAATGACTTAGAGAGTGATGTCTAAGATGAGTAGAGGAATCTGCCATTCGTTATTAATGATATAACGGTCTTTTTCAGTCCCTTGCTAACAGATAGGTTCCATCTTTCGTTCAACCGGTTATCCGGTCTTTTGCTTACGTTACCATTAAACAGTGAAAATTACTGACTTTCGATTTTTCATCTTGCTGTGCTATAGTTAATTTGATAATATTATATTTTGTGAAATAAGAAAATGGATTCCCCGTATGTATGCAATTACCATCTACTCCACTGGTAATTGCATAATATATAATAATTAGTCATACAAAAAGTTTACAGATTTTTATTTTCTATGTCAATGAATTTTGTCCAGATTTTTTTGTTATAACAGATTTAAAAAAAATGTCTAAATCCGATAATACTCCACTATATCGGATAAGATTCCACTGTAGTGAAGTGACCAATGGTACGATTGGTCACTTCACTACAGTGGAATCCGAGTGGAATGGAATGTGGTAAGTGGTTCGCCTCACTAAATTTGTCAGTGCTGCTAATTTGAGTGCTTGCTGTGGTGCTGTCATGTCAAGTGTGTCTGTCATTCTCTGTAATTTTTTCGTTGATTTGATCTGATTATTTATTATGTTGTGGAGGAGGGATGAATGAGTGAGGAGCGCTCGGTGCAATTAATTATGTAGATTATCAAACATTGCCGTCCATTGTTAACGTGAAGTTCACAGGGAAAACGTAAAAAGTTCATTGCGGATTCTCACGGAATGTGAAGAAAGTCGACGTGAAAGGTTTGTGCTGTGTTATGAATGGTGGTGTGGATCTGAGGCTGGTGCCGTCATCATGCCACTTGTGTCATGCTAACACTCAATAAACTGGTATTACGTTACGCTAACGTAACTTCGTGTTTACTCTGTGCGCTGTATTAAGGTGACATTATTTGGAAAGTCCGGAGGATACTTTCTATCGTCGCGCACCAGCGATGGCCGGGTTCCAGGCGAGCGACACAATGCCCAAGTTCGGGCACGTGACGGACCTGCGCGAGCAGTGGCTGGTGCGCGCCGACGGAGCGCTGGCGCACCGCCTGCAGGACCGCGAGATCTCCTCACACCTCTGCGAGAATAGGTATCGCAACCAGCAGATCCGCGAGGACTTCCCCATCGCGCTGAATGAGCAGCGCGACATCGAGCACGAAGTGCAGCTGCGCGAGCTGACGCGCCGCCGCCAGGCCGACATCGATGCGGAGATCGCGCGCGAGATGGCCGAGATCAACCTGCGGCGGCAGCGGCGCCAGCGCGGTGCCGACGTGCTGCAGCAGCCCAGCTCATCCCGCGCGGCGCCTCCCGCGCCCCCGCCTGTTGCTACTGTCTCAAATGAGGACCTCAATCCTGAAGAGCTAGGTCTTTCTCCCAATGAACTTGAAGATATGCGAAGGCGATTGGAACAAGAAGAGAAAGATGCAAGACTTGCTAGAGAACTGAGTCATGAGGACAACAACCAGGATGCCCTGCTGGCTGACATGAGATGTGCTGTGGAAGCTCAAGACGGTGAACTGGCGAGATTATTGCAAGAGAGAGAATATAAGAAACTACAAAGAGCCAAGGAGAAGGCAAGGCAGAAAGCTCTGCTGAAAAAACAGCAAAGAATGGCAGCCCAGCAACAAGTACCTCAGCTAGACAGTGAACCTCCCACTCCGCAGGCAACATTATGTGATGCATACTGCAATCCTCGAGATATGATCCGTGAGAACCGACTCAGACTGTGCAAATCTGTTGACTCTGATTTGCATTATGTTGAACCATTTGAAAAGGAATCCATTCAATCCAAAGCCAGTGCCTTGCAGTCCTTGGAGACATCTAACCAGTATTATGCTCAACAATCTGAAGCTGGGACTTCAGGCAGCAATTTGTCTCATGCTCACTCAAGATCTTTTGATGATAAAAGGGTACCAAGTAATCAAAGTTCCATACAACACCGACAGCCTCCTCCTCCACCAACAACTAGCAAGAAGCCTCGCTTCCCGGACCCTGTGAGCATACGGCCAGCATCACACTATGCTACAGACAACTTGGTGCCTGAGAGCATTCCCCCACCTAACATGCCTCACAGCTACAGTGAGAACAACAACTTGTACAGTAGTACATACCCACCTGACGTCAGTCCACCACACTTGGGTCTGGACAGACTTGACACCAGTAAGAGACTGTCTGTAATATCTGACATAACTGCTGAAGGTCTGGCTAAGAAGAAGAGCAAGCAAGCTGACATCAATAAGAAACGAAAGGGATGCAAAATACAGTGAAATAGTTTGGCGCACGGAGGTTTGACGGTGTTTATGTGAGAGAGAAATGGTTGGCCTTTCAAAGATTAGTGATTTATATGTTTTATAGTAAGCTAAGCTACAGGGTGGCGGTAATTAGTGAAGTGATCTGATTGGTAGCTGGCTTCTATGTGTTCTTATGGGATTATTGTGTATAATCCAGCTCAAAATTTTATTAGATATTATAGAATTAATGATTGAAAACAGCAAGTTTCAAGATATTTTCCAAGGATTTTAACATTCTATACTATAATCATAAGGCCATCTTACTGGCAATTTTTAAAATTGTTTTTGATATATTTTCTTAGAATTTATGATTATTTATTTTTATACTTTTAACTCTGCAATATTATTCACATTTAAGTTACACTAAACATTTAAATCAGTTAGAAATGGTGAACAAATTATCTTTTAAGTACTTTAGTCATTACTGCAGATAATCTCAAGAGCCTTCCTTGTACTTATGTACTGTATCTGTGTTTTGATAAATACTTTAACTGCCTCTATAGATAAACTTATTGAAGGAAGGTCTATGACTCTATGCACTCACCATGCAATAATATCTAAAAATATTAGTCTTCCAGCGCTCAACTGTCAAGACACCTGAAACAGGTGTGTCTTTTCCATTGTTTCGCTAATCATGACAGATGAGTGCAATCAAAATCAGAACCTAATTTTACATTAAATTTTAATTGATATCCTAAATCATCTCACTATTTTGGAGAGTTAATTATAAGACCTAAATCCTGCTTTTTTATAAATTCAGATCAAATTGATACCGGCTCATGATCATGAATCACTTGTATCCAGATTCCAATAAGATGAATCATCAATAATATGGATGATATTGCAGAGTACATGCAGAAAGTACCTGCAGAAACCAATGAGCCATTTTAAGCTAAGGTCAGTGTGTGCCTTTGTCTAGATATAAGTGAAATATGTTTAATCAAACATTCCATATTATTTAACTTTTTGTTGTATTAGCAACACATATGTTGATTGTAAATTTCAGCGGCTGCTGTGTCTCTCTATGTATAAGATAAGTTGTTCAATTAGAAATCTGTTGTGCAATGACATTACGCTGTATCTGAAAAATTTACATTATGTAGCTATTTCAGGCATCTCAATTTTTGGTTTTTGGAGAAACAGTGAATTTTCAAGTACCTATAATAACCATGCATTCCTAAGAAACTCATTTATGTGTTCTAACATATGTATCTCAAGTTTCTCAAAATGGAGTGTATTGTCATTTCACGGCAGAAATATGAAGAAGAAGATTTTTTATAGATGCCTAAAAAATAGTTAGTGAACATGCTTAATGCATTTTGCTCACACTCAAAATGTCATAATTACATCACGTCATATTTGATTGGATGACTAGAAAACTACTGTAGACCAATAATAAATATTAAGAATTATATATTCATGCAAGACATTATTGATGAAAGTGTTTTAACATGAATGAAAGTTATTAATAGAAGTCATAAATAGTTTTATAATGAAAGTGGTATTGTGGCGTTAAAACTAAGTCGTTTTAAACTCCCGTTATTTTCACGAAAATGACCTCAATTTTGTACTTAAATCTCTTCTAAACTCTAAGACTGATTTTAAAATGACCATTTATTATTACAATAATAGTTTTGGTGCTCATAAAGAATTTATTTCACAAATTATTCGTATTATTATAATTTCTCATAAATATTTAGATAAGACATTATTCGCATATATATGCAAAACTGCGTTAGAAAATGTAATAGTTAATTGCTTTCACGGTGACTTTCTCTAGCGTAAGGCATAGCACGCACAGCGATTTTGATTCGCGCGAATTATTTTCCGCGCGAATTTTTAGTACTATTTGAGCGCGATTTTTTTCCGCAGTGCGTGCAGCTTCATACAACTCCATAGGCCACAGAACGCGCGGAAAAAAATTCGCGCGAATAAAAATCGCAGTGCGTGCTAAGCCTAAAGATGAGTATTCAAAGCGCGTCGCGGGTGACATCATATCATAATAGGTCATTCACGTACTCACATACAGGTAATGGAAAATAGTTGATAATAGCATTGGTATTTCGTCTATAATACTTCTTTACGGATTACCTTTCTGTTAGTATCCGACTATATGTTTTGGCATACTCTACACCTTTATACAGTGGCGTAACTATACCATCTGACGCCCGTTACACATGCATAAGATGGGACCCTTCACCCTCCCATAATATAAAACAGCTTGAGTAGTTTCATTGGCTCTTTAAAAAAAAATGCAATAAGTGATCTTCCTCCCGTGTTTACGGGCTCTTCGGCTAGGGGCTCCCGAGGACCGCGGGCCCGTGGCATTTTGCCCGCACTGCCATCCTATTGTTACGCGTTGCTACGCCACTGGTTATCTAGTAGCTAGTGTGAAATATTCCGGTAAAGTCACATTAAAAGTATGTATTTAGTTTCCATTGAAATTTTGTGAGTTATTCACTTTTGAATTGAGCAATGCGTACCTTTTACAGTAGGTACATGTTTTAAGATATTTATAAAACTACTTATAAACGTTAATTCGTTATAACTCTGTAACACTGGTGCTTTATTACATTCTGAAATAAAATAGAAATCTTAATATTATACTGTACTGTAAATCAAATGTTTTAAAAACAAGCTAAAGAATGGCAACTATTCAATATACCTACCTATATATAATTTACCTACTAACTTACTTTCTCTAAAAGAATCTCATACGAAAGACGTATTCATATTTACAAAATAATAACGTTTATAAGTAAAATAGTTGACTGCCTCGTTGGTCTAGCGGTTGCAAGCACTTTTGCTGAGCACGAGGTCCTAGTTTACTGAAAATTAGTTTTTTGTCCGTCAGGTAGATTAATAAAAAATATTAGACACGTATTTTTCTTTTGACACGTAAACATAAAGTGACGACGATATAATGCGTTGAAATATCGTATGACGTCACGCCGCTAGTAGGTACACTTTATACTGCCTTAGTGACGTCACAAGCCCCCACTCATGAACTTTGACGCGCTTTAGCTTTGTCAATTTTTATTGATTTGGTAAAGCAAAAAATACATGTCCAATATTATTTGATGATCTCACTGACGGACTAAATATAATTATCATTTTTCTACCTAGGTAACATTCCTATTCGATTCCCGGTCGGGGAAAAATGTTATTGGGTTTTTCCATCTCTAATTTCAGGCGTGATGTTATCTTATGCATAAGTAAAATATAAGTTAAATTGTAATACGTACTTAAATAAGAGTAAGCTTTAATCGCAATGTATGGCCTTGATCGTGCCTTAGTGGAACTGAACCAAACTCTAAATATTTATAATCTTTTTAATGTTAATTTTAATGAGTAAACACATAGGCTAGTGAACATCTTTGCAGTTAGACGCGGCATTTATTCGTTGCTACTGTAAAGCGCGCGTTTATGTACGTATCTGCATTCGTTTTTAGGGTATTTGGCAATTTCAGGGTCCAACAAAACTTAGCTGCATCCAGATTGTAGACCTTATTCAAAGCTAATTCATAATTCTTTTAATTTCTGGAGAACTAATGCTTAGATTTTCCACTAGATTGATGCAAGAAAACTGTCGAAGTATAATGAGAAGGTAGCATTAAAGTTATCTTCCTTGTTGGATACTCTGCGCCATTTCATAACTATTGAAATTACACACGTATAACGACGCGATTTCTCTTAAAGATATTACCAATAGATACGATATAATACCGACGGATTACGATTAGAAATCCTGCAATACAATAAAATTATTTTCACAATCGGTTCAAAGTATCAGCGAATAAATGTCTTCGACTGCAGGTACGCAAAGCAGTATCTTGAGTGTAAGCTAATAATATATGTAACTAGGTCTAAATATACGAAAATGTATGCTAACTTATATAAAAGCGTTTTTTTTTTAACCAATTGTCTAGACGACACTGAAAAAATTATATGAAAACAACTTTGTACCAATATGACTACACCTATTTGTTGAATTCCATTTTCAGTTTCGTCTCTAGATTACTACAGAAGTAGATTATTACAGAAGGCACAGCTTGGCATTATAAATTAGCATACATCATTGATATAGAAAAACCCATTATATCAATGGTATAATACAGGAAAAAACATTTTTTATTTTCAGCAACTCTGTAGCAGATTCTAAATTTAAATTCTCTATAGAAAATTCAAATTTGGAATCTGCTAAGCAGTTGCTGAACACATCAGATTTTAAAAAAAATAAGTCCATTTGTATTTTAGTGACACTTATTTGGATTTCAGTCAATGTATGTTTATGATTATTTTTATCTGAATAAACTCGTACTCTGTTTCGTAACAGGATATGTGGTGTTATTTCATGGCTAATCGGCTCGTAATGTCACTGGGCGGATGAGATGGTCGTTGCCAATGAATTTTATGTAGGTACCTATCTGTCGAACGTATGGATGTTTCGCCTTCTTTTTTATTTTTTATGAAGCCCTGCAAGTGTAAGGACCACAAGCTTCCTGTGACTTTTAAGTTGCCTTTCTGTCTTGAACACTTTTCTCGCAACCTGTGTAGGAAAGAGGCATTCAAAAGTTGCTACGGGTTTTCAGGACAGGGTTAACAATCTACCAAAACAAACAATCGTTATTATTCCACTGTTGTTGAACTCCTCAGTTCCATAATTAGATAATTCCACAATACTTATTCATAATAGAACGTCAGAAAATAATGTTTTCAATTTCATGTCGTTTCTATTCAGTGTGGTCACTATCCGATGCATGCCTGGCACACTACGCATGTCCAAAACTGGATACATAAAGGAATAATGGAAATACATATGACATAAATGCATACACACCGCTTATTTTATCGATGTATTGACAAATGGATCGCTCCATAAACACCATTGGGGATTTTTAATAGAAAAGAAAAAAAATGTGGTGTTAGCGCATGCTGACTGCCGAAGTTCTGGCTTGTTTTAAGTCTTTAGTTTCGCCTGTTCACTTACTTCAAAAGCTTTAAAATTTGTTTCCTATCCCTTTGTGTTGTGCGCCTCCCAGTTAAGAGTTCACGAGGGCATGGGTTCCGTTTCGTTGCACTGAGAAATTACTTGGTGAATGTCCATCGGCATCAAAGATCCATCCACCTTTATTAGAAGCTAATTTTCCAGTTCTAGATATATCTTCTCTTCCCCAATTTACAGCTTTGAAGAGACACGAAACGAGTGCTGCTGATTCTTAAACAGCCACCCAAGAATAATCTCTTCATTAGTTATGTCACATTAGAGAGACAGGAGAAAGTATTTTACTGACTTAGCTAAAAATAACTGCCAACAATACCTACCGTGTACTTTTATATGGAAATGAGAAATCAGCGAGCTTAGTCATCGCCTATAGCAAGATGGTAACTACTAGGAAAAATACTTTTTGCTTATCTCACAAGTCCGCATTTATGTCTATGCATGAGAATCTTCCATGCAGATACGTGCTACAAACTTAAAACAGTTCACAAGTTTTATAAACAAGATGACCATACTGAATCTTGATGGTAAAATCGTTAAAATAATATTAATTTCTCATAGCCAATAACAATGTGGCGATCGGCCTTGGCGTACCTACGCTATAACAGAATACACCGTGTATGGAATAAATACATAACAAGTACATTGTAGGACCACCTGTCGGCCGATGACCTTGGACCGGCCTTAAATGCTTCGCTTCGGAAATGCACACCAGCTACGTAGTAATTCCTGTAATGACGCCTCGTTCACGGGCCCTTGACCTTATGCGGATAATTTTCCTACCTATTTATACGAGTAGGTTGCTAAAAATAATATTGACGGCTGAATGGTGCACAATAATATAGGTTCTCTAATCTGAGAATATAGGTATTTCATTCCTACATAGCACAGATGTCGCTGGTGAAGGTACACTGTTCGCAGGATGCAAGGGCGGTATAAAAAAGTATTAGTATATTTTATTGGTAGCACTTTAAATACATATACATACATACACAAAAGGTCATCTACCTCTATATTATACAGTAGGCATATCTACTCAGTCACCGACCTCCCATTACGAACATGTTCCCCAGGGATTGCATTTTATCAGACTCAACATGACTCGTTCATTCTGAATTTTAGTAACAAGCTAAGGTGCTGCTATATTGGTTACCCAGTCCTGTGTCATCGGTGACATTGCCGTCTCCAATCGTCCTGCGGTTTTGTGGATGTGGTCTATCAACTCCCACGTTGGCTACGGTCAGCAACGGAAGTCTATTAACATTGTAGTTATCTAAATCTAAATCTCAGATCATAACGTATAACGAAACTACCCTTTAACTTGTCAGTTGAGCTTTATTATTTGATCTGTAAGCTCGAAGGACAAGCTAAGGCCTAATTTCGTTGTACGTGAGTGCGTGTAATTGTGTATTTGTACGGCAAGGCTTAGTTTGAACCGGCTTCACTTTGTTGTTTGCAACGTTCCATCTTGACTTTTTATTTGATCTGAGATCTAAATGAAATTGAACACAATAAAATAAATACTTAAAAATATGTAACTATACTTACCTACTACTCACGGTATAAGTTTGAAAGGAAATGAAGAGTTTCTTTTGTCGATTTTCGTACCTGACTGTACCAACCTATTTGAGGGCCACGTGAAAAACTTGATTACCAGGCACAGGCAGAGGCTCATAGGGTATCACATACCCTCCTCTGGGGAGTACCCCCCATCACCGAACACACTGTAGGTACGCCGTGACCACCCCAGGAACCAGCATATGGGCGCCAGACGACCCCGTGTATGGCACCCTTGTCCCCTTGTGACGGGTCAAGGTCAATGGCCCCGCCACCTACCATTTTTCAGCCACAGGCCATAGGGAGAGCGGCCAACGCTTACCGTCACTTCCCTGCGCCCCCACCGCGTCCGCCATCAGACAATGGCGACCCTGGCCAATGCCGCGGAACTCGCCCGCCGCGGCCTATTTGCAACCTACTTGTTGGCCGCTACGACGTCGTTGGCTTATCCCTGACGAGTGGCCCCTCCTCGGGTTCCTCTTCGCTTCACCGTGGGTGACCAAGCCACGGCTACTGAGCCCCCCCCGCCTCGATAATGCGGGAACCCACCGAGGGCTTGATTTGATCATACCTCTGCGGTTCGCTCCCCCATAGACCCTTGTTGGTCGAGGTAACGACCTCTTTACAAATTAACCTAGTCACCCAGATCACACTCAACAAAAAAAAGGTAATTAAAAAACCCGACTGCATTCGTTTTGCAAACTATATTTTATTACATTTATACTAAGTGTTTTATATTTTTGAAATCACCTCTTAAAACCCTTTATTTTGATACCCCACACGATGGGTTTGGAAGAAAAAAAATGGGTCCCCCACAATATGGCACCCAAAATCCGCTATTATCTCATTTTAATGTAGCCAGTGACACTCGCAAGATTATGACGAATCGATTGACATAAGAATCATCAAAATCTGCCAACGCGTTTGGTCTCTAAAACGCCAAGGAACAAACAAACATACATTGAGTGATAAACATATTACCCTCCTTTGGCAGTCGGGTAAAATGTGGGAAATGGTCAGACGGTAAGGCAACCTCAGTGACGACACTGTATTATGGACAATCCGGATCGGGCTGTGATAAGGTGAGGCCAAACGAACGTAATTTTGTGAGTTATGAGACGCGGAATTTACGTTCAACTGAAATTCGGTTAGGCTGCCAGACGGACTGACGTAATTTCAGTTGCTATTCTACGTTTGTACGGGGCGCTGACGCCTGCCTTGACAACCCATTTTGCGTCGCCGTGTGGCACAAGGCTTTAGTATGAAACCGAATGCCGCGTAAATACCGCGACGCTCACAAAATTACGTACGTTTGGTCTCACTCTTATTGTTTTTTTTTCCGTGTGGTATTTCTCAGTAGCAACTTGGAGCCTTGATTTGTTCCCGGTCGACGGGAATGGGGTTGCCCCTATTAGGTACATGTTACTAACAACAACAACTGGCGAAATTGGGTGCGCAGTACTATAACGTAGTTTTATTTTCTGTGTGCAGTACTGTGGGGTGACCATAAGCTCTTGATAAATGATTTTATTTCTGTAAGTTGGTTTGTACAAACACTTTTACATGTCGAACATATTTTTAAAACTAGATGAGGTCGGCGTTTCCTATCTGACTACTCTGAGAAGAAAGGCCGAAACAAACTCAGAGGTCACAGTCTCTTTTAAAGTCCTGACAAAATCTTGATTAGATCATGTGAAGACCATGTAGACTGATGTCTGAAATGGTCTTTTGAGGAAAGAACCAGCCAGATTGAGTGGACCTGTCCAGTCAGTGCACGCATTTGTCAATAACCGAGCAGCTCAACTCAGAATCTAAGGAGCTCAACGATTCGACGAACAATACCAAAGAAAGGACATTCGGTTAGGCCGCATAAACTACTCAAACTGCCAGACCATGATTAAAAACTAAGATAAATTTAAATAAAAACAAAAAAAAAAAAATCCACATAGTCTTCACATTCACAATAATTAAAATAAAATAATATAATACTTTAAAAAGTAAATATTCTTGTCATTGCAAGAAAACAAAAAAAAAAAAAAAAAAAATATAATAACAAAATGCATAGTGCAAAATATAATAAAAAAACGAAATTAATTGGAGCAGCTCAATCCCAAGCCTTTTTGTCCTCAATGTAATCTTTTGTTGTATAAAACGCTTTCTGGCACAACTTACGTTTAATGAAAGACTTGAATTTATTAAGACTTAGATCTTGTACGTGGCTTGGAAGCTTATTATAAAAGTGTACACATTGACACACTTACACTTGTGTATATAAGTCATATAAATCTGTCCCTTACGCACACTCAAAATAACCTTCCTCTAACAGCTTATGGTCACCCCCCAGATACACATCTCTGTATAATTATTTATTTGTATCTCTGCTTTATGAGACTCAGCAGGATTCAAAATAAAAAACATATAAAAATTTCAAATTGACTATATTCATCATCACAATAAACAAATAAATATAAAAATATGACACAAGATGATCGTTTGTCGTGTCTTTGAACGGACATGTCGCCATACAAACAT
The DNA here is from genome assembly GCA_964057195.1 of Orthosia cruda. Lineage (NCBI taxonomy): Eukaryota > Metazoa > Arthropoda > Insecta > Lepidoptera > Noctuidae > Orthosia > Orthosia cruda. Next base: position 41,907,661 of record OZ059835.1, read on the forward strand.
AGCTTTATGGCGGGCAAGTGCTCTAAGCATGGACAACGGATACTCGTGGGTAGGTCTAAATTACACTTCATTTAAATTTTAAGGGCACTATTAACACATTTCTGTGAATCGTATGAAAATACAACTGCTTAGAAAACTAAGCCACTGTGTAGAATATTATTTTATCGCACCAGTTCACATAGAATGCTCATTGGTATTTTGATGAACGATTATTACGGACAATTTGGTTAAAAACAATGTCCGTGTATCAGATCTTAATTAGAAGCTATCTGTAAGCCTCCACCGACTCAATTGACGGTTGTTTAACATATAACATTAAGTACCTACATATCACACGAAGCAGTAAGCTTTGATATACATAAAAACATGCTTATTTTGTCAACCGATGCGACAAAAACAATAATCGATTCCTATAACTTACAAACGTTCTAAACGTAACGAAGATTGCTTGAACAATTTCAATGACAGGTACAATTTATCAAGCGTTTCTATGTACAGTACAACTATTTTGTTAATATCCCTCGACAATCATCGACTGTAGCAGTTATCCTTCCATTTTTAAGTAAATTACATTAAGTTAAATATTATTAAAAACTCTATATACTTCTAAGTCTTAGAGCTAGGTTAAATGCCCTAAGTTCAAAGTTGATTGAGAGTGTCCGATCTGCACGGCAAGTTTGCCGAGGGATATTAAGAAAAAAGTTGTACTGTACAGTTGTGTAAAGGCAGGCGCATTCCCTTCTTCCTAGCAGGTATGCTGATTGTGGGACAGGTAGAGTACTAAGTGACCGTGTCATTTGCGAGCAGGCGACCGAGACGGACACGCGAACCTCGGTCAGTGATTAGCATTGCAATGGAGAATATTCACTACTTTACATTTTTTTTTGCTGCAATACGCATGTGTGTGTGTGTTGAGAGGAATGCTGCTCGCTAGTGTTTCGATCAATGAATCCATCAGATTATTCTGTAATAATAAACTGCTACCTTCTAACCGCCACGCGTATTATTCACAGAAAATTGTAAGCCAAGCTTCATATTAAAATATCCAATACATCGATTTTTAGGTCTTCTAAATTGAATATCACAAACCATCTAGGTACATACATCTAAGTAAAACAGAAGTGATATGAATTTGAGTATTTTGTTAAACATAATGTTAATTCGTAGCGGCAGAAAGGAAAGAACTGATTAAAATATTTATTGATTAATTGATCAAACCAAATGTGAGGGTACTTTGTATAATCAAAAGATAGATTACAACTTCTTTAAAAAAGAAAACGGTAATTTATTTCATAATTACTAATTCATGAAGCAATAATTACAATATACTTTGTGGTTTTCTTAATAAACGTCTTTGTCACAAGCCAACAGTGTAACTTTACCAATGTAAATATAATTTACAATACCCATATTTATCTACTTTGGTCATTAACTTGGTGGCAGATGGTAAACAATTTGATACAGAACTAGTAGGGTTGTATGTTATTTTGCGAGGTTGGCGGCTTGCTTCTTTGCTTTAACTAATTCAACTAACTCCTTGTATCGTTTCATGCAGTCTTTTTTCGTACGGTTCGGTATACAGTCTGCAATCTTGTCCCAGCGATCCGGTGTGCTCACCGGGAACGTCTTGATGGCCTGCTCAAGTAGTTCCTGTTCAGTTTTCGTCCAAGCATCTGGTTTGACAACCTCTTCAGGTTTCGGAGTAGCTGTTCCATTTACTATTTTCACTGGATTATCACTCTTCGATATTCCTGTTTCATCAATGTGATTATATCCCTTCTTCTTCTCTTTCTCAAACTGGTCAAACGCTTCTTCATTGGCAGCTTTCTTGAGACTGCTCTTTGAGAAATCTGCACTCTGCAAGTCTTTAGCTTTGTTCAAAACATCTTTTGCTATGAAACGTCTGTCATCAATAAATGTGCCATGTTGATTGAGAAAGTTAGCGACCACCTCCCACCTCTGGTTGGTGCCAGCTGGGAATAAGTTGACAGCTTTGATGAGAAGTTGTGTCATCTCAACGCTCCAGTCAATAGGCTGTTTGAGTGCAGATTCCTTTTTGGTCTTTTGTTCATCTACTCTCTTGTTATCAAATATGGCTTTCCTCTCTGCTTCTAATTTGTCTTCAGTGTCTTTGACGGTCCTAATGAAAGCATCTCTACCTTTGCTTTCTAGTTCCTTCACGAAGTCTTGTATTTCTACCACTTTCAACATTTCACAGATTTTTTCTACGGCAGCCATATGAGCGACGGTTTCGTCTTCAGTTTTGGAATAATAGTTATTGGCCTTACAGATGTCTCGGAGCGCCTTCTTCTCCTTGCGCAGGTTCTTCTTGAGCTGCTCGCGCTCGGCGCGCGCCGCCTCAATGCGTGCGCGCTCCGCCTCGTCCGCTTTCTGCTTGGCAAGTTGAGCTTCTTTTATGAGACGTTCTTCTTCAGCTTTCTTGGCTTGTACAGCATCCTGAAATTGGTAAAGTATAATTGAGTATTTTAGTGAGTTGAGTGATATATTTCGTGATGGAATATAAATCTAGAATTCTAGATGAATTACTATAATGGATAAATCACAATAATGAGAGAAACCTGAAATTAATATTTGGTATAGTTGTACTATCTCACAATGGCGGGATGGTTTTAGTTGCATATTGTTTCTGTGTGTCTAAGCTCGGGAGCGACTAGTATCGCTTATGCACACAGAAACAATTGCATGTACATCTACACACACGGTAACTGTTTCTAACAGTAACTGAATTTTAAAATGAAAGAATAATGAGAAATGAAAGTATGGATGGACTCGAGGGAGGCCTTTGTCCAGCAGTGGGACAGCAAACAAGTTTAGAGATGACTGCAGTTTTTAATTATTCATTTAAATCAACAAATTATTTCAGACTAGGTTCCGAAAGTGTTTTCCTTTCCCAAAGGAACACAATCCAATTTAAAACCTGATCAGTCCATATAATCCAAGGCATGGCCTGCCCAGTTTCTGCCAAACAGTTTAGCTGTAGAGGCATGACACATTTATATCTATCTAAACATGGATGGTGATGTACTGTAGTTTCTGCTTACATCCATGAGAAAAAGGTATGAATTTACATATGTGTATTTATGTATCCATTTTGCAGACATTTTCTTTTAGAATATTAGTAGGATCTAAAACTACATACTGCGGTTTTAAACAAAATCCATAGCTGCTGGGAACAAAAGATTCAAGCCGAAGTAATATGTTGATAACATGGAAACTGAACAATGGAGCTGCAAAATAAGAGCTTTGAATCAAAGCAAATTTTTTTTTAGAACAAGTTACATAGGTTTACAGAAATTATAAAATTGTTTGTCAGTATTGATATAATTATTATAATAGAAAACATCTCGAGATTCAGAAAGGGAGAAATATATGTGTGTTATATTTAGGTGATTGCAGAACATAAGCAATTTTGCCCAACCTCTGCACTAAAGCCACATGGCTGTTGATGCTGAACCCAGTGAAACTGAATCAGAAGACTACACACTTACGAAATTGTTTAACCACGCTTTTGACAATTGTATTGTTTAAGTACCTGTTTGGCTCGTTTAGCAGCTAATTTCTTGTCTTTGTCCTCTTGCTTAAACCGCTGAATCCTGGGATCATTGGCATACGCCAGATCCACTAGGCTGCGTATCCTGGCCATCTCCTCTTTCTTTAGCTTGCCCCTTGCAGCTTTGTTCTGTTTTTCGATCCATCGCCGCTCCTCCCGGTCCGCTCCCTTCTCTTTTTCTTCCTCATCAAGATAGGAAAACTCACGCCACGACTCAAACTCATACCAGAAAGCATAGAACCTTTCAACCTGTTCCCGGGTACTATTCTCATCACCTAATAAAGGTACATTTCTCTTCTCAGACCATCGTGCATTTGATTCAATGAGTTTAGTAAATGATTTGAAGAAGCCGTCTTTCTTGATATCGTTTTGTGTAGGTACATTGTCGTCAATGGTGTGGTCCACCGAATCGTACGACCTGCGCTTGACCGGTGTGCCCAGTATCTCGTAGGCCTTCGTGATGCACGTGAAATAGTCGTCGTCGCTACGGATCTCCTCGCCCTGCGCCTTGCGCTTGTCGGGATGGTGCTTCAACACCTTCTGCCGGTAAGCACGTTTTATGTCGTCATCGGAGGCTTTGTAACGCAAGTTTTTCATACCTAGAACGGCATAGTGATCTTGCATCTTCCAATCTTTGGGATCCAAACTCCGCAGGTACTCGACGTCATCGTCGAAGATGACTTCTTCGGCCTTCTCACTTGACTTGAGCGTTTGGAACAATGCGTCGCCACCATGGCATTTTACATTGTAATATCTAAGGAATGCCGCGCCAGCGCACTCCACTCTTCTCTTCACGAAAGGGCAGGGGATCGTCACCTCCCTGCCACTCTCACCAGAATCTCCGTCCGTCATTTTAAATACTTTTTATTTGTAAAATATGGACCAAGCACTAACATAACCTAAAAACAAGGTAAACACCTTGTAACTTAACTGGACCTTTTTACTTAGTTTTTTGTAGTTAATTTATAACTATACACTACAATAGACATTTAGCTAAGTATTTACATTTATAACTATTACACCAAACGTACATTTTATAAGTTAAAACGCGCCATGAAACCAAAGACCGTCAAAAACGTCGTCCGACATTTGATGAATGAAAATTAGGGAAACGAGTGAATGAATGATAGAATTGAGAGATGTTTTTTTTGGCAATATAATGACATGGCTACTGAGGCCTTTAACTTCAACAAAAACTTCATCCTGCACTAAAATGGGGTGGTGTATTAATTGCAAAAAAAATGTTTCTATACAGTTGTTAAACATGGTGTACTTTCAGAAGCTATAATTATGATTCGAAAATTGAATCTTTTGCATAGGCATCTTTCTGATACGCGGTCGTGACTTCATTTTACGAGCTCGATCATTACTTTTGCAGTTGAGTTTTAAATTTATAAGTAAATTTAAAAAAGTTAGTAGAGTAAAAGAGTTTCAAAGACCTTATATACTTCTTACTACTTGACTGTGCACTATGGCGCAATAAAAAACCAGCCAAGTGCGAGTCGGACTCGCGCACGAAGGGTTCCGTACCATTATCGCAAAAAACGACAAAAAAATCACGTTTGTTGTATGGGAGCCACACTTAAATATTTATTTTATACTGTTTTTAGTATTTGTTGTTATAGCGGCAACAGAAATACATCATCTGTGAATTTCAACTGTCTAGCTATCACGGTTCATGAGTTACAGCCTGGTGACAGACAGACAGACGGGAGACGGACCGCGGAGTCTCAGTAATAGGGTCCCGTTTTTACCCTTTGGGTACGGAACCCTAAAATACGGTCCGAGCGAGAGGCCTCCCGTTGGTAGTGTCTCTTTCTAATGAGGTGACCATGACCAAACAGAACACGGGAAAAATTGATTGTAATCATTGTAAAAACGATAGTTTATGTATCCCGATACCTATATTTATTCTAAATTATAGAAAAAAAAAATATGTGTGTATATTTTTTGGAATCTACATCACTTACCATATGGTTGCGTATACAGTTGAGAAACAAAACTACACTAATTTTATTCCACTAGGAATCAATTTGCCAATAATTTAAATAGCCACTGAATTTTACTAGAACAAAACCCGCCAAAAACTCCGTAAAGCACCATCTTACATTTAGTATTACCAGGCCCAAACATTTAAAAGTACTACTCTTACTCAGTATTAATTAATTATTTTTATAGTACCTATTATAAAAAGATTTAATTCCGACTTTTAATTGTCTATGACAACGCCCGCATTAGACTTAGCACGCACTGCGATTTTTATTCGCGTGAATTTTGTTTCCTTCTACCTGTTCATAGAGCTCAAAATATTCGGGCGAATAAAATTCGCGCCATGGTTCGGTGGATTCTGTGGCAAAACACGGATTTCTTGCGGTATTATTTCCGCACGATTTCTTTACCGCAATGCGAACAACTTCATACAATTCCATAGGTCGCAGAATGGGCGGAAAAAAAACGCGCGAATAAAGATCGCAGTGCGTGCTAAGCCTTAGCGCATGCGCTATTAATGCGGTGATGTGCTGGGTTTTGGCGCCATTCATACGTTTTGCAAGTTTTGCTGTACTGAATTTCATGAGTTATTTAAATTATTGTTTAAAAATGTCTGATATCAGTGAGTGTGAATAAATTTGACTCCGCCCGATATTTTAGATGCGGCGAAGGAAATTACTCTTAATTTATTACCAGCAAAGTCGAGAAAAAAATATGACAAAATGCTATCACGATTTTATGGCATGGAAAATGCAAAAAGAGGTATTTAGTAGGTTCAATCCCAATTTATGAGTGTAGATAAAGTAGTGTATGAAACTGCACATAACTAGGTATTAAAACATTCGTGTGAAAACTATTAAAAACCTCGCCTACGGCTCGGTTTTTAAACACACACTCATGTTTTAATACCCCTCATTATGCAACAGTATCATAAACTACAATTTTTTCTATTACGATGCAGAACAAATCCAAGAAGTTAATCACTAAGGAGTTTCCATCAATATTTTTTTTGTAATGCCATTTTATAGGACCTATTCACCTATTATATAAAGATTTGATTCCAGTTTTAAATTGTCTATGACAATGCCCGCTTCAGACTTAGCACGCACTGCGATTTTTATTCGCACGAATTTTGTTTCCTTCATTCACACTCGCTACAGAAAACGCGACAAACCTTATCACAAACTGGCACGTATCGGACGAACCTTCTCGCTCAGACCATAGAAGGATCCGCTTTACACTAACTACAAACACTAAAACACCCGCACCAAGGCGAAACCCAAGGCGTACTAACATTCCCGGGTTCAAAAGCCTTCTGGCCTCACTATTAGCTGGACATTTAGCACTGGCAACCGTAAGGGACCAAGCACAATTAGAACACACTGTAACAGAATTATCCAAATACCTAACAGAAGCTTACCACGCATGCTGCAAATCAAGAGCGCCACAAAGCAGGAACGAGAGGAATCCCTGGTGGAACGCTGAACTTGGTAAACTCAGAGATGCGCTGCGTAAGCAATTTAACAGAGCAAAAAACACGAGACTCCCGGAAGACTGGGAGATATACAAAGAGACCCAATATGCATACAAAAAACAGACCAGAACCGCCAGGAGGAAGGCATGGCGGCAATTCTGTGAATCCATTGAAACAAATAATGAGGCCGCAAGGGCACGGAAGATCCTATCAACTGATCAGGACCGATACCTCGGCGCGCTGAAAAAACCCGACAACTCATACACACAAACCGACTATGAAACCAGCAAGGTCCTCCTCGAAACTCACTTCCCGGACTGTCAAGTCCTGGAGGACAGGACGTGGGAAGCTGAACCCGAATGGACCCCAACGGAACAAGACTGGTTAAGAGCCCATAATATAGTAACAGTAGACCGAATAAAATGGGCTATCAACACCTTTCAGCCATACAAGTCGGCGGGGCTGGACGGCATCTTCCCAGCCCTGCTACAGTGGGGGTAGATTATCTAACGCCTTGGCTGCTGGAGATCTATCGGGCCTGCATTGCACTTAGATACATACCTCTCGGATGGCGCGAGGTGAAAGTCATCTTTCATATTTATTACACACACCCCAAGGCATATAGACCTATAAGCCTCACATCCTTTTTACCTGGGCCTCTGCGGGATAAACCGCTGCACAAACAACAACACGCGTACTCCACAGGCAAATTAACAGAAACCGCGTTGCACAACGTGGTTTCTAAAATTGAATGCGCAGTGGACCACAAATGCTGAGCACTGGCTGCCTTCATTGACATCGAGGGCGCCTTCGATAAGACTATGTTCAACAGTATAAACAAGGCCCTCGACAGACACGGCATAGACCCGACCCTTGGAGGCTGGATCACCAATATGCTCATACTGAGAGCGGTTCAAGTCACGGTAAACGACACCACAAGGGCCATCGTCGCGAAGGGCTGTCCGCAGGGGGGCGTCCTTTCGCCACTTCTGTGGTACTTGTCTGGTAGCTGACAGCCTCATCAAAACACTCAACGACAAAGGTTATTTCACCGTTGGCTACGCGGATGACATAACAATAATAATAAACGGGATACACGAAAACACCCTATGCAATCTCATGCGTCAAGCCCTCAAAATAGTAGAGGAATGGTGCAACGAGCACGAACTCTCAGTGAACCCCACAAAAACTGAACTAATTCTCTTCACAAAAAAGAGAAAACCGATGACACTGCAACTACCGCGTTTCTTCGGAACAACCCTAAGCCTTTCAATCGAAACCAAGTACCTGGGTATTTATTTGGACAAACAATTGAATTGGGCAAAACACATGAATCATATCACCACAAAAGCCAGCATATCGCTGTGGCAGTGCAAACGACTGCTAGGCAGGAATTGGGGGATCAGCCCCATGGTCACCTACTGGCTATATACCACAGTCATCCGACCAATCATAACAAATGGCTCGCTGGTCTGGTGGCCTAGGACAGACCTCAGCACAGCCCAGAGAGATCTCGAAAAACTACAGCGGTTCGCCTGCGTTGCAATCACCAGTAGTATGAGAATCACACCCACTGCCGCCCTACAGGCAATGCTAGGACTGCCACCTCTACACCTAATTGTGCGGGTGGAGGCAGCCCTGGGCACCTTCAGACTCCACTTATTAGGTTCCCTAAATAAAGACTCCAGAATTAAGCACACACGCATAAAAGAAGATGCGATCAAGCGTAAACCGATGCTAGCATCACCATGCGACAAAGCCCCAAAAACACACCACTTTCATAGGCACAACTTAATACTCACAGAGGAAAGATGTGACTACTCTGGCCTGAAAGAGATGAGAATATACACCGACGGATCGAAAACTGACTCCGGTACCGGAGTCGGAGTCTTCTCACACGATTTCAATATAAAGATATCCAGACCGCTAGGAGGATTCAATACCGTCTATCAGGCGGAGTGTTGGGCATCATACAAGCGGTCCATGCCCTAGAAGCCAGGAAGGTTACGGACACCCACATACGGATACTCTCCGACAGTGCATCAGTCCTCCAATCCTTACAAAAAAAATACATAACATCAAAACTAGTACTAGAATGTCACAACGCACTGGAACAGATAACTGTATCTAGCCGTAACACGGTGACACTACAATGGATAAAGGGACACAGCGGATCGCTGGTTAACGACGCGGCTGACGAGCTTGCGAGACGCGGATCCAGCTCTGCGGTCTATGGACCCGAGCCTTTTTTTTTTTTTCGGTACCATCCCACCGCACTTTTCCCAAACCACTGCAACTCCTGAAAGCCAGAATCAACAGTGGCGACCACCAGAAAAGCGCCGAGGCAATGAAGCTCGACGAAGTCCCGGAGAATGAATTTAACTGTCTTGGATCCCGCAACGAAATTAATCAGAATAGAAAATGGAGGAGTAAGAAAAATACAAATTTCCACTTCCCTCCATATCAAGCAGGAGACAGAACAAACAAGACCAATAGGCACAAAGGGTCGTTTACAACTGGGATAAGCCCAGTTGCCTAGCACCACGGATAAAAATTAGCATTAATATTAATGGGTCCTAACATTGTATATTTGATTCCAATAATAGGTATGTCAAAAGCGCTTGAACACACGGAAATTTGTTCTAGTTTCCACAAGGTCCGTATAGTAAACTGCTCCTGATACAGCCTGTACATTATTCAACATAGTATTGCGTTCATTCTGCCAAAGAATACACTCCCATGTGATATGATGTGCAGATTGTACATATTCACAGTCAGATGTAGAACACTGACATAATGGCGAGGCAACAAGCTTGAAGGAAAATAATTTACTTTTAAAGTTACCATGCCCTGTTAGAAATTGGGCAACACAGTGATCCACCTCCAGCCACGTCCTGGCCAGCCGCACGCGAACGGATGGAAAGAATTGGTGGAGGTGATGGAATTATCCCACCTACTAAAGTCTAAGGAGTCTTTTCGATCGGGCGCCTATTTTTCGTGGTGCGTCTGTTCCAGTGACTGATCGGATTGAGCTCCTGGGCATGGATTTGACATCCAGTCTTAACTTCGGCGCCTCCATTGAGCACAAAGCCCAAATTGCGGCCAAAAAACTGGGCATCCTAAATAAGGTGAAGCGATACTTTACGCCTGGACAGCTTCTAACCCTGTACAAAGCGCAAGTCCGATCCTGCATGGAGTATTGCAGCCACCTTTGGGATGGCTCAGCAAAGTATCAGCTTGCCGCGCTTGACTCGGTGGAACGCAGAGCTAAGAGGCTCATCGGCGACATTGAACTGGTGGATACCAAGCTTCACAGCTTGGCTCATCGCCGCAAGGTTGCTTGTCGGTCTTCTACAGACTGTATTTCGGTGAGTGTGCTCAAGAACTCCACGACCTCATACCACCAGCCCCCTTCTACCATCGGACATCTAGACGCACTGCAAGTTACCATCCTTACCTTGTTGCCATTCCACCAATTCGCACCAAGCGCTTCCAAACATCCTTCATAATGCGCACAGCGAATGAATGGAACTCACTACCTGCGTCTGTGTTTCCGAACGCATTCAACCCGAATCTCTTCAAAGTTAGAGTAAACAGGCTCCTTCTGGGTAAGCTCACTCCATCGTCGACTCTGTCTCTGTCACCTATGACTTAGACTAGAGTCAAGAGCAAACCCATCTCAAAAAAAAAAAAAAAAAAAAAAAAAAAAAAAAAAAAAAAAAACCTACTTTGCCATTCTTATAAAAGTTCCTCCCAGACGTCAATATGTGGTTTAAATAATCTAGAGATTTTGGCACAGTCACTCCGCGTTAAAAAGTCCGCGTCCATGGTCTCTTTTGCGGAATAGTACATTGCGGCACGTCGCTGCACTTCAAGGTCGACCGGAAGTACGCCAGCAAGTACCGGTAAGGCCTCAGTACTAACCGTCCTGTATGCTTTGCATAAGAATATCAAAGCCAAACGCTGACTCTGAAGTAATTTACGTCATACCGCCCCTATTGTGGCCAAACAGGCGCCCCATGGCAGATACAACCCAAGTAAGTAGCCCCATAAATAGTCTTTAAAGTCAAAAAAGACAGACCCCACGTAGATTTAGATATTCTCGTTAAGGCATAGAAGTTCTTTTATGCTTTTTCACCGACGATTTTAATATGGCGTCAGCCCAAACAGGCGCCCCATGGCAGATACAACCCAAGTAAGTAGCCCCATAAATAGTCTTTAAAGTCAAAAAAGACAGACCCCACGTAGATTTAGATATTCTCGTTAAGGCATAGAAGTTCTTTTTTGCTTTTTCACCGACGATTTTAATATGATCTATAAATGCAAAATTCCTTTCTAACACTAGACCAAGATAGCACACGGACTGCTTCCTTTTTACCGGAATGTTATTAAATTTAATAGTAGGACACGATTTAAGATTACCTTTCAAAATTAGCTGATAAGTTTTATGCAGAGCAAAGGTCAGGCGGTTACGATCGCCCCACTGAGATATTAATCGTAGGCAAGTGTTAGCCAAGTTCTCGAGTCCAGCTCGAGTACTTGATTGAATGAGCAGAAGACCGTCGTCCGCGTAACCGGTTAATGAACAGCCGCTTGGAAGCGGAATCGCGAGGAAATCATCAAAGCCTAAATTCCATAAAGGTGAACCAATAACCGAACCCTGAGGACATCCCATGGTGAGAGACTTTGACATGGAATGATAGCTGAGTTTGAGTTTCGCGGAACCATTTAAAAAGTAAGAGTAAACTAAATTGTATATATTTCTAAAGCAGCCTCGAGTTTTCATTTTAAGTAATAGCATTGGCCACCATGCGTTATCAAAAGCCCCAGAAATATCTAGAAAAATCCCAATTAGTTACATACTTGTCAGATCCAGGTATATAGGATCTTGATTTGACCTATTTAGTGACATACCGGTGTTAGGTTAAAGTCGTGGGCGCAGAATTTGGGATGCGGGCAAACTAGAGAAATATCTCCTGTAACTTCTACACAGTTTAATTCGTTACAGAGTCAATTACTATCACTATGATACTAAGTACTACTCTGGACTTAAAAGGAAACACTGAGCAGTTCCTAGGCCAGTATGTTGTCACGGCCATGTCCGAACGATCACTGTCGCTCTCCAATACCATATCGACACCATACGACACTAGACTCCACCCAGTACCAAACTAAGGTACTTGTGTATCGTTTTAAGTAAACAAATAATGACAAGATCCGATACGGCCATCCTACGTGGCACACGTCCGCGTGTGTAAATCTGCAATACCAGATATTTCCAACATAGGATAAAACCGTTCGGTCATTCTGACTTTAATTAACTAAGAAAGATCCTTAGTCTCTCACAGCCAGCCCTGTGGCGTCTCACGACCATAGTCAACCCAGTGACCAAATCACGTTACCATCCCTGTGGCTACAGCAGTCATCTCAGTGACCCAATCGTGATCAACCCAGTGACCAAATCTCGTAACCATCTCTGTGGCTATAGCAGTCATCTCAGTGACGCAATCATTGTCAACCCAGTGACCAAATCTCGTAACCATCCCTGTGGCTACAGCAGTCATCTCAGTGACCCAACCATAGTCATCGTGACCAGGTCTCGTAACCATCCCAGTGGCTACAGCAGTCATCTCACTGACCACCCACACAACCATAGTCAACCCAGTGACCAGGTCTCGTAACCATCCCCGTGGCTACAGTAGTCATCTCACTGACCACTCTCACAACCATAGTCAACCCAGTGACCAGGTCACAACCATAGTCAACCCAGTGACCAGGTCACAACCATAGTCAACCCAGTGACAAGGTCTCGTAACCATCCCCGTGGTTACAGCACACTACAATGCTCACGATAGAGCGCACTTGTAAGCAGCACAACATTTTGAGTACAAAATCTCTCAACACATACTCGTAGTTAAAAGGCACCTTTAAACTTAACTTTGTTATTTAGTTCTATGTTCTTAATCAAAACTACAGCGCAAAAACATTTTGTCTATCTATGCTCTATCAAACCATCTTTATCTTACTCAACAGTTTGTCTACCGCGCTTCTAAATAAGAACTTCCATTTCTACATACTTGTCATAAAAAATAAGAGCCTCGCTTCTTGTCTATCGTCAGTTCAAGTGGTGTACTAATTTACACACACAAACACAGTTGACACAATTTTATTTTTCATAATATAGGTACCTTAAGGCACGGTCGCATCTTTATAGGCATCAGTATACTCAATACACTAAATTCCAGTTGCACGTATAAGACGCGATGAGTCAAACTTTAAAGGTTAACTTTTGTTTATCATTCATAAAATTTATCCGATAAACTCTGCCTTAATCAACCACAATACTGGAAGGGACTCTAATAGTGTTTACACTATTATTCATTACCTATGAGCTACTTTTGTCAATAAAATTGGTAGCATCATATCATAAGACAGTAAACTCATGTCGTTATCTGTCTATCGTTTTTTTTTTTTTTTTTGATTGTGGATTGAGTACAATGAATTTGCAGATTTAGCTATTAACAAAATCTAAATCCTAGTAATCAATATTCTAATTTGTAATAAATTAAGTTGCAATATTGAGGTCAAATTGTGTGTAAGTATGCCATTGAAACTCATTTATTTTTTATTTTTAATCTTACAGTATCTTTACTTAACAGATTTTTCTGCATTATTCTTTGCAAGTAACATGCCTTCTTAAGCAAATGGTGAGCATTCACCTTTAATTACAATAGGTATCTTCATCAAAGATAAACAAGCTATTCATCAACATTGATAATAACATTCAGTGGCGTGCCTAGGGTTTCAAAATAAGGCAAGCCCACTAAAATTTAAAAAGATTTCAAAAAAAAAAAAAAAATAAAAAAAAAAAAAAAAAATCTTTTCGTCTGTGTATGTAGGTACCTACATATGTATCATCGCAATTTTCTCATAAACTACTGGGTCAGGGTGGACTGTATGTATGTTGAATTGTTGATTGATGAGTAAAACTTCGGGCTTCTTGTTTCTTAATTTATTCCCAGGAGTGGCTTGCTGCTGATGGTTGAGTGACGAAATGTTGAATGACAAATTTGCAGCAAGCCACCCATTATTTATACAATTTAGCTCTACGCCATCGTGCGGTGAATGAGGTAACCAAAGCACACTGAAGGCATGCTAGTGCTAGATTGAATATAATAAACATATCAGCAATTGCATACCTCCGGTGGCTTTTAAAAAAGCCGTTTGGTTTGCTTCATTGCTTGAGGGAACAAAGTAATGGTAAGTAGTTGCTTGCTTCGTAACAGGACTAACAGGTTACAGACGAAAAAAAAAACAAAACCGAAAGTTAAAAAATAGCTAGATAGAATGTAAAAAGGAATTTAAATAAATTATTTATATTCTAATTGGAATCGTCTATCTTTCTTAAGAAATGATTTAATTACATCAGAGTAAAATGTTGGTGATCGTTTTAATTCTACCAACAACTGTTTTTCAATAGCTATCATTGATAATTCGGAAAGACGCTCTTGACCTTGTGTATTTCTCAGATAGGTATGGATACGTTTAAGAGACGAAAAAGCACGTTCCGCGGAAGAACTGGTAGCCGGAATAGTTACAACAAGATACGCTAACTTTAACAGCTCGGGAAAGGCATCTTCGAGGTTATTCTCATGAATGAAATCAATTAATTCGAAAACATTACGATCTTTCAGATCAGGACTAGAATACAAGCAAATCAATTGGCTTTTTAATGTTTGTTTGTCGAAATAGTTTGCATAAATGTCAAATAATGAATCTAATTCCTCTGTAGGAAAATGTGAGTGATAATTGTCAAATTTTTTGTTGTTGAGCAGTTGGAAAAACTTTAATTTATAAATTTCAGAATATCGGTCAGTAATTTCGGTATTAATGTTATCAATTACTTCTACAAAAAGTCGTCTGTATTCCGTTTTTGCACAGCGTACGTTGCGTCTCAAACGAGGAGCCGAGTTATTTTGCAAAGTATTCTCATAAATTTGATCAAATTCGGATTGAAATTCAGCACGTAACCATGCCTGAAAATCCTTTATTTTATTAATACAATAACCGACATCAACTTGTGATTTTTGTAGAATATTGTACAAGCAGTCAGTTTTTTCAAATATCCGATGAAAAATAAAAAGAAAAAAATTGAAATTAAAAGATCGCAAAGTGTTTTCAAAATTCTCCGCAGCTAAAATCGTATCCCCGTCCCAGTTCTGTGGATTGTCGCACAGATCAGAAAACAACTCAATAAGTTTAATTTTTTGTTCAAAAACCGTGTTTACAACTCGCGACATGTATGTCCAACGAGTTGCGGGAGCATTAGGCAATTTTTTGCTGCAATGAGTATCGTAAAAAGCAGCTCGTTTTGTACTATTACTAAAAAAATTACACAAAGCCTGAAGGGCTGAAAAAAATAAACTAACCTCCTGAATTCTATTGCATGATTTAGACAACACTAAGGCCAAAATATGTGCATTACACCAAATGTAAATTGCTTGTGGACAAACATCTTTAACTTTTTGTTGCACTCCATTTCTTACACCAGACATTACACTAGCACCGTCATAGCTTTGCGCTACTAATTTAGCGATGCAATCATGTCTATTCAATAATTCTAAAATAATATTAGAGAGTGAGTCTGCTGTGCGACTTTCCGAAACATTAAGAAAGCCCAAAAAACGGTCATGAATTTCATTTTTATAATAATATCTCAGAATCAAGCACAGTTGTTCTCTATGACTAACATCGGGGGTTTCGTCAATAATAATTGAAACAAATTTTGTATGCCTAACTTCGTAATCGATGCAAGTTTGCATCACATCGGCTACGGAATGAATAATATCGTTTTGAATTTTGTTAGATAAATAACTCGGCCCCGGTTTGTCAGTTTCCTGATGCTGCATATGCTTTTCTAAAACGACATCGTATTTTGAAATTAACGAGACCAGTTCTAAAAAATTGCCTTTATTTAATGAAGTTTTGGACTCATCATGACCTCTTAAAGGAAGTTCTTGTTGTGCTAAATGACAAACAATATCGACTAATCTTTGAAATACACTACGGTTGTTATCAACGCGCGTGTTATATTTTGAAATTTCCTCAGATATCTGGCGTGATATAGATGTCTCAATTCGTTGTTTACCAAAATTTCCGAAAGAAACCATTGCACACAGGTGTTTATGGGAATTTGCGTGCCTTTTAATGGCGCCAGATATGTTATTTAAATCATTATAACCAGATGTATTCCAAACGGAATCTTCATTCGAAAAAAATATGCAGCACCAGCAATACAACTTATTAGTGTGCGAACAGCCAACAATCCAACTAGTTTTATACACTGATCTATTAAATTTTCGTTTATGCGATTTACTAGTCTGAGAAATAGACAGATTAGGCGTCGGTTTTAATGAAGAAATTAACTGTTTTTTCTGAGCAAAGTTTAAAGATTTTACCTTATCTTCGCCAATCAAAACTTGAACGCATTTTAAATCCTCACAAGGTACAATTACCTCCATTGTTGTAGGTAAGTCACCAAAACAATTGTATCACCGAGAAAATCTAAGAAAACACAAAAAACTCTAACTTTTCCCACTCAAGCAAATGAAACTGACAATGACAATGGCACAGACTACTAAGACAGTGTTACCTGTGTTGTTGTGTTATAAACAAAAATATTCCCCAATTTTTCCGAATTTCCCTAAAAATCCCTAAATAGAATTTTATATGTGTTATACCTACATACTTATTTAGTACCTAAATTATTTCGTAGGTAAATATAACGTTACATATTAAGTTGATAAAAAAAAATGAAAAATACAACTATGCAAACTTGTTAATTATTTCTAGAACCACATCATCATCCTGTTGCTCCTTTCATTTGACGTCTCATTTTTGAAGTCATACATATGTACGATGAAGTTCTTGATCGTGTCCACAGTATGATTAAGTTTTACTCACGATCCATAATCCCGATTTATAAGGAAAATCGTACCATCATGATACTATGTACCTTTTTAGGGGATATGAATTACATATCGTGCGTTCCTTTCTACGCACAAAACAGAAAACACACGCTTTGTTTTCGATTTGGTAAGTTTTGTTCGAAATCCCTAAAAAAATCCCCAAAATATTCCAGTCCCCAAAAATTTCCCTTTTAACACTTCTAGTCCCTAAATTTAGGGACAAAATCCCTAAGTTGGTAACCGTGTACTAAGAGATATGAACTGAAGTGAGTTGCACTCGGGTCATTGCAGTGTTGTCATTTGGCAAAAATAAGTCGCCAGTTATATGAAAAATCTAGCTAGATGTCGCAAATTTTTTATTTTTAAGATATTGCTTGAATATTTATATTCGTTATTTTCAAAAGTCGCTGGTTTTTATTTTTGCTAAATCTTAAAAAAGTCACCAAACTCGTTAAAAATCTCCAAGATCTCACAACGTCGCTAAAACGGCAACACTGCAGAGTTGGCAAGGTGACAAGGTCACGGATACGCGTACAACTTCACATGCAAAGCCCTGCTTAAATCTTCAAACTGAACGTCTACAAAGACGCACAAGTTTCTAACTCGTTATACGACACATCGCTATAAGTGCGAAAGAGACAGATATAGTATTTGAAAGCCCGGTAAAAGCCGGTGCGTGTAAGCGAGATAGCTATATGTAGATGCTACAACTGCAAATGCGAAACTCTGCGCGCGACCAATCGCTATGTGAAGTAGTGTGGCATAGGTAGATACTTTGTGTTATTTTGATAAGAATTAAGCGCGCGAACTTTTAAATAGTTCAGGTTTGA
The DNA here is from genome assembly GCA_964057195.1 of Orthosia cruda. Classification (NCBI taxonomy): domain Eukaryota; kingdom Metazoa; phylum Arthropoda; class Insecta; order Lepidoptera; family Noctuidae; genus Orthosia; species Orthosia cruda. The sequence goes on from OZ059835.1 coordinate 41,925,493, forward strand.
TATTGATTCTCTATCGAGCATTTTAGTAAGGCAAGCCAGGCTTTTGGGCTTCTATGAAGCTACCGCCACTGAACAACAAGTAATAACAAGGCTGTATTTGCTCCATATCATCACGATCAATAGCATCAAAATGAGTATCACAATAGATTACAAAACTCACAAGTTGAAATATTTTTTGGAATAGCCTTGATATTAGGTCCAAACCAAGTCTCATGTAAGAAGTTAATTTACCATCAACAGGCACATTTGAATTAATTTTCCAAAAGAGGCAACTAGACCTAAACTGTCTAAGCTATGTTACAGTGTCAGGGTATGGTAAGCAGCTAGTGACTATCATACGGCATGAGTTTTATAGTCACTAACGTATTCTATCTCGTAGTCTTAAAACTCAATAAATACTTTCAGTAAAATAGCAATTCGTTTGGTTTACGAACCATGTAAATACTTCGGCTACATTATAGTCTTTCTAACTATTGCTCTATCGATGCCGACCCGACAGTCTCACGGCTAACGTAAACACTTACTTAGTTCAGTTACTACGAGTCTGAAACAATGGCTCTTTGAGCTATGGTGGTCATGTTACAAAGGCCCGGATGTATTATTTGGAACTCATGTTACTTATCTGGTGTTATGAAAGTTAAGAGCAATCGATTCTACAATACAAAGACTAGGCATTGGGTTCTCAGTGGTTCAACATTTATAAACAATGAACATTTGTTATTTTCATGACCAATCATGATAACAAAGCAGAAATCTAATCCTTATGACTTTACATTATTCATAATCACACAATGAAATCTGTTATGTGAACTTTATACTTTTTCCATTATTGGTTCAGCAAACAATTTCATAATAATGCTTTCTGACTGGGCTGCCACTGAGTAATTTCCAACGGCAAAAACCCAATAAAATCCTGCCCGACCTTGGAATCGAACCCAGGACCCCGCACGCAGCAGTCGCGCTAGTTGGCACGAGGCATAAGGGGCAATTAACAATGTAGTCGATGTAAACTAAGCATTTAAACACAACCAACCCTTAACCACAAATTAAATTGACGTACTTTTACTTGACGTAAATATAGTCGCACGAAGAAGCTCAGCTCACCAACATAAACACCCATCTTGGATGCTCGGCAACTCGCCGTATCCTACTGCTTTTTCAAGCAACAGTCGCTTGCTCGTTAATCTGCTAAGTGGCTTGTAAAGGCCTCCAGATCAGCGCTCACATTGATGTTATCTAATTTTTCCCATCCGTATCACTACCACATCGATGTTTTGGACAACTTTAATTGCTTGGCTGACACCGACGTCGCCATTACACCCTAGGTACACACCTTTTTGCTTTCAATACGTAAAAGCTCGTCAAATAATAACAAAACATCACGCCCGCCCTGTGCTTAGGGAAAAGCAGAGTTACTCAAGCAAAACACAGACAGTACAAAACATATCACCAAATCTTGTAAGTGGCTATTGTTATAAATCGATTGATTCTTACAGTAAATAAATTCTCAATTTCTGACCAAGCGTGATAACAACAAAGCAATACTGACTCCGCTGTTTAGGGTCTCTAAGATGTTTTAGCAAACCAAATTAACAAATTCAGTAGCAATTATTCAATTTAATCAATCTCAAATGTAAATGAAACAAATTGAATAATGTTATCATAAAAGGCAAACATTCAATGTAAATGACAAACAAAACATGAATGTCAATACCTGCGGTTTATGCATCTTTCTATCAAAGCCAATAAATTTGATTAAACCGTGTAGGTAATGTCGTAATAAAACTTCAAATTAACAAAGTCACATAGCATAGACTTCAAAATGCATAACTTCACGAACCCGAGAAATACGTTTCATCAAAGAAATACAATCAATGGTAACGACTCACCAGGGATGTCACCATTCCTCGTTCTCACTCAAAGACACTATTGCACAGACAAGATAGCGGATAGCTATCCCCTTGTCTTCCCATGGTATCTTACTCTCAAAATGGGAATCGAACCCAATCAGATTGATTGAGCCTCTCAATAGCTCTGACTAACCCTCAGTTTCCCACCTTAAAATTAAATGTTTTAACACAACAATGTAGCAGATCTGTTATTAAACAGTCCACACTAATATCAATTCTCACTGTTTTCACTCATCAGGAGATTTTTCAGCCCGCTCGTATCTCACTTCTGATGTCAGATCCAGGTATATAGGATCTTGATTTGACCTATTTAGTGACATACCGGTGTTAGGTTATAGTCGTGGGCGCAGAATTTGGAATGCGGGCAAACTAGAGAAATATCTCCTGTAACTTCTACACAGTTTAATTCGTTACAGAGTCAATTACTATCACTATGATACTAAGTACTACTCTGGACTTAAAAGGAAACACTGAGCAGTTCCTAGGCCAGTATGTTGTCACGGCCATGTCCGAACGATCACTGTCGCTCTCCAATACCATATCGACACCATACGACACTAGACTCCACCCAGTACCAAACTAAGGTACTTGTGTATCGTTTTAAGTAAACAAATAATGACAAGATCCGATATACTTATGTTCAGATGTATTAACTATTTTCCGAACAGTAAGGGACCCGAGCCTGTTGTACCCATCCCATTCAACCACATACGCAGGTGGCTACAGGAATTCACCCAGACACAGGCGGAGAACTAGTGGGCCTCGGCACCGGGCTGTAGGCAATCGAAAGAAGCTCTGCCATCCTTGGACAGTAGGCTCACCAGGCGTATTTTACGCCTGGACAGGAATGGCCTGCGCCTGGTGACGGGGACCATCACGGGACACTGCTCACTCAACAAACACTTCCACACAATAGGCATAACGGACAGTCCTCTATGCAGGGCATGCACGGAGGCCGAGGAAACCGTCGCGCACGTTCTCTTTGAGTGCACAGGTGTCACACAGATAAGAACACGAACCCTCGGGTCACCCAGATCTTACACGGATGTTTTGAGGAAACCAGGAGCTCTAATTGACTTCTGGAGGCAGGTGGGCTGGTTGGAATGACCACCCAACGGCCGCCATGTCCCATGTAGACATAAATACTATAGCCTAGTATTAAATATATTGAAATGTTTTGCATGTCAAATGTTTGACTATGTATTAGGAAACTATAACTTACTTAAACACCTACACTGTACCAATACTTATAGCAAATAAATGATTGATTGATTGATTGTACAAAGGTCCATTAAGGGACTAAGTGCGGAAACCAAACCCCCCTAACATAGAACATAGAACAAGATCGCAGTGCGTGCTAAGCCTTAGCGCATGCGCTATTAATGCGGTGATGTGTTGGGTTTTGGCGCCATTCATACGTTTTGCAAGTTTTGCTGTACTGAATTTCATGAGTTAGGTATTTAAATTATTGTTTAAAAATGTCTGATATCAGTGAGTGTGAAGAAAATTTGACTCCGCCCGATATTTTAGATGCGGCGAAGGAAATTACTCTTAATTTATTACCAGCAAAGTCGAGAAAAAATATGACAAAATGCTATCACGATTTTATGGCATGGAAAATGCAAAAAGAGGTATTTAGTAGGTTCAACCCCAATTTATGAGTGTAGATAAAGTAGTGTATGAAACTGCACATAACTAGGTATTAAAACATTCGTGTGAAAACAACACACACTCATGTTTTAATACCTCTCATTATGCAACAGTTTCATAAACTACAATTTTTTCTATTACGGTACAGAACAAATCCAAGAAGTTAATCACTAAGGAGTTTCCATCAATATTTTTTTTGTAATGCCATTGTATAGTACCTATTATAAAAAGATTTAATTCCAACTTTTAATTGTCTATGACAACGCCCGCATTAGACTTAGCACGCACTGCGATTTTTATTCGCGCGAATTTTGTTTCCTTCTACCTGTTCATAGGGCTCAAAATATTCGGGCGAATAAAATTGGCGCCGTGGTGTGGTGGATTCTGTGGCAAAACACGGATTTCTTGCGGTATTATTTCCACACGATTTCTTTACCGCAATGCGAACAACTTCATACAATTCCATAGGTCGCAGAATGGGCGGAAAAAAAACGCGCGAATAAAGATCGCAGTGCGTGCTAAGCCTTAGCGCATGCGCTATTAATGCGGTGATGTGCTGGGTTTTGGCGCCATTCATACGTTTTGCAAGTTTTGCTGTACTGAATTTCATTAGTTATTTAAATTACTAGCTTTTGCCCGCGGCTTCACACGCGTAGACTACATCCTTCTCCTTACCATATTTTAACAGTAGGTATATAGAGAAAGAGTAAAAAATAATGTAATGTGAAAGTGTTTCTTAGGACAGAATTATACTTACCTACTTTATTCTTGTCCCTATACGCTGTATCCTTATACGCTCTATCCTTGTCCCGTCCCTATCCCTTCACTATGTTTGTGTTTATCTATGACTATTAATAAGTAATCATAATTATAAGTAAGTAATTAAATTAAAGTATTTCCTTATAAACAAAATTTTTAACCATTTTGGATGTCGGCGTCAATATCACCAGATTATTTGATGAGCTAACATGGACAGGACAGGAAAAGCAATTCACCCTCAAATCTACACCAGCATACTTCAGAGTTTGTTCTTGAGCCTTATTAATTGTCATGGCGAAGCAGACTTTCAAAGGGAACTCCAGTTTCTTGAATTTAAAGATAAGAAGATTATTAGGAATCAATGGTATTCGTGGTATGAACAGAGTTTCGCCCTGGTCAAAATAGTTGCCACTACCACATTGCGCGACAAAGCTTTGACTTTTAGCCTAGTTCCGTTACAAAGTTTAGGGTGTTTTAAATGTCTCAGCAACATTACTGGTGTACCAACACGCAGTAAAAGCTTATGGTAAGGGAAACCTGATGGTTTTTGAGTATTCAAAAACTCTACAGGATAATGGACGGCCTCGTCTGGATTTACTACAGTGTCAATCGAGCTGTAGAGCATTTCTTCGCCTTCAAATGATTTCAACAACATGTCATTAATTACTGCTGCTTGGTCATTGTTTGGGGTCAGAATTGCCCTTTCGCACAACCATTCCAAAAATTTGTTTTGTTTGTTAGCAACATCTAAATTTTATCTATCAACTCTGGAACAGTAGTTTCAACAGTGCAAAGGTCGTCGGGTATATTCAACATATCATAATTTTCTGGATAAATACCTTTTCCGAATTTTAGTAATATTTCCGAAAACTGAACCGCAGCGACTTCACCCTTTAAGTGTACTCTCATATTTTTAAATAGATTAAGTATTTTTACTAAGGACCTCAGAGAGGACTTCTTAAGACACGCCTTAATTTCATCCACACGTGTTCCTCGCGGGTCTATTGGCCATATTTGACGAAAATCACCAGCCAGTAATACTGTCATGCCACTTATCAAGTTCTTGTTACTCCTAATATCTTGTAGAGTCCTATTTGAAGCTTCAATGCCTTTTGTGAGCCAATGCAACAGCTTAAATGAAATTAAAACGCAATAAACTGAAAATTATTTTAATATAATTGTTACACGTAAATGTTTAACATTGATAAGTTAGCTTAGATAATAGGTCTATCCCTATACCGTCCCTATTTAATTCCTATATTTATGCGTTGAGACATTTTATGGTTACCAACAGACTTTAAAGACTTGAAAGTATTTTTAAAAAAAAATCCTTTGTAAAAGAAGGACTTTTTTACACAACATTTCATCCCCTATGATCCGCCTCCCAAGGACGGAATTCCCTTAAAACCTTAATTTGCGTTAGATTTTAATCGAAGATCCTAACTTCAAAACTGACCGATTTTCATACAAACGTTCATTCCCTATTTCACCCCCTTAGCGGTGGAATTTACAAAAATCCTTTCTTAGTGGATGCCTGCACTGTATAAAGTATCTATGTGCAAAATTTCAAGTCTCTAGACGATTTCATTATTACCATGACTTCATTCCCCTTATCACCCTCATGGGAGTGGAATCTTTAAAATCGCTGAGACACGTGTAAATTATTTTTAATCTCTAGCCTAAACCCAAAATATGAAGATCCTGACTTTAAAACTGACGGATTTTCATACAAACTTTCATCTCCTATTTCACGCCCTTAGGGGTGGAATTTCCAAAAATCCTTTCTTAGTGCTCACCTACACTACTAAAGGAACCTACATGCCAAGTTTCATGATTGAAGCTTCAGCCGTTTGGGCTGTGCGTTGATGGTCAGTGAGTGAGTCAGTCAGTCAGTCAGTTTCTTCTTTTATATATATTTTATTATTAATTAAAGATTAAGATTACAAAATAAATACAACATTATTTTCTTGTGTGCAAGCCCGGAAGGAAAGAGGTGTTGCAGTATTCAAAAATATAAATGTACCACAGAGTATTACAACACGCCTCCTTACATTTATAAACACGCCAACACGGTCTAGGGATATTTTTAATACATCAATGTGTTAATTATTTATATGACAAGTATATATTTAAAAGATACGTTATTTAATATTCTACCATTTTTTAATAATGGTTAAGTTACTTCGATTAAAATTTCAGGATTTTATGGAAAAAAAATGAAGCATAGACGGAAACCGTATATGAATTAACTTTTAATTTATGAGTAAAAACTGAAAAAAAATAGAAAAATCATTTAATTTGTGTTTATAAACTTGAAGTTAGTAGTCTGAGAAAGCGCCCATGATGTTCATAACACATCGGCAACGATTCGGCATGCTCAGAACAAGGTTGTCAATGTCTTGCTGCGGAATATTGTCCCATGTCCTTCTGAGGTGCGCAAAAAGTTGATCTTCTGTAGCCAGATTTTCAGGAACTTCCTTCAGAGCTCTTCTTTGCAGCATATCCCACGCATGCTCAATGGGATTTAGATCTGGCGATTGAGCAGGCCAGTCTAAGGCCCTAACATTTTGTGTATGTAACCAAGCTGCTACCGTTCTCGCCGTGTGTGTTCGGGCATTGTCGTGCATGAGCAGGAAATCTTGCCCCATTTGTGTTCTGTGGGGCAAGATTACGGGCCCCAGCACCTGTTGGACGTATCGTTCTACCGTCATATTGCCCCGCATCCAAACGAGATCCGTCCGTCCTCCAAGAGGAATTCCTGCCCAAACCATAATTGTTCCTCCTTGGCATGGGTGAACTTCCTGAGGGTTCTGAAGACGGCTCCATCGTCCAGGAACTCGCCAAACACGCGTCCTTCGTGAATCTGGATGGAAGCCGAACCTGGATTCATCCGTGAACAGCACATTGGACCATTGCTCACGGCCCCAGTCCACGTGGTTCCGAACCCATTCTAATCGTCGTCCACGATTGCCTCTCCGTAAAGGTGGGACCCGGAGTGGTCTACGAGAGCGTAGATTGCTTTCATGCAGTCGCCTTCTTACAGTTTGGTCACTCACAAGCACTTGTTGTTCCACTCGCAGCCTTTGGACCAATTGAGTCGCCGTTGCATTTGGTTGAGCTCGCGCAGTAATTTGCAAAAATCGGTCTTGTCTGGGGGTAGTGATGCGACTTGGCCTCCGGTGCCTATCCGCTACTTCACCTGTGGCACGATAGCGTGTCCACAATCTTGAAATTACATTTTGGTGGGTCCCTATGGCCTCAGCAACATTATGCTGAACAGACCCAGCTTCCAGCATTCCCACAGCTCGTAACATCTCCGCCCTCGTCAAATGTTGGCGTTGCATGGCTACATTACCTCAATTTTAACTTTATCTTTCGTTTAAAAATGAAAAAAAACTGTAACTGAACATAATTCGTATTGTTTTCTAAATTTCGCACAAATGAAAATTCCCTCTCCTACACATCAAGACATTTTTATGCCACCGAAACAAAAGAATTTTCAAAAATTTAAAGGGGAGGTTTGTTGCACGTGTTTTCGATTTCCGTGTTGGTATTTTTAGAATGAAATTTTTTTTTGCGGGGTAGGTAAACGGTTAAGGGGGGGGGGGGTAAATCCTATCTTGTTCTCCTGGATGAAGTAGCGGAGCGCAGGGGGGCAAATTTTTTGTCAGAAATGCGCTAACTCCAACCGTTTCTGAGATATGAGGGTTTTAAAATTTTTGTTGGTCGGAATTTTTTTTGCTTTTTATCGAAACAGCTCAGAGACACTCTGAGCTGTTTCTGTGACAATGGTGATCAATGTGGACCTTATTCCAATGAGAATAAGGGTCACTTTTGCTTGTCAAAGAAAAGCGACCTTATTTCAATGTGAATAAGGGTATTTTTGTTTTGTTTTTTAGAGTTTTATTAATCGTAAATAAATGCGGGTTTGGCTCGCTACGTTTTCGAGTTTTTAACGTTTTTAATTTTTTTGACGCATTTTCCAGGACTGGATCTAGAATAAATGCTATGCAATAGCTTTACCGCGGCAGTCACACGATTTTTTTTTTTTTTTTTTTTGTGTTGTAAATCATCCAATGACTTCTCCCGCTCTGGGTGAAGCAGGAGGGCGTGTCAGACTTTTACTGACTAAAACCCACCCGTGTTCCTTCAGTTGCTTTTGCCAGGGCCGCGGTAACTCTCTTTCAAATTTATCCGCGACCCAGACAGACATCGGCCCTAGCGGGCCCCGTCAGTTTTGCTGACATCTCTTTGAGGCGCGCGTGGAACACTACGCGCCGTCGACTCAGGCCTGGTCCTTATCGGACGACGAGCTTCCCATTACTCGCCGTCCGCAAGCCCGCGCCTACGGTGGTCGGGAATCGGCTTGCGACTCCCGACGCCCAGGGCGTCTCCTGCGGTGGCTAGGGGTGCGAGCGAGTCTCCGTTGCGTCTCCCTCACGCGTTCCGCCTCCTCCTTCGCGAGCATTATTGCTTCGCAGAAGGAGGTGACAGCTTCCCATGCCCTCTCGCCCCGTACCATGGCCTGAACCAGGGGCAGACGCGAGAGGTCGCCACCGCTGATCGCCTCCACGAGGACACAGCGGTGCTCCGCCCAAGCGGGGCAGACCTCCACCGTATGCTCCACCGTGTCCTCCGGGCGATCCACACAATGGTGACACCCGGGCGTTTCCTCCCGCCTTATCCGGAACAGGAAACTTCCGAAACAGCCATGTCCGGTGAGGACCTGCGTCAGGCGGAAGGTGAGGACGCCGTGGCGCCTCTCAAGCCACTCCTCAAAGAGGGGCCTTATCGCCGCAATTGTGGCGTGCCCAGCACTGGGTTGCGACAGTCGCTCTCTCCATGTCGCCTTCCTGCCGGAGTTCTGTTCGCCGAACCGCGATTTGTCGTGGCAGCGGAGTTATTCCCCGGCGTTTCGCCTCCTCGCACCACTCCCAAATGTGCGCGAGGATTTTTGCCTCCAGATCCCATGGCGGCAATCCGGCAAGGAGGCTCGCCGCCTCACCGGAGACCGTTTGGTATCCCCGGACCAGACGGATGGCCATGACCCTTTGGGACGCGTTCAACGAGCGGGCTGGTCGCCGCCTCAGGGAACGCGCCCACACCGGTGCGCCGTAAAGGGCCATGGACCGCACGACCCCCGCATGGAGCCTCCGGCAGGAGGCGTTTGGACCCCCTAGATTGGGGAAGAGACGCTTGAGGGCAGCCCCGGCCCGCTCCAGTCTGGGCGCCAAACGTCGGAAATCCTCCACGAAATTCCACCGGCTGTCGAGGACGAGTCCCAGGTACTTCATCGTCAACCCGACGCCGATGTGAACCCCTCCTACCGTTATTTCGGAACCCAGCGGTGGCGCATTCCGAGGACCATGAAAACACATGGCTTCGGACTTGTGCAGGGCCACCTCGAGTCCCAATTGCCGGATCCTCTCGACGACTATCGCAACCCCGCGTGTCGCTAATTCAGCCGCTGCCTGGTGTGACCTCCCCTGTGCCAGGACCAGCGTGTCGTCAGCGTAGCAAATTACACTGACGCCGCTAGGTAGGTCGGCGCGCAGCACCCAGTCGTACCCGATGTCCCACAGATACGGCCCCAAGACCGATCCCTGTGGGACGCCGCACGACATCTCTCGCCGGTTCCACTCTCCCTGGTGACCGGGGTAGATGACGGCCCTGTCCGTCAAATAGGCCTCGACCACGCGACAGAGGTAGGGCGGCATCCGGTGATACCGGAGTGCTTCCCTGATGCAACTCCAGGGCAGGGTATTGAAGGCATTGGCGATGTCTAGAGACACCGCCAAGACGATTCCGCCCCGGGCGACTGCATCCCCCGTTGTGAGGGCTCGCACGCGCATGATGGCGTCCACAGTAGAGCGCCCCCTGCGGAAGCCAAACTGGGTCTCCGCCAGATCCGGCCCCACCCGCACCAGCTGCCCAACGAGGCGGTCTGCAATAACTCTTTCAAAGAGCTTGCCCACCTCATCAAGAAGCACAATGGGCCTGTAAGCGGACGGAGAGTCCGCTGGGCGCCCCGGCTTCTTAATGAGGACCAGTTTCCCCGTCTTCCAGCGAAGTGGGAACTGGCACCTCTCCAAGCATGCGCTAAGGAGCCCCCTTAGTCGAGGCCCGAGAGCCTCCAAGGCCAGAACCCAGGCTTTCCCAGGTAAGCCGTCGGGTCCTGGGGCGGTATTTTTGGCATTCAGCCTACGTACCGCCACTCTCAGTTCTACCTCGGCCACCTCCGGAGCATTGTCGTCGTCGTCGGCGGTGTGTTCCGCATCGGGCACCGTAAGAGGTGGAGCCATTGGCGGGGGAGTGTGTTCCCCTTGCGAAGGGAGCAGAGTGCTCACCACGCCCTCCACGAGCTGCGGCCTGAGACTCTGCGTCAGCGGAGGCGCCCATGGGCGGAGTTTATCCCGCACCATTTTGTAGGGGCGCCCCCACGGATCCCTGTTTAGAGTCCCTAGCGACTCCTCGCGGGCCAAGGCCTTGGCTCGCTTGATCTCCACTCGGAAGGCGCTCCTCGCCGCTCTGTACCCCTCGTACAGCTCCACCTCAATGGTCTCCGTATCCGGAGGACGGTTACGGAGCCTGCGGTGCCTTGTGTATCGGCGTCGCGCATCAACACACGTTCAACGCACGCCTGGCGCAGAGCCGTAAGCTCTGGCGACCACCATACCCCTATTTGTCTACTGAGTTTTCCTATAGTGGCCTCCTTCACCAACCTTACGTTATAAAAGGCGGCACACTATACCAGGCAACCCCTTACGAGGTGTCTGGGACCATCTTCGGTAGGTCACGCCTCCGAGAGCACTCGCCCCTGGTACTCAAGAGAAAATATGAGTCGCATCGTGATTACTCACTACCATTTGTCCAGAATGGTACCGGAGCAATAAAGCCGCTCACCACACGCACCCCAGCACGCCAGCACTAGTGCAAGCACCGGCACCAGCGCAGTTGGTGCTAGCGGATTCAATCCCCGTTAAGGACGCCAGAGAAGCTGGCTCCCATTTCTCCAGAATGGTCCCGGAGCTGTAAGCACGCTCACCTCTCGAATACAAATCATCGCATCTACCCAATGCCTACAGCTGGGTTGCCGGAAAACTAATCCAACGGGTAGTCCTCTTCTTTCTATCCAGGAAAGTGCCGGAGATGCAGCTCGCTCACAGGAGCTCACTTGCTTGAGGGTTACTCACGAATCCCGCGTCTGACCACCAGGTGGCCCTTTGCCTTGGGCCGGTAACTTCAGACACTTGTTGCGCGCGAGGAATGACGCTCGGCCCACACATAGCCGAGCAGACAACATGCCACTCCTCTGCAACCACCACATAGACCACCGCGAGTCCAACCTCAATGTCAGGTACCACCTTTGCGCTTGCAATGGTGGAGGGCCTACCTGACCCCGCGTACCCTGATCCAAACAGCCGGACCCGTAGTTCCAGCTGCGAAAGCCCCATCTGTTCGGGTCGTACAGATAGCGACCACCAGTACACCTGGCGCTGGGCGCGTTCTGGCTGGACCCGGGGCACTGCCACGTCACATATCTCGGACATGGCCTCCCGGAACCACTCCGCCTCGTCGTTGATGTCAGCAGGCCTATCCGGTGATGACACCCAGGCCTGCACGAATGAGGCTTCCAGGAGGAGCTCCCGGTACAGCTGTTTCAGCGCCCACCGTGGACCGCTCGGGGTCTGTCGGACCGGCGCTCTCGAGGTCTGGGTGGAGACGTCAAAACGGATATACCGGTGGTCGGAATAGGTCTCCACCTCCTCCATGACGCGCCAGTCGATTACACGCGGTGACAGAGCGGGGCTGGCGAATGAAATATCCACCATCGATTCGCCCTGCATCCGCACACACGTAGGGACAGAACCCCGGTTGAGGATGACCAGGCCTGTCTCCAGAGCCCAGTCCTCAACCATCCTGCCCCGTGTGTCCGTATATCGGGAACCCCAAGCCACATTCTTGGCATTGAAGTCCCCGAGGACGAGCACAGGGAGGGAGCGGTACCCGACGACGAAGATTTTCAACTCTGCAAGGGAGTTCTGGAACTCGGCGAGAGTTCGGTTCGGGGAGAAGTATACCCCCACCACAGCTATTTCCCCGAACCGTGCTGCCATGCAACCCTGTCCTCTCTTGACACCCTCGTTAATCGACCACTGCGCCATGCTTTGGAGCAATAGATCCTGAGCAGCGGCGCAGTGGTTGATGTTCGCCTGGAGGAGGCGTAATGGGGCCGTTATTGGCACTCCATTTCAGCCCCCTCTCGAACCCCCGGTGAGGGTCCTGCCGCGGTAGTTTCGGCGGCGACGACGGCTGTGGAGGCGGCAGCGGCGGCGCAAGTGGCGGTGGCTGCGGCGGTGACGGCGGTGATGGTGGCCGCGGTAGTGACGGCTGTGGTAAAGTGCTTGCCCCTGCGCCTGGCCTTGGTGGGTGGAGCGCAGGTCTTGCTCCCGGCCCGGTGATTGGCCGGCTTGCCAGCTGCTGCACATACGACGCAGTGTGGCATGGCATTGCACGTACCAGCCTTGTGACCGGGCTGACCACAGCGGAAGCAATGGTCGCTGCCGTCCACCTCCGAGGTGCATTGAGCTCCCACGTGGTTGCCTACATGGCAGCGGAAGCACCTCAGAGGTCTGGCTGCCAGCACTTTCACCTGCGCGGAAACCCAGCCCACCAAGAGCCTTCGGCCCTCTCCGGCAATTTTTTGGGCTGCCGAGACGGGACAGCTTACCGTTACGGCTCGCATCCCCGTGGCATCAGGACGTATGATGCCTGCCCTGATCTGCTCGGCAGAGCAACCCCCAGTCTTGGCGACGGCGGCCACCAACTCTTCCTCCGTCACAGAATCGTCCAGGCCCTGAATGCGCTTGTCAGCGCACTTGGTGGGCCTAGACACTCGGGCCTCGTCCGCATTTAGGGATGCCCTGAGCCTATCAGCCAGAGCGTCGGCGGTCGGGCCGCTGGCTGCACCGGGGACTTCCAGCATCCGAGCCCCAGTCGCGGTGACCCTAACTCGGATACCCTGGGTGACGCCGAGCTCCTCCAGGTTCACCGCCGCCCTCGCTTTGCGAGCACGTCGCGGTAGGACACGCCCTTCTTTTCCGCTTCCGGCTGTAGTGTAATCACTACAGCATTTCGGATATTCCATCCGACGAAGGCCCGACATGATTTGCCTCCGCTGCCACCATAATAGAGGCCGTGGCCGCTGATATGGCCTTGTCTTTAGAGGACTTATTCCTCTTCAAGGCCACATCTCGGATTGCGGCTCCTACGACCTCTGCGAACCTGGCCGTTCGCTCCGAATCTAGATCCAGCTCCGAATCTAGCTCACCACCAGAAGACCCCGAGAGGAAAGCCCTGCGGCTGGTCGATCCGGGGTGGCGCCCCTCCGCAGCAAGCCTCTCGACTCGCTGGGTAGCCTCCTGGGTGGTGAGCCCCCTCCTTCCTCCTCTATCTCGGCCCCCACCCCGCATACTGGTAGGTATCTTCCGGGCCGAGGCCAAATCGTCATCGGAGAATGACTCCAGGCCATCCCCCGATTTGGGGCGCTTCCGAAAGAACCTTCGGTTCTTCTCCGCAGCCCCCACCACTACGCACTCCAAGCTCTGTGAGCCCTTTGTGCCAGATGCGGCGTCGGATTCCGACCCCGCATCACTCCTCACCTCTTCGTCGATATTATTTTTATTGAGTGTGTCCATATTTTTTTTTATTTTTTTCCAGACTTGTTCCACCACAAAGTTGGTGCCTATTCTATATCTAATCCTCTTCCATACCAGTTCTCGCTTGTCATTCCTCTCGCACTTTCATGCTTCATACTGTATCTTTCTTTTATCCTTCTCCATTTATTCTGTGGGTGGGACTCCCACTTATTTCTACTACTATTCTGTACTTTTCTTTATTTTTAAACTTAGGGAAATAATTTGCTCTGCAAGGGTTTTTATTTTACATGTGTATCTTAGCTTATCTTACTATTTATTTCACAATTTACTTAATACTTACTATTTTAGGTACACTTATTTTACAGTCTATTGTATACATGCTAACAAAAGCTATATAACAATCTAATATTACATGTTTAGACACTATTTATACACACTTAACAATTCTACTACTTTATATATATCTATTTTCTTATTCTACTGCTTAAACTTATTTTACATTTTGCGCTAATAATGACCTATGCTTACATAATTATATATTTAATATACTATGAAACATAGTTGTTTCAATCCGTTTTATTTTTCTTTATCAGTTTGAGTGCTACGTTCTCACAGTAGGCTATAAATTTATTTATCTTTTTGCCCGACATCAGTTTTTGTACGCTTTCTCTATTCAATCCCACTCCTATCTCTTGTTCCAGGTCGTAACGCTCTTTTGCGAATTTTGGACATTCCAAGACGATATGCGGGACTGATTCCGCAATGTTAGGATCGCAGGTGCACGATGGGCTCTCCTTACACTTAAAGCGGTTTAAGTATTCTGAGAACCCACCGTGCCCTGTTAGGACTTGTGTGAGAACGCCTGTTGGCTTTACCCGTTGAACAATACGGTAGGCAGCCACGGCATCGGAAAGAAACATTTTCGTCACCGAGGCCGTCTCGCCCGACACATATCTCCGATTCCATTCACCTAGCGAATCCATACGGATTTGGCGCTTGATGAATGAGACCGGACACTGGTCGTAGTCCGGCTTCCTCCGTAACGACAATGCCGCTTTCTTAGCCAGCTCGTCAGCGCGTTCATTCCCCGGCAAGCCCGCGTGGGCCTTGACCCAATAAAGAGACACAGCTTTTTCTTGGGTCAATGCCAGAGCGATGTTCGCTCTTGCGCGGACCGCCAGAGGATGGAGAGAGCCATGGCCTGTCAGTGTCTGCAATGCTGCCATTGAGTCACTGTACAAGCCATAGCTCGTCTCTTTGCGCTTGAGGATTACGTTCGTTGCTTTGCAAATGGCAAGCAGTTCAGCCTGGTAGACAGTGCAGTACGCGGCCAGGCTAAGCTTGAGGTTCTGGATTTCACCATCATTATCCCATAAGGATAATGCGGCTCCGACCTTTCCCTCAATCTTGCTGCCGTCAGTGAAGATTCGCACTGACTGCACATTCTGACTGTCCACAAGCTGTTGGTCTGCCAGGCACATGAACTCCAAAGCCATTTGTTTGGCAGGGTGAGACGTCTCTGCAAACCTCACCATACTCTCAATCTCCCGGTCTCCTGGCACGAACTGGGATGACCCTCTCCTTGCCTCATACAGGGCGGCTGCCTCTTGTATGCGGAGGTCTAGAGGCAGTATCCCAGCCAGCACCAGTGCCGTGTTGAGTGAGACCGTACGGTAAGATTTGCAGAGCTTCTGGACGAATCCCCGTTGGACAGAGCCTAGCCGCCTACGTATCCCCAGCTTTTTCGTAGCGGGTGCCCAGGCTCCAGCCGCGTACGTAACTATCGGCTCTATTGTGGCTGTATATATGGTGTGTATTATGTCCCTATTTAAACCCCAGCTGACCTTGGCAGCACGAGCAAGCTGCTTATAGACCTCCGCTGCCTTCTTGCAGACGTTTCTAGTGTGCTCGCCGAACGTCAACCTGTCGTCGATGGTTAGCCCCAGCAGCTTCATACTCCTGACCATGCCAATGTCGACCCCGGCCATGCTCAGAATTGGAGTATCGTACTTAAGTTTATTGGTTATTAACATCGCACAGGTCTTGTGCGGTGCAAACCGAAGCTTATTGCTGACACCCCAACTCTGAACATGGGCGAGGGCTGCATTGGTTACCCTGGAGACTTCAGCCGCTGTGTCGCCATCCACGACTAGAACTATGTCGTCAGCGAACGCCTGAACGAAGTACCCCATTTTTTCCAGGTCTTGTAGCAGTGGATCTAACAGAAGGTTCCATAAGATGGGACCACCAATTGACCCCTGGACACAGCCCTTACTTGTCTTCCTTGTGCATTCTTCCCCAGCATACCTTACTCTTACTCTTCTGCTGTCAAAGTAGCTGTCAAGCAGCCTCCTGGTGTTAACCGGACACTTTTCCTCAGCCAGCCTGACCTTTATTGCCGGCCACCATGCGCTGTCGAAGGCACCCTCTATATCCAATGACACCAGGACAATTAGCTTCTTCAGCCTCAACTTGTCCTGTACGTGCTTTATTAGAGTACAGAGGGCGTCCTCGGTGCTCCTCTGGGGCATAAAGCCAAACTGACGAGTACTAAACCGAGGCACCAGGTGCCACCTGATCCTCGCCACTACCATCCTCTCCAGGACCTTCCCCAAGACCGGTAGCAGACCTATCGGTCTATAGGACTTGGGGTTCGTGTAGTTTTCCTTGCCCGGTTTTCTGAGGACAACCACCGTTGCCTCCTTCCATATATCCGGGAAATGCGCCAGTTCTAGGCATTTATTGTACAGGGCAAGGAAAGCGTCCAGGTCCTGGTGGATCGCTCGAGAGCAAATGTCCGCCGTTAACCCATCAGCTCCGGGGGCCTTCTTGGGGTTGAAGCGTCCCACGGCCGTTTTCAGCTCCAGCAGTGTAAATGGTGGGTCATGATTTTCATCATGACACCACTCATTTACCCGTCTGGCTGCTTCTCTGGTGAGCCTGTGTTCCGCGTTATCCTCTTCAGCTGTGTCCTCTGGGTAAAATACATCGGCGAGTAAGGCAGCCGATTCCTTCGGGTTCAAGAATGTACCGTCGCTCATCAGGGTCAAGTCTTCTTGTCTCCTGGTGGTCCCTCTGATGACTCTGTAGATCCCTTCCCATACACTTTCTCCATCTTGCTTCTCACAGAATCTTTTCCAGCTGGCTACTTGGGCTTCCTTGGCTTGGCACTCATATTCCTCTTTCGCTTTCAGGTACTCTGCGACGACCATTGCTCGGCGGACCGGTGCGGCGTTGCGGACACGGTTCTTCTTAGTCGTGAACTCCCTCTTTTTTGAGGCGAGCTCCTCGGACCACCACGGAATGGTAATTTTTGACTTTTGATTAATTATAGGGATAGCCTCTTCACATGATTTCTGAATGACATTTTTGTATTTTGTAACAATTTCTTCTAATTCATATTTATTTGACACTCGATTTATACTATTTAAGCTTATATTTTTCTCAATTTTATTTTCCCCCAATTTAGTCTTAAAAGTTTCCCAGTTTGCTTTCTTAGTATTGTACTTTCTCGTTGTCCTGGTTATGCTTATCCCTTTTTCCCTTTTTAATTTAACACTAAATATAATGGTGTTGTGGTCCGAGCTCGTTACCCCAGTGTCAACCCGCCAGCCGTCTACCATGTCAAAAAGCTCGAGCGAACACGCCGTCACATCTACGTGGCTCTTGTACACCACACCGCCTCTTACCGTGTAAAAGGTCGGCGTGTCTCCAGTGTTGAGTACCTGAAGCTCTAACTCTTCCAGGGTCCCGGACATGTCTTCTCCCCTGAGGTCCTCTATGGTGCTTCCCCACCAGGTGCTCTTTGCGTTGGCATCTCCGCCTATTAGGAGTAGTCCGGTGCCCAGGTCCAACTTTATCTTGGTCAACTGATCCAGGTATAGCCCTATGGGTTGGTCTGGCTCGAAGTAATATGAGACTACTACGATTTCCCAGGCTTTGGTCCGGATTCCCACCACGACGATGTTATTTGTGGTGAGTTTCGGGTAGGGAATGACGTCAAGGTCATTATCAAAGACGGCTATTGCCGCCTTTACCCTCCCACTTCCTTCAACCTCGCACTGGTAGATTCTCGCGCCACGGTAGCTTTTCATACTTCGTGCTCCTCCCACATAGGGTTCCTGGATCAGTGCCCATGCGATGTTACGCACACTGGCCTCTAAGAAGAGCTCGGTGGTTGCCAGTTTCTTCCTTTGTAGGTTGGCCTGAGCTACTCCATATCTTCTGGTTGGGGTGCCAGTCCTTTCGCCCGTATCCACCTTAGCAATACGCTACCCTAGATCTAGCCAGAACCTCGCACCTTTTCCTGACTGGACATTCGTCACTGAAGGCGTTATGCTCGACATTCTCTTGCTTTGCTCTCACGCAGTTACAGCAGGTTGGAACTGTTCCGGCCATCCATTCCGCGCATTGCGTCCTCATATGAGGGCCCCCGCAGTGACTGCACTTCTCCACTTGTTCCCTGCAGAGCCGTCGCCCGTGTCCAATTGTCCATATTGGTTCCCACGAGTAGTAAAGGAATAAATGTCCACCTGGGCAGAGCCTTTTACCCAGGTAAGCCTAGATACTGCAGAGTGCGGCAGGTGCTCTACAGGTGAAGCGCTAACGACTGAAGTCCCTCCAGCCATTCATCCTCTCGCCGCGCCTCAAGCTTAGGATTAGGTGGTTTTTTTATCTTAGAGGTGTCCTTCCTCTGGGCCAGGCGTTTAAGCCAAGCCCCCGACGGCGGCATTAAACATGCCTCTGTTCGCTGTCCGGCCAACCCGACTCAGCGAACCCGCCGAAAGTTCTCTCCTCAAAGGAATCCCCTCAAGGAGAGACACACCCGCCGCATTGATGCGCCTGCACCACTGCGGCGTGGTCGCATCCTTTGTCAATCAACGACCGTCGATCGATCAGGAGCGAACCCTCCGTGTGTCTCTCTTAGTCAGGTCTCTCACTTGGGCCTTGCTCTACCGACAAAGCTGCAAGATCATTGAGACGCGCAAGCCCCACCACAACGACAACGTGGAGACACTTTCGGTGACATGTCAGGTCTAGTACCATGACTGATATACAAGAGTGCACCTATCAAATTTCTATATTTAACATCCTCATTTATATCAGATTGACTTAGTTTTAAATTAAGTTCCATTTGCGTATTATACAACTTAGAATTTTTAATATTATACTTTTCTGCTAAAGAATCTATGTAGTTTTTCTGGCACAATGTTAAGACATTAATAGAGTTATTATAATCATACTCAATATCTATACCAATATAGTTTTTTACTTTATTTAAATCCTTAATTTTAAATTTATTATGCAGTTGTTTCTTAATATCATTAATTACTTTTACATCTCTACAACAAATTAGTAAATCGTCAACAAACACAAGTATATAGATCGTTACATTGTTCTCCCTTTTTATATAAAGACAATAGTCATATTTACTTCTATAGAAACCTAGTTTTTTTATAAAATCGTTAAAACATTCATACCAAGCACTTGGAATTTCTTTTAAACCATAAAACGCTTTATTTAATTTGTAAACTTTATTTGGAACATCATTATAGCCGTGGCTGCTTAACATAAACTTCTGATACTACTTTACCATTTAAAAAGGCTGTTTCTACATCCATTTGATGAATATGGAAAACATACTGACAAGTATAAGGTAATAACAGTTTTAATGTTTGCATTTTGGCAACAGATGAGTATGTATCATTAATATTATCCTTTTGTTGAAAACCTCTTACTACTAAGCGAGCTTTAAAAATGTTACCTGGTTTCCTCTTGTATACCCACTTCACATCTAGAATCTCTTTGCGCTCTGGTCTACTCACTAGTGTCCAAGTATTATTCTTAACAAGACTGGTCATCTCACGGTCCATTGCTTCTTTCCATTGATTGGCCTCATCACATTGTATCGCCTCCTGAAATGTACCTGGAATCATAGCATCACAAAAATTTGCACAAATACAGTAATATCCGAATTCATCATCAAATCTGACTGGACGTTTGGTTTGTCTCTTTGTTCTTGTCGGTTCCTTATCTTCATTGTCATTATCATACTCATCACAACTTGAATCAATTATTTGAGTTTCTTCTGGTAAATTATTTTCAATTATTTCTTCTTCTTGTCTTTCTTCCTCTGAATCTGTATCATCATTGTTGCCCATACACATAAAATCTTCTTCTACAATATCAACATATCTGGCAACTATTACTCTATTGTTTATTAATACTTTATAACCAACTACAACATATCCAAGTAATATTCCTAATTCTGCCTTTTTATCCCATTTTGATCTTCTGTTTACTTCTGGTATTCTGGCATAAACTCTGCTTTCATATAATTTCAATTCTTTTAATGATGTTTCTTATTGAAAAATATCTCATAGGGTGTTTTTCTCACTATAATATTTGCCAAACTCCTGTTTTTTAGGTAAGCTGCTGCTTTAATCACTTCCGGCCAATAGCACCTATTTACTTTTGCTTCTGCTAGTAAACATCTAGCCATATCCATTATAGTCCTGTTATATCTCTCTGCAGTTCCGTTCAACTCGTGTACACACGGTGGGCATGCCTTTATCATTATTCCTTTTTCTCTTGCAAAACTATACATCTTATTGTTCATATATTCTTTCCCATTGTCACATCTTAATTCTTTTATCATTTTTCCAGTTAAATTTTGAACTGCATTTACATATTCTATAAAGCAATCTGCAACTTGATCCTTCCCCTTAATACAGTAAACTTTTGCCAATTTGCTATAATCATCTATGAAGGTCACAAAGTATTTTTCACCATCGTATCCTGTTGTGTTATGTGGCCCATTGACATCTGTATGAATAATCTATAATATGTCTTCAGCTCTTCTTCTATTATTCTTAAAAGTTGTTAGTTGGTGTTAAAGTTATTCATTTTATTCTCAATGCATATAGCACACTTCATATACTCTGATTCTATTTCTTTAGGTATTCCTTCAAGCAACTGATTTTTACACATAATATCCAAATATTTAAAGTTGACATGTCCAAGTGTACGATGTAATTTTTCCATCACTGACAAAGTACTTTTACTTACATTTGCATGCATTTTACTATTTTCGATTTAACTAATCACTTTGTATAACCTCTCCTCTTTTTGTGCTATTGCCATTAATTTGCCATTTGGAGTGTAAATTTTTGCCCAATGTGCTTTTGATACAACCGTGTTACTGTTATCTGTGATCCTTGCATAACTCAATAAATATGCCTTCATATCTTTTACATAAAACACATTTCTCACATTTACATGTGATCTTGAACCATAGACAGAAAAATATAGTTTGATATCACCAACCTTTGTAGCTTCTAGCATTCTGCCATCACCAACTTTGACTTTAACTGGGTTCTTCAATACTGACCTTTCAAAATGCTCATCACTATTTATAATGTGGTCAGTGCATCCACTATCCAATAACCATGTAATTTTATTCTTACTTGACTTATTTTCACTCGAACTTGATGTAATGTTGCTTTGAATAACTGAGGTATGGAAATTACTTTGTTAGGGACCTTTCCAGGACACATTAAATTAAAGAACAGTGGACTGTATAATATAAACTGATATAATGTAGGTACTATAAAATAGGTGACAATAAAATGATTACGAAAACGCGCGTGTGTCTTCGTCGGAGCTCGGTCATGAAGTGGCGGGCCCCTACGGCCCCTAGGCCCCGCGTCCTGCGCGCCCACGCCTCCGGCTGCCTCCAACCGTCGCCTGCGCCGCCGGCCGTAGTTCGTCGAGAGCGCCCGAACATCCTCCCCGGGTTGAAGGATTCAAGTAAGAGGGAGTGGGCAGACATTGTTGTAGGCCCGCACCATCGTCCCCTTCTTCGTCTTCAGCTGCACTACCCGCTTGGTCCCGTCGCTCCCAGGAAAGACCTGAATGACTCGCCCCAGTGGCCACACCAGTGGCGGGAGTCCCTTCTCTTTGATGAGAACGAGTGTTCCCACTGAAAGCTGCCCTGTTGAGGTCGACCATTTTGTTTTTTGCTGAAGCAGAGAAACATACTCTAAATTAAACTGCTTCCAAAAGTGCTGTTTAATGTGCTCCATTCTGTGGTAGCGCTCCAGTCGCCCGATGGTGAAATCAGTCACCTGTGGATGCGGAACGGACATAAGTGGTCGCCCAATTAGAAAGTGTGAAGGAGTGAGGGCAGATAAGTCTAAGGGATCAGAGGAGAGAGGGGTAAGAGGACGAGAATTTAAAATGGCCTCTATTATATAGAGTCAAGCACGAGGCCATCTCTTCGTAGGTAAAATGCGTCAAACCTAAAAGCCATGTTCATTCTATGTATTTGATGCATTTAGATTAAAGTTTCTTCTTCGACCACGATTATTGAATCCACGACCACGTAACTGATGAGTTGAATGACTTTGTCCTCTTCCTCTATTATAATTTGTACCTCTATTCTGTTGTCCTTGATTGTACCAACAGTTACGTTTCATATGGCCTGGTTTCCCACAAATAAAACATAGATTTGAGTTTGGGGCTGACTTTGTTTCAGTCTTAAATGCATTTGACTTTTCTACTGGAGCTTCTGACTTTTCTTGAGTTATATTTTGTTTCTCTGCCAAATATTTTATTTTTATCTTGCTCATTAAGTATTCTACTGTTCTGTCTTCTTTTGGTAATACATCTATCAAGTCACCAATGTGACTATATTCAGTAGGCAATGCTCTCAACATGTAATTTAATTTCTCACTTTCACTAATAGTAGCACCAGCCTGTTTTAATTCGTTTACTGATCTTTCAAATTCGTCGAAAAATTAATTTAGTTCCGCATAGTTTTTTAATTTAATATTTTCAAGGTTGTTTCGGTTAACAATTTGTAGTGATGTCGACACCTTCAAATACATCGAATCGAATTTGCAAATTATGTCATAAGCCGACTCACATTCCGCTATGTATTCCAACTGTTTATTGGTTATCGCCCCGTAAATATAATTTGTTGCTTGCACATCTTTTTCTAGCCAATTTTTCTTTGATTTGACATCAGCAGCACTGTCAATTTTCTTAGATATAACCTCGTTGCATTTTTTAAATTGTAAATATTTTATCAATCGTATTTTCCAATTGGCATATTCCTTCCCGTCGAATAGCGGTATCATAATTTGGTTATTTGCTTGCTGCATTTTTTGTTTAAATGTTCACTTGATTTTGTACGTAAATTTTAATCTCTCTCAAACTTTTGTAATCTTTGTTGTATTTTTAAAAATCACTTTCTGCTACCATGTTTATAAATTGGCTGATTGATATTAAACACTATTTTGTCTGTAAACTGTTTATTTATTATTAATTAGGCGATTACAAAATAAATACAACATTACTTTCTTGTGTGCAAGCCCGGAAGGAAAAAGAGGTGTTGCAGTATTCAAAAAATATAAATGTTCCACAGAGTATTACAACAATAACACCCTTTGGGGGTGTGCGAAGCAGTGACATCCCTGCACACAGGTTTTTTAGTCCCGACTAAAACACGCAGCCGAGATTCGAAAGCTGGAAAGAAGGACCACATAATCTTGCGTACAGCACGCAGTACGTGATTAGTCGGGTAGACAGTTCATTCGCTTAGTAACAATAGTAAATGAGACTTCGCGGCGACGCCTTGTTGAACGCAGTTTAAAGCAGACTGAAAAAAGGGAAGGGCCCGGGGGGCGCGAGAGCATCGCGCGCGTAAAAATGTTGGCTGAATAAAATGCCTACCCTTACCACAGACGATACAATCTATACCAATATTATAAAGAGGAAAGATTTTTTTGTTTGTTTGTTTGTTTGTGCCGAATAGGCTCCAAAACTACTGGACCGATTTCAAAAATTCTTTCACCGTTGGGAAGCTACTCTACTCTCTTTGATGAGAACGAGTGTTCCCATTGAAAGCTGCCCTGTTGAGGTCGACCATTTTGTTTTTTGCTGAAGCAGAGAAACATACTCTAAATTAAACTGCTTCCAAAAGTGCTGTTTAATGTGCTCCATTCTGTGGTAGCGCTCCAGTCGCCCGATGGTGAAATCAGTCACCTGTGGATGCGGAACGGACATAAGTGGTCGCCCAATTAGAAAGTGTGAAGGAGTGAGGGAAGATAAGTCTAAGGGATCAGAGGAGAGAGGGGTAAGAGGACGAGAATTTAAAATGGCCTCTATTATATAGAGTCAAGCACGAGGCCATCTCTTCGTAGGTAAAATGCGTCAAACCTAAAAGCCATGTTCATTCTATGTATTTGATGCATTTAGATTAAAGTTTCTTCTTCGACCACGATTATTGAATCCACGACCACGTAACTGATGAGTTGAATGACTTTGTCCTCTTCCTCTATTATAATTTGTACCTCTATTCTGTTGTCCTCGATTGTACCAACAGTTACGTTTCATATGGCCTGGTTTCCCACAAATAAAACATAGATTTGAGTTTGGGGCTGACTTTGTTTCAATCTTAAATGCATTTGACTTTTCTACTGGAGCTTCTGACTTTTCTTGAGTTATATTTTGTTTCTCTGCCAAATATTTTATTTTTATCTTGCTCATTAAGTGTTCTACTGTTCTGTCTTCTTTTGGTAATACATCTATCAAGTCACCAATGTGACTATATTCAGTAGGCAATGCTCTCAACATGTAATTAAATTTCTCACTTTCACTAATAGTAGCACCAGCCTGTTTTAATTCGTTTACTGATCTTTCAAATTCGTCGAAAAATTAATTTAGTTCCGCATAGTTTTTTAATTTAATATTTTCAAGGTTGTTTCGGTTAACAATTTGTAGTGATGTCGACACCTTCAAATACATCGAATCGAATTTGCAAATTATGTCATAAGCCGACTCACATTCCGCTATGTATTCCAACTGTTTATTGGTTATCGCCCAGTAAATATAATTTGTTGCTTGCACATCTTTTTCTAGCCAATTTTTCTTTGATTTGACATCAGCAGCACTGTCAATTTTCTTAGATATAACCTCGTTGCATTTTTTAAATTGTAAATATTTTATCAATCGTATTTTCCAATTGGCATATTCCTTCCCGTCGAATAGCGGTATCATAATTTGGTTATTTGCTTGCTGCATTTTTTGTTTAAATGTTCACTTGATTTTGTACGTAAATTTTAATCTCTCTCAAACTTTTGTAATCTTTGTTGTATTTTTAAAAATCACTTTCTGCTACCATGTTTATAAATTGGCTGATTGATATTAAACACTATTTTGTCTTTAAACTGTTTATTTATTATTAATTAGGCGATTACAAAATAAATACAACATTACTTTCTTGTGTGCAAGCCCGAAAGGAATAAGAGGTGTTGCAGTATTCAAAAAATATAAATCTTCCACAGAGTATTACAACAATAACACCCTTTGGGGGTGTGCGAAGCAGTGACATCCCTGCACACAGGTTTTTTAGTCCCGACTAAAACACGCAGCCAAGATTCGAAAGCTGGAAAGAAGGACCACATAATCTTGCGTACAGCACGCAGTACGTGATTAGTCGGGTAGACAGTTCATTCGCTTAGTAACAATAGTAAATGAGACTTCGCGGCGACGCCTTGTTGAACGCAGTTTAAAGCAGACTGAAAAAAGGGAAGGGCCCGGGGGGCGCGAGAGCATCGCGCGCGTAAAAATGTTGGCTGAATAAAATGCCTACCCTTACCACAGACGATACAATCTATACCAATATTATAAAGAGGAAAGATTTTTTTGTTTGTTTGTTTGTTTGTACCGAATAGGCTCCAAAACTACTGGACCGATTTCAAAAATTCTTTCACCGTTGGGAAGCTACTCTATCCCCGGGTGACATAGGCTACTTTTTATCCCTGTATTCCCACGGGAACGGGAACTACGCGGGTGAAACCGCCAGGTTTCCTCTAGTATACTATATTACGTTTTCGTACGTAACACCGGGGTACCAAAGGGTGGCATCCTATCTCCCTTACTTTTCGCAGTTTTTATTAATTCAATCTCCAACGAATCAATTTCTTCCCACCACCTTTATGCAGATAATATGCAAATATACTCACAAGCTCCTCTAGGAAGTCTATCTGAGGCTATTTCGACAAAAAATAGCGATCTGGCCCGTATGTATATGCGACTGGAACAAGAGGTACGGACTTATGGTAAACCCCATAAAGACGCAAGTTTTAGTTCAAGAACGGTCTCAAGGATCGACTGGACGATTTTTCCCCAAGTTTTTTTAGACAGCTCTGTTATTCTATTTAGCGAGAAAGTTAAGAACTTGTCCAAGTTCCAAGTAGCATTCATTGACACAAACTCTTGGACTGCCCAGCTACAGCAAGTTAGCCGAAAGCTGTTCACATCTGCTGGATCTTTGAGAAGACTGCGTAATTTTCTGCCGACTGCAACCAACTTAAAATGCCAATGCCTAGAATAAACAAAAAAGAGAAAATATAAAAATTAAAAGAAAAAATATATCACCGTAAAATATTTGATGTGTCTGGGGTAGACAGAAACTACAGAACGCCACCTGCTACGGATAACATGAAACTTAAAATGCCAATGCATTCCACTACTTTCCTAGACAAATATTTTACTATCCAGGCCACTTGTCTATGGAATGCATTGCCTGTGACCATAAAACGCGCGCAATCACTACTTGTTTTTAAGAAACTTGTAAAGGGTGCTCCTTTATCTATATCTATACTAATATTATATAGAGGACATATTTGTATTTTTGTATGTAATGAATAAACTTAAAAACTACTGGACCGATTTCAAAAACTGTTTCACCGTTACTTTTTATCCCTGTATTCCCACCGGAACGGGAACTACGCGGGTGAAACCGCGAGGCGTCCGCTAGATAGTATATAAAGTGGCTGAATTCTGCTTCTTTTAACGGCAAAAAGAATTCTGATATTCCTATAATGGACACACATTTCTTGATAAGGTACATACAGACAGTTCTGGGAAATACAAGAATCCCTGTTTGAAGATATTTTATCAATTAACAAACCCAGAAAGAGAAAGTGTCTTGACATCTCTCTCAAACTTGTGGTATCCTAAGGAGGCCTATCTTCTTGACTGGAAGGAGTTATTATCAAATTATAGCGACAGTTAGTCAATAACCGAATACAAAAGTGAACGCGTTCGGGTCAATACTTTATTAATAAATTATTTGAACCGTTTATGTTTTGGTTCGCGTGTTCAATTTTAATTCGACGTTGTGGCTCGTTGAGTGCACAATTTATAACGATTGTTCAGTAATTTGTTCAATAGGTTGATAGTTATTGTAGAGTTTGTCGAAATCTGTTTTAATATGAATACGTGTCTCTGTCGGATGTGACATGGCTCAAAATATCTGGCTTTGTCGAGGTATTATGCGGATGGAGAGTAAATAAATGTTTCTTTGCATCAAAATTTCATTCTACTCTTCCTCTTGAACCAATGGCTGCTATTTTCAACGCAGTAGAAGTTTCTGTCATAACTCTGCTAAATATTGCACTTCCACAATCTCTTTTTCTACCAATCCTTGATTATGCTGATGCCAGCTATCTTGACCTTACCGAAGTCCAACTTGATAAACTTGAGCGACTTCAACATTTTTATATGAGGATTATATTTGGTTTGCACAAATATGACCATGTTTCTGACTTCCGCGTGAAACTCAAGTGGTTGCCAATACGCCATCGCCGGAATCCTCATATTCTTTTCCTTCTGTATAATATACTCTTTCTTCCTTCTACCCCGCTTTACCTGAAGAAACGATTTCAGTTTCTATGCAACTCGCACATTAAGCTACTTAGGTCATCGGATAACATACCTACATACTTAGATAAACTCACGACTTCCCGGCAAGCCTGAGACAACAGGTTTTAGAAGAACTACACACAGACATCTTGGGATCGTAAAAATTAAATCACTGGTACGTGGATACGTATTCTGGAGAAATTGGGATCAAGACATAGAAAGCATAGTTAAAAGCTGTCCAGAATGTCGATTAAAGCAAAATGAATCTGCATGCGCAGTTCTACATCATTGGGACTTATCATCGGACCCATGGCAAAGGATCCATGTGGATTTTACTAGGCCGATTAAGAGTTATTGCTTATTTATAATAGTGGATGCTATTACAAAATGGGTGGAAATTATAAAAACAAAAACAACCACAAGCTCATGGTGTATCCGCCAACTTAAAGAACTTTTCATGACATTTGGATGGCCATTTACTTTAATATCAGACAACGGTCGACAATTGGTTTCAAATGAATTTGAATCATTTCTCAGAGAAAGCGGGGTTGTTCACAAAACCACAGCTCCATACTTTCCGGCCACGAACGGACAGGCGGAGCGATACGTTCAAACAATTAAAAAGCACTGCATAGCATCAGTGCAGAGCCAGGCTCTTTACAGGACAAACTGCTGAATATTAAGGAACGCCTACCGAGGACGCCGAGCAGCAGCACAAATAAAATTCTATATGAGCTCATGTTTGGCAGGGAGATAAGAAATACCCTAAGTGTTCATTTTAAGGCGAGGACCAGGAATAACACGTCCGCCGACTTTTGACGCAACGGTACGCTCATTTACTGTTGGGCAGATAGTGCAAATACGGAGTTACACAAACGACCAAATGAAATGGGAATTCGGAACTGTTTTGAGAATATTAAGCCGATTGCACTACAACACTATCAAATAGAAACTGATTCTGGTTAGATTTGCAAAAGAAATGTTGATCGGATGCTGGGTACCTTAATACCAAGAGAGCATCAGTAAACCTGAAACAACCTGAAAACTAAACGATTTGGGACAGAGGTGCTATGTATGTGACCTTCTTTGTTTTACATTTACTTCTTTTTGATTATGTCATGTCATCTTTTTGACACTGTCATTTTCATTAAACCTATTGAATATGAGCATTTCTCAAAATAATTGTAGTAACCGTCTCGTAGCCATGTCCCGCTTTTTAAATATATAGAATAAAGAATGTATAGAATAAAGCAGTATTACATTTTATCAAATTGTATAACAATCATTATAACAACTATTACCAAAAATAACAAAAAATACGCAAATACATTTAGATTTTTTTTATTAAAATAATATTTTAATAATCGGTCTGATCTAGTTGTATGAAAAGTGAAGTGTCCCAATTTGAATACTTAACCAAACTATCGAATTTAATGGAGTGAAAATGGGTATTACAAAAATAACAAATGTATAAAATTATTAACCATATTTTCACAATTCAGTTGAAAAATACCCTTTGTGCATTTCTTGATAAATAAATTTGTAATTAATTATATTAACTTGTCCTGTAAATAGTTCCTTTTGAAAATTCCAGTTTTTGTTACCATAATTTCGGTAATATCCGTTACGATTTGTTAGTAAACATATTTGAGAATATTGGCAAACACTTATAGCTTAACATCCATCTTGTTTTCATTTTGAAAGTTCTTTTCTGTGCCATATGCGGTCGATGAAAATCGTTAGTTAGGTTACCGGTCAGAAAAAAATCCGAGCTTTGTTACCGTGAAAACACAGGTAAGTTCAGCTGTTATTGCTATTTCACTGAAACTACTATTAAAGCCCTCAATCTTGATTTCGTTTATCAAATCATAAACCAGATTAATTTCGAGTTGCATGTGTTTACAATTTGAATAACTTTTTTGTACTTGACTTGTTACCTCCTTTTTTGTAACTTTTGAGTGGTAACGTATAAATGGAAAAGAGAGTAACAAAATTGGAAATTATTAAGCAGAGTATTGACTGTCTGATTATGAAAATTAAAAGTTTTTTTTTTCAGACGTAGTTTTAATAGAGTTCAAAATTGTATTTACCTATTGAACGCCAGAGCTTAATTGCACGCGTATGGTGCTAACCGCAAAGCCACTAATTCACCGCAAATATGACTCCTGAAGATGAGGTCAGTATATATAATGTAATAGTAAATATATATATAAATAAATAATAAGTAAAAAATAATGAAAATAAATTGTTCCAGATATTACCTATAAGGAATAAAACACAAAAGTAATCTCGAAAAATGATACTCTTTGATATGACGGATTTTTTACGTTAAGACGACAAACACCTTGGTCTATATCTATATCCATGCATGGCCTTGGTCTTCGAAACATTTTTTAGCGGCATCGCAATGTTATGGCTGTGGGTTTAATCCAGGATCGTCTAATAATTTGCTGCATTTTGTATCCACTATGAAGGCTGAACAAATAATTATTATATTAAGAAACTTTTTGAAATGATATTTGTGTTACAAAAAAAATACTAAAAGTTATGTACCGTGTATCGAATCAAACTATTGTTATAAGAGGCAATTTCTATGATACTAATAAATTGTTAAAAACTGTTAAACTTATTTTTCAGCTACTTCAATGTACCTAAGTTGTATATCAGTCACATAAATGTTCCTTAAAATTATCATTTTTTTAATTATTTTTTAATTATTGTCCCTTGACAGCAGTTCAAATAATGACGCTCTATTGTTATTGGTATAGGCCAATAATTAATGATGATTTAAACTGCTGTGAACACTAAGCTTAAAAGATCCTAGTTTGTTACCAGAATTCTATTTTTGTTACTGTCCCATAAAAGTGGACGAGTATTTCTTTAGAATAATGTTTTATTTTTAATAATTTATATGCTTTTATGATAAAAATACAGTTAAATGCTTTGTTTTCGCATATGTATACATATAACATATTATTAAACAACACCATAACTGCGTTACTGTAATTTTAAAACCTAGGTGTAGTCAGAAGGTAACGTAAAGGATCTATTAGCGCTTTTAATGTAAAGTTTTAATTTTAATATTAAACTGATTTTCTTAAAAACACGTAAAGTTTTATTATGACATCCTTTTTAATCAGTTACAACATATCGAAATTGATTTGCTCATAGAATTTACGTAGTAGATTGAGAGTAACAAAATAAGATATTTTTTCCGACTTGGGTTTAGTATTGTACATTGCAGTGCTTTTTACAAATTAAATCTTAAAATAAACCATAAATGCCGAATTATTAGACATTTATCTAAAACTTAAAATTAAAAACTAATTTTATTTCAACATTTTAATTTTAGTGCATTTCTGAATCATGGTACATTTTTTTTGAGAAATGCTCATATAAAATGAATGTAATTTTTACTTAAAAGATACATAATATATTGTATCGACAATTTTTTGACTTCCATCGACAACATACTTCGTCCTGTTAAGTAAGATCATATTATTATTATTGAAGATGTAAATATTGATAAAAAGTCAGATTAAAGTGATAGAAATAGTCCACATTATTTAAACCCGTTCACTGTTTAAACCTCACTGCAGAACCGTGTCTTCTCCCGGGACATATATTGCCTACTAGATTAAACAACTGTTTGGACCACATCATGATCACAACAAATATGCCACACAGTTTTATATGTGAATTTTCTGAATGTTTTTCCATTTTTTAGTTTATTATAATTCTTGATATTTTTCGTTGTAAATAGCTCAATGCTGATTTCCGGTCGTTGTGACAAAATTTAGTGTTTATTTTCTATTGGTCGTTGCTGGACTTTTCCTCAGTGTCAACGAGAAATGTACAGCCAATCCTCATTGAGCTTTGAAACCGTAAAAATCTTGATTGCCAGAAAAATTGAAGATATTCTGCTAAGCTAAAGAATAATAAACTAGTTCGATGAAGTAACAGAGTTCTTTAAATCCTAATATCTAAGAGTTATAACAAATCAGAAACAGGAATAACACCAAGAAAATCTGGTGTATTGCTACCACCTTGGTGTGATCATACGCCCACAATAAGGCATATTGAAAGTCAATTTGAATATTAAAATGAATTCTATTTTTCTATGTAGAAAATCTCTCCGTTATATGTGTAATGTATTGGTGTACGCATGTACATAGTAAGGGTGGTGTTCCGCCAATATGGCGAAAGATATCTTTCAATAAACAATAATGCGATTTCTTTAGAATATTCTATATTAAGGCTAATAATCGTCATGGTATTTGCAAAATATAATATATATATATAATTATTGTTAATGAAGCAAAAGGAGTATGAAAGGATTATTCATACTCCGCAGCAATACTACGCAGGCAGCGTTCTGTAGTTTCTGCCTATCTACTACTAGGGGTAAAAGATATGAGTTTATGCTTGTGTACCCAACAACAGTTATTAGTTTTGAATTATTGTGTACTTGTATGTTGTTTTGGGATAGTCTGAACTTTTATTCATTTATTCATTCTTCAACAAATTTACATTTGTGTCGAACAGCGGTTTTAACAATAGATATAACACAACAATTAAACAATCATCATAAGGTCAGAAAAAAACAAACACCTCATTCCAGCTTGGTTCCAACATTATTAGTCTTAACACAGATACAATTATACCAAACAAACCAACCCAGCATCAAATTAAAATCAATATAAATTCATTTCAAGAAATGTATGTCAATAAAATTAATTAAGATGTGAATTGTCAGTCATGATAGAATGCCGGAT
Source organism: Orthosia cruda (assembly GCA_964057195.1). Lineage (NCBI taxonomy): Eukaryota > Metazoa > Arthropoda > Insecta > Lepidoptera > Noctuidae > Orthosia > Orthosia cruda. The sequence goes on from OZ059835.1 coordinate 41,957,959, forward strand.
ACATTACTCTAAAGTCACAAAAATATAATCACATATTAGTTCGAACTACTCTTATCTTTGAGAAACTCTTCTATGCTGTAATAACATTTCTTCAACAGCAATGACTTCAATTTTCTCTTGAATTAAATGTGTTAGAATGTATTTCACTGAGTTTGTCAATAAATATACTTGCGCACCAGTTTTCTTGTAACAACTTTTGCCTAAAACAAGACCAATTCCCGTCATTATATAATCTATTTTCAATGTCCATATAACGTTGCTCTTTATTACAAGCCACTTTTTCCAGTGATAATGTACAAAAAAGGCCTGCACGCCCATCAGATAGACCATTGTGGTCTGTGTCTATACTTTTAATAATCGTTTCATCAATATTAGTCAATATATTATCTATACACGAACTTGAATTATTGCGTCGAAATGTATCTGTGTAAATTAAATGTCGAAAGTTGTAACATGTCAGGAGTGATAGAAAAGAATGTCGTTTTGAGTCATCTTTTGATAAATTAATATTAAAATCACCACAAATTATACACTGCTTGTTGATGAAATGTTGTAACAGATGTTCAAGTCTCTGCATAAAACAATCTATATTACCATTTTCAGGAATTCTGTAGCAAATAATATAAATATTTGTCTCCAAATCCTTTATACCACAAACCTCAAAACAGTTAATTTTATAAAGTTGTTTAGAAATTCTTGTCATTTAATATTAAGATCAGAGTAGAGTACCTCCACGTTTTTTATTTAATCTAGTGTTATAAGAACTCAAATTATAATTAATTACACTAAACTGGGCTGCTAATGATTGATTTAAAAAATGTTCACGAATACAGACAAAATCTATTTCTTTGTTCAATTCGCACAAATATATTTCAAGATTGTTGTAGAGATGAATTCTAATTGTCTTTGATTTTAGTCTATGTTTAAAAGCAAGTTAATTTTCAAACGTAGAGTTTTTGTGTTTTGACAATTGTCGTGAAGAAAATTTTACGTCACTCGTTTTTGAGAATCGTTTAGAGCAAGCTGTAATTTTGAGTCGTTATATTTGTAGAGAAGATGTAGTGTTTTTATCAAGGTTATTGTACGATACTGAATAAAATGTATGTGTGAAATGGATTGAAGAAGTCGTCGTTTATTTTCCTACTGGATCCCACAGCACGCTTCCACTGCGCCAACAACAGATATCCGTAACAAAGATCATCTTTCTTGCTGTTTACCCCACATAGATTTTGATGGTAGATAGTCAATGTTTTGTATATATTGCTTGCACAGTTCTCCCGAGTTAATACAATTTGTTTATTATATGATTGATGATTTACGAAAAATAATTAATGAATTATCTTGTTCAGGAACATTTAATTTAATCAAGTCCGGTCGTTCTAGATCAACATATATGTTATATATATCCATATATTATCTAAAATAGTCGTATGAATATTTTTAATTCCATTTATGTTAATTCTCCCTGTTTTATTTGAAAACATGTCAAACGTGAGATTTTGGTTTAAATAAAAAAAAAGCATAATTATTGTTCTGCAATTCCAGACTCAACAGGTTATTAAATATTTCAATTTTATAATTATGAATAAGCTAACTTAATGCCGCGTATAGGCAATTCTTGAAACAAAGAAGTATACAATTAAAAAAAAACAGATACTCATTGTTCTATGTATTCCAGATCATTAGACGTATGAAGATGCCTAACGACCGGTCCGAGAGTAGACGGGGGTCAGCAGGGAGGCGTTCCAGCATTGTTCTGGGGCAAGCCTCGAGACGCAGCCGATCCCGGACTTGTGCTCGAGATTCAAGGCAAAGTTAGCGGTTGTCAGCAGCACACAACAACAATGCTCGTGACAGTGTGGTTGAGGAACAACTTGCAAGACCTACAAATACCAATCAAACTGAACATGAACACACACAAACATACAGACAATCACACACATCCATACACAAACACAAATACTCGCACATAATAAACATGCACTCAAAAATAAACATTGTTGTAGTATTAAATTACTAATAATTTATTGTAGTATTAGGTTTTCTTGTACTAAATTTTTAACATTTTGTAAGGGTCAGGGACTGATATTTCTTAGTACAGGTTGTATACTTTACTTAGCGGAACTCGGATAAATAAAACACTGGATACTTTGACAGTATATGTAATCGCATTACATCTGTACTCAATCTCAAACTCAAATAAAACAATCTTAACCTTAATCCTATATATAATCATGGGCAACTTTTAACACCGCGATTCAGAAATCCTGTCTAAATGAACAACGCCATCTATCGACGGAGATGGAACTAACTTTCCTTTAACAAAGTTTAGTTGCACAAATGATTGCGTTGACATTTGAATGCGAACATACCGCCCACCAAGGACATTATGATATGTCCTTCATTACACAAAACCGCCCACCTTGATGTCAGGGGCTCAAACTAGAATCACAATAAATTACGAGTGCAACGACAATTGACAAAAAAAAAACAATATTTTATGAAAAGTACCTATTCCTTAGCACAAAACAAAAAAATACACTTACAATAATTGTGGACTGTATAAACTTATATAACTTACAATAAAAAATTGCTTAATCAAAACTTAAATTGTGCTATACAAGGGTTACCTTACTTTGCAATTGGCAAAATGCACAATCTTGACGTAGGTCGTTTAATAGTGGATCCATTGCACTTGAGAGTCACCACTCGTGTAACCTTATCCAAACCAGGATGCCTATCTATGACCTTGCCCAAAAGCCAACGGGCAGGAGGTAAGTTATCCTCCTTGACTAAAACGATATCTCCAATATTTGGTTCTGGAATATGTTTAGTCCATTTATAATGCTGTAACAAATTAACTAAGTACTCATTTGACCATCACCTCCAAAAGTCTTGCAACATGCGTTGTGTAACTTGCCAACGTCTCAGGTTGCTGATGTTTGAATTCTCATAATTACGTTCAGGCACTGCTATCAGAGGCTCACCTATCAGTAAATGACCTGGTGTTAAAGGAGTAGGATCTATGGAATTGTCAGGCACCATTGATAACGGCCTGGAATTAAGGCATGCTTCTATCTGGGACAAAAGTGTTGATATTTCTTCAAACGTAAGTGTGGAATTACCTATTACGCGTTTTAGGTGGAATTTGGTTGATTTCACCCCGGCCTCCCACAAGCCACCGAAATTAGGAGAATGAGGCGGAATGAAATGCCAAGAAGTGCTGTTATTGCCTAACCACTCTTTTATCTCTACAGCCACGGAAGAATTTTCCTCAGCGACTAAATGCCGAAGCTCCTTGGAAGCGCCAACAAAATTAGTTCCGTTGTCGCTCCAAATATTACTGACAAAACCTCGCCGAGCCACAAATCTTTTGAAGCCAGTGATGAAACCTTGCGACGTCAAGTCACTGATGGCTTCCAAATGAATAGCCTTGGTCACCATGCATACAAAGACACAAATATACCCTTTGTATGATTGGTGGCCTCGACCTTTTGACGTTCGAATGCTGATGGGACCAGCAAAATCCACGCCACTATTTAGGAATGGTCTTGCTGGAGTGACTCGACTAGACGGTAACTGCCCCATAAGTGGGGTTTGAATAGATGCTGAGTACCGCCTGCACTTAACACATTTACGTACGTGAGCTTTAATCTTTGTTTTGGCCGAAAGGATCCAATACTTAGTACGCAGTTGGCTCAACATTAGTGTTGGTCCCCCATGTAACGTTCTCTTATGAGCTTCATCAATCACTAGATTGGTGAAGTGACTGTTAGGCGGTAGGATGATAGGATGTTTGATAGCTTCGTCTAAATTAGCATTTTGAATGCGTCCACTGACTCGAAGAATGCCTTCATCATCAATAACTGAACAAAGACTTTTAAGCTTGCTTTTTGCTTTCACGCTTCCTGTTTTTCTTACATCCTTAATTTCTTCAAAAAACTCTTGATTCTGAACAAGTTTTATACACGTTTTTGTTGCTTCTTCTATTTCTTCCTTAGTAAGATACCCCTCGAATCTCTTTTCACTATGTGATTGTTTCTTCCAACACAAAACTCTTCTGCAGTACGCTATAACCCGAACTAACCTTTGTAATGATGAATACCTTGTCCAGAAGAGATCTTCTTGTAGAGGTTCAGTTACTACGTGAACCTTGATTGATCTTCGCTCCGTGTTGGTGACAATTGACTTTGGTCTTGTGTATTCTATAGTTTCATCATGAAGCCATGGGGGTCCTTGACTCCACAGTGAGCTGCATACCAGATCTTGTGGTTTAATACCTCTGGACGCCAAATCTGCAGGGTTATGCATAGATTGGACATGAGCCCAATGTGAGTTGTCGACGTGAGAGAGAATAGTAGATACTCTGTTTCCAACGAAAGTAGTCCAGTGACTGGGATGTTTACAGAGCCAAGCCAAAACCACTGACGAGTCAGTCCAGGCGTGTATTTGAGGGGGTGCGATTCTCAAAACTTCAGCGACCTCAGAAATGAGTTCGGAAAGCAACACTGCCCCCATCAGCTCTAAACGTGGAATTGACTGCTGCTTGACTGGTGCAACCTTAGTTCGAGAAGTGATTAAACTGACGTGAATGGTATTGTGGGCATCGATGACTCTAATATACACTACAGCGGCATAAGCAGCAATCGACGCGTCGCAAAATCCATGTAACTCTACCAATAGATCGTCGGTTTTTATGTTAACCCATCTGGGGATGCTGAACTTGTTCGTCTCTACAAGGCTTAAACGGTAAGTTTCCCATTCTGATAGAAGTTCCGGAGGCAATTCTTCATCCCATTCCAGGCCAGCAAGCCAAAGCTTTTGAATGAAGATCTTGGAGGTAACAATGCAAGGTGCCGCCCAGCCAAGCGGATCGAACAGGCGTGCGATGTCGGATATTACCGTTCTCTTGGTAACTGGAGTCTGCTGTGGACCAAGTTGCACTGAATATTTAAATTCATCACTCTCACGATCCCACGAAATTCCTAAAATTTTTATAACTGAGTCCAACTTGATATCCTTTCCCTGTTCTTTTTCTTCAGTCTGTCCTATCTTTGTTACCGTATGTTCTTGAATTTTCTTGTTTAATTCATCACAGCTACTAACCCATTTCTGTAGTTGAAATTGACCTTTGTTAAGTAACTCTGTTAATTTTCTATGTATGTGTAAACCTTCTTCAACTGTCTGACATCCTGTCATTAAATCGTCTACGTAAAACTCATTTTTTATGATGTCAGATATTTCAGGATGACCTCCGCCTATATCAACTGCCACCTGCTGTAAGGTTTTCACTGCAAGGTAAGGAGCTGCTGCTGTACCAAATGTTACTCTTACTAATTTGTATTCTTTTATTTCAGATTCTGGATCATCGCGCCACACTACTCGCTGAAACTCTGCATGTTCAGGAGCAACCTTCACCTGTCTGTACATTTTTATGATGTCAGCACAGAGACTTATGGGATGCATTCTCCATCTCATAATGATGTGACGTAACGGAGGTTGCAACATGGGACCAACCATGAGATCGTCGTTCAGAGACACTCCATTTAACCCTTTCATAGAAGCGTCGAACACTATTCGAACCTTGGTTGTAGTTTTATCTTCACGTACCACGGCGTGATGTGGCAGATAAACAGCCGTACTCAAATTGCGCTCATCACCGTGTACAGGCTCCATATGACCAAGATCGATGTATTCTTGGAATACTTCTGAGTATCGAGCTTTAATGGTCGGATTCTTCTTAAATTTATTTTCAAGAAGAAGAAATCTTTTTATTGCGAGGTCTCTCGAACTCCCATATTGACACTGCGGATCATGATCGCGAAAGGGAAGATTAACCACATAGCGTCCTTCCTTATCACGGTTGGTAGTCTGTGCATAAATATCCTCACATCGTTTATCTTCTTCAGAAAGGATCTTTTTATCCGGGATAGTAGACTCTATTTCCCAGAACCGTCGCAAAAGTGCGTTGTCATCAGCCTGATCTGAGCTGCTTTGAATGACGTGATGACAATGAATAGAGTCACTGCTGGACGCGACTTGTCCAGAAAGGATCCAACCCAGGGCAGTATTCTGAGCTACCGGTAAGTTTGGAGGACCTATTAAACCATCCCTAAGAACTTGACCATATATTTCCGCACCAAGTAAGATGTCTATCTTGCTTGGCGTATGGAACTCTGGATCAGCTAAAGTTATCCCCTTTAGCTCGGGCCAACACGACTGCTCTAATTTTTCTGGGGGTAAAAGCGACGTAATGGTACCTAATACAAAAGCATGCACTTGGACACTAAAATTTGGATCTAAGCGTGAGTGGATAGTCATCGTGACTGTAAACTTTGAAGCAAAAGCACTTCTCTCACCGCCTATTCCAGATATAACCGACTTGGTCGGCTTCTTCTTTAGTCCAAGCAGCTGCACTGCTGATTCTGCTATGAATGATGCCTGAGATCCCTGATCCAATAGCACTCTCAGCAGTTGTGTAGAGCCACTTCTTGTCTGTGCTTCGACAAGAGCAGTAGCCAACAAAACTTGAGTAGGCACTGACACTTTAGAAACATGTGAAACTATATTTGGAGCTGATGGTTCGCTTATATCTCTGAACTCCGAGAGCACGGTTAATTTATCTTTGGAACTAATTTGTGTCTCCCATTGCTTTCGTGATTCAGGGTCAAGTTTGGAACTTATTATATAAACAATTATGATATCCCACGTGCTGACGTCAACTCCGAGATTTTTCAGACCATTTAGACATTCCATTGTGGTATCTAGTAAACCCTTAAGGCTATTGGAGCATTCTGTTACATTAGTCTGACTCAATAAGCGCTTTAATAAACAATTCGACAGAAATCGCTTATTGTTATATCTACTATGCAGCAATGACCAACATTCTTTGTAATTATCTGAAGTAACCGCAATATGTCTGACAAGTTGATCTGCTTCTCCCGATAATAAGCCCTTTAAATAATGCAATTTTTGCACGTCTTCTAAACTATCATTATTGTGTATCAAAGATGTGAATAAATCTTTGATTGTTGTCCACTCTGCATAGTTGCCCGAAAACTTTGGAATGTTTATCTTTGGTAATCTGACACTATTTGATATTGTGTAGTCGACATTTGTCCTTGGGCTTCGATCTGAATTATAATCGCTAAACATGTTTAAAGCTTCCCTCAACAGCGTTTTGTGAAAAATGTAAGTTTCTTCAGTAGCATCGTAAACATCATTAATAAAATACACATCAGATTCTCGCTGAGCGTCTGTGACATTCTGAATTATGCTTCTATGAGTTGACGAGAATTCTTTCCACAAAACTTCAAGTGCTTCTAATCTATTCTCAACGTATGTTTTAGATACTCTGTCTTTAGGTGCTTTTTTAAAGTTAATCTGAGCCTTTTCAATAAGAAGTTTTGTGTTATTTTGTAATTAGCCTCCATATTTATTTATTTTATTAAGGCCGTAAGAAACTTTACTAATAAAACTGCCAAAGACAAAATGTAAACCACTTCACAAAAATCTTAAATTTACTATTTCAAATAAATACTACAAATACACCAGCAAGATAAATTCAATTATTTAAATTAATATACCAAAGACAAATACAATTTGTGCAATATTACACAGACTGGTACATAAATATCACAAGTTCAAGCAGGTACACTTTTTTAACTTATGAATAAAGTTCAATAAATCTACTAAAGTCCAATTAAAACCTTTTCAGACGAAATTTTCTATCTTTAAAAAACCCGACTTGCAAATATGTAACAACAATAAAATGTACTCACGATTTTTCTTCTACAAACCACACTTCACACACAACACTGAAATCCGTCTTCACTCCGATGGGTGTCTGCGTAATCCAGACGTCTCGCCCTGCGCCTCACTCAGCTGGTGCTGATGATGTCCAGGTCGCCCTGCTCCAACCCTCACTCCATTGATGTCAGACTCCGTCCGGCACCCTCTCCTGGTGCTGATCCACGCCAACTCCTCTGCAGCAGCACTGGTCACTTCACTGTTCACTGTGCACACCAGCTTGGGTGTGCGGCGCTTCAGGGCGATCCACCCTGGTTTCTACGCCAAGAATCACAAAACACTCCTGGTCTCACTTATCCGACTCGATAAGGACCATGTATACTTTACTTCGCGGAACTCGGATAAATAAAACACCGGATACTTGACAGTATATGTAATCGCATTACATCTGTACTCAATCTCAAACTCAAATAAAACAATCTTAACCTTAATCCTATATATAATCATGGGCAACTTTTAACACCGCGATTCAGAAATCCTGTCTAAATGAACAACGCCATCTATCGACGGAGATGGAACTAACTTTCCTTTAACAAAGTTTAGTTGCACAAAATTTGAATGCGAACACAGGTAATTATGTAACCTAGCAAGGACAGCAGAACTTCACCTACCTGATTGCAAGTGATATGGTTAAAATATATAATTGTGCTTAGTGAACTTTGTATATATGCCCATTTACCACACTATCCCTTTTTCTTTATATCAATTATTTGATTTGAAATTATATGTTATAAAGGATTATCATGATGTGCAAGAAATGCTTGAGTAACTAACGTATTTAAGTTGATAAGGATTAATACTGTATCCGTTTAAATAGCTTTCCAACTACCGCATTGACCATTTTTTTTGGAAGGCAGAATGGGTACAGTAACCTATCATTAAAATATAGACATATTGTATGCCATCGCTGAATTTTCTGTAGACTTATGAAAGAGGAACAATTCCACCACACATTGTTTTGGTAAATCTCGAAAGAGCAGCGTTTTCGTTGAAAGCTCCCAGGCGGCTTGATTTTTTTCCGAAATTTTCAATAATTATCGTCTTATTTCAACCAATTTACACAAAACCTTAAAAAATTAAACACTTAAATCTCATGAATCAATCTGTCTATTGCTGAAAACGGCATGAAAAGCCGATCGGTATTTTTAAAGATCTAAGCGTACAAACAGCGGGAGTGACTTTGCTTTATACTATGTAATAAAGATTCTGACGTCAGAGTATTCACTGTGTACTTTATATATAAGCGTCAGTACGTTAGCACAACAATCAATTGGAATTGAAACGTCCACTAAAGCGACTCCTTATTTAAAACCCGAATACAAAGTTAGCAGAAAACAAAATGTATTCTAGGCCGACTCGCAGAGAAGTTTTAATGACAGGATTCACCACTTGCTGCGATTTGGAAACAAATCCAAGTTGGGAAGGAGTGAAGTCCATGGACAAGGAAATAATTGAACAAGAAAACAATATCGTTCTGACTCTACGGAAAATCGAAGTGGAATACGAAAAAGTGGATGAAAAGGTCCCGATGTGGAAGTGGAACATTAATCCATTGCATGTGAGTAGAACAAAGTACTTACACTCTTTCTTTTTGCACGACTGCCAAGAATTTGTGTTAGGTTTTCAAGATTCATGCATTTTTGTGAATTTCTTTTTTTGGTGGCACTAGTTGCGCGACATTTAGCTGAACTGTTCCTATTTGGCGCAGCCGTGGGACACACAATGTCATATTCATTTTGTTATTTTTTTTTGTTTTTACTGCTGTATAGTTTTAAGTTTTCTTTGTGTTTATCTTTTTTATATTGTGTGCTCTAGTGGCTTGTGACAAATAAATGTATTTTCTTTCTTTCTTTCTTTATTTATTCTAAACACTTTTCACGGGAGCATTTTATCCCAAGGGAGCATTATACCTAGTTTATCGGGATAAAAGTGGCCTATGTGCTATTCCAGACTAAAATCTATCTCTATACCAAATTTCATCCAGATCTGTACAGCCGGTCTGGTATGATTGAGTAATATACATACATCCATCCAAACTTTCACATTTATAATATTAGTTGGAAGTAAGATTAAGTTAAGATGGCTCACGATCAGAAGGTCTAAGTAGCCAAATGTCCAACAGCGCTTTGACATTCTGATCGTGAGGGGTTAAGGTTAGTATAGATATTTGTACCAATCTATCCATTATATCTTAGCGCCTGATTCGATTTCGATGAATATCGTCTATCATTTATAAAATAGTAATAAGCTATGATACGTAATAAAAAACCGGCAAAGTGCGTGTCGAGCCACGCGCAGTAAGAGGGCACAATAATGCGGACTAAGAAGCAGGCTTTGTTTTTGTATATTTTTACATGGTTCATAAACTTGTTTTTACTACCTGTTTTACATAAGTAACTACGTTATGTATGTAATTTCTCAATGGAATTTGTAATACTTTTTTTTACGTTTCCAAGTATATTTATTACTCGTAAATTTGTAAAGCCTACTTAGATGTGATAGTTTTCCTTTTTAATTTCGTTATACCTGTATATACTTCTGCCGTACATTTTTTCACATATCCAAAAGCAACAATTTAGCTGGCAGGGGTGGGGGACAATTGACTCTAACATAAATTAGCAATTTAAAGCTTAATTTAACGCAAACGGATTCCTGAATCGAAAAATGGTTTATTTTTGAATGGCCTATCTAACAATACCCCACACCACAATGGACTGACATGTGCTAACGAAGCCACTTATAAAATGTGTATATAGGTGGTCAATCCCTTATATGAAGTACTTTTGTCGTGTGGGCACGACAAAAGTACTTTGTAACGGCCGATGAATACTGATCCTGTTGAAGTAAACGAATTTTAACCGCATAGTACCTATATGTTAAACGAGGAATATACTCGAATTGATATATCTGTGTAAAGAAATTTAATTAAATCTGGTCACTGACCTTTCTACGATTGAGTCTGGTGGATTAAACATCATTATTACAATTAACATTTATAATGTTAAGTGTTGAGAGAAAGGGGTTGGGCTGACCAGCGGCTATGCTGCACACTGGTCAACATTAAATTTGCCAAGCCAGCTCCTCATACCACACTGAGTGTAGGTCCTCCTACTGCCGCATTTGTGTTTGATATGAAATTGTATGTTCACCAATTGTTTTAATAATTAAACGATATAAGCAATACATGTTTGTTTTTTCCCCGCAAATGTGTTGAAAAACGTCTTATGAAACTCGTGAGCTGTGCTCATTACATGCTTGGCTAAATCTACGGCTCGGGCTGCCACCCACAGCCTCGTGTGTTATGAGCAACTTAGCTCACTTGTATCATGATATACTATAGGGACCTTACTCGCCAGTGGTGCCAACTGGTGAGCACAAAATCGGTAGCCCACATTAAGCAGGTATCGGGTTTTTCCATTAGGAATGTTGTTGTAGCTGCGGGGAGTCTAGATAGGAGATAGGCTCTAGACTAAGTTACATTATACCAGCAATAACAATTGTCAAATAGTTAACTCATGGGATTGACCACGATACATTTCGCTAGTGCTTAACAATCCCATAGGTACATACTGTTTGAGCACAAATGATATTATGATTGTACAGTTTGGTAATAAATATTTTCATTCTTTATTTAATTCGTTTTGTCGTCGCCGATTTTCAGTCACGTCAATACTACCACAAATAATTATAGATATAATGCATTTTGCTGGGCCTCACAGTTCCACAAATTCATTCCTCGCGAACATCTCATGACCTCACACCGAACTGAAAGTTGTATGCGTCGGCCGCAGATGTACTACAAATCGAATTCAAAGTCTGTGGCTTCGCTATAGATTTTGAATAAAATAGTAATTCAAAGGCACTGCTGTCAGATTGTTGACAGCAGTGCCTTTAAATTACTATTATGAATTATTATTTTATTTCGCGCATACGAGTTCATACGACCTCTTCCGAAGAACGGCGACCGCGTGGGAAGTTCGCTTTGTCTAGCATGATCATATTCCATCAAAAACATAATCATCAATACATATAACAAATCTGTAGAAAAGTCGTTCTTATACATCTATACCAATATTATAAAGAGAAATAGTACATTATGGTACAAGTGTGTAATGTTGGTGATTACCGCTGAGGCGCCATTGAGACCCGAGCCATTAGGCGAGGGTCTTAAGAGAGCCGAAGACGGTAATCATCAATACACACGTGTATCATACGACGTTTTTCAACACACTTGTGAAGAAAATAATACTAAAAAATTATTTCGAACAGTGAAAACGAGTTGTGAATTTTTTTTCGCAATGGTGGGCAAAATAATTAACCAGTTTTCCTATGCGCGCGCTTCTAACAATGGCGATCGGCCATAGACTAAAAAGAATGGGTTTTCTTTTTTTGGCTTTTCGGGGATTGCATTTTAGCCACGTACAAAAAGGGGAATTGCACGTTTTCTTTATTACAGAGAAAAACAAAAGTTATATTTGAGTGAAAGTTTTATTTATTAAACACGTACAAGTTGAAATTATCTATTTAAATACGAAGTTGTATGAAATGTGTTGCATTTGTAATATTGAGCGCCATATTTTTTGTATCGAAACTTTTTTAAGAACAAAGCAACTCAACCAATATATTAAAAAGAAATTCTGTAACTCACTTGTGAATAACAGCAATGAAAAGTCACAGTTTGATAACAGGTATCATTATGTGCCTAATTGCGGTGAAATTAGATACACTTTATGAGCAAGTGTGTTGAAAAGATTTTTTTGTTTGTTTGCTTGTCGAATATATTTCCAAAAAAATAACCAGGGTGTTAAAGGAGAACCAACAGAACCCATTTTTTAATTTTTTATCTTTTTTTCTGTTTATTTGTGCACGCATCACGTAAAATGTACAAACCCAATGAAGATAAATTTTATACATAAAATTTGTGCATGACTTGAAGTATTACTTAGTTTCATTGTTTCATTGCAATCGGTTCACTCTATCAAAAGTTAGATGCATTTAAAATGTTCAAGAAGTAAAATATCGCAAATTCGCAACATACAAAACTCAGATACTCGGACTGTTGAACTTCATATTCGATAGATGGCGTTGTGCATTTCGTGTCATTTTCTGAATGGCAGTGTTAAGATTTCCGCGGAAGAATGACTATAGAAAAACCTGCCAAGTGCGAGTCGGACTCGCGCACGAAGTGTTCCGTACCATTATCGCAAAACACGGCAAAATAATCACGTTTGTTGTATGGGAGCCCTGCTTAAATAGTTATTTTATTCCGTTTTTAGTGCTTGTGGTTATAGCGGCAACAGAAATACATCATCTGTGAAAATTTCAACTGTCTAGCTATCACGGTTCATGAGATACAGCCTGGTGACAGACAGACAGATGGACCGCGGAGTCTTAGTAATAGTAGGGTCCCGTTTTTACCCTTTGGGTACGAAATTCTAAAAAAAAATTAGATTGTTAGGTCTCTTAAACCCGCCCCCATGCGGGGACGCAGCAAACCAGGGGAGTCAACTCTCTATGTTGAATCAACGATATATACCTTCAAGGGCTATTTCAAGTGTGGCTAGAGTAAAAATAATAATTAAGAACCTAATGCTCGTGCATCAGGTTAAAAAAATACCTCTTATGAGATTTTAGGTCTCTAATCATACTATTAATGTCAATAATGCCGTTGACGTGCGTGAATTATGGTTCGTAACTTCGCTGCCGCTATTGCCCGTCTGAATCGCCTAATGATAAACGTGGTGGCCCTACACTTAAGGTTGCGAGTTCAAGTCCCAGCTATGGAAAGGTATTTTTAACCGACTTTCCAAAAAGGAGGAGGTTCTATTTCGACATTATATTTTTTTAATTTATATTCACCGATATCTCCGTCAATGGGGATGTGAACGCAAAGCTGAGCGCAGATGTCGCTGGCGGCGCAATGGCTGCTGTCAAATAATTTTTGCTTTATTTACATCACGTTTTTTTGTTATTTTTTTGTGTTTAAATCGGTCTACCATCGTTATTGATAATATGTACAGTACCTGGAAGCTTAAGGAATTTAAAGACGAACTAAATAAATAAGGAGCAAGGATAACTGGAAAGAAAACAGATCTTATGGAAAAGTAGATTTTTATACAATAAAATATTTTTCATTGGTGATATGTTCTAGATTTGGCTATTTTTTTAGTGGTAACGAGTTACTTGACTCATGGTAGGAAAATTTACAAAAAAATATAGAACATTACTTTAATGTGTTGGTATTCTTTATGTTTTAGGTTAGAAGTTTTATTTTATTTTCGGCAATCAAAGCCCTCAAGCTTCTGAAGGCCAAGCAAATGACATTCCTGCATTAGAACTTTAACAATAAATTAATAGCTCCACTATATCACCGAAGATTACCAAGCAACACAATCTGAGTTACTTTGACAGATACATAACATAACCTATAAATATGTATAGCCTTTTCCCAGATTTTTTTGCGTTGTATCTTTGCGCAACAAATGAATACTGGGGTTGGTAAATTCTGGTACAGCACACAGAGACATATTTCGACAAAATTAAATTTTACTGAATGATAGGTTACAAAATATATGAATTTGGCAGCTTTCAACAGCCATAGCGACGATGCGCCACCTATCGTGATAAAATGGCAGTTCACATCCCCATTGTGGACCGATTTGGAAAATTCTTTTTTTGTTTGAAACAGTATGTTCTCAAATTGGGCCCATTTTAATTTGGTGAAGATCTGATACTTGAACTTTGGAGATATAGGTACAATAGAACTCTTCAATAAATGACGGCAAATCTCTCGGGATTGCTGCAATCGCATGTCTGTTTATTGTTTATACCATTTCATAACATAACATCACACCAATACGCTTTAAAGGGGTACGCAGATGTGTACAGGTCACTTTGGTACACCCATATTTCACCGGTTATGTTCAAGTTTCATGATATTCGGGTAATCTATTCAGGCATTATAGGTATCTTACTGAAGAACTTGCCATTAGGTACAACTAAAAAGTGAAAAATAAAAAACTTTTTCCAGAAAAATACTACTGACTTCCAAATAAAAACACTAGGTACAAAGTGAAAAATAACTTACTTTTTGGAAGTCGGTGTCCATCACGAAAATAATTGGCACCTACCAAAGACACCGATTTCCAAAAACAAATTAATTTATCAATTTGTAGTGTTTTCATTTGGAAGTCGGTAGTATGTTTTTCAATAAAAGTTAAGGTACATTTAAGTACATAAGTGTTATATATTTTTGAAATCACCTCTTAAAATCCTTATTTCGATAGCCCACACGATGGGTTTGGATGAAAAACAAAATTGGGCCCCCACAATATGGCGCCCCTATGCCGCCATTATTCTATTTTCCAATTTTTTATCAAATAAAATCTTTTTATTGTGGGCAAAACACAGCCAACGACACTCGCAAGGTTAAGACGTCACGATTTCGCGCCATGTCCTGAATGGTTTTGAGAAAAGAATGGTATGGCTGTGCCTTTGTTTGCTCGACTTGTCGACACCAGTTCACCCCAGATTGTTGTGTCAAAAAACGCGCGGTCCATCCTATCCTCTTATGCTTGCATGCCAAAATGGTAGAATATATATGTATTTATTTGGATTCTTAATATTATTGTAACCATCTTATTTTAAATATTCTTCTTTATTCTTCATTCTGAGCAAATAAATAATATTCTATTGTATTCTCACTATAAGTCAATGGATCCAGTTGTAACTAACATTTATTTTTCAGTTGACCATCCACGTTGGTCTATCAACAGATGTTTCATGCTTTGTCCTAGAAAGACAAGCTAATAGAGAAGGATATAACATACCAGATGAAGCCAAATTTTGTCCGTTGGGTGGGAACAACGTGCGTGCTGGCCCCAAAACCTTAGTCACACAACTAGACGTCGCGGCGATCTGCAGGCAGTTTAATAGTAGGCCTGGCAAACTACAAGCGAAAATATCTTCTAATGCTGGAAGGTAAGTTAGATTTTTGAATGATCTAGATTGTAAAATTTACTCGTACAAAAATATCTGCCTTGGAGGCGCGTCACTGTATAAAGTTAAACTCAGACAGTATTATTACAAAAAGCGGTTTAACTAAAAACCCAGGTTTAAATCTCTATAAACTGTGGTTAACACAAAAATGATATTACATATAATGGTTTAGCGATAAACCGTAGTCCAAATCATGGTCTAACGCTAAACCTCGGCGGCCCCTAGTTTAACGATGGTCTAAGTCGTATCTGTCAGTTTCTCTTTTAGGTTATAGCATCTTTTTTATTGTGTTTTGTTATTTTTACCCGAAAATGGCTATTAACATGGTTGCTTTAATATATTATTGAGGATATTACTTTTTCCTAGGTACTCCAATTCTCAGATCGTTTTTTTTGTCGGTCCATCACAATATATTATTAACAAAGAGGCAATTGCTCTATAATATTAGAGACTTCGATAACTAAAAATTCCAAAGCTTAATGAACTTTGTTCAGCTTGCGATGGTTTTGTTTAATGTTATAGTTTCATATAACGCGCGAGAATGTTACTTTTCGTTACACGTACGTAGATTTATTATTAGTAATTATTAAGAATTTAAGTAATTTGCTTAAATCTAAACAAAATTTCATTTCGTATAAAATTATATTATATGAAACTTTATTTTGTTTTTTGTAATAAGACTGAGACAGTCTTATTACAAAAAACGAAATAAACCATGGTTTAAACCTGTACTATCAAGTCCAGGCTTATCTGCAAAACCATGGTCTAAATATGTTCGTATTACAAAACTCAAAAAAACCGTGGTCTTCTTAGTACCGTCATTTGAACCATTGTCTATACATCAGCCACAGATTAATACAAATATCATTCGTTCACCATGATATCATTCTATTGCAACGTTCCGTAAGCCCAGAAAATAAAAAGTTTTGATAATATGATAAGGATTAAATGATGTTTAGGAGTATTAAAAATATTGAGACTTTGTTATTTTGCATGGATATAAACATTTGTTATTTATCGATTGAAGTTTTGTTTAGATTTAATTAAATTACTTAAATTCGATTTAATTACTAATAATACATCTACGTACGTGTAACGAAACGTAACATTCTCGCGCGTTATATGAAACCATAACATTAAACAAAACCATCGCAAGCTGAACAAAGTTCATTAAGCTTTGTAATTTTTAAGTTACCGAAGTCTCTAATAGAACAATTGCCTCTTTGTTAATAATATATATTAAAATATATTGTGATGGACCAACAAAAAAAAAAAAGATCTAAGAATTGGAGTACCGAGAAAAAAGTAATATCCTCAATATTCATTAAATCAACCATGTTAATATCCATTTTCGGGTAAAAACAACACAACACAATAAAAAAGATGCTATAACCTAAAAGCAAAGACGTTATACTTCTTACTACTAGACTGTGCACTATGGCGCAAAAACCGGTCCGAGCGAGAGGCCACCCGTTGGTAGTGTGTCTCTTTCTAATGAGGTGACCATGACGAAACAGAACACGGGACAAATTGATTGTAAAAACGATAGTTTAAGCATTCCGATATGTTGATGCTACCTAGCTGCGCTACCTAAAACTATCTAATTTATAGTTAGGTAATAAAAAAAAGTTTTTTTTTTGTATCTACATCACTAACCGTATGGTGTCGGGCGTAAAGAATTTCACATCTCATGTTAACCCATGGGTGTCGTAAGAGGCGACTAAGGGAAAAGCCAGAGAATGGGCAGCAGCGTTCTCTGTGCATTTGTAAGTGTGCGCAGTATGGTACTGCGATCGCCAACCCGCCTGCAAAGCACTCCCCAAGAATAGCACAAATAAAACATAGTTATATCATACCCTATTGCCCGGCAGCCTGTACCCTCGACTACGGTAGCGGTCGAGGTTACGGTATGGCAAGGGGTGCTAAGAATCCCGGACGAGATCCGACTACCGAACAAATACCGACGACTGGACCTGGCAACGTACAACACGCGCACACTTCGGACCGACGAAAATATCACCGAACTCGAAGAGGAATTGAGCAGTTTACGATGGAGTATTAAAGGGTTATCTGAAGTTCTAAGAGAGGGGGAGGACACAATAATCCTCAAATCCCAAGTCTCTTCAAGTTTCATTCTTCAAGACCATCATATAGATTGGAACAAAAAGCTCTCTGATCCTACTCTCAAGCTCATTAAGGAGAGGCGTTAGATGACCCTGCAGTCTTCTGACGGTGCTTTGAAATACCGGCAGCTAAATATACCTCAACGGATCTCTATGATTTAACATATTGTCCAGTTGCGTAGACAGTTGAGAAATACAACTACAGCAATTGTTGAATATTTCACTAGGAATCAATTTGCTAATAATATTATCAGCCGCTGAGTTTCACTCGAATAAAGTCCGCCAAAAAATCCGCAAACCTCCATCCTACATTTAGTATTACCAGGCCCAAACATTTATAAGTACTACTCTTACTGAGTATTAATGAATATTTTTTAAATACAACGAATTAATTAAATATAGGAACTGTAGAAATATTTATATACTTTTCTAGAAATATTTAAATACGTGTCAAAGTCTATGAATTGTTCGTTTTGGGATAGCATAAAAATAAAAATATAAATTTTTCTACCATTTCTACCAAACCCAATGATTAGTTGAGCTAGCAAGAGGTCAGACAAGGACACACTACCAGCGGGAACCCTCTCACCAGGACCGCTTTTGGTTAGCTACCGCTTATAAGGAAATAGCTAACCTAGGTGTATGACGATAGATTTCATTTTAGCTAAACAAAATATTTTGGTACACAGTCTAGTAGTAAGAAATACGTATAATGTCTTTGCCTAAAAGAGAAACTTTGACAGATACGACTTAGACCATCGTTAAACTAGGGACCGCCGAGGTTTTTTTTCGAGGTTAGACCATGCTTTGGTCTATGGTTTATCGCTAAACCATTATTTGTAATATAATTTTTGTGTTAACCACAGTTTATAGAGATTTAAACTTGGGTTTTTAGTTAAACCGCTTTTTGTAATAAGACTGTGTAAGTCGGACAGAGGCTAGAAACTGAATATACATACAATTTGGCTAACACGCAACTTTGTTTTGCAACAATTCTGATTTGAAACCAATAAACTAAAAATCGTAAACCCGCCAGAATCGACAGATCCTGAATTTAATCTTGAAGACTAAAAGTTTAATATTAGTTATACTTTGTAAGATAACGTGTGTGAGAATTTGATGAAAAACACGACAATTTTTTAGGCAGCAAACAAATGTAAATTTGGTAGGTATTCATACATAATTGTAAACCCTGAATAATTTATAAGTATGAGAAAGCACACAAATCATCCCTTTTTAGGGTTCCGTACCCAAAGGGTAAATACGGGACCCTATTACTGAGACTCTGCGGTCCGTCTGTCTGTCACCAGGCTGTTTCTCATGAACCGTGATAGCTAGACAGTTGAAATTTTCACAGATGATGTATTTCTGTTGCCGCTATAACAACAAATACTAAAAACAGAATAAAATTAATATTTAATTAGGGCTCCCATACAACAAACGTGATTTTTGTGCCGATTTTTGCAATAATGGTACGGAACACTACGTGCGCGAGTCCGACTCGCACTTGGCCGGTTTTTTTTTTAAAATCCTTTCATTCACAAACTCATGTTGGTAAATCTTAGGTTTTACTGGTAAATCGTAAGTGCGGGCTTTAGATAAAATACTATGGGTAATGAGAATCTTGGTCGCAGGTAATCTCTCGATCTATATTCATGACAATCATGTTCTTTGTTACAGGTACCTCTGCGAATACATTTACTACACATCTCTCTGTGTAGGCCGAAGCCCCACTCTATTCGTCCATGTTCCTGAGAACAAGTATACCACCAAAGAACTTGCACAAGGATTGGAACGCATCTTAAAATTGTGTCTCGATCAACTGAACATAGTCTAGTGTTAGAGAGGATTACTACTCATAATAAATAACTATTGAGTATATATATATATATAGAGATATAGATATAGAGATTGCCTTGTGCGATAAGACCGCCCATTGTACACTTGTTTTTGTAAATGTTTGTCCTGTATGTTTTTGTGGTGTACAATAAAGTATATAATAAATAAATAAATATATATATATGTGTTTGGATGCCGCGGCCGTTTAATAGAGTTTAACAAAACGTGTAAATGCTGATTGCCGAATATACCTAGGTATTACCTAGGTAGGTACATACTTATACAATGAAGAGTGTCATTTTGTCTTGTTCCTTGTATGTGTTTTGTTCATTTCATTATGATTGTCTATATTATGTACATAGATAGAACCTCAACTACCTCGAGATATCCTGTAATAAATAGTTTATGTTGTTAAATACAATAAATATAATATTGTCTTTATTAATAATGTTTATTCATTTCTTCACCATTACTTATTATGAAAACCATATCTTTAATATACAGAAAACAAAGTTTTTGTTTTGGAAATAAAATACATGGTGTACGTAAATTACTAGATTGTAAGTGGAGGAGCTCGTAGCGAAATAATAACAGCCGCACGGCTCAATCTTCAAGGTTAAGCAATGCTTACCGAGATCGGTCCGTGGATGGGTGACCGTCTTACATAGCAAGATTCCTCCGTGCCTTGGAAAGCACGTTATGACGCTAATCTCGGCTGTCATTTGAACAACTTTGACAGTCGTTACGGTTAGATAAAATATATCTAATCGGATGATTATAGAAGCGTGTAAAACAGCCGGTGATGCGATTTTAACCGTTTACAACCGTTGTATTGCGGAGGGCGTATTTCCTCGTATTTGGCGACGCGGATTTATACGAATAATCCCGAAAAGTGGCGACAAACCCCCGGACGACCCGAAGTCGTACCGGCCCATAACATTACTTCATCTTTGGGAAAACTCCTGGAGCGCCTTATCGTTCCACGGTTGCTACCGGACGGACCAAAATTTCATAATAATCAATTCGGTTTCACTGTTGGAAAATCTACCGTAGACGCGGCCCTTACTGTTAGGAACATAGTTAATACATCTGAACATAAGTATGTAATTGGGATTTTTCTAGATATTTCTGGGGCTTTTGATAACGCATGGTGGCCAATGTTATTACTTAAAATGAAAACTCGAGGCTGCTTTAGAAATATATACAATTTAGTTTACTCTTACTTTTTAAATGGTTCCGCGGAACTTAAACTCGGCCATCATTCCATATCGAAGTCTCTCACCATGGGTTGTCCTCAGGGTTCGGTTATTGGTCCACCTTTATGGAATTTAAGCTTTGATGATTTCCTCGTGATTCCGCTTCCAAGCGGCTGTTCATTAAACGGTTACGCGGACGACGGTCTTCTGCTCATTCAATCAAGTACTCGAGCTGGATTTGAAAACATGGCTGACACTTGCCTACAATTAATATCTCAGTAGGACGATCGGAACCGCCTGACCTTTGCTCCGCATAAAACTTATCAGCTCATTTTGAAAGGTAATCTTAAATCGTGTCCTACTATTAAATTTAATAACGTTCCGGTAAAAAGGAAGCAGTTCGTGTGCTATCTTGGTCTAGTGTTAGAGAGGATTTTTGCATTTATAGATCATATTAAAATAGTCGGTGAAAAAGCAAAAAAGAACTTCTATGCCTTAACGAGAATATCTAAATCTACGTGGGGTCTGTACTTTTTGACTTTAAAGACTATTTATGGGGCTACTTACTTGGGTTGTATCTGCTATGGGGCCACAATAGGGGCGGTACGACGTAAATTACTTCAGAGTCAGCGTTTGGCTTTGATATTCTTGTGCAAAGCATACAGGACGATTAGTACTGAGGCCTTACCGTAAGTGATAACTTCTAAAGGATGGAATCTCGAGCAAGCCCAGAACAGTTAGCAGCTTTGTTGGAATTCATGGAAAGGTACGTAAAATATTAGTTATTCCGTAAATATCTTCCTTTGTTATTTATAAATCTTTCATACTCGGGCACTTGAAAGTTTGGAACATAAACAATGACGTGATACGCGACATGAACTAATATATTGGTATTTATGATACAAACAAAATAATTGTGTTTGGCCCTTTATTTAATCAATAGACCCTTTGTTTCTCTGAAATTGTTTTAACCTACTAGCCATGGCGATAAACTATGGCAAATAAACAAAACACTTGGCGGTATCAACACAGCTGTATCATACGCCATTATGCTGTATCATACAAGACGCCATTTTTTATTGTTAACTCTTGGGTCGCGGCGATCGCTAATGTAGCGTTCAAAAACTTCGACATCGTTTCGTTAGCGCTTGTCAAAACTGTAACTTGGCTACCATTTCTATGGGATGTAGCGATCGACATTGTCGAAACAATTACATTTCAATCTAATATTTTGAACGATCCGTTACGTTGTAAACTTGTCTACGAATTTTCTATTCGTTTGGTCATTCCCATACATTTGACTATTTTTCTATTAGCGTTTTCGATTGTAGATTGTCAACTTGGCTAAGCCTGCTGGTACTCAGCTGAATCCGGTTAGAATGGAAGCCGATCCCAATATAATTGGGAATAGGCTAGGCAGATTGACTTTTGACGTAAATTACTAGATAAGTATAGAGTAAGTTCTCTGAATATGGAGCAATATATCGAATTAAAAATTAAGCCAAATGCGAGTCGTTCTTGCTACCAACGACGGTTTATAATTTGGCTAGCCAACAATTAAGTACAAAAAGCAATTTCACCAGCTATTTAACCAACCTAACTTTACTAAAGCTCACAAAGTATGAAATCATTGAACTTTGCTCTAACGAAAAGATAAACTGGATTGAAGAGACTAAACTAACTTTGCCGTTGGAATACTGTTGTGTTAGAAAATCGTTTTTTTTTTATGTAGATATAAGACAAACAGACAAAGACAAAGATATTTTATTTCAACTAGGCCACCAAGCGGCACTTTTGAACGTTAGATACATTAAAATTTACAAGGAATAAAAATTGATTCTACCGTGCATTCGGAAAGTAGCTTGATATGGAGAAGAACGCACAAGAAACTCCATACTTACTCTTTAAAAAAAATAAAGTTTTTTTTACAATATTTAGGTACATAAGTACATACATTAATAAATTTATATGTGTGAGGACAATGCTCCCAGAATCACTACACACTATACTACGTACAGGTACAAAGTATTAAAAGTACTCACACATGTACTGTGCAGTTACATAATAGGTACTAGAAAAACATTAGCATCCGAAGCAGTTAAGTTAAGACCAATCCCAACTGACGGCGCCCGTTCACGAACATGACGCATCAATCGGCACCACCCAGCTCAACCATCATGAAGGGAACCGAATGATCCAACACACGCGCCACCATCAGAGAGACATTTGAGAGAGCATGACACACTCAACTGCCAGGGCAAACACAAGTCAATGAACGACACCAAGGTACAGCAAATGGTAGATTTACAGTTGGGTACATAGTACTTACACACGTGCTGCGCAGTTATACAATACTAAAAGAAATTGAGTCTATATACGAGTAATACAAATATATTCACATAGTCTTCAGCAGGTCCAACAATTCTAAAAAACAATAATGTTCTGCATATCACTTGTTTTTGCGCCCTAGTGGTTGTGGAGCAAGACTAGCATTGAACCAAGCATTTTTATCAGTGATGTAATCCCCCAACTTATAATATAGGCATGCATAGTTTGCGTTTTATACAAGTTTTAAATTTCGTCTCATTCAGTTCTAGAATGTGGGGAGGAATTTTATAGTAACATTTTGTACAGTACCCCATGAAAGATGAGGCTACTTGAGCCAGTCTGAAACCTGGTTGAACTAATTGGTCTCTATTTCTAGTAATGTAATTATGTCTATCTCCGTTTTTACTAAAAAGATGTAAATTCATTCTCACGTACATGATGTTTTCATAAATATATTGAAAAGGAACCGTCAAGATGTTAATGCCCTTAAACAGTTCCCTTAGAGAATCGCGCCGGCGAAGATTGTATATCGCTCTGGTGGCTCGTTTTTGCAGAATAAAAATTGACTCAATGTCTGCAGCCCTTCCCCATATTAAAATACCGTAAGACATTATACTATGAAAGTAACTAAAATAGGCCAGCCTAGCGGAATCTACATCACTAAATTGACGAATCTTTCTAACAGCATAACCTGCCGAACTTAGCCGCCCTGCAAGTGATATTAAATGAGGACCCTATTGTAACGTTGAGTCTAGCGTGATCCCCAGGAAAACCGTTTAATCGACGAATTCTAGCTTCTCCTTGTTTAATATAATGTCACAATCAGTACTTTTGACATTCGGCAAGAAAAATTTTACGCACTTGATTTTTTTACCATTTAAAACTAAATTATTGGCAGTGAACCAATCCTGAACCTGCCATAGCGCGTTATTTACGTCGTCAACCTGACAAGTACGTCTATTTATTTAAAAATTAAAGATGTGTCATCAGCAAATAACACCATGTTTAGTTTGTTTTCCAATAAACGGGGTAAATCGTTTATGTATATGAAAAATAAGAAAGGACCTAAAATTGAGCCCTGGGGTAACCCCATTTTCACGTTTAACCCCGACGAATTCACACCGGTTATTTGAACTAATTGCTGTCTATCACTCAATACTTCTCAATACCACACCAGTGGAGTACGTTGATAGCTATATCTACTTGGGAAAACAAATATCTTTTGATAAAAATTACAACGACGCAGAAGTAGATAGAAGAATTATAACAACTTGGAAGAAATTTTGGAGTGTAAAGGAAATATTGAAAAGCCAAATGCCGATGAAAATCAAGAGTAAAGTCATGAACTCGTGTTTGCTACCTTCACTAACATACGCGTTTCAAACATGGAAGTTCACACATCGAGTAAAGCATAAAATTACGTCCTGCCAGCGAAGTATCGCAAAAATCAGAAAAGTTCAAAAAAATCGGCACTCTCTTATCAGACAAAAGACTAAAGTAACAGATGCTGTCACCTATGCTCTAACGCTAAAATGGAGTTGGGCAGGACATGTAGCGAGAATGAGTGACGATCGATGGACTATTCGTATGACGTCATGGCCTGGCCCTACAGGCAATAGAAAACGAGGAAGACCGATCACTAGATGGGCAGACGACATCACACGAGTAGCAGGAAAGAATTGGATGTCAGAAGCCAGCGACCGCGATCACTGGTCATCCCTGGAGGAGGCCTTCACTCTCAGAGTGAAGGCCTCCTCTCACTTTCGGAGGTTCATGCATGCACTGAATTTTTTTTTTTTTTAATACGCAATTCATTTTATTGATTTTGTTTTAATTTATTTTATTTGAATTGATTTTGACATTTTATTTTGAATGATTTTGTTTTAATTTATTTTATTTGAATTGATTTGACATTTTATTTATGATGATTTTGTTTTAATTGATTCAATTTTATTTTATTTGAAGTTATTTTATTTTATTTTGATTGATTTTGTTATTCTGTTTTGATTTTTTATTTGAATTGATTTTGACATTTTATTTTTGATGATTTTGTTTTAATTGATTCTAATTAAAGAGAAAAATATAGATTGAATTGAATTATGAGTCTATGGATTGAATTATAAATCTAGAAAACTAATTAGGACTAAACTAATTAACTAATTAATGATAATATTTTATGAACCAAAATCTATTGAAGTGATCTTTAATCTGAATATTCTAATTTATTAATATAATTTTTTACTATTTTGTAGTGTAAGTGTTATAGAGTGTTTTGAATGATATAAAGTTTTATTGTAATGTAATTGTAATTATTGTTCTATTGAGGAATGTTATTGGATTTATATGTATAATTTGAATTTCACTTTAAATTGAACTAATCTACACTTATTGTGAATTGTGAGATGTAAATTTTATTTAATGCATGAAATAAAAGGCTTTTTTTTATTAACGCTGATTGACCTAGCCCGTAATACTCAAGTTTCAGAAGTAATGTTTCATGATTAACGCAATCAAACGCCTTCGACAGGTCACAGAAGATACCTATGGCATCCTGCGACTCTTCCCACGCATTAAAGATGTGTTTTAATAGGGTGACACCAGCGTCAGTTGTACAACGTCCTTTGGTGAAACCATACTGTTTATCATGCAAGATGTTATTCGTATTAAAATGAGCATGAGCTTTATCTTCTCAATTACTTTACTGAAAACCGGCAACACGGATACTGGTCTATAATTATTTGTGTCTTTACTTTCCCCGGATTTAAAAAGTGGTATAACCTTACTATATTTCATTATATCCGGAAAGACTCCTTGATCCACACACAAATTGAAAATTACAGCTAAGTACGGCGCTATAGTCTGAATAATGGAGGTACAAGCTTTGATGGACATTCCCCACAGATCTTCAGTCGGTTTGATCTTGATTTGCTTAAAAGCTTTTATTACTGTTATGGGGTTTATATGTGAAAAGTTAAATACATTCGGGCAGGCTGAATCGTTCGCGTTTAATAATCCAAAAGCAAGCGCGGGTGAAGAATTTAAGGTTTCAGTAGTTTTAATTGGGATGTTGGTAAAGAAATTTACAAATTCTTGCGCAACTTTTTTGTTATCTCTAATAAGTCCGTGTGTGGTCTCAAGCGTGTAATTAGTATTATTTCTTTTATTCCTGTTCGTTTCATTATTTATAATTTTCCAAACCGTCTTGATTTTATTTTCTGCTAATTTAACCTTATTTCTAATGTACGAATTTAGCTGCCTTACATGTATTTTTAAAAATTCTCGAGTAAGTAGCAACATACTTATTAAACGTTTCAGTGTTAATACAAGGCTTAAGGCCATATAGCTCGTAAAGTCTTTCCTTACTTTTTCTAAGTCCTGTAGTCACTCAGTCACTGAATAAAAACTTAGGGCCTACAGTTTTAGTTATCTTCTTAAAAGTGTTATTGAACTCTTTTTGAACCACTGAAAAAACTTCATCATACAAATTAGCATATTGGACTCAAATGTCACCAGTAGCCAACTATGATCCGAAGGCAGATAATTTATAATGGCCTTGTCCAAGTAGTTGCAGCAACAAAAAAAAAAACAATACATTTAGCAGAAGTCAGTGTAGTTCGGATTGGTTCCGTAAACACATGTGACAAATTAAATGATTTAAAGATATTTATTAACCTACTGCTATCTGAATTATCTTCTAGAATATTAATATTAAAGTCACCACAGACAATTACTAGTTTATTACCCTTTGCAAGTTTTGCCAAAACATCTTCCATTACTGACTCGAATATAGAGTAGTTCTTATAATTAGGGGGTCTGTAGACGCACACTATGGCATGCTTATCCAGCTCAACACAGGACAGTTCAACACTATGCTCAACTGAGAGGTCTACTATATCTTTACGAGGTTTTGATTTAATACCATTTTTAATTAATATAAGTGCACCCCCACGCAACATAATATTTCTGTTAAAACAACTGCCCACAGTATAATTTTCATAATTGATTAGCATTTCATAATCTTTCAGCCAATGCTCAGTGAAACAAACAATTTCAAACATTGTTTTTTCTAAAAACAGTTCTATTCCCAATTCCTTTGAAAAAAAAACCTGAATATTCTGGTGAAATAATTTCAGAGAATTCTGCTCAGACCTTTTTATTTAATTAATTTTTTGCGGGCAAGAAGGTACCTTTTTCATGGTGGATATACTCGCAAATATTCCGTTATTGATACCCTCCCTTGTCCTATCAACTGGTTTAAAGAATAAATATTAATAGCATTTTTGCTAACGTTATTCAAGGTATTGACCACCTTTAAATTAGTACTATTACTAATATCAATAATAACTGGATACTTCGACATATTATTTATGTCTGAGTTTATTGTATAAGATAATAGCCGAGCTATTTGATGTCTTACCCTAAGAGTATACAAAGTATCGCATGTAGACTTTAATTTATCAACAAAAATGTTGATGTCAAAAAAAAAAGTTTGAACAAAAAAAACAAGAAAGTGCAGATGCTTATTAAGCATGTAAATGTGATTATTTTGTCTATTTGACAATTTGTCCAAGTAAGGGCAGGCACACAAAATAATTTTACTGCAATTTAACTTTAACATCTCTTTTACACACTCAGTGATGTCATCATTTTTTACTGTTTTACTATAACCTTATAAATTTACGCATGGATTTAGGAATGGCCAGATGTAGCAAGAGACAGGAAAAAATGGAAAGACGGCAGGGAGGTCTTTGCCCTGCAGTGGGACGTAACAGGCTTATAATAATAAATTTACGGTTATCAGAGACAGAGGCAACGAATTGCTCCTCTATAGATTCCTTTTAATGAACAGAACCTGAAAAACAAACAATGGTAATGTTTAATCACGAGCTAGTTAATGCCTCCTACCATAGTATGTTTGTCAGTAATGCAAAAAGAACATTATATTATCGTGAACGATTCTAACATTGTTAAAAACAGATTTCACATGAGGTGACTAGACGAACATGCCTTTTGTGTATTTGTATCGTGAATTGGGATACAAGGACGTTCATTCATATCCAATTGAAATTAATTTTCGCATTGTGTCAATTTGTATCTATGCGGGTGTTGGCTTGTGACGACGGTACGTATATAATGTATTATGTCAAAATGTAAAAGAATGCCAAGTTCTTGATGTTCTGTATACGTAATGGTGTCGCTTTGAAAAAAAAATTGGTCTATATACCGAGTTCTCTCGAAGTTCGTATAGTCGTAGCTCCTGTCATTCAATAGATAACGATATCTAATTGCTCAGGGCGGAATTGTGATTCATCCAGCGTAATTACATACACAATAGAAAAACAATTAAAAGGACGCCTCATAAGGTCGCGCGCCGGCTGAGGGGAAGAAAATTTGTTATGTTTTGCTACTCAATCGTGCGAGTTGGTAAGTTTTTACCCACTAACTTTAACCATTGAGTTTGAGTACAACCATACAAATTAGGCATATTTTATTCGTGGTAGATATGGATGCCCTTCGTCCGCCCTGAGGTAAGCGAAGGGGTCTGTCAGACTCTTCTGACTAAAACCACCCCGATGTTCCCTCGTACATTTGCGTCGAGGGCTGCGTGTGCGTGTATGACTTCCAATGCTCCGGACTAGTAGCCCGCGTTTCGCAGGCTTCGTCCCGTAGTGAAGAGTGAGGTGTTATCTCCCACTTGAGCCAGTAGGCGTCGCCATCTCTTATCCTGTTTGATAGGGGTAACGGATACCCCCGAATCTGTCATCCCTGGACCCTAGATTAGGTAAGTCTGAGTCATCTTGCCAAGTCACACTATACCTACACATGAATTTTCAATTACATGAGTGATTCAGTCAGTGGTAAAAACTAAGGAAGGAAATTAAGACGTCATTATCTCGTGAAGGGTAAGATGTTTTTAATTGAAATAGGGTATTTATTAATCAGAAGTGGGTCTTACTTCAGACACAGTAAATTTTAAGTGTAAAAAGTATAACTTTAGGAGCGGCAGGACTCAGGGTTCTCAAATGATAACGGTCAGACATCTTGTAAACACTTTTATTTCTCACACCAATAATAAGTCACGCAACTTAATATTGTAAGGAGATGTGCACAGTTCAAAATACAAATACTGAGTTCTTTCGACTATAATAGAACCAGCCTATTTTAAACAAATGACAAGATGTCACACAGCAACAACTACCGGTGACATTTGTTTATCAATTAATTTTAGATTTAGTTTTGTAAAAATACATTATTTGTGTACAATATTTGAGTAATTAATAACACTTTTTAGAAATATTTTGAATGGATTAGGTCCCCAGTTACCCTCGATGATCATGTTAAATCTTTCACTCTCAACGATCTCTTTAATCTTCCTTTGCCTTTAACTCTATTCCTTCAGCTTGGAAGAAGGCACACGTCCTGCCGCTTCTCAAGGTTTCTAATCCCTCCTCACCATCCCAGTTCCCTCCAACATCCATCCTCCCAATCCTCTCCAAAGTCCTCGAGAGTATTGTTCAGAAGCAACTGTCCTGTAATTGTCCTTTAATGGCCTGCTGAGTCCTTACCAATCTGGTTTCAAACCTGGCCATAGCACTGTTACCACTCTAGTCAAAATAACTGATGACGTAAGGCTAGCTATGGATAATAAATGTCTCACCATATTGGTTTTATTGGACTTCAGCAGTGCCTTTAACTCGGTTGACTTTGACATTCTCCTAGGAATCCTTTCCTCCCTTAATGTCTCTGCTCCGGTAATCGAGTGGTTCAATTCTTATCTTCGGGGCCGCTCGCAGTCTGTTCGATGCGATGAGGATTACTCTGAATGGTGTGAAAATATCAACAAGTGGGCTAAGTCCTTTGGATTTCTCCTGAACCCAACTAAATCTCAAGCACTCGTTATTGGTGGCAAATACACGCTCAAGTTATTAGATTCCCAGTAACTCCCGCCAGTAATGTATAATACTGTGCCCATATATTACTCCAAAAGCGCGAATAACGCGACCATATTGACACTAACCTCTGTTGGGAGGTTAATATTGATGATGTGATTAAGAAGATCTTCTACTCGTTTCAGTCTCTTAAACGTCTCCAAAAATTCTTACCATTTCACACTAAGGTAACTCTTGTGCAATCTCTTCTTCTGCCGCTAATAGACTATGCGGATGTCTGTTTTCTAGATGCAACGGAGGTACTCCTAAACAAACTCGAACGACTGCAGAACATGTGCATCCGCTTTATTTTTGGCCTCCGCAAGTACGACCATGTGTCGGAATTTTGGACCAGATTGAAGTGGCTGCCAATTCGGCGTCGACGAGATACTCGTACCCACATCCTATCCCTTCTCTATACTATCCTACACAATCCTACTTCTCCTAAATATCTTCACAAACGGTTTGAGTACCTCGTCCCGAGGGGTAAACCTTGTCGCACAGCCACTTCGCTTCTTCTTCGAACTCCACGTCACACTTTCAGCCGCTATGATGGCTCCTGCTCTGTTACTGCAGTACATCTCGGGAACTTTCTCCCACACTCCCTACGCGATAGCCCTTCTCTCGATGTCTTCAAGAGGAAAATTAAGGAGCATTTTCTTTCAACGCAATAAATAATATAGTAGATATACATATATATATATGTATTTGTATTTATGAACGTAGTTCTTTTATGTAGGTATTATTATTATTATATATTTAATTAGTATCTTACTGTAATATTGTACACTGGATTACTGCCCTCAATTATGATGGTCTCTATCACTCAAAGGTTTGCTGGAAGAAAACTCCATTTTGGAGTTAAGCTCGCCTTTGTACATGAATATTGATTTCACTTTGTGTAAATGTATTGTTTTGGTATACAATAAAGAACTAAGAATTGTTTTAAAATTAAGTTCCCTTTTATTTTTACCAACACTGCCTATTTTTGTGTGTGCCAAATAAACTAGTTTTCTAAAAGAAATTCAGGTCACGCGAAGGATGCTAGAGTAGAATGCCGAGCGTAGCGAATAATCCAACGACTTTACTACTGGGACACTTGTTAAGGAAACAAATCCTGCGTGCTGACGTCAGTATAGCGTTATTTAAGCAGAGGGATGTCTGTGTAGCATTCACTCGGTATCAAAGTGTCATAAAAGGCCGGCGCTGTTTTCTAATTCGTGATTCTTTGCAAAAAAACAAAATATCTTTTTCGGTTCCCTTGCTTTCAACAGATCGCACTAGAGTTGTAATCACAGGATTTAGCCCTTTCGATAAGTATAAAACGAACCCAAGTTGGGAAGGAGTGAAGTTCATGAACGGAGAAAATATTGAAAAACTATACAACACCGACAAGAAATTGCTGTGAACTATAACGCGGTGGATGTACTGGTTACACAGATGGTATTGGTATCAACCTCATGTGAGTAGAACAAAATAAATTGTATCAATACTTAAAGCTTCTTCATGATACACCAGCTAAAGGTCAATTAATTTATTTGGTCTATGACATTCACATTACTTATGATATTTTCTTTCATTATTTTTAGTTGACTATCCACGTTGGCTTAAATGAAACTGCAAAATGTCTTATGTTAGAAAAAGGGCTCGAAAACGACGAAGGACGTTGAGAAACCGGCTTCTGGATGATACCGTTTATACCGACTTGAATGTGGAGAAAATCTGCACAAAGTTCAATGATTGTGTACGTAAGCTGCCAGACCCCGAGCTGCGCGCTACATTATCAGATGATGCAGGGAAGTAAGTGTGTTACTGACTTTTATCAAACACTAACTAGAACTATCTATGTCGAACTAAATGGAATATGGTGGTTCATATGAAGCGACATCTCGTTCATATGAACGAACTAATGACCTGACATTACACCAAATCCTGTATCGCGTTTTGCGCTCGATTTGAACACATACCTACTACTGTCCAACAACACCGTTGAGCAGTTGTGCGGACTAGACACATCACACGTCTGGTCGGCGAATCCTCCCTTTATCAAGGGAGATTTTGCAGGACTACGCCCTGTGCCACATTCCTCTATACATTTCTTTAAAAAAGCTTTTTCACAATAAAAAACTGGACTCTAAAAGGAAAAGACACTTGTTTAAAGAAAATCTCACCAGACCTCGAAGTACTTGGGGAACTGACAGGTCGACAGAAATCTGGGACAACGAGTCCGAATATAGTTAGTGAGATTTTTTTGCTAACTAAACTTATCATTAACCGACTACAAAAAAAGGAGGAGGTTCTCAATTCGTCGGAAACCTTTTTTTTTCCCTGATTACTCAAAGAAGCCTGGACCGATTTTTGGTATTTGCATCAATAATGCAATCATTTGCACTCAGAAAGTATAATTTGGTGAAGTGGAACTGATAAAGAAGACCACAGATGGTCACTGGAACTCCTAAATGCTAAGTATGTCACGGGAATAAAATATCTCGAATAGTTAACCGACCGATAAATGAATTGTATTGATGAAAATGGCACCATTCTGATGATGAAGCCGGAAGGTAGGCACTGGAACTCTGAAATAAAACAATGTATCCTAGTCGTGCTTGGGCTTATTGGAATCGTCATGAGATGTAATTTGGCCATAAATGATTATCATGTTAATTGAACATACCTACCAAAACTAAAAAGAGAAAAATAAAAAACTTTTTAACAAAAAATCAAACCGACTGCCAGAACAAAAAAAATACAAAGCAAAAAATAACTTTCTTTACCGAAGTCGGTGTCGAAAAACTGAAAAAAATGGGTACAAAAGAACTTCAGAAAAGAAAGTTATTTTTTGCTTTGTAGTTTTTTAGATATGTGGATTTCGTGTGTAAATGAAAACTTTCATTTAAGACCTCCTGATCCAGTCATTTGATGTTGTAATGATTTTCGTTACAGGTTTGTCTGCGAATACATTTATTACACATCGCTCTGCCAGCGACAAAGCCCTACTCTACTCGTCCATGTTCATCTTGAGAAGTATTCACACAAACAGCTGGCACAAGGACTAGAATGCATCTTGGTTGTATGTCTCAAACAGTTGAACTAAGCATAATAACGATTACAGAACCAATATTGTATGTTAATATATTTCAAATTTCATAACATTTTTTTTTGTCTGTGTTCCTTTTTTTGTGTCTGTCTATGATGTCCTTTTGAGTACCTACGTGATCATGCGACTAATGAACTGTTGGTATCTATTTTCTGATTTAAATGATATAATGGAATATAATGTAATAAAATACCTAATGTGAAAAACCTTATTTTAAAAACGTTTCTTGTTTGTTTGATTTATTTAATAGTAGGTAGATTCCGTATGGTGTCGGACGTTAAGAATCTCACCATACCATATCTGCCCGTGGGTGTCATAAGAGGCGACTAAAGGACACACCAGAGAATGGGCAGCAGCGTTCTCTGTGCACTTTATAACACACTGCGATCGCCAACCTGCCTGCCAAGCGTGGCGATTAGGGCAAACCCCTCCAAACCAATGAATAACGCAACCACGAAATGGCCCCTAGTGCCCGACAGCCCGTCTACCCTCGTTTACGGTAGCGGTCGAGGCGATGGCGTGGCTAGGTGTGCGAAGAATCCCCGGAGTGGACCCGGCTACCCCAATAAAAAACAGACGACTGTACCTGGCAACATACAACACGCTAACACTCCGGACCGATGAGAAGATAGCCGAACTCGAGGAAGAGTTGAGCGGGTTACGATGGAGTATCATGGGGTTATCTGAAGTCCGAAGAGAGGGGAAGGACTCGATAATACTTAATTCCGGCATCCTGCTCTACTTCCGAGAGGGCGAACGGCAGTCCCAGGGTGGTGTCGGGTTTATCGTCCACAGATCCCTTGTGGCCAACGTAGTGAGGATCGAGAGTGTGTCGGCCAGGGTGGCGTACCTTGTACTCAGAATATCCTCAAGGTATTCGCTGAAGGTCATACAGGTGTACGCCCCGACCTCGGCACACCCCGACGACGAAGTAGAGACTATGTATGAGGACATTTCCAGAGCCATGCTTAGTCATAAAACTCACTTCACCGTGGTCATGTGGGATTTCAACGCGAAATTGGGTAAACGAGACGATAATGAGCTGCGAGTAGGGTAATTTGGATTTGGACGACGGAACCACCGGGGACACCTACTGGCCAGTTTTATGGAGAAGGAGGGCCTCTATATGATGAACTCCTTCTTCAGAAAGCGTGAGCACAGGAAATGGACCTGACAGAGCTCCGATGGTGCAACGAAAAATGAGATAGACTTCATCATATCGACGAAGAAGCAGGTGTTCAATGATGTCTCTGTGTTCAATGCGGTTAAAACCTGAAGTGATCACCGTATGGTAAGAGGCACATTGAACTTTAATATTAAGCTGGAAAGATCTCGACTGATGAACGTCTACGCTCCGTCCAGCACAGATTCAAATTCAAAACCCCGAAAGCTTTCAGCTCGAACTCCAGAAACATTTCGAATGCCTAGGTAGCTCCGTGGACGATTACAACGATGGGTTCGTGGAAACTGTCCATACGGTCGAGTCTTAGTTTTTCAAGACCCGTCGTGCAAATAAGAACAAGAAACTATCCGATACAACTCTTAAGCTCATGAAGGAGAGGCGTGAAATGATCCTGCAGTCGTCAGACGATGCGTGGAACTATCGGGCGGCTCAATAAACAGATCTCGAAGTCCTTGAAAAGCGACCTCCGCCACTTTAATACTGTGAAACTTTTTAGTTTGAACAACATTTCAAATTGATATTCGAACATGTAGTTTTTTTATAATGACTTGTGTCATTCACTTGAATAAAAATCATCTCTGTGCAAACAACGTTTTTACTTCCATATCCTAGTTATCTAGTATATTTCATCAAAAGGTTATGGGCCCAGTCACAAAATTTGCCATCAAGAACCTCTGTGGCCTAGATGACTATTCTACGTGGAAATTCGCAATAAAAATGATTCTCTTACGAGAAAAGTTGTTCATGTATACGTCAAAGTACCCCGATTCCAAAGACTCCACCGCCATCGAGAAGGACCAAGACGCACTTGCTTTGATTTATCTACATGTGGAACCTACACTTTATGCGTATTTACAAAATTCAAATCATGCCAAAGATGCTTGGGATAGCTTAGCCAAAGCGTTTGAGGACAAAGGCGTAAATCACAGGATCACCCTCATGAACGCGTTATTAGATGAGAAGCTAGAGAGACACACGTTGATGCATGAATATGTTCCTGCAGTTAAGTCTCTTTCACAAAAGTTGAAGGATATTGCTGGTAGAAAGGAGGTCTTTATACTTCAATGTAAATACTATATGGTTGAGTGAACACATTAGACAGAGTTTAAATCTGACATCTATTATATTGTGTTAATTGTTTTTTCACGTTGTGTCATGATTTTTCTGACCCCTTCTACTTCTTCTGTTTCTGATGGTATTAAATAAATCTATTTGTTATCAAAATCCAAGTATCAGTGAATACATTCCACATCTTTATTCAAGATAACTGCGTGCAAGTTATTTGGTGTGAGTTATACAGCTATAGGCTTACACCAACAGATTATGGACCGTTCGTAAGTTTTTCCTGATAGAGAATCTTGGACAGAGACAGAGATCGTGATCGAAGACACAATTATGGTCAATAGCAGTACAAGTACGAGTAGTACGACAACTAGTACGATGTCTAGTAGTAGCTTACCTGCATTCGAGAAGTTAGAGGGCTCGTCAAATTATTCGACGTGGAAATTTTTAATGCAGATGTCATTAGTTCATGACGATCTGTGGACCTACGTAACAACTACGCCAGCTGCCACAGACGTAGAAGCTACAAAGAAAGACCTGAGGGCTCGCGCTAAGATCTGTCTTATGATAAATACTGATCCACTAGTATACGTACAGGGGGCTAAGACTGCTAAAGAGGCTTGGCAAGCATTAGAGAACAATTGCCAAGATAAAGGAGTGATAAATAGATGTCGGTTGTTGGGAAACCTTGTCAGCTTGAAGCTAGAGCAATTCAGTTGTATGAAGGACTATGTCACCACTATGATGAAGGTAGCTCAGCAGTTGCGTGACATCTGTAAGGAAGTAGACGATGAACTGCTAGCAGCGATCATGCTACAAGGCCTTACTGAAGAATATGCACCGCTGAAAATGACAATAGAGAATACCAACATCACACTGACATCAAATTATGTCAAAACCAAACTGCTTCAACAGGATAGTCCAATACCTTTGACATCCAACGAGAATGCTTTGATTGCAAGAGATAACCGTTCAAGATACAAGGGTAGTTCTTCGAACAGTGGAGGCAATAATAAGCAAACGCAGCAGAAGCGTGAGAAGCAGAAGAAAGACATAAAATGTTTTGTGTGTGGAGGACCATTGAGTTGTCCCAAGAATCCCAATGTAAACAAAGGCAAGAAGGAAGCTACACTACTTGCATACAGTGACATGGACAGCAGCAACAATGAGTGGATAGTAGACTCAGGAGTGTCATCTATCATGACCTATCGGAAGGATTGGCTGACTAATTATAAAGACTTTAGTAAAGTGCAGGACATTAGTGTAGCTAATGGCTACCATCATTAATAAAAAATCATTAATGATGGTAGTATGCAATTTGGAGTAAAAGAGGTAAAGTATGTTCCTGGATTGTTAGCGAATCTATTGAGTGTGGATACATTGGTGAGTAGAAACAAAGTAGTCGTATTTTCCGAGAGAGGGTGTGATATATATCGTCACTAGAAAGGCAAAATTACTGAAGCGCCAAAAGTGCACTTTACAGGAGAGCGATTTAAACTTTTTTTTTATACTAAATCTGACATATCTTTTTTTCTAGTATTCCAATTTAATTACGCTGAAGGCAAAAAAACATTGATAAATTATTATCTACGTTTTAAAGTTGAGATATTGTCTATTATTACTGTATTTCCGAAGATAGTGTCGCTTTAGTATAAATGCTCTGACCACTTCGTAAGACAAAAATACTTATCTTCATAAAAATATTCAGGTACAGTAAAGCATAAACACAATTCACGTACATCCATTGAAATTTGGGAACGCCAAAACGACTAACATGCATACAGACTAATACAATCTTAGCCATTATTACTTATACGTAATAATTAAGTGTAAAGATCTAAAACAATTTGACTTATTGCCATGTAGTCGTATATTTTCTAAATATACCCCTCATTCTATAAATTAATCTAAATCTCAATAAATAAAATAAAGTCAGATTAGTTACACTATTAAATTTATAACTCAAGAACGGGTGGAATGATTTTGATGATCTATGATTTGTTGGATATTTTTCCATCGCGAATAATAGTATTTTTTTGTTGTAGTAGTACTAGCGTAGTGTAGTGGAGGGTAGGGTAAGGTAGCTAAGCGTACCGTAGAGTAGCGTAGCGTAGGGAAGCGTAGCGTAGTGTAGCGTAGCGTAGTGCAGGGTATGGTATCATAGTGTAGTGTATTAATTTATATTCTGAGGCGGTATGAAGTTCGCCGAGTCAACTATTTATTGTATACTTACTGAACAATTGTAGCGATTGCAGTAAAAACAAGGAAAATAAACTTATGTTCTGCACGGTAAATCAACTTTTACTGAAGCTTGACAAATTGTTATCATAACCAACTAATCAATTAAGGTTTTCTAATTTGTCTTGATTTTAATTTTCGACGTCGGTATCTTGCAGTGTATCCTTGACATTCATAGCAATAGGCATACCTTTGTACTCATCGTGGAAAATGTCAGGTATGACTTTTTATGAACACAATTTCCACATATCCTGGTGTTTCTTATTTGAAATCTTAAGTTCCACTTTTACCCGTTCTAGATATATTTTTAGTTGGGCTATCAGCTGCCATTGTGTATTTAACAGCTACATTCTGTGGGTCCAATTTTCTAAATATAGCTGTACGTATCTGTAAAATAAATGAGAATTGAGATTGTGTTGGAGGTATTTCAGAAGATTTTATCATTAAAGATGTGCTCGCTTTAACATCATTCTTCTGAGTAAGAGATGTTTGCATTCGATGTGACGACATCCCGGCTTGAGTGTGATTTTCTGATTGTGCAATATGCGCCTGTAATAAATGTATGTCTTGACTAAGAGAAGTGCCCGTGTGTAAAACATAGTCTATCTGTGAGATTGATGCCAGTATCGGTATGTCTTGTCCAAGGGAATTCTCTGCTTGAGCCTGGTCTTCAGTTTGAGAGATTGATGTTTCTGATTGCTGTATGTCTTGGCCAGTAGATATACTTGCTGGAATGTGATAGTCTATCTCTGAGATTGAGGCCTGTAATGGAAGTATGTCTTGTCCAAGGGAATTCCCTGCTTGAGCGTGGTCTTCTGTTAGAGATGTTAATGTTTTTATGTCTTGGCCAGTGGCTGTCATTGCTTGAATATAGTAGTCTATCTGTGAGATTGATTCCGGTAAAGGATCTCTGTATTGGTCAAAGGATTTCACTGCAGCGGGATATTGTATTTGAAACATTGACGTCTGCGGTTGATGTATATCTGGACCAAGATGTGTGTCTAGTTCTTGCATTATACATGTAAGAAACAAATAGTGATAACTTTTCTTAACTACTAGCTACATTACGCTGAACTGCGTGGCTTTTTTTTTCTTGGGCATGAAAATGATACAGCCTGCAAGCTACCTCCATTACAATCTTTATCCATAGAGAACCACATTCAAGCACACATACACACACACACCCTCACAAACACAATGTAGGTCTCACAATGGCATTATCCTGATGAAATCTAGTAGGTACCTACTTATAATAATAATGTCCTCCTGGCTGAATTTTGGTCACTGTGAGCAACGGTGATTAGCTATCTGCGCGGGAGCACAATGGCATTATCCTGATGAAATCTAGTAGGTACCTACTTATAATAATAATGTCCTCCTGGCTGAATTTTGGTCACTGTGAGCAACGGTGATTAGCTATCTGCGCGGGAGGGCACAAGCCTGCGCGCAAACCTTGGTGCATTCTCCATT
Organism: Orthosia cruda; assembly: GCA_964057195.1. Lineage (NCBI taxonomy): Eukaryota > Metazoa > Arthropoda > Insecta > Lepidoptera > Noctuidae > Orthosia > Orthosia cruda. Next base: position 41,997,231 of record OZ059835.1, read on the forward strand.
CCACTCTCATAGTCCGATGGGACGGCAATCTGATACGACTGAAGGGCTTTACGTGCTGTCTGTGTCAGGCACTGAGATTTTAAAATATGCACATAACTTGCGAAAAGTCAGAAGTGCGTGCTCTGGGTTCGTACCTGAGTCCTCTGACTTGCCAGTCAACGTCAGTCATAGCTTAGTGATTAAGTTATCACTGAAAAATAGGTACTTATAATCTTGACGCTTACCTGTATTTATTGTTTTGTTTTTTTGTTTACATGGATGCGGTAATTTACAGACGGTATCGGATTCAGAATCAATTTCATGATCGTTCTCATCATCAGTAAATATTCTTCGAACGACATGTAGCTTTTTTTTCGGACTTGCGTTTCTGAGACCCACTTTTGTATATTTTCTAAAAAATGAGTGTCTACGATTTACCATGATGTCCTTCGAACTATTCTGTAAATGTGTAAAACTTTAATTGAAATAGTAGATGACACCAACCAATATCAATCTAACTCTTACGAACCTAACACTCGTACCTAAAGTTCAATCAAAATAAAGTAACTATCATTTAATCATCAACGCCATTCATATAATCGTTTTCTATTACTACGATTGACTTGTGTTTATTACTGTATATAGAATAAAGCGAATGGGTACCATACCTACATAAACACTTTGTAAGGTAATTGATAAATCACGAAAGATTTCCAATAAGGGCATTTGTTTACAAATATTTAATAATGAGCTGAATGTTCATCCTTTAAATTAATTATCTGTATAATTAATTGTGTGTATGTATATTAATGCTTAAAAAAATCAAACAGACTTTCAAAACAAAACACTACAAAGTGAAAATAACTTTCTTTGGCGAAGTCTGTGTCTTTGGTACCTATTGTTTTACGTTTTTGGATACCGTCTTCGGAAAAGAGAGTTATTTTACGCTTTGTTGTGTTTTGTTTTGGAAGTCAGATAGTTTTTTTTGTTTAAAAGTTTTTTTATTTATTTTATCTTTTTAGTTTAGGTAGGTACCTAAACAAAATGTAAAAAAAAATGCTATGTGTATGCCTATAATATTTAAGGAGTTCCTCTATTGCTCTGGGATGCCATCATCAGGTTCTGGTTTCTGGGAACACCCTTGGGATATCTCCTTTCCAACAAAAAAAGAATGTCGAACAAAGATCAAATGAACAAAGTCGGTTTATAAACAACAAAGTTATCCGCGAACAAAGATAAAAAAAAAATATACGGTCGAGTTGAGAAACCTCCTCCTTTTTTGAAGTCTGTTAAAAATACGTGAAATCTAATGGAAAGGATATGTAAGTAGATACCTATTAATAAAATGAATAGTAATACTTAATATTCACAGTTTGTTTACAAAGTAAAAGTTTAGTTTCATTGAGCGTGGTATACAGAATTAGAAATAATGAAGTGTACTTACGTAGCTATACAGTAAATCACAAAATACTTCGATTATCTGTCACCGATATGCCAACAAACAAACGCCAGTCAATTGCAACTGCAAAAAAAGGACTAAAGTGCCAATAACTGTGCGCAACGCTCCAAACGTATGATTCTAAATGTACCAATCATAACAAAAAAGCTAGAAAAATACCGCTGCAATAGACTTAACTGTCATGTTATCATAATATCTTTACTGGTTTCAATACTAACGTACTACCACAGTTTTGTGAAGTAAAATATTTATAACTAAAATACTTTTACATCAAATAAATAAAACGTCAAATACACTTAATACTCACCTAAAAATGTAGATAATTATAGCAAAGTTACTAAAAAGATTTACATTCAAAAATCTAGAATGGTAAAGGTACTAAAGCGTTAAATCCATCAATTTCACTTAAAGCAAATTTACTAAGCGACCCATTTATTACAATTTGCGGAAAGTAGTAAGTACTTAAACAACATCAATTAAACGATTTACGCATTTTGGGTTTCTTATTAAGGGTCGGCAAGCAGATACCAGTAAGGAAAAAAAACTAACCGCTAATAACAATAAAAATCATGTAAATTCCTTTAGGTAAGTAAAAGAGAGGTATCGCGAAAAAAGAAAAATGTCACTGCTAAAGCGACACTAACTAATTTTTTTATTAATTTTTAAATAATGCTCAAATTGCTACAAGACCAAGACCAATGTGTAGTGAAAAAAAAACTTATTCAACCATATATAAAACTCATTTTAGCTAAAATGGCGCTTTAGTACTTTTGCCTTTCCAGTGACGATATGACAAGGATGAATGTTGTATAAAAGGAGTAGTGAGTTACAACTGTAAAAGTGAGAATGGAATTTACAAGTTTAAATCCAATATTACAGAACCTGACTCAGCATTTGCAGTTTCCGTGCCTGATGAGTACGAGCTTTAGCATAAGAGACTGGCACACTTTGGATTACCCAACATGTAGCTGTTGAGAGATGGTATGGCGACAGGAGTAAGTTTCAAAAATCCGGATCTCTTACAATGTGAGCCCTGCTTGATGGGTAAGCAAACACGAACACCATTTATTATGAATAGTACAAGGAGAGCAACTGAAGTAATTGAGCTTATACATTCAGACATTTGTGGTCCAATGAGTACGGACTCACACGGCGGCATGAAATATTTTATTTTATTTATCGATGATAAAACGCGGCACACTTTCGTTTATTTCTTGAGGAAGAAGAGTGAAGTTTTTTCTAAGATAGTAGAATTCAAGTCACTTGTAGAAAATCAAATGAATAAAAAGATAAACATATTTCGGTCTGATAATGGAAAGGAGTTCGTGAACAAAGAGGTTAGTCAACTATTTAGAGAAAATGGGATTATTCATCGACTAACCGTTGATTACTGCCCTGAACAAAATGGCGTTGCAGAACGTGCTAACCGCACTATAGTCGAGAAGGCTAGGTGTATGCTAGAGGAAGCGGGCTTAAACAGAAAGTACTGGGCAGAAGCTGTGAATACAGCAGTGTATTTGAAGAACCGCTCACCCACAAAAGCTGTTGAGGTGACTCCATATGAAGCTTGGTCAGGACAAAAAGCGGACTTACGTGAGCTGAAAGTTTTTGGTTGTAAAGCTTTCATGCACATCGACAAAGCTAAACGCATGAAGCTCGATGCGAAGAGCAAGGAGATGATCTTCGTAGGATATTGCGCAGAATCCAAAGGATATAGGCTTTGTGACCCTACTACAGCTAAGCTTCAGAACCACTTTTCGAGAACCAGTTCTTCAATAAAAGAGAAAAGATAGTTCCAGTAGAGAATGCTCCTAGTGAATTTCTAAATGTTGAAATACATGGAAATGAAAGGCAGCAAGAACTGACGCAAAAAAACAGTAACTCTGGTGAGGAGATTACTACGTCAGAAACTATGGATAACGAAGATAACTTTGAAGATTGTACTTGAGATGCTACAGAAGAAGAGATTCAAGTCGAAAGAGACGAGACACTTGAAACCGTAAACGGTCAAGAGGAGAGATTGCTACCTGAAACACAAGTGGATAATAACAGGAGATATCCACAACGTGATAGTAAGTCTAAAAGTTACGATAACTTTTATTTGTATAATGCCACGGAAGGACACAGTGATGATCCAATCACTGTTGAACAAGCTCTCGGCAGAAATGATAGAGACAAATGGCAGGAAGCCATTAATGCTGAACTAAATGCCTTGAAGAAGAATGGCACTTGGAGCCTAGTCAAGCTGGATAAGTCCCATGTTAATTTTAATGTGGTGGATTCCAAATGGATATTAAAAATTAAAAAGGAACAATGGGGGAAAGCGAGATATAAAGCAAGACTAGTAGCTCGTGGCTTTACACAGAAATTTGGACAAGACTTCACGGAGACTTTCTCGCCTGTGTTTCGGCACAGCACATTGAGACTATTATTCGCTATTGCTGTTGAAAATGACCTTTCTATTGAACAGATGGATGTGGTTACAGCATTTTTGAATGGAGATTTGACGGAGAGAGTTTATTTGAAACAACCTAAGCTTTGTGAAGAGAAAGGCAAAGAAGACTACGTATGTCTGTTGAAGAAAGCCCTGTATGGTCTTAAACAGGCACCCAGAGCATGGAATAAGAAACTACATGATGCTCTCATTGAGATGAAGTTCAAGAAATCTGAAAATGAACCATGTGTTTACTTCAGAAAAAGAGGAAATAACATTGTATACATTGCAGTGTATGTGGATGATATCTTGATATTTTACGACAATGATATTGAGAAAGAAAAAGTCAAGAACGAATTGAAAACCAAGTTCGAAATAAAGGATTTGAGAAAAGTTGATAACTTTCTAGGAATGAAGATACATCAACATGGTAGTAAGATTACTGTTGATCAGGGTGAATACATTCAGAAAATTCTGAAAGAGTTCGGAATGTCTGACTGTAAACCAGTGAAGACAAGGTTAGAGACTGGTAGAAAACTGGAGAGACCCGTGGAAGAGAATTATATCCCATCTAAAGATATTCCCTATCAGAGACTAATTGGTTCACTTATGTACCTAGCTGTTTGCTCGAGACCTGATATAAGTTATGCCGTTGACTATCTTAGCCAGTTCAACAGTTGCTATACAAGTGAACATTGGACTGTAGCAAAGAGATTATTGAGATACCTGAAGGGTACAATCAATTATAAACTTAATTTTGAGAAGACAGGGAAACGTCTAGTTGGATACGTAGATGCTGATCATGCCGGAGATATCAGTGATAGGAAATCTTTTTCTGGCTACGTATTCATTTATGGAGGAGCTCCTGTATCATGGGAAAACAAGAAGCATCGTACAGTAGCCCTCTCCAGTGCAGAGGCTGAATATATAGCCATGTCTGAAGCATGCAGAGAGTCAACGTTCCTCAAGCGGCTTATAGAAGAGCTTACCGGAAAGGAACGCGAACATAAGAGATGCATTGAATGATAACATTGTGAAGGTGGAGTACCTGCAGACTGAGGCAATGACTGCAGATATTTTGACAAAGTCCTTGCCACGATGTAAGAATGAGTTTTGTGTGAAAGAGATGAATTTGAGTGCTTGATAATAATGATGAGGATGCGGATACTATATAGTTGTTTCATTGTTAGAAAGGAGGTCTTTATACTTCAATGTAAATACTATATGGTTGAGTGAACACATTAGACAGAGTTTAAATCTGACATCTATTATATTGTGTTAATTGTTTTTTCACGTTGTGTCATGATTTTTCTGATGGTATTAAATAAATCTATTTGTTATCAAAATCCAAGTATCAGTGAATACATTCCACATCTTTATTCAAGATAACTGCGTGCAATTTAGTTGGTGTGAGTTACACAGCTATAGGCTTACACCAACAATTGCCACCGGATTTGACGATGATCTTGTAGCTGTCGTGTTACTGAGAGGACTACCTGAAGAGTACAGGCCTATGCGAATGGCACTGGAACACTCCGGGATGAAGTTGACTTCAGAAAACGTACGTCAGAAGTTACTACAGGAGGATTCACGTCAAGGATGCAGTACATCGTCTTCAGCGGACTCGGCATTGGCTGTGAATAAGAGTAAAAAGCAAAATGGATACAAAGACATCAATATGACTAAAGTTAAATGCTTTAAATGTGAAAGAGTGGACATAAGAAGCCAGATTGTCCTTTAGGAAAGAAAGCGGGTACGATTTCCAAACCGAGTAACGTCGCGATCGTGAGCCTGTCTTCATTCAGCACCGGGGACTCCTTTAATCCGACGGAGTGGTACATCGACAGTGGAGCATCTTCACATATGTCTTTCCAGAAACATTGGTTTAAAGATTTGGTTATGAATGTTGGTATGAGTAATGTGACATGTGCGAACAATGCTAAGATTGAATGCAAGGGTAAGGGTGATATCATGATGAGTTTGAAAGGACGAATGCTTGCTGTGAGGGATGTCATGTATGTACCTGGTTTGCGTGTTAATCTGGTATCAGTATCTAAATTAGTAGAGGAAGGATGGAAGGTGAGTTTTGACATAGATGGGTGCAAACTAATTCACCATTTGGTTCCAGGCCATTTCAAGAGAAAGCTTCTGGCTACCGCAAGTGAAGTCTCAGGAATCTACAAGCTTGAAGGTTGTAGATGGGGCTGCGTTGACGTCTGTGAAAGCAGGTAATCCTTTGATGTTGTGGCACCAGCGGCTTGAACACGTAAATGAGCTAGATTTACGTATGCTTCCGGGTATGGATTTTGGAAAGAGCGTAATGGAGCCTTGTGTCGCCTGTATTAAGGGGAAGGCACATCGTTTACCTTTTCCAGTTGGTGAGGCTGACAGAGCAGTCGAGAGATTGCAACTGGTTCACGCAGATATCTGTGGTCCAATGTCTGAACACACGTACGGTGAATCTCGGTATATGCTAGTTATTTTAGATGATTTTACACGTAAATCTTTTTTATTTTTCCTTAAATCAAAAGATCAGGTTCTCGATCATTTTAAAGTTTTTCTAGCTAGTGTAGAGGTTGAAACCGGGTTAATGGTGAAGTGCATACGCACGGACAATGGAACAGAATTTGTGAATAGTAAGTTTGATGGGTTTCTACGTCAGAAAGGTATAAAACATCAGTTGACTGTTCCCTACACTCCAGAACAGAATGGCGTAGTGGAGCGAGCAAACCGCACTATTGTGAAGATGGCTCGAGCTATGCTGGCTGAGTGTGAGACTGTGGGGAGAGGCATGTAATACGGCTGTTTATACGAAGAACAGGCTGCCTCACAGTGGCAATAATGGTAAGATTCCTGAGGAGTTGTGGACAGGGAAGGTTCAGTAGTTCGATCATTTCAGAGTTTTTGGAACGAAGGCGTTTGTGCACGTACCCAAGGAAACTCGGAAGAAATTGAGCCCTAAAGCGGTAGAACATATCTTTGTTGGTTACTGTGAAGAAACCAAGGGATATCGTATCATAAATCCCAATAAGCCTAGCGTTATTGTTAGAGCAAGGGATGTAGTTTTCTTGGAGGACTCTATAGCATCAGTTTCTGAGGATCCTAGTCGGCTCGTAGGTAGCGGTGACAAAGGTGCTGAAGTAATCTGGGAACTTGCAAAAGTAAAAGGCCAGTTAGGTTCGTCACCTAGTACTGGCCTTCTACTTTAGTTCCACAGATGAGGCTGAAGCATATGAAGACGCGGAAGTGGAGGTGGGAGAAACGGGTGATAGCGGAGCAAAAAATTACGTGGTGGAAAACGTTGAAGAGAGAAGTAATAAAGAAGAGTCAAACGAAGGTGAAAGTCGTTATCCTCTACGTAGTAGAATCCGAGAAGGAAATCTTCATGGACTTTCATGCTGTACAGAAAAGCAAGAGCCTTTGACAGTTAAGGAAGCCTTAAGTCGGGAAGATAAGGATAACTGGAAGGAAGCCCTTCTTTCGCCACAAGTCGAGCTTTATAGGTCTTGTTACCACGGGTTTCACTCAGTCCTACGGGGTCGACTACTTCGAAACTTATTCACCGGTGGTGAGAACATCGACAGTTAGATTTCTGCTATCGTTGGCTGTTGAAAAGGATTTGATCATCAGTCACTTCGATGTGAACACCGCCTTTTTGAACGGTAATTTACATGAAAAAGTTTTTATGCGACAGCCGGAGGATTGCATAGACGAAAACTCAAAAGAACAAGTTTGCTTACTAGAAAAAGCGATATACGGCCTCAAACAAGCTTCACGGTCTTGGAACACTGACCTCTATAAAGGTGGAAACACATTATTGAAACCCCACCCGACGCCACGCCACCCGACACCTTCTGACGCATTGAAGTACTAATCAAACCCATACATTTAGTATGGTCAGAGACACATAGTCAACACGCCATGCGATCACACGCATTCCTACGTGTCAACACGCAGTCGGTTTGGATCAGCGTGTTGCCGGGAGTGGGGGAACACACGCCACCCGACGTTTCGACACAGTGTGTCTCTAGTTAACACCCGATCCCACGCGTCAGTCAGTCGAGTGGTGCCAACAAAGGGTAATTTACCCTAATTTAGAGTAAAGTTTTATCAGCACGGTCATTTTTAGGGTACAAAATCGGTGAGGGTAATTTTTATGTTTATGCTATAATAGAAATTAGTAACTTATTTGCGTCAAATTTGCAATGATATGGACTTAAGTTTAAATATTACCCTTGAAACCGCAATTTCTTAAAACTTCTTTTTCGATACGCCTATCATAGTCTCAATGAAGTAGTCAAGTACTTGGTATCGTACAAATCCCAAAATAACCAGTTTTTTTTATGGTTTCTATTATTGTTATAGTAAATCTGGTCTGTAATTATATTATAGATTATAATGTCTCGTCTTATGTATAATCTTGCATGAAATGTATCAAATATAAATAGAACGGAGAGGGAAAGCAAATTAATAAAAAAATGTAATTTTTTCATATAACTTAAAATCAAGACATGTTTCCAAATCTTTTTACAGTCCGTTCAACCGATTTTGGGTTCTATCCTGTAAACATAAGGATGCCATAAAAAGCATAAACCTGTTACCAAAACCAACTGTTTACTGCAGCTATCATTTGTCGTATCACAAACGCAATAGAAGTTAAAATCGGTTGAATGATCTGTAAATTGGGCTAATTAAAACGTCTAATTTTATCGCAAATGGAGTATAGGGTACATTGAGATCAGACTTGAGATAAAACAAAAACGAGACCTGGCAATACTGGCTATGACATTAGCGAACGTGTTGTAGCATCATGTGGGGTGTTGTATATGTGCACGGTGCGCGTCGGGTGTCGACACGTCGGGTGGCGTGGGGTCGCGTGGGGTTTCAATAATCTGTTTCCACCTTTATACAAGTATTATAGAGGTCAGTGTCTTGGAATGATAAAGTAAATGAAGTCTTATTGTCTTTGAACTTCAAGCGCTGTGACTTTGATAGCTGTCTATACAAAAATAATAATTTTTATATCACTCTATACGTTGACGATTTTTTATTATTTATTTATTTATTTATTATATACTTTATTGTACACCACAAAAAAAAACATACAGGACAAACGTTCAAATATACAAGTGTACAATGGGCGGTCTTATCGCACTAGGCAATCTCTTACAGACAACCTTTGGATGGACTGAATGATAGGAGAAGAATTTAGGGTTGTCAGTGTACAAAATATCAAAAATAATATTACTTAGACTTAATAACATACAATACATACAAACAATATTACTTAATATACTAATACATATCAAATATATAACAGAGAAAGGAGAAGAATACAAAATTATAGTAAAAGGTAATGCTCCTTCACCATTTTCTTGAACGTTGGCAGTGTTTGAGCACGTCTCACTTCAATAGGTAATACATTCCACAACCGAGCTGCTTGAATCGTAAAAGATTTGTCAAAGAAGGAAGTGGAATGCATACGAATACTTAATTTTAGATTTTCCGATGATCTCAAGGACCTAGAATGGGTGTCACAGGGGAACTGAAAGCGTTCTTTGAGATAAAAAGGAGTAAAAGGATTAAATAGCACATTATAAAGCAAAGAAAGTATGTGGGCATTCCGGCGAAGGCGAATAGGAAGCCATTTACTATACTTGCGCAAGCCAAATATGAACCTGATTCAGAGATTTTGAAGTCGCTCAAGCTTGTCCAATTGGTCTTGGGTGAGATCAAGATAGCTGGCGTCAGCATAGTCTAGAATAGGTAGAAGAAGAGATTGTGCTATCGCAATTTTAGTGGTGATGGGAAGAAAATTACGAAGACGTCTCAGATTATTTTACAAAGACAAACAGCAGAAGGAAGTTTTATTAAACAATCTTTGTAAATATTTCAAGATAAAGGATTTAGGGGAAGCGAGACAAGTTTTGGGTATGCTTTTGATTAAGTTGGATACAGGAATATATTTGAATCAAGAGAGGCTTCGAAGATATTTTGTATGAATATGGTATGTCCGACTGCAAACCAGTGAAAACTCCGACGGAAATGGATTTCCATAAAGCCTTGGCGGAAGGGGAAGGAGGTAAGGTTTTATCCCGCCAAGGTTCTCGTAGTTATCAAGCACCCATAGGCTCGCTGAACTATTTGGCCTGTAACACACGCCCGGATATTGCGGCAGCAGTAAATTTTTTTGCGCAGTATAACTCATGTTGTGAGGAACGTCATTGGAAGGATGCTAAACATATCTTGAGATACCTTAAAGGTACAAAGGATCTATGTTTGATATTTCGCAAATCGCCGGTGCAGGATATCACGGGATTCGTAGATGCTGACTGGAGAGGTAACATCAAAGATAGGAAATCTTATTCTGGGTTTATTTTTAGATGTGGTAACTCGTTGATTAACTGGGAATGCCGGAAACAAGCTTGCGTGGCACTGTCGTCAACGGAAGCTGAGTATATTGCACTTTCGGAAGCAACCAAGGAGGCAGTTCACCTGCGGCAGCTGAATGCATTTATAAGAGGTGAATATCTTAGGTCATTTTCGTAGATAATCAGAGTGCTATTAAACTTGCGTACAATCCTGTAGTGCTTAGAAGGACGAAACATATAGACATATGACACACAAGGGCTCACTATGTCAGAGATTGCATTGCTAAGAATGTTGTGCGTCTGGACTATGTATGTACTTAAGATAACCCAGCAGATGTACTGACAAAACCATTAGGTCGTGTGGCATTTAATAAATGTGTGCGCGATCTGAATTTGGAGTGTCTGGTGTGGTGTGATGTGAGGATACTCGTTTCTGATGATGGATGTTGTTTGAGGGAAGTGTGAAACTTTTTAGTTTGAACAACATTTCAAATTGATATTCGAACATGTGTTTTTTTTATAATGACTTGTGTCGTTCATTTGAATAAAAATCATCTCTGTGCAAACAACAGGATCAAACGTCGGTACCTATCCTTCTGCAGCGAGGTGTAAGACAGGGAGAGGTCATATCTCCGAAACTGTTCTCTGCTGCACTGGAGGATGTCTTCAAGGTTCTGGACTGGAGAGGGCTAGGCATCAACGTCAATGGCGAGTAGATTACTCACCTTCGGTTTGCCGACGATATAGTGGGCATTGCTGAGACTATGGAGGACCTCACTGCAATGCTCGATGACCTCAGTAGAGCTTCCGAAAGAGTGGGTCTAAAAATGAACATGGACAAAACCAAGGTGATGTCGAATGCCTATGTTGCACCAAGTCCTATCAAAGTCGGAGACTCTACACTTGAAGTTGTGGACGAGTATGTCTACCTGGGACAAACGGTCCAGTTAGGTAGGTCAAACTTGGAGAAAGAGGTCAACCGTCGAATCCGACTAGGCTGGGCAGCGTTCGGGAAGTTGCGCAGTATTTTCTCGTCCAACTTACCACAGTGTCTCAAGACGAAAGTCTATGACCAGTGTGTGTTGCCAGTGATTACTTACGGGATAGAGACGTGGTCGCTCACAATGGGCCTCATCAGAAAGCTTAAAGTCACTCAAAGGGCAATGGAGAGGGCTATGCTCGGAGTTTCATTGCGTGATCGAATCTGAAATGAAGAGGATGGCAAGAGAATCAAGGTTACCGATATAGCCCGAAGAATATCCAAACTTAAGTGGCAATGGGCAGGGCACATTGCTCGCAGAACAGATAGCCGTTGGGGCCGAAAAGTTCTAGAATGGCGCCCACATACCGGAAGAGCAACGTTGGAAGGCCTCCCTCTAGGTGGAGCGACGACCTAGTCAAGGCTGCAGGCGTCCGGTGGATGCAAAACTCACAGGACCGATCAGTGTGGCGACGCTTGGGGGAGGCCTATGTCCAGCAGTGGACGTCTTTCGGCTGAAATGATGAGGTAGATTAGATATGTATCGAAGGGATAAAGCAGTGACAGGTCATAGGCAGAGACGCCATATTTAATCCCGAGCTTAATGGAGAATTCTAAATTTTCTTTGGAGCCTAACTCGCTAGTGAAGTGAGGGAGTTAATACTAGAATCCTGAACACAGAGAGAGATTCAAGCTAGCCCATGACAATGCCTTTATTCCCGAGGAGAACACCTTTACACATCTACTGCGAGATAATTGAAAGCAAGCCACGAGCAGTACTGGCTGGCCACCACTGCTAAGTGCAGCCGGTTTTTTAGTAAACGTTTAGATACGAGTGTTTAGTTGCGGTTCCAAATTCAAATCAAATTTGAACCAACGGGTTATCAAGGCACTGCTGCACCGCCGGAAATAATAACCTACTGTAGGTTAGGTTTGCATTTACGGACTTGGGGAAGTCTATCGTCCAAGCACATTGGCCCAAGTTGGTGTCGTGTGGTGTTTCCGCACGTCTTATACAAATAAAGATTGGATAAGGAACAGCTCCCTCATACCCTTGACCAGAGAGGGGATTTCCTAGCGCAAACCGTCACTGCTATGGTGGTTCTGGAAAATGCGTGGGTATGTGTCCCTGCACCCAAGCAAGAAGTGGTGAGGAGAAACACCGTGCGGTTTTGGATCGGACCCTACCGAAAGAGGCCCCGACTACGGAATCATTGCGGACAACCAACTAAACTTTCAAATCGTAGATATACTTCTGTCTACCTACGTGATAACGTCCTATATAATATATTTTGATTAGATATTATCACCTTATGACTGGCTTCAATTGACATTTGACCAAGAAATAGATGTCAGTGACCGCACGGGGACGAATATTTGTAAACAGTTCCATTAACTTCGAAGGCCAAAGCTGGATTGCATGTTCCTAATGAAACAAGGAATGGTTTATTATGGCATGGCCACATGAGCCACACTGACGCTTGGAGCCCCGCTACTTACATGACAAAACACAAGCTATGCTACTCAGTAAGCGCGTCATCAGGCAAAACTCATAACTGTGTGGCGTCCACCTTAGCTCTTGAAGTTGTACTCGTCCTAACATTTTGTGAAAACGTGAAATTAGAAACGGCTAAACAAAGATAGATGTGAAACATGCATTTTAACATACTTATGAAATTGGCGTTTTATGAAACGGGGCACTTTGAACAGTGATAACTTCGGTTTGATTTATTTAAAATTTTGAATAACTACTCTGTATCAAAATGCTGCTACTCTTATATCTTTATATATAAATAAAACATCATTTAAGGCTTGTTATTTCTTTTTAAGAATTCGTTATTCATTTGTTTCTTTGGGTTTTGTTTTTTCTGTAATATTACCATTCCCGTGTATCTCGGCACCTTAGGGTTCCGGTCCTTTGAAAGGCATGCGAGGAGCCGAAGCCAACTCGTAGAGGCCCCGTTAGGCATGTATCAGGAAATGTGACATCAACCGACTATTATCCCTGTATGCACTACGCAACTGCGTCCAAGAACAATCTCCGGTTGATGCAGGACTATTGCAAATTATGGAGAAAATGTATTGGGCTATAGATTTTGTAGGTTTAGTGGATCGATTGCCCAAAACTAAAGGAGGACTACCGGCCCCTGCCCAACCACTGTTGAACTAAACGGCTATAAAATGGCAGGGGGTGACTTGCACGCTCAATTCATGGGCCCCATAAAGGGTCGCTAGCGCTTTAGTGACGTAGCGCCAAGGGGGCAACATATCCGGAGGTGCTTGAGGAGTGGAGAGGTATACCACGGCTATCAGGACAATCCCCGAAGTACGGTCAAGATCCCTACCAGCACCTTACTGGATTAACTTCCTTCCTCCGAACACGTTTGTTCTTGCGAATCTGCTGGTATAAACTGGTAATAATATTGAATGTAGAGTCTCTCAAGGTACTCGGTCCAGTAATCAAACAGGAAAAAATCAAGCAAAAAATAAAAAAAGGCATTTTAGAAAAAAAGTACGACTTTTTATTATATAAAATACTTCTTACGTAGCTACGGTTCTATACTTATTTAGATGATAATATACGAGATATTAGGTATTATATTCTTAATATAGACCTGGTAGGTAAATAGACTAGGGATATATTTCAAGTACTCAGGCGGATCTTATATTTTGGTTACTAGCATTTGTACTCTATACTATACAATGCTAGGTTAATTTCTAATCACCAGCCATTTTTTTCAGGAATTAGATATCAATCAAATAACGGTGTTTGCAAAAATCAACTCCAAAAAAATTAATAAAGAAAACAGCCGTGCAATACATTTTTGCCCGCTTTAATTCGGCAAAATGTGAACGGATGACTTTTTTGGGAGCTGATTTTTGCATAAACCGTTCTTCGATTGGTACTTAATGCCTGAAAGATTTGGCTATCACATCAAATATACTAACAAAATTAATTTTGATTTAATGAAAGCTATATATTTTACATTACTGCTGTTTTGCCTTTTTTCTTTCCCAACTGATTAAGACATGATTTTATGATGCGTTTCAGTCCTCGTGCAACCTCTTCAGTTTTGTAGTACTTCTCAGTGGGAACATGGACGAATAGGGTAGGGCATCGGCCCAGGCTGAGGGATGTGTAGTAAATGTAATTGCAGAGAGACCTGTAACAAAAATATCAATATAAATATTTGCGCATACATGACTTTTATAATTCTTATACACGCAACTAAAAGCAATCAGTAGTACTTTCAGAGAGATTTCCTGCTGAGCTACCAGTCCACATGACTGCTCGTCCTTATATAATATATTTACATCCTTCCTCTGCCCAGCTAAAACACTAGGAAATCGTGTCGGGTGGGCGTTTTGGGGGACTGTGTTTATGAAGAACTTTTTCGTTGAAAAAGTGCTAGCTCGCAGTATAATGTAAATAAATGACTCGTGATTTTGATCCAAGATTCGAAGATAAGTAATACGATATTTCTAGGACACACAGAACAGCCGAGATAACTCACTGGCCCGCATCATGAGATATTTTAGCATGAAGCCCGTCGTTTACAGAGTTGAACTCCTGCTGGATAGCATCCACGTCCAAGCTTGTGACAATTGAATCCAGTCCGGGCAACGGGTTCTTATGAAGTGCGGCTTCGCGACCCGCAGCATCAAATATTGTGTAACCATGTTTGTTAGCCTGTACTTCTAACACAAAGCACGGAACTGGTGAAACACCAACGTGTATGGTCAACTGAAAATAATTTAAAATTATTTATAAAGTTACACAAACCTAATTCAAAACCACCTTACCAAAGAATATTAAGTTTTCCAGTAACTAACTGACGGTACAGCGGGATAGGAAAGCTTATGAAGTGTGACTTAATCTTATGCCAGTTAAGTTACTTTAAACTTAGCTAGCATAGCTGAAGCAGTTTTCCATACCTGTGTACAGACCGTAAACTATGTAACAGTTATGTAAAAATATCTCAGCCATGCGAACTTAGCTAAATTATATTTTCTTAGCTCTTGGCCTGCAACCGGGTTATGTATAAAATCTCGCTGTCAGTCCTGTTAAAATGTTCGTAAATTCATGATGAAAAATCAGGATTTTTAGACTCGCGGGAAACGTGCGCCCAAGAGCCTTATTGCGTATGTGAACTCGGCAAGGCAAAAGATTTGATCCTATCAAGCGACCAATAACATGCGCGATGAAAGACGAGATGTGGAATTCCGTCTATGTGATTGGTCGATTGATGGGTTCTAATCGTTTACGTTGCCGAATTCACTTACGCAATAATGCTGCAGGTTGTGCGTACTAAGTTTCATAAGGTGACATGGTTCTACTCACATGAGGCCGCACTCTGTCCAGCAGTGCTGGGACTACCAAGTCTACGTCCACATATCGCACAGCAATGGGTTCCTTGTGCAATTCAATTTTGTGGTTACATTCAATTTCAATTGCCTTCTTGTCTATAGACTCAACAGCTGCCAAACTTGGATTCGGGTTATAATCTTCGAAAGGACCAAAGCCTGTAATTAAAACTTTTTTTACGTTTTTACGATTATTAAAGTGTAAAAGTTTAAGGATAACATCTAAATCAAACATTTTGATTTTTTTATACGAGAAATAATGTCTTATTATAAGCGACCGCTTTCGGTAACGCTTGGATGTCGAGTGATTGCTACCGCCGCGCCCCTGGTTTTATATATCTGAATACTGCAATGACGTAAAGGAAACAAAATAATTAACTACAAACACACATCAAAACATTCTAGGAACATAAACTCGTTATTTACCGGGATAGGTATGTGGTAACCAAAATTATGTCACGTTCGCTGTAACAGGTTGAGTTGAATTCAATATAAGGTCGGTTCTGTCGGCCTAACATTAATAATTTTAGTGGTTTAGTGCAGTGACGTGGTAAATACCACGGAAATCAGAAAATGGACATCAAAAATTTAGAAAGCGGTAATGAACGTCAGATTCCAAGTAGGTCAGATTCCATGTACGTCATTTTCCAGCTAGTTACAACACAACATTAACAACCGGTAGGGTGAGAATGGCTCTTCAAAAGATTACACTATTGTGCTTGAGGTATCTGTCTAAAGTGGGCGGCTTCTACTTCTCTTTTGTTCTGGTCGCTGCAGACCAATTTCGTCACCAAACGTTCCTCATTACGTCTCTTTTCGTTCTCAATATCATCATATCAGCTGAAAGACATCCATTGCTGGACATAGGCCTCCCCCAAGCGTCGCCACATTAACCGGTCCCGTGCATCTCGCATCCAGCGGATTCCCGCAACCTTTACCAGTTCGTCGGTCCACCTAGTGGGAAGCCTTGCAACGCAACGTCTTCCGGTTCGCAGTCGCCACTCCAGAACTTTTCTGACCCATCGGCCATCTGTTCAAGCAATGTGCCCAGCCCTCTGTCACTTAAGTTTGGAAATTCTGATTCCATTAATGAGGCCCATTATGAGCGACCCGATCTCAGAGCCATAGGTCATTACTGGCAACACACACTGATTTACTGGCTTTCGTCTTGAGACACTGTGGTAAGTTTGACGAGAAAATACCGCGCAACTACCCGAACGCTGCCCAGCCGAGTCGGCTTCGACGGTTGACCTCTTTCTCGAAGTTGGCCCTAACTGGATCGTTTGTACATATAGTCGTCCACAACTTCGAGTGTAGGGTCTCCCACCTTGATAGGAGTGGGTGTAACATGGGCATTCAACATCACCTTGGTTTTGTCCATGTTCATTTTAAGAGCTACTCTTTCGGAAGCTCTACTGAGGTCATCGAGCATAGTACTGAGGTCCTCCATGGTCTTGACCACTATATCGTCGGCAAGCCGAAGATGAGTGATGTACTCTCCATTAACGTTGGTGCCTAGTACTCTTCAGTACAGAACCTTGAAGACATCCTCCAGTGCAGCGGTGAACAGTTCCGGAGATATGACGTGTCCCTGTCTCACCTTGCTGCAGAAGGATAGATATTTTCGTTCTATACCTCCTTGATTTTTTTACAACCATTGACTTCATTAAATCCTAATAAAAAAATCGAAAACAACAACAATTGTTTGTCAATTACGTTAATTTGTTGTTAAAACACAAAAATTGCTTTAAATAAGGATTGGTTAGTGTTCTATCAATTTGCCTAGCCCTTCCCAATCATGTTGGGGACAATTTCCAGGTCAATCGGATACAGCTGAATCAGTACCAGTATTTTTCAAAGAGCGCCTATTTGCACTTAAACCCAGTAACTCGGTAACACAGTAAGCCTTGGCAAGGCTGTTGTCAAATTCTATGGATTCGTCGTTCTCAATGTCAAAGCCTAAATCTGGCTGATCTGGCTCAATTCTTATCAGTTATTCTCTACATCGTCTTTTCGCCCTTAACTAGGCCTTTATTTTTTATTTGTGTGGGAAATCATCCAATGACTTCTCCCGCTCTGGGTGAAGAAGGAGGGTGTGTCAGACTTTTACTGACTAAAACCCACCCGTGTTCCTTCATTTGCTTGAGCCAGGGCCGCGGTAACTCTTTTTCAAATTTATCCGCGACCCAGACAGGCATCGGCCCTAGCGGACCCCGTCAGTTATTGCTGACATCTCTTTGAGGCGCGCGTGGAACACTACGCGCCGTCGACTCGGGCCTGGTCCTTATCGACGGCGACCCGTAACTAGGCCTAGGTACTTCTTTTTCTTTTAGCAGTTCTTGGTATCCATTTTAAAATGACAGTCTACAGAAAAAGGAAAAATAGTTATATATCTGAGAAAAGATATAATTAACCATAATATTATGTCGCAGCGATGACCGCCTTATTCATAATAAGATCAAAGAAACAATCGGATTCGCAGTACGAAACAAAATAACATAAGCTAAAGTTATCCGAAACAGCGTAAACTAAACACATAAAAAACTGACTAGTGCGTGCCGGGCCAAAGCAGTCCGTAGTTAGGTACCTGCCCTGGTTAACCATGCCAAAAAAGGATATGGTTTTTTACAGGCCCGCAGTTTTGTAATTCAAACTATTATTCAAATGATTACCAAAAAAAAGTAGGCAATTATTCATTTTAAATGGTAGATTTTTTTATCAAGTCTGACTGATCAATGTCGCAAATATCAACTCGCGCCATCTGTGATTTCAAGCCTATTATATCAGTATCGATATCTGTTTAATTGGCCGGCTTTATGACTCAAACAAAAATGCCCCTTTTAAAGCTTACCTAACATGTACATAGCAAACATTTCCCTGAATTTAATAATGGGTTCGGAAATCCCCCAATATTTAACGATACTCCACACGATGTTATAGCAAAACAAAAACTTCTCCCATTTACTTGTATCGGAGGTATCACTTTGATTAATATCTATGACCAAATCAATGGAATTTGTAAGGTAATTAAGTGACATCGCTGATTGTCAATAAATTTGCACGCCATGCGTGTTATGGCAGGATATGCTGAAATAAATTTACTGTAACACCTTATGTACCATATTCTAGCAAATTAATATTTTTGATTTGATTTCACCATGACAAATTTCAGCTCTGATATTAACCGCAGATGGTGAGACGAACATGGTGAAACTTTTAGGGTAATCTCAAATCTTTATTGCATACCTACATAATGTATTCTAACAGGTGGTAACCTATCTATCTGTACAAATAAAATCAATTGCCGCATGTTCGTAAGCGCATAACTTCAGAGCGGCTGCACCTATTTGGCAAAGATTTAGGGTTTCGTACCCAAATATAAAATAAAAACGGGACCCTATTACTAAGATTCCACTGTCCGTCTGTCTGTCTGTCTGTCTGCCACCAGGCTGTGTCTCATGAACCGTGGTAGCTAGACAATTGAAATTTTCACAGATGATGTATTTCTGTTGCCGCTATAACAACAAATACTTACAAATACACTTAAAATCAATATTCAAGTGGGGCTCCCATACAACAAACCCGATTGTTTTGCCGTTTTTGCGACTACCAAGTCTACGTCCACATATCGCACAGCAATGGGTTCCTTGTGCAATTCAATTTTGTGGTTACATTCAATTTCAATTGCCTTCTTGTCTATAGACTCAACAGCTGCCAAACTTGGATTCGGGTTATAATCTTCGAAAGGACCAAAGCCTGTAATTAAAACTTTTTTTACGTTTTTACGATTATTAAAGTGTAAAAGTTTAAGGATAACATCTAAATCAAACATTTTGATTTTTTTATACGAGAAATAATGTCTTATTATAAGCGACCGCTTTCGGTAACGCTTGGATGTCGAGTGATTGCTACCGCCGCGCCCCTGGTTTTATATATCTGAATACTGCAATGACGTAAAGGAAACAAAATAATTAACTACAAACACACATCAAAACATTCTAGGAACATAAACTCGTTATTTACCGGGATAAGTATGTGGTAACCAAAATTATGTCACGTTCGCTGTAACAGGTTGAGTTGAATTCAATATAAGGTCGGTTCTGTCGGCCTAACATTAATAATTTTAGTGGTTTAGTGCAGTGACGTGGTAAATACCACGGAAATCAGAAAATGGACATAAAAAATTTAGAAAGCGGTAATGAACGTCAGATTCCAAGTAGGTCAGATTCCATGTACGTCATTTTCCAGCTAGTTACAACACAACATTAACAACCGGTAGGGTGAGAATGGCTCTTCAAAAGATTACACTATTGTGCTTGAGGTATCTGTCTAAAGTGGGCGGCTTCTACTTCTCTTTTGTTCTGGTCGCTGCAGACCAATTTCGTCACCAAACGTTCCTCATTACGTCTCTTTTCGTTCTCAATATCATCATATCAGCTGAAAGACATCCATTGCTGGACATAGGCCTCCCCCAAGTGTCGCCACATTAACCGGTCCCGTGCATCTCGCATCCAGCGGATTCCCGCAACCTTTACCAGTTCGTCGGTCCACCTAGTGAGAAGCCTTGCAACGCAACGTCTTCCGGTTCGCAGTCGCCACTCCAGAACTTTTCTGACCCATCGGCCATCTGTTCTGCAAGCAATGTGCCCAGCCCTCTGTCACTTAAGTTTGGAAATTCTGATTCCATTAATGAGGCCCATTATGAGCGACCCGATCTCAGAGCCATAGGTCATTACTGGCAACACACACTGATTTACTGGCTTTCGTCTTGAGACACTGTGGTAAGTTTGACGAGAAAATACCGCGCAACTACCCGAACGCTGCCCAGCCGAGTCGGCTTCGACGGTTGACCTCTTTCTCGAAGTTGGCCCTAACTGGATCGTTTGTACATATAGTCGTCCACAACTTCGAGTGTAGGGTCTCCCACCTTGATAGGAGTGGGTGTAACATGGGCATTCAACATCACCTTGGTTTTGTCCATGTTCATTTTAAGAGCTACTCTTTCGGAAGCTCTACTGAGGTCATCGAGCATAGTACTGAGGTCCTCCATGGTCTTGACCACTATATCGTCGGCAAGCCGAAGATGAGTGATGTACTCTCCATTAACGTTGGTGCCTAGTACTCTTCAGTACAGAACCTTGAAGACATCCTCCAGTGCAGCGGTGAACAGTTTCGGAGATATGACGTCTCCCTGTCTCACCTTGCTGCAGAAGGATAGATATTTTCGTTCTATACCTCCTTGATTTTTTTACAACCATTGACTTCATTAAATCCTAATAAAAAAATCGAAAACAACAACAATTGTTTGTCAATTACGTTAATTTGTTGTTAAAACACAAAATAGCTTTAAATAAGGATTGGTTAGTGTTCTATCAATTTGCCTAGCCCTTCCCAATCATGTTGGGGACAATTTCCAGGTCAATCGGATACAGCTGAATCAGTACCAGTATTTTTCAAAGAGCGCCTATTTGCACTTAAACCCAGTAACTCGGTAACACAGTAAGCCTTGGCAAGGCTGTTGTCAAATTCTATGGATTCGTCGTTCTCAATGTCAAAGCCTAAATCTGGCTAATCTGGCTCAATTCTTATCAGTTATTCTCTACATCGTCTTTTCGCCCTTAACTAGGCCTTTATTTTTTATTTGTGTGGGAAATCATCCAATGACTTCTCCCGCTCTGGGTGAAGAAGGAGGGTGTGTCAGACTTTTACTGACTAAAACCCACCCGTGTTCCTTCATTTGCTTGAGCCAGGGCCGCGGTAACTCTTTTTCAAATTTATCCGCGACCCAGACAGGCATCGGCCCTAGCGGACCCCGTCAGTTATTGCTGACATCTCTTTGAGGCGCGCGTGGAACACTACGCGCCGTCGACTCGGGCCTGGTCCTTATCGACGGCGACCCTTAACTAGGCCTAGGTACTTCTTTTTCTTTTAGCAGTTCTTGGTATCCATTTTAAAATGACAGTCTACAGAAAAAGGAAAAATAGTTATATATCTGAGAAAAGATATAATTAACCATAATATTATGTCGCAGCGATGACCGCCTTATTCATAATAAGATCAAAGAAACAATCGGATTCGCAGTACGAAACAAAATAACGATAAGCTAAAGTTATCCGAAACAGCGTAAACTAAACACATAAAAAACTGACTAGTGCGTGCCGGGCCAAAGCAGTCCGTAGTTAGGTACCTGCCCTGGTTAACCATGCCAAAAAAGGATATGGTTTTTTACAGGCCCGCAGTTTTGTAATTCAAACTATTATTCAAATGATTACCAAAAAAAAGTAGGCAATTATTCATTTTAAATGGTAGATTTTTTTATCAAGTCTGACTGATCAATGTCGCAAATATTAACTCGCGCCATCTGTGATTTCAAGCCTATTATATCAGTATCGATATCTGTTTAATTGGCCGGCTTTATGACTCAAACAAAAATGCCCCTTTTAAAGCTTACCTAACATGTACATAGCAAACATTTCCCTGAATTTAATAATGGGTTCGGAAATCCCCCAATATTTAACGATACTCCACACGATGTTATAGCAAAACAAAAACTTCTCCCATTTACTTGTATCGGAGGTATCACTTTGATTAATATCTATGACCAAATCAATGGAATTTGTAAGGTAATTAAGTGACATCGCTGATTGTCAATAAATTTGCACGCCATGCGTGTTATGGCAGGATATGCTGAAATAAATTTACTGTAACACCTTATGTACCATATTCTAGCAAATTAATATTTTTGATTTGATTTCACCATGACAAATTTCAGCTCTGATATTAACCGCAGATGGTGAGACGAACATGGTGAAACTTTTAGGGTAATCTCAAATCTTTATTGCATACCTACATAATGTATTCTAACAGGTGGTAACCTATCTATCTGTACAAATAAAATCAATTGCCGCATGTTCGTAAGCGCATAACTTCAGAGCGGCTGCACCTATTTGGCAAAGATTTAGGGTTTCGTACCCAAATATAAAATAAAAACGGGACCCTATTACTAAGATTCCACTGTCCGTCTGTCTGTCTGTCTGTCTGCCACCAGGCTGTGTCTCATGAACCGTGGTAGCTAGACAATTGAAATTTTCACAGATGATGTATTTCTGTTGCCGCTATAACAACAAATACTTACAAATACACTTAAAATCAATATTCAAGTGGGGCTCCCATACAACAAACCCGATTGTTTTGCCGTTTTTGCGATTATAGTACGGAACCCTTCGTGCGCGAGTCCGACTCGCATTTGGCCGGTTTTTTGTTTGTTACGTTTGTAATTGTCAGGACAAGGTTTGTAAGAAGAAAAATAAGGAAACAAAGTTCATTATATAAACCCGTGCGTTTTTATTTATTTTACCTAACTGCCCGCAGTTAGTTAAAATAAATAAAAACAATTATAGACCCTGTCTGGCACAAGAGTGTTTTAAATAAGTTCAGAAGGTACTACGGCTGTAAGGACAGAAGATGAGCGCTCTAATAAATATGTGTAGGTAATCTATGATGCGCGTCAAAAAACCGACCGACACCGCTTGGAAACCCGAATGTGGTAAATACTTCGCATTTAGTCCGTTGCGAATGTCGACCTACACTTATCTTGTGGGTTCGCGTATTCCTGCGAATGTGAGTGGATCCTCCACTCTCCTCCTTCTTGCGTGACCTGGTTCAGATTTGGTCTGACCAGCGCATAGGGCTTCTACCTATGCGCTGGTCCCTTCATCAAGTATCTTGCGGAGACACGCATTCGGTAATCTTGACCTTCTTTCGACTTTGAGCTCCTGCAGTATCGAGAAGTTCACCATGTGTACCGTCCACGAGTGGCCGGCATAGTACCTACTATACCCACAAGGTGGTCATGCATGGTGTAACGGACAGGCTTAGCCATATTTTTAAATCAGCTACTGCCCATGAAAATGAACAACTTTCTCCCTTATTTATCTTTTGGGGTAATAAAATACTTTTCACTTTTAATGCAATTTCCGCGAACAAAATCACAAAAATATGCCGATCTTAGCATCTGCCATGGACCCCTGCAGCTCTAATAAAGATTCCTCAATTCGGAGGCGTGCCTTAAAAAGAACATTCTCATCGCTTATTTAGGGGGTAGTGTGGTGCTTCCGACATTCGCTAACACTTCCTCTCCTCGCGTCATGTTCCTCATTACTGAGAGTCATGATTCCTCTGTCATCGTTGAAACAACTTTTTTTTTCACTAATTTGCTCCATCTATGCCTGTCTTTTGCGTCGTGGAGAGCATAGTGCAGTTTGGTGTTCAACGATGTGCGGACTTGGTCTGACCATCTTATTGGACTGCGACCTCTAGAACGTTTCCCTAACACTTACCTACTACCGAAATACGCAGGCAACAAATTATATTATTAATTAATTTTATGTGCCAGCCACAGGTAATATTTGTATATTTCTTACCTGTGACTGGTTTAGCGTATTATAGTTGATGTGATATAATTTTTGATAATATTCGGGCATTATACGAAATACTTTTTAAACAAATGTATTTGTATTATATTCTTTTTATTTTCAATAATAATAATATAATACAAATACAGTGTGTGTTTTATACAAGTTTTAAATTTCGTCTCAATCAGTTCTAGAATATGGGAAGGTATTTTATTGTAACATTTTATACAGTACCCCATAAAACGCGGCTGGCTAAAGTAGCATCATCTTGATACTACTTTAGCCAGCCTGAAACCTGGTTGAATTAATTGGTCCCTATTTCTATTAACATAATTATGTCTGTCGCTGTTTTTTTTTTAAAGATGTAAATTCTTTCTAACGTACATGAAGTTATCAAAAAAATATAGACAAGGTACCGTCATGATTTTTATGTCCTTAAACCCTTAGAGAATTGCACCGGCGAAGATTGTATTGCTCTGATGGCTCGTTTTTGCAGAATAAAAATTGACTCAATGTCTGCAGCCCTTACCCTTAGTAAGATACCGTAAAACATTAACTATGAAACTAACTAAAATAGACCAGCCTCGCGGTACCTACATCAGTAAACTGACGATTTTTCTAACAGCATAAGTTGCCGAACATAGCCGTCCTGCAAGTGATATTAAATGAGGACCCATTGTAACCTTGAGTCTAGAGTGATCCCCATGAAAACCGTTTTATCGACGAATTCTAGCTTCTCCCTGTTTAATATAATGTCACAATCATTACTTTTGACATTCGGCAAGGCAAATTTTACGCACTTAGTCTTTTTAGCATTTAAAACTAAATTATGAGCTGTGAACCAATTTTGAACCTGTCGCAAGACGTTATTTATGTTGTCAGTGTTACTCGTACGTCTATTTATCTTAAAAAATCAAAGAAGTGTCATCAGCAAATAACGCCATGTTTAGATTGTTTTTCAATAGATGGGGTAAATCGTTAATGTAGATGAAAAATAAGAAAGGACCCAAAATTTAACCCTAGGGTACCCCCATTTTCACGGTTAACCCAGACGAATTGACACCGCTTATTTGAACTAATTGCTGTATATCATTCAAATAAGATTTTACTAAACTTAACGCTGATTAGCCTAGCCCGTAATGCTCAAGTTTTAAAAGTAATGTTTCATGATTAACGCAATAAAATGCTTTAAACAGATCGCAGAAAACACCTAAATCATCTTCCCACGCATCAAAGATGTGTTTATTAAGGTGACACCAGCGTCGGTTGTACAATGACCGTTCGTGAAACCATACTGTTTATCGTGTAGGATGTTATTCGTATTAAAATGAATGAGCATTTGATTTAGCATTATCTTTTCAAATATCTTTCTGAAAACCGGCAGCACCGATACTGGTCTAAAATTATTTATCTTTACTGTCCCCGGATTTAAAAAGTGGTATAACCTTACTATGTTTCATTAGAACCGGAAAAACTCCCTGATCTACACAAATTATAATTTAAAGCTAAACACGGCCCTATAATCTGAATAATGGAGGTGCACACAGCAGCAGCCTCACCCCTAAAATGTATGAAAAGCGACATCTATGAACAGGAGGATATACTACGATGTTTACGTGCGCCGCGTGTGCGCCATGTCTATGATATCAATGAAACTGCTAAGATATTCTAACAAGAAATAAAAAAACTGACGGCGCTCATGCAAGCGACCGCTAGGTAATATCCATCGCATCCTACCTATTGATATTTTGAAACTTCCAAATGTGTTTAACAAACTTTTATCTAATAACTCACAAAAGTTTTAATTTATAAAATCGTTAGGCCGAAGCAAGATTCGAACCTGGACCCTATAACTCATGAGTCAAGCTGCCATACCGCTGCGCTATTCTGATACTAATCATAGCTGTGAAATTCATTGACATGTTTATAAATCATCCATCACATAATTCATGTCGGCCGTGACGTTTATAAAAATTAATAAAATTAGATTATGAATAAGATTGAAGGTAAGCATATAATATTATTAATTAAAACATGACATAGCATCATAGCATAGTTACTTGACTGCTTGTGTTGTTCGAATAATGACTTGTAATTACAATAACATCATGTCTCGATTGAGTAACTTTTAAAAGTGATAATAATCGTCCTTTTGGAACTAAATCAAAATTTAAAGATTATTGACGTAAGTGTAATCTAACCTATAACCAAATTATATTTTAATTTTTTGCCATTAGAAATCTAACTTTTTATTTACTTCTTTATAGAGAAACACAAATATTCAAAGTTCGTTTATGGGTGCGACGGCATCAAGAAACTGGTGTAGTAAAATGGAACTACTACGGGCCCCGTCCGATTGATTTCACAAATCAATTCAGCCGTCATCGTGATATTTTGAATAGGCAAACCATGGATTGTTTTACAACCAACCGATCTAGTGCTATAAGACATAGCATTTCGCTTACCATGGTCCGAAGACATTTACATGCAACTGGGATCTATAATTATAAACCTGCCAAAAAAAATGAACTTACTGAAAATAGTCATCGTCTAGCCAGGATAAGATTTGCAACCATTGCAATTTGTTTTAATAATATGGTAAATGGAATGAGATCAAGATTAGAAGCTACAACTTCGACCACATCATCACTTACCTTCAGGTGAGATAGTGGTCAAGCGCAAGCCTATCTACAATAAAAATAAAAAAAACTTGCAATACCCCTCTATATCCATACAGTGCTGCCTAAATATGCTGATGTTGGTTAGCGCATGTCAATTTTGTATCAATAACGTAAACAATTATTGTTAAATGGGTATCTTACATGCTTACTTGTGGAATCGATCTCAATAACTACAGAAAACTAACTTCATTGTGGTCACAGAGATGGCGCGCACGCGGCGCACGTGAAAGTCGTAGTATATCCTCCTGCCCATAGATGTCACTTTTTATACACTTCTAGGGGGTGAGATTTCTCGGCAGCGTTATGTACAAACTTTGATGGAAATTTCCCATAGATTAAAATCTTATATTACTGTTATTGGGTTTATATGTGAAAAAACGGTAACTCCATTATAAACCTGAAGCAAAAGAGGGCGAAGAATTTAAGGTTTCAGTAGCTTTAATTCGGATGCTGGTAAAGAAATTTACAAGCCCTCTATTTTGTTATCTATACTTCTATACTAATATTATAAAGAGGAAATATTTGTATGTTTGTATGTAACGATACTTAAAACTTACTAGACCGATTTCAAAAATTCTTTCACCGTTGGGAAGCTACACAGTCCCCGGGTGACATAGGTTACTTTTTATCCCTGTATGCCTACGGGAAGAGGAACTACGCGGGTGAAACCGAGAGGCGTCCGCTAGTCTCTAATAGGTCCATGTGTAGTTTCAAGCGTGTAATCAATATTATTTGTTTTGTTCCTGTTCGTTTCATTGATTATGATTTTCCAAACTGTCTTGATTTTATTTTCTGCGAATTTAACCTTATCGCCAGTGCATAAAGCCGTAGCTACTTTACACGTATTTCAAAGAATTCTTGAATAAGTAGCAACATACTTATTAAAAGTTTCAGTGTTAATATAAGACTTAAGACATACAACTCGTAAAGTCTATACCTACTTTTCCTGAGACCTTCAGTAGCCCAGTCACTGAATAAAAACTTTGGTTTTCTTCTTAAAACTATTATTGAAATCTGTTTGAACTACTGAGAAAACTTTTTTATATAAAATATTAACTTCATTCACTGTGAGGTCTTGATCACTTAACTTACTAAATAAAGTGCTGTTATAGTACATTGTGTACTAAGGGCGGTAAGTAAGGAATTACGATCGAGGCTCTAGTAGAAGCCCGAAGTCGAAGACTGAGGGCTTTCTGAGTCGAGGTTCGTAATTCCCGTACCGCCAGTGATACATACAATGTTTTCCATCACATTTGCGAGTAATAATTATGAATTATAGCGTTAATACACAAGTCAGCACAGCTGTTATTACGAAATACGTGAACTTTTTTTTAAGCGGTTGGCGAATTTTTGCCCACACCACAGATTATACAGTGTTTCGTTCAGAAACTTTAAGGGCAAATACTTACGTAGGTATACAGCCATGACGGAGTGTAAAAAGAATTAAATAATTTCGACGTTTTCATACTATAACTATTAAAATCTATTATTAAGAACATTAGTTTAGTATTTAAGTAACATGTCGCGAGATTGCAAAGAAATTCCTGTTTAGATAACATTTTAAGACAATTTTTCAATTTCGTGTAAACTCCTTGCTTGAACTTGCATGACCTGTGTGCTGTGCCATAAATTAAAAAAAATATTACTTAGGGATTCATGACAAAAAGAAAGCCCGAGGGTTTTAAATGGGGCATTACGGCCAAGTTAACCTGTATGTTTAGATACTTTTTACGTGCAAGTGTGATGAAAAATTTATTTAATGTACCGGATGTTATTGGTCTAGATTGAATCTGCACTTGTTGTATTGGTATGTTGGACTCAAAGGTTACCAGTAGCCCACTATGATCCGAAGGTAAACAATTTATAATGGCTCTGTCTAAGTAGCCGCAGGAATTAGGCATTATCAATCCATGTAGCAGTAGTCACAGTTGTTCGGTTTGGTTCCCACACATAAACACATGTGACAAATTAAATTATTTGAAGAGATTTAATAATCTACTGCTATCTGAATTATTTTCTAAAATATTTATTTTAAAGTCACTATTATGACTAGTTTATTATCAGTTGCATGTTTTCCCAAAACATCTTCCATCACTGACTCAAATATAGAGTAGTTTTTATAATTGGGGGTCTGCAAACGCACACTATAACATGCTTATCCAGCTCAACGCAGGACAGTTCAACACTATCAGCAGTTAGCTATTCAACTATAATAGATCTAGGGATCTGAGGTTTTGATTTAATACCATTTTTAATTAATATAAGTGAACCTCCACGAAATATAACATTTATGTTAAAAAAAAGAGTAGATAACCCTATAATACTCCATCGTTATCGGTGATCTTCTCGTCAGTCCGGAGTGTGCGCGTGTTGTACGTTGCCAGGTCCAGTCGTCGGTGTTTGTTGGGGTAGCCAGATCTCGTCCGGAGATTCTTAGCATACCTTGCCATGCCGTTACCTCAACCGCTACCGTAGTCGAGGGTAGGTAGGCAGCCGGGCAATAGGGGCTATTTTTTTTTGTGCTCTTCATGGGGTTTGCCATAATCGCCACGCTTGGCAGGTGGGTTGGCGATCGCAGTATGGTTGTTACAAATGCACAGAGAACGCTACTGCCCATTCTCTGGTTTATCCCATAGTCGCCTCTTACGACACTATAGGGAAGACATGGGATGGTTAATTTTTTTATGTCCGACATCATACGGTATCTAATAAATATTATGCCTTAAAATTTATGCAACTCCAAATTATGCCAAAACAAATAAGTCGAAAAGACAGTTATGCTAACCTTTACATTCTGCTAAAGTATTATTATGCCACAGTATTATTAAGCTAAAGTCATGCGAAAACGGTATGCCAAACAATATTATGCCAATTTTTTTTTCTATGCCTAGCGTTGGATTCCCCTAGGTAACCTATAATAAATATATTAATGTGTACAATGTGACAATATTTTCCATCATATTCGTGGTGCCAAGTCAACTGTCTTGGAACTTAGCTTATCTGATAACTAGCTGCCGCCCGCGGCTCCGCCCGCGTGGTATTAGTACTTCTCCAGATATCTTTATAAACTATAGCACTCCGCCCGCGACTTCGTTTGCGTGATTTCGTTTATCCTATAAATGATTTTCTTATATGCAGTTAATGAAGGCAACCAAAAATAAGCTATTATTAAATCAAAAAAAATTGGGTGTCGTAGATATACAGGGTTTATTGGATTGGGACAATTCGTTATTTGGATTGGGAGAATAATACATTTCAGCTGCTATTGTGACTTAACTATGTTAGTGAGATACATTCTCTCGCAGGCTTTTTTTTAGTTAATAATGAGTACTTTAATCATGTAGTACATAATTTTTAAGTATCATCCATACTTTTCTCAGCGCACGCCAAATAATGAATTTTATAGACGAAATATTGATACTTTGGGTTACATTATTGCAATTTTCTTAAGGATCCCCAATTTTCTTCCAAAATAAGTTATAGCCTATGTTACTCGGGAAAAATGCAGCTTTACATAGGTGAAAGAATTTTAAAAATCGGTCCAGTAGTTTCGGAGCCTATTCGGTACAAACAAACAAAAAAATCTTTCCTCTTTATAATATTGGTATAGATAAGGCGCAATAAATATCGTGACCAGTCAAGAAGACCTGTACCTTTGACCATTGGTTTTCGTTTAAACGTGACTATTCTAAAGATAATTTAGAAAAATTTATAGACTGTAATAAAGTGCTCAAGCTTTCCGAAGTTTTTGAATCAAAGGATACAAATGAGGCTTTTAACTAATTTTACGATACATTTAGGCTATTTTAAGAATTATACTTTCCAATACGTAAAAAAAAACAACAAAAAAAAAACAAAAGTAAAATAAAACAACAGTTCGACCAAATTGGGTGTCTTGTGGTATAAATAAACGTAGTAAACGTAAACGTTCTCTTCTCTGGAAATATAGACTATCGAAAAATAACGTAGATAAATCCAACTATAAAAAATATTCCTTGAGATATGGCAAAATCATTAAGTTAACTCAAAAATCTCAGAACAATTATTACATTCTAAATTCTAAAAACAAATCGAAAGCCACCTGGAACATAATTAATGGTAGAAAACAAAATTATCCTCCTGAGACTGTAAGTGAATTGGTAATAGATAAACATAAAATCACAGACATGTTTAATGACTATTTTGTTTATATGGTTAAACCTCAGACTAAAACCGCGGCTAATAATATCCCAAAAACATCTACATGCACGTATGATTCACCAAAATCGTTTTTGTGAGTCCCACTAGTCCTTTTGATATCTGTACTATTATACAAAAAAATAACACTAAGAGCACTGGTTTTGATGACATATGCGTGTTGGTAATAAAATCCGTATCTCACATAATTGCACCTATACTGAGCCATGTTATAAACTTGTGTTTCGAACAAGGAATCTTTCCATCTGTGTTAAAAGCTACTATAATTAAACCACTACATAAAAAGGATGCTAAATGGGATATAAAAAATTACAAGCCTATAACCCTAATGCCAACACTATCTAAAATTATTGAAAAAGCCATATCCAATAACTTGTATGACAACTTTGAAAGGAATAATATCTTCACACCTGATCAGAAAGGCTTTCGTAAAAATATGTCCATAAATTTAGCCTTTTATGATTTTTTAAGTTTAATATATCCTCGAGTTGATAAAAGACAGCTGGTCTATGCTTTCAAAATCAAAAAAATCTAAATCAATTTTTTTATTTCACATAGGCCTACATGGGCACTTATAAAACGTCGACAAAAGGTGCACGGTTCGGGTTGGTCGTTTCCTATGGAGATGAACCGGCAAGAAACTCCATGGTTACTCTTTTAGAAATGGTTTGGTTTTACAATATTTCCATGTTACAGCATTAGTACTTAGATATGGGGGGACAACCTAGGCCCGACTTATGACAATAAGTCGTAAGAAAATAAAAAAAATAAAATAAAAGGATTATATATTATATAAAAAAAGTTAACAAATGTTAACTAGCATCTAGAAGGCCTACAATGTTTATACATTCACAAAACAATCGGTAAAAGAATCTATACAAAGGTAAAAAATAAATTAAAATAAGTATAACAAGACTAAATTTAACATGTGGCACACATTTTGTGATCAGTGCTGTAACTATTCTTAGCAAAGGGCTATAAAGATGATTGAAAACCATTGTAAAAAGTCTAATTAAAAGAAGGAAAGAAAAAATGAGATTGAGAATAGTTAGAGACATCCACATATTTGTGCCGATTACAAGTTACCAGGGAAGCTGCATGCGCAGAAGGAGCTAAGGCCAAATGTTTTTATCTTCAACGTAGTCCTTGATTTTATAATATGCTTTTTTAATAAGGATACGTTTGATGTAGTTTTTGAACTTTCCATCGGTCAGTTCTATAACTGACTTTGGCAACTTGTTATAAAAGCGTATACTGTTTATAAGAAAAGACTTGCTAGTTTTCGTTAATCTGAATTTGGGTATTACAATTTCGTGCTTACTGCGTGTATTTAAATGATGGAAGTCGCTTCTAGTTTTGAAAAGCCCTCGATTTTTACGGACATCTATATCTATACATATAATAAATCTGTAGAAAAGTCATTTTTGTACATTGAAGAAATTGAAACAAAAAATAGCCAGCGTGTGAAAAGATAAGTAACAGAACCCATTTCCATCATTTTTGAAATTTTTGTCTGTTTGTCTGTTTGTCTGTTTGTTTGTGCGCACATCACGTAAAATCTACGAATTCAATGCTGACAATGTTTATATACAAAAATTATACGCAACTTGAGGTTTAACTTAGTTTTTGTTTCATCGAAATCGGTTCACTCTATCAAAAGATATGATTAATTTAGTGAGTTCAAGAAGTAAAATATTACGTTACGCAATTAAGTATAGTACTTGCAACGACATCTTAAGACTAAAAATAGAACTAATGTTGATAGTTGAAATCTAAATCCGATAGATGGCGTTGTGCAAATGACGTCATTTTCTGAATCGCGGTGTTAAGATTTTCCGCGCGAGGATGACGTCCACCGTGTTTACTAGGCAAATTGGGTTTCGTTAGGTGTCTTAAAAGTTCTTGCGTGTGTCGTAAAAGTTCTTTGGTTGCTTGGTTTATCGATTTTCTAAATTGGTCGAAAAAAAAGTATTTGCTTATCTTATTGGTTTCGTTTGGTCAACTTTGGTCATTGGTTTGAAGTACGAAGTTAAGATTGTATTTGATTTACTTCGTAGTTTGAATCCAATAGTGCCAATCGTTATACAGTAAGTTAGTGTTGCCAATTCGTTGAGTCACGACCACGAACAGACGATACGTTGTCACACTAGACTGTTCGACGCACCGTTCTTTTAAGTTTGTAGGCTATTCAGTCATAAGTGTTGTTAGTTTTGTTTATTGCTTTAATTTTCCTTGAAAATGCCTCAAAGAAAAAAAACTAACCTTTCGCTGCGTAGCCGAAATGCGAAAAGGATGAGACTTTGTAGGTCTCAGGAATCGGAAGAAGATCGTGAAGCACGGTTATCTGCTAACCGAGAGCACATCGCTCTTTCACGTGAATCGGAAACGTTCACCGAAAGGGAGTCACGTTTAAGTTCACAAAGAACACGGACCGCGACTTTGCGGTCTCAAGAGAGTATCCAGGAACGCGAAGACCGGCTGTCTGCTGATCGGGAGCGCCACTCTCTCTCACGTGAGTCAGAGACATTCACAGAAAGGGAGTCGCGCTTAAGTTCGCAAAGAACTCGGACCGCGACTTTGCGTTCTCAAGAGAATATCCAGGAACGCGAAGTTCGGCTGTCTGCTGATCGGGAGCGCCACTCTCTCTCACGTGAGTCAGAGACATTCACAGAAAGGGAGTCGCGCTTAAGTTCGCAAAGAACTCGGACCGCGACTTTGCGTTCTCAAGAGAATATCCAGGAACGCGAAGTTCGGCTGTCTGCTGATCGGGAGCGCCAGTCTCTCTCACGCGAGTCAGAGACTTTCACAGAAAGGGAGTCGCGCTTAAGTTCGCAAAGAACTCGGACCGCGACTTTGCGTTCTCAAGAGAGTATCGAGGAACGCCAAGCACGTCTGTCATCTGACCGAGAGCGACACGCTCTCTCGCGCGAGTCTGAATCTCTCTCCCAAAGAGAAGAACGATTAGAAATAGCTAGACATAACTATGTAGGTGTACAAAGAAACAATGAAAGTTATCTTGCATCTGAAAGGGAAAGAATAGATGAACTAAGACGAGCAGAAACAGCAGAACAACGTCAATCTCGCCTAGAAATAGAACGAGCTCGATACCATATGAATAGAGAAACAAATAGCGGAGCTGATGAGTCCATGGAAAATGACGATGCAAATATTTTATTACCTTGGGACAATAGGGAAAAATCAGGGTTCACATATTCGTCTAGAATTAATTATGCTGGCTTTACTTTCGTGGGTGACATGAGAGAAATTTGTAATTTTTGTCATGCTTTGAAATGGAGGAAAGAGACAGATGGAATGTGCTGCTCAAATGGAAAAATTGTTCTTCCAAATTTCCAAGATCCACCACACTTACTTATAAGTCTCCTGAATGGCGATCATCCCCAGTCGAACCGTTTTTTGGATAATATTCGTTTATATAACAGTGCTTTCCAAATGACTTCCTTTGGGGCAAAACAAATAACGGAAGGACCGTTCATGCCAACCTTCAAAGTACAAGGTCAAGTTTATCACCTTATTGGATCTTTGCTGCCAGAAAATGAACCCAAATTTCTCCAAATTTATTTTGTATCCGATTACACGCAACAGCTCAATGTTAGAAATCACAATTTTCCCCAGCTCAATGCTGAGCTTTTGGGTCAACTTCAAGAATTGCTGCATCGCGTTAACCAGTACGTTCGTGAATTCAAAGCTGCATTGGAGTCAATTCCACAAGGCAGCAATGATTTCAAAATTGTTATAAGTGCCGATAGACGTCCTGTGGGTGAACACCGTGGAAGACACAATGCACCCGTCGCAGATGAAGTTGCAGTTGTTTTAGTCGACCAGGAGTGTGAGAGACGTGATATCGTGTTGCGTACACGCGACGATCGCCTTCAACGCATTTTGGAAACCCACCGAGCTTACGACGCCCTGCAATATCCACTAATCTATTGTCATGGTGAAGATGGGTACAATTTTGGGCTGTACCAAGTGAACCCTACTACGAGAGTCACTAATTATCAAAAAAAAATATCTGCTCAACAATACTATTCCTACCTTTTACAAATAAGGCAAAACAGTTTCGTATATTTGCAACGATTTCGTGGTTTGTTCAGCCAATTTATTGTGGACATGTACGCAAAAATAGAAACTGAACGTTTAGTGTATATTCGCACTAACCAGCGACGGTTACGCGCTGAAGAATACGTGCACTTGCGGGACGCCATGCAATCAGATAATAACGTCGAAAACTTGGGTCGATTGGTTATTTTGCCATCCAGTTTCACAGGCGGTCCGCGGTATATGCACGAACGAACGCAAGATGCTTTTTGTTACGTCCGTAAATACGGCCGGCCGGACCTTTTTATAACATTTACAACAAATCCAAAGTGGACGGAGATTTGCCAGGCACTTCTCACAGGACAGGCGTCATACGACAGACATGACATTATTGCTAGGATTTTTCATTTAAAACTCAAAGTCTTGATTAATCTACTTACAAAGGAGAAAGTTTTCGGTTCAACTCTTTGTTTTATGTATAGCGTCGAGTGGCAAAAGCGTGGTTTACCCCACGCGCACATTCTTCTGTGGCTGGAAGAAAAAATTCGTCCCGATGCTATAGACAGTGTCATAAGTGCAGAATTTCCGGACTATAATGCAGATCCGATTTTGCATGACATAGTAAAAACACATATGGTTCACGGGCCATGTGGCCTCTTAAACAGGGAATCACCGTGCATGAAAGATGGTCAATGCTCAAAAAAATACCCCAGAGCACTGAAAGAACTAACTATGGCTGGGGAAAATGGGTATCCGCAATACCGGCGAAGATCACCGTCACAAGGTGGTTTCACAGCTACTGTCAGATTCCGTGGACAAGAAATAATTCTAAATAATAGTTGGGTGGTACCGTATTCTCCAGTTTTGTCAAACGCTTTTCAAGCACACATTAATGTTGAAATTTGTAATAGCGTCGAATCTATAAAATATATATGTAAATATGTTAATAAAGGTAGTGATCAAGCCATGATAGCACTAAGAAATAACAACCAATTTGATGAAGTGACAAGGTATCAATCTGGCCGATACATAAGCTCTTCGGAGGCAGTTTGGCGCATTTTGAGTTTCCCTATTCATGAAAGGTATCCGCCAGTCATCCATCTTGACGTGCACCTGGAAGGCGGGCAGCGAGTTTACTTTCAGCCAGAAAATGTGGCAGAAAGAATGAACAACCCAAGACAAACCACCTTGCTCGCATTCTTTCGCCTTTGCGAAAGAGACAATTTCGCTAAGTCTCTGTTGTACAATGAAGTGCCACATTATTATACTTATAACAAGCAGCAAGGTGTTTTTAATCGCAGGAGACGTGGAACTACCCAAGTCTACGTCCACATATCGCACAGCAATGGGTTCCTTGTGCAATTCAATTTTGTGGTTACATTCAATTTCAATTGCCTTCTTGTCTATAGACTCAACAGCTGCCAAACTTGGATTCGGGTTATAATCTTCGAAAGGACCAAAGCCTGTAATTAAAACTTTTTTTACGTTTTTACGATTATTAAAGTGTAAAAGTTTAAGGATAACATCTAAATCAAACATTTTGATTTTTTTATACGAGAAATAATGTCTTATTATAAGCGACCGCTTTCGGTAACGCTTGGATGTCGAGTGATTGCTACCGCCGCGCCCCTGGTTTTATATATCTGAATACTGCAATGACGTAAAGGAAACAAAATAATTAACTACAAACACACATCAA
Organism: Orthosia cruda; assembly: GCA_964057195.1. Lineage (NCBI taxonomy): Eukaryota > Metazoa > Arthropoda > Insecta > Lepidoptera > Noctuidae > Orthosia > Orthosia cruda. The sequence continues at coordinate 42,033,865 of OZ059835.1, forward strand.
AACATTCTAGGAACATAAACTCGTTATTTACCGGGATAGGTATGTGGTAACCAAAATTATGTCACGTTCGCTGTAACAGGTTGAGTTGAATTCAATATAAGGTCGGTTCTGTCGGCCTAACATTAATAATTTTAGTGGTTTAGTGCAGTGACGTGGTAAATACCACGGAAATCAGAAAATGGACATCAAAAATTTAGAAAGCGGTAATGAACGTCAGATTCCAAGTAGGTCAGATTCCATGTACGTCATTTTCCAGCTAGTTACAACACAACATTAACAACCGGTAGGGTGAGAATGGCTCTTCAAAAGATTACACTATTGTGCTTGAGGTATCTGTCTAAAGTGGGCGGCTTCTACTTCTCTTTTGTTCTGGTCGCTGCAGACCAATTTCGTCACCAAACGTTCCTCATTACGTCTCTTTTCGTTCTCAATATCATCATATCAGCTGAAAGACATCCATTGCTGGACATAGGCCTCCCCCAAGCGTCGCCACATTAACCGGTCCCGTGCATCTCGCATCCAGCGGATTCCCGCAACCTTTACCAGTTCGTCGGTCCACCTAGTGGGAAGCCTTGCAACGCAACGTCTTCCGGTTCGCAGTCGCCACTCCAGAACTTTTCTGACCCATCGGCCATCTGTTCTGCAAGCAATGTGCCCAGCCCTCTGTCACTTAAGTTTGGAAATTCTGATTCCATTAATGAGGCCCATTATGAGCGACCCGATCTCAGAGCCATAGGTCATTACTGGCAACACACACTGATTTACTGGCTTTCGTCTTGAGACACTGTGGTAAGTTTGACGAGAAAATACCGCGCAACTACCCGAACGCTGCCCAGCCGAGTCGGCTTCGACGGTTGACCTCTTTCTCGAAGTTGGCCCTAACTGGATCGTTTGTACATATAGTCGTCCACAACTTCGAGTGTAGGGTCTCCCACCTTGATAGGAGTGGGTGTAACATGGGCATTCAACATCACCTTGGTTTTGTCCATGTTCATTTTAAGAGCTACTCTTTCGGAAGCTCTACTGAGGTCATCGAGCATAGTACTGAGGTCCTCCATGGTCTTGACCACTATATCGTCGGCAAGCCGAAGATGAGTGATGTACTCTCCATTAACGTTGGTGCCTAGTACTCTTCAGTACAGAACCTTGAAGACATCCTCCAGTGCAGCGGTGAACAGTTCCGGAGATATGACGTGTCCCTGTCTCACCTTGCTGCAGAAGGATAGATATTTTCGTTCTATACCTCCTTGATTTTTTTACAACCATTGACTTCATTAAATCCTAATAAAAAAATCGAAAACAACAACAATTGTTTGTCAATTACGTTAATTTGTTGTTAAAACACAAAAATTGCTTTAAATAAGGATTGGTTAGTGTTCTATCAATTTGCCTAGCCCTTCCCAATCATGTTGGGGACAATTTCCAGGTCAATCGGATACAGCTGAATCAGTACCAGTATTTTTCAAAGAGCGCCTATTTGCACTTAAACCCAGTAACTCGGTAACACAGTAAGCCTTGGCAAGGCTGTTGTCAAATTCTATGGATTCGTCGTTCTCAATGTCAAAGCCTAAATCTGGCTGATCTGGCTCAATTCTTATCAGTTATTCTCTACATCGTCTTTTCGCCCTTAACTAGGCCTTTATTTTTTATTTGTGTGGGAAATCATCCAATGACTTCTCCCGCTCTGGGTGAAGAAGGAGGGTGTGTCAGACTTTTACTGACTAAAACCCACCCGTGTTCCTTCATTTGCTTGAGCCAGGGCCGCGGTAACTCTTTTTCAAATTTATCCGCGACCCAGACAGGCATCGGCCCTAGCGGACCCCGTCAGTTATTGCTGACATCTCTTTGAGGCGCGCGTGGAACACTACGCGCCGTCGACTCGGGCCTGGTCCTTATCGACGGCGACCCGTAACTAGGCCTAGGTACTTCTTTTTCTTTTAGCAGTTCTTGGTATCCATTTTAAAATGACAGTCTACAGAAAAAGGAAAAATAGTTATATATCTGAGAAAAGATATAATTAACCATAATATTATGTCGCAGCGATGACCGCCTTATTCATAATAAGATCAAAGAAACAATCGGATTCGCAGTACGAAACAAAATAACATAAGCTAAAGTTATCCGAAACAGCGTAAACTAAACACATAAAAAACTGACTAGTGCGTGCCGGGCCAAAGCAGTCCGTAGTTAGGTACCTGCCCTGGTTAACCATGCCAAAAAAGGATATGGTTTTTTACAGGCCCGCAGTTTTGTAATTCAAACTATTATTCAAATGATTACCAAAAAAAAGTAGGCAATTATTCATTTTAAATGGTAGATTTTTTTATCAAGTCTGACTGATCAATGTCGCAAATATCAACTCGCGCCATCTGTGATTTCAAGCCTATTATATCAGTATCGATATCTGTTTAATTGGCCGGCTTTATGACTCAAACAAAAATGCCCCTTTTAAAGCTTACCTAACATGTACATAGCAAACATTTCCCTGAATTTAATAATGGGTTCGGAAATCCCCCAATATTTAACGATACTCCACACGATGTTATAGCAAAACAAAAACTTCTCCCATTTACTTGTATCGGAGGTATCACTTTGATTAATATCTATGACCAAATCAATGGAATTTGTAAGGTAATTAAGTGACATCGCTGATTGTCAATAAATTTGCACGCCATGCGTGTTATGGCAGGATATGCTGAAATAAATTTACTGTAACACCTTATGTACCATATTCTAGCAAATTAATATTTTTGATTTGATTTCACCATGACAAATTTCAGCTCTGATATTAACCGCAGATGGTGAGACGAACATGGTGAAACTTTTAGGGTAATCTCAAATCTTTATTGCATACCTACATAATGTATTCTAACAGGTGGTAACCTATCTATCTGTACAAATAAAATCAATTGCCGCATGTTCGTAAGCGCATAACTTCAGAGCGGCTGCACCTATTTGGCAAAGATTTAGGGTTTCGTACCCAAATATAAAATAAAAACGGGACCCTATTACTAAGATTCCACTGTCCGTCTGTCTGTCTGTCTGTCTGCCACCAGGCTGTGTCTCATGAACCGTGGTAGCTAGACAATTGAAATTTTCACAGATGATGTATTTCTGTTGCCGCTATAACAACAAATACTTACAAATACACTTAAAATCAATATTCAAGTGGGGCTCCCATACAACAAACCCGATTGTTTTGCCGTTTTTGCGACTACCAAGTCTACGTCCACATATCGCACAGCAATGGGTTCCTTGTGCAATTCAATTTTGTGGTTACATTCAATTTCAATTGCCTTCTTGTCTATAGACTCAACAGCTGCCAAACTTGGATTCGGGTTATAATCTTCGAAAGGACCAAAGCCTGTAATTAAAACTTTTTTTACGTTTTTACGATTATTAAAGTGTAAAAGTTTAAGGATAACATCTAAATCAAACATTTTGATTTTTTTATACGAGAAATAATGTCTTATTATAAGCGACCGCTTTCGGTAACGCTTGGATGTCGAGTGATTGCTACCGCCGCGCCCCTGGTTTTATATATCTGAATACTGCAATGACGTAAAGGAAACAAAATAATTAACTACAAACACACATCAAAACATTCTAGGAACATAAACTCGTTATTTACCGGGATAAGTATGTGGTAACCAAAATTATGTCACGTTCGCTGTAACAGGTTGAGTTGAATTCAATATAAGGTCGGTTCTGTCGGCCTAACATTAATAATTTTAGTGGTTTAGTGCAGTGACGTGGTAAATACCACGGAAATCAGAAAATGGACATAAAAAATTTAGAAAGCGGTAATGAACGTCAGATTCCAAGTAGGTCAGATTCCATGTACGTCATTTTCCAGCTAGTTACAACACAACATTAACAACCGGTAGGGTGAGAATGGCTCTTCAAAAGATTACACTATTGTGCTTGAGGTATCTGTCTAAAGTGGGCGGCTTCTACTTCTCTTTTGTTCTGGTCGCTGCAGACCAATTTCGTCACCAAACGTTCCTCATTACGTCTCTTTTCGTTCTCAATATCATCATATCAGCTGAAAGACATCCATTGCTGGACATAGGCCTCCCCCAAGTGTCGCCACATTAACCGGTCCCGTGCATCTCGCATCCAGCGGATTCCCGCAACCTTTACCAGTTCGTCGGTCCACCTAGTGAGAAGCCTTGCAACGCAACGTCTTCCGGTTCGCAGTCGCCACTCCAGAACTTTTCTGACCCATCGGCCATCTGTTCTGCAAGCAATGTGCCCAGCCCTCTGTCACTTAAGTTTGGAAATTCTGATTCCATTAATGAGGCCCATTATGAGCGACCCGATCTCAGAGCCATAGGTCATTACTGGCAACACACACTGATTTACTGGCTTTCGTCTTGAGACACTGTGGTAAGTTTGACGAGAAAATACCGCGCAACTACCCGAACGCTGCCCAGCCGAGTCGGCTTCGACGGTTGACCTCTTTCTCGAAGTTGGCCCTAACTGGATCGTTTGTACATATAGTCGTCCACAACTTCGAGTGTAGGGTCTCCCACCTTGATAGGAGTGGGTGTAACATGGGCATTCAACATCACCTTGGTTTTGTCCATGTTCATTTTAAGAGCTACTCTTTCGGAAGCTCTACTGAGGTCATCGAGCATAGTACTGAGGTCCTCCATGGTCTTGACCACTATATCGTCGGCAAGCCGAAGATGAGTGATGTACTCTCCATTAACGTTGGTGCCTAGTACTCTTCAGTACAGAACCTTGAAGACATCCTCCAGTGCAGCGGTGAACAGTTTCGGAGATATGACGTCTCCCTGTCTCACCTTGCTGCAGAAGGATAGATATTTTCGTTCTATACCTCCTTGATTTTTTTACAACCATTGACTTCATTAAATCCTAATAAAAAAATCGAAAACAACAACAATTGTTTGTCAATTACGTTAATTTGTTGTTAAAACACAAAATAGCTTTAAATAAGGATTGGTTAGTGTTCTATCAATTTGCCTAGCCCTTCCCAATCATGTTGGGGACAATTTCCAGGTCAATCGGATACAGCTGAATCAGTACCAGTATTTTTCAAAGAGCGCCTATTTGCACTTAAACCCAGTAACTCGGTAACACAGTAAGCCTTGGCAAGGCTGTTGTCAAATTCTATGGATTCGTCGTTCTCAATGTCAAAGCCTAAATCTGGCTAATCTGGCTCAATTCTTATCAGTTATTCTCTACATCGTCTTTTCGCCCTTAACTAGGCCTTTATTTTTTATTTGTGTGGGAAATCATCCAATGACTTCTCCCGCTCTGGGTGAAGAAGGAGGGTGTGTCAGACTTTTACTGACTAAAACCCACCCGTGTTCCTTCATTTGCTTGAGCCAGGGCCGCGGTAACTCTTTTTCAAATTTATCCGCGACCCAGACAGGCATCGGCCCTAGCGGACCCCGTCAGTTATTGCTGACATCTCTTTGAGGCGCGCGTGGAACACTACGCGCCGTCGACTCGGGCCTGGTCCTTATCGACGGCGACCCTTAACTAGGCCTAGGTACTTCTTTTTCTTTTAGCAGTTCTTGGTATCCATTTTAAAATGACAGTCTACAGAAAAAGGAAAAATAGTTATATATCTGAGAAAAGATATAATTAACCATAATATTATGTCGCAGCGATGACCGCCTTATTCATAATAAGATCAAAGAAACAATCGGATTCGCAGTACGAAACAAAATAACATAAGCTAAAGTTATCCGAAACAGCGTAAACTAAACACATAAAAAACTGACTAGTGCGTGCCGGGCCAAAGCAGTCCGTAGTTAGGTACCTGCCCTGGTTAACCATGCCAAAAAAGGATATGGTTTTTTACAGGCCCGCAGTTTTGTAATTCAAACTATTATTCAAATGATTACCAAAAAAAAGTAGGCAATTATTCATTTTAAATGGTAGATTTTTTTATCAAGTCTGACTGATCAATGTCGCAAATATCAACTCGCGCCATCTGTGATTTCAAGCCTATTATATCAGTATCGATATCTGTTTAATTGGCCGGCTTTATGACTCAAACAAAAATGCCCCTTTTAAAGCTTACCTAACATGTACATAGCAAACATTTCCCTGAATTTAATAATGGGTTCGGAAATCCCCCAATATTTAACGATACTCCACACGATGTTATAGCAAAACAAAAACTTCTCCCATTTACTTGTATCGGAGGTATCACTTTGATTAATATCTATGACCAAATCAATGGAATTTGTAAGGTAATTAAGTGACATCGCTGATTGTCAATAAATTTGCACGCCATGCGTGTTATGGCAGGATATGCTGAAATAAATTTACTGTAACACCTTATGTACCATATTCTAGCAAATTAATATTTTTGATTTGATTTCACCATGACAAATTTCAGCTCTGATATTAACCGCAGATGGTGAGACGAACATGGTGAAACTTTTAGGGTAATCTCAAATCTTTATTGCATACCTACATAATGTATTCTAACAGGTGGTAACCTATCTATCTGTACAAATAAAATCAATTGCCGCATGTTCGTAAGCGCATAACTTCAGAGCGGCTGCACCTATTTGGCAAAGATTTAGGGTTTCGTACCCAAATATAAAATAAAAACGGGACCCTATTACTAAGATTCCACTGTCCGTCTGTCTGTCTGTCTGTCTGCCACCAGGCTGTGTCTCATGAACCGTGGTAGCTAGACAATTGAAATTTTCACAGATGATGTATTTCTGTTGCCGCTATAACAACAAATACTTACAAATACACTTAAAATCAATATTCAAGTGGGGCTCCCATACAACAAACCCGATTGTTTTGCCGTTTTTGCGATTATAGTACGGAACCCTTCGTGCGCGAGTCCGACTCGCATTTGGCCGGTTTTTTGTTTGTTACGTTTGTAATTGTCAGGACAAGGTTTGTAAGAAGAAAAATAAGGAAACAAAGTTCATTATATAAACCCGTGCGTTTTTATTTATTTTACCTAACTGCCCGCAGTTAGTTAAAATAAATAAAAACAATTATAGACCCTGTCTGGCACAAGAGTGTTTTAAATAAGTTCAGAAGGTACTACGGCTGTAAGGACAGAAGATGAGCGCTCTAATAAATATGTGTAGGTAATCTATGATGCGCGTCAAAAAACCGACCGACACCGCTTGGAAACCCGAATGTGGTAAATACTTCGCATTTAGTCCGTTGCGAATGTCGACCTACACTTATCTTGTGGGTTCGCGTATTCCTGCGAATGTGAGTGGATCCTCCACTCTCCTCCTTCTTGCGTGACCTGGTTCAGATTTGGTCTGACCAGCGCATAGGGCTTCTACCTATGCGCTGGTCCCTTCATCAAGTATCTTGCGGAGACACGCATTCGGTAATCTTGACCTTCTTTCGACTTTGAGCTCCTGCAGTATCGAGAAGTTCACCATGTGTACCGTCCACGAGTGGCCGGCATAGTACCTACTATACCCACAAGGTGGTCATGCATGGTGTAACGGACAGGCTTAGCCATATTTTTAAATCAGCTACTGCCCATGAAAATGAACAACTTTCTCCCTTATTTATCTTTTGGGGTAATAAAATACTTTTCACTTTTAATGCAATTTCCGCGAACAAAATCACAAAAATATGCCGATCTTAGCATCTGCCATGGACCCCTGCAGCTCTAATAAAGATTCCTCAATTCGGAGGCGTGCCTTAAAAAGAACATTCTCATCGCTTATTTAGGGGGTAGTGTGGTGCTTCCGACATTCGCTAACACTTCCTCTCCTCGCGTCATGTTCCTCATTACTGAGAGTCATGATTCCTCTGTCATCGTTGAAACAACTTTTTTTTTCACTAATTTGCTCCATCTATGCCTGTCTTTTGCGTCGTGGAGAGCATAGTGCAGTTTGGTGTTCAACGATGTGCGGACTTGGTCTGACCATCTTATTGGACTGCGACCTCTAGAACGTTTCCCTAACACTTACCTACTACCGAAATACGCAGGCAACAAATTATATTATTAATTAATTTTATGTGCCAGCCACAGGTAATATTTGTATATTTCTTACCTGTGACTGGTTTAGCGTATTATAGTTGATGTGATATAATTTTTGATAATATTCGGGCATTATACGAAATACTTTTTAAACAAATGTATTTGTATTATATTCTTTTTATTTTCAATAATAATAATATAATACAAATACAGTGTGTGTTTTATACAAGTTTTAAATTTCGTCTCAATCAGTTCTAGAATATGGGAAGGTATTTTATTGTAACATTTTATACAGTACCCCATAAAACGCGGCTGGCTAAAGTAGCATCATCTTGATACTACTTTAGCCAGCCTGAAACCTGGTTGAATTAATTGGTCCCTATTTCTATTAACATAATTATGTCTGTCGCTGTTTTTTTTTTAAAGATGTAAATTCTTTCTAACGTACATGAAGTTATCAAAAAAATATAGACAAGGTACCGTCATGATTTTTATGTCCTTAAACCCTTAGAGAATTGCACCGGCGAAGATTGTATTGCTCTGATGGCTCGTTTTTGCAGAATAAAAATTGACTCAATGTCTGCAGCCCTTACCCTTAGTAAGATACCGTAAAACATTAACTATGAAACTAACTAAAATAGACCAGCCTCGCGGTACCTACATCAGTAAACTGACGATTTTTCTAACAGCATAAGTTGCCGAACATAGCCGTCCTGCAAGTGATATTAAATGAGGACCCATTGTAACCTTGAGTCTAGAGTGATCCCCATGAAAACCGTTTTATCGACGAATTCTAGCTTCTCCCTGTTTAATATAATGTCACAATCATTACTTTTGACATTCGGCAAGGCAAATTTTACGCACTTAGTCTTTTTAGCATTTAAAACTAAATTATGAGCTGTGAACCAATTTTGAACCTGTCGCAAGACGTTATTTATGTTGTCAGTGTTACTCGTACGTCTATTTATCTTAAAAAATCAAAGAAGTGTCATCAGCAAATAACGCCATGTTTAGATTGTTTTTCAATAGATGGGGTAAATCGTTAATGTAGATGAAAAATAAGAAAGGACCCAAAATTTAACCCTAGGGTACCCCCATTTTCACGGTTAACCCAGACGAATTGACACCGCTTATTTGAACTAATTGCTGTATATCATTCAAATAAGATTTTACTAAACTTAACGCTGATTAGCCTAGCCCGTAATGCTCAAGTTTTAAAAGTAATGTTTCATGATTAACGCAATAAAATGCTTTAAACAGATCGCAGAAAACACCTAAATCATCTTCCCACGCATCAAAGATGTGTTTATTAAGGTGACACCAGCGTCGGTTGTACAATGACCGTTCGTGAAACCATACTGTTTATCGTGTAGGATGTTATTCGTATTAAAATGAATGAGCATTTGATTTAGCATTATCTTTTCAAATATCTTTCTGAAAACCGGCAGCACCGATACTGGTCTAAAATTATTTATCTTTACTGTCCCCGGATTTAAAAAGTGGTATAACCTTACTATGTTTCATTAGAACCGGAAAAACTCCCTGATCTACACAAATTATAATTTAAAGCTAAACACGGCCCTATAATCTGAATAATGGAGGTGCACACAGCAGCAGCCTCACCCCTAAAATGTATGAAAAGCGACATCTATGAACAGGAGGATATACTACGATGTTTACGTGCGCCGCGTGTGCGCCATGTCTATGATATCAATGAAACTGCTAAGATATTCTAACAAGAAATAAAAAAACTGACGGCGCTCATGCAAGCGACCGCTAGGTAATATCCATCGCATCCTACCTATTGATATTTTGAAACTTCCAAATGTGTTTAACAAACTTTTATCTAATAACTCACAAAAGTTTTAATTTATAAAATCGTTAGGCCGAAGCAAGATTCGAACCTGGACCCTATAACTCATGAGTCAAGCTGCCATACCGCTGCGCTATTCTGATACTAATCATAGCTGTGAAATTCATTGACATGTTTATAAATCATCCATCACATAATTCATGTCGGCCGTGACGTTTATAAAAATTAATAAAATTAGATTATGAATAAGATTGAAGGTAAGCATATAATATTATTAATTAAAACATGACATAGCATCATAGCATAGTTACTTGACTGCTTGTGTTGTTCGAATAATGACTTGTAATTACAATAACATCATGTCTCGATTGAGTAACTTTTAAAAGTGATAATAATCGTCCTTTTGGAACTAAATCAAAATTTAAAGATTATTGACGTAAGTGTAATCTAACCTATAACCAAATTATATTTTAATTTTTTGCCATTAGAAATCTAACTTTTTATTTACTTCTTTATAGAGAAACACAAATATTCAAAGTTCGTTTATGGGTGCGACGGCATCAAGAAACTGGTGTAGTAAAATGGAACTACTACGGGCCCCGTCCGATTGATTTCACAAATCAATTCAGCCGTCATCGTGATATTTTGAATAGGCAAACCATGGATTGTTTTACAACCAACCGATCTAGTGCTATAAGACATAGCATTTCGCTTACCATGGTCCGAAGACATTTACATGCAACTGGGATCTATAATTATAAACCTGCCAAAAAAAATGAACTTACTGAAAATAGTCATCGTCTAGCCAGGATAAGATTTGCAACCATTGCAATTTGTTTTAATAATATGGTAAATGGAATGAGATCAAGATTAGAAGCTACAACTTCGACCACATCATCACTTACCTTCAGGTGAGATAGTGGTCAAGCGCAAGCCTATCTACAATAAAAAAAAAAAAAACTTGCAATACCCCTCTATATCCATACAGTGCTGCCTAAATATGCTGATGTTGGTTAGCGCATGTCAATTTTGTATCAATAACGTAAACAATTATTGTTAAATGGGTATCTTACATGCTTACTTGTGGAATCGATCTCAATAACTACAGAAAACTAACTTCATTGTGGTCACAGAGATGGCGCGCACGCGGCGCACGTGAAAGTCGTAGTATATCCTCCTGCCCATAGATGTCACTTTTTATACACTTCTAGGGGGTGAGATTTCTCGGCAGCGTTATGTACAAACTTTGATGGAAATTTCCCATAGATTAAAATCTTATATTACTGTTATTGGGTTTATATGTGAAAAAACGGTAACTCCATTATAAACCTGAAGCAAAAGAGGGCGAAGAATTTAAGGTTTCAGTAGCTTTAATTCGGATGCTGGTAAAGAAATTTACAAGCCCTCTATTTTGTTATCTATACTTCTATACTAATATTATAAAGAGGAAATATTTGTATGTTTGTATGTAACGATACTTAAAACTTACTAGACCGATTTCAAAAATTCTTTCACCGTTGGGAAGCTACACAGTCCCCGGGTGACATAGGTTACTTTTTATCCCTGTATGCCTACGGGAAGAGGAACTACGCGGGTGAAACCGAGAGGCGTCCGCTAGTCTCTAATAGGTCCATGTGTAGTTTCAAGCGTGTAATCAATATTATTTGTTTTGTTCCTGTTCGTTTCATTGATTATGATTTTCCAAACTGTCTTGATTTTATTTTCTGCGAATTTAACCTTATCGCCAGTGCATAAAGCCGTAGCTACTTTACACGTATTTCAAAGAATTCTTGAATAAGTAGCAACATACTTATTAAAAGTTTCAGTGTTAATATAAGACTTAAGACATACAACTCGTAAAGTCTATACCTACTTTTCCTGAGACCTTCAGTAGCCCAGTCACTGAATAAAAACTTTGGTTTTCTTCTTAAAACTATTATTGAAATCTGTTTGAACTACTGAGAAAACTTTTTTATATAAAATATTAACTTCATTCACTGTGAGGTCTTGATCACTTAACTTACTAAATAAAGTGCTGTTATAGTACATTGTGTACTAAGGGCGGTAAGTAAGGAATTACGATCGAGGCTCTAGTAGAAGCCCGAAGTCGAAGACTGAGGGCTTTCTGAGTCGAGGTTCGTAATTCCCGTACCGCCAGTGATACATACAATGTTTTCCATCACATTTGCGAGTAATAATTATGAATTATAGCGTTAATACACAAGTCAGCACAGCTGTTATTACGAAATACGTGAACTTTTTTTTAAGCGGTTGGCGAATTTTTGCCCACACCACAGATTATACAGTGTTTCGTTCAGAAACTTTAAGGGCAAATACTTACGTAGGTATACAGCCATGACGGAGTGTAAAAAGAATTAAATAATTTCGACGTTTTCATACTATAACTATTAAAATCTATTATTAAGAACATTAGTTTAGTATTTAAGTAACATGTCGCGAGATTGCAAAGAAATTCCTGTTTAGATAACATTTTAAGACAATTTTTCAATTTCGTGTAAACTCCTTGCTTGAACTTGCATGACCTGTGTGCTGTGCCATAAATTAAAAAAAATATTACTTAGGGATTCATGACAAAAAGAAAGCCCGAGGGTTTTAAATGGGGCATTACGGCCAAGTTAACCTGTATGTTTAGATACTTTTTACGTGCAAGTGTGATGAAAAATTTATTTAATGTACCGGATGTTATTGGTCTAGATTGAATCTGCACTTGTTGTATTGGTATGTTGGACTCAAAGGTTACCAGTAGCCCACTATGATCCGAAGGTAAACAATTTATAATGGCTCTGTCTAAGTAGCCGCAGGAATTAGGCATTATCAATCCATGTAGCAGTAGTCACAGTTGTTCGGTTTGGTTCCCACACATAAACACATGTGACAAATTAAATTATTTGAAGAGATTTAATAATCTACTGCTATCTGAATTATTTTCTAAAATATTTATTTTAAAGTCACTATTATGACTAGTTTATTATCAGTTGCATGTTTTCCCAAAACATCTTCCATCACTGACTCAAATATAGAGTAGTTTTTATAATTGGGGGTCTGCAAACGCACACTATAACATGCTTATCCAGCTCAACGCAGGACAGTTCAACACTATCAGCAGTTAGCTATTCAACTATAATAGATCTAGGGATCTGAGGTTTTGATTTAATACCATTTTTAATTAATATAAGTGAACCTCCACGAAATATAACATTTATGTTAAAAAAAAGAGTAGATAACCCTATAATACTCCATCGTTATCGGTGATCTTCTCGTCAGTCCGGAGTGTGCGCGTGTTGTACGTTGCCAGGTCCAGTCGTCGGTGTTTGTTGGGGTAGCCAGATCTCGTCCGGAGATTCTTAGCATACCTTGCCATGCCGTTACCTCAACCGCTACCGTAGTCGAGGGTAGGTAGGCAGCCGGGCAATAGGGGCTATTTTTTTTTGTGCTCTTCATGGGGTTTGCCATAATCGCCACGCTTGGCAGGTGGGTTGGCGATCGCAGTATGGTTGTTACAAATGCACAGAGAACGCTACTGCCCATTCTCTGGTTTATCCCATAGTCGCCTCTTACGACACTATAGGGAAGACATGGGATGGTTAATTTTTTTATGTCCGACATCATACGGTATCTAATAAATATTATGCCTTAAAATTTATGCAACTCCAAATTATGCCAAAACAAATAAGTCGAAAAGACAGTTATGCTAACCTTTACATTCTGCTAAAGTATTATTATGCCACAGTATTATTAAGCTAAAGTCATGCGAAAACGGTATGCCAAACAATATTATGCCAATTTTTTTTTCTATGCCTAGCGTTGGATTCCCCTAGGTAACCTATAATAAATATATTAATGTGTACAATGTGACAATATTTTCCATCATATTCGTGGTGCCAAGTCAACTGTCTTGGAACTTAGCTTATCTGATAACTAGCTGCCGCCCGCGGCTCCGCCCGCGTGGTATTAGTACTTCTCCAGATATCTTTATAAACTATAGCACTCCGCCCGCGACTTCGTTTGCGTGATTTCGTTTATCCTATAAATGATTTTCTTATATGCAGTTAATGAAGGCAACCAAAAATAAGCTATTATTAAATCAAAAAAAATTGGGTGTCGTAGATATACAGGGTTTATTGGATTGGGACAATTCGTTATTTGGATTGGGAGAATAATACATTTCAGCTGCTATTGTGACTTAACTATGTTAGTGAGATACATTCTCTCGCAGGCTTTTTTTTAGTTAATAATGAGTACTTTAATCATGTAGTACATAATTTTTAAGTATCATCCATACTTTTCTCAGCGCACGCCAAATAATGAATTTTATAGACGAAATATTGATACTTTGGGTTACATTATTGCAATTTTCTTAAGGATCCCCAATTTTCTTCCAAAATAAGTTATAGCCTATGTTACTCGGGAAAAATGCAGCTTTACATAGGTGAAAGAATTTTAAAAATCGGTCCAGTAGTTTCGGAGCCTATTCGGTACAAACAAACAAAAAAATCTTTCCTCTTTATAATATTGGTATAGATAAGGCGCAATAAATATCGTGACCAGTCAAGAAGACCTGTACCTTTGACCATTGGTTTTCGTTTAAACGTGACTATTCTAAAGATAATTTAGAAAAATTTATAGACTGTAATAAAGTGCTCAAGCTTTCCGAAGTTTTTGAATCAAAGGATACAAATGAGGCTTTTAACTAATTTTACGATACATTTAGGCTATTTTAAGAATTATACTTTCCAATACGTAAAAAAAAACAACAAAAAAAAAACAAAAGTAAAATAAAACAACAGTTCGACCAAATTGGGTGTCTTGTGGTATAAATAAACGTAGTAAACGTAAACGTTCTCTTCTCTGGAAATATAGACTATCGAAAAATAACGTAGATAAATCCAACTATAAAAAATATTCCTTGAGATATGGCAAAATCATTAAGTTAACTCAAAAATCTCAGAACAATTATTACATTCTAAATTCTAAAAACAAATCGAAAGCCACCTGGAACATAATTAATGGTAGAAAACAAAATTATCCTCCTGAGACTGTAAGTGAATTGGTAATAGATAAACATAAAATCACAGACATGTTTAATGACTATTTTGTTTATATGGTTAAACCTCAGACTAAAACCGCGGCTAATAATATCCCAAAAACATCTACATGCACGTATGATTCACCAAAATCGTTTTTGTGAGTCCCACTAGTCCTTTTGATATCTGTACTATTATACAAAAAAATAACACTAAGAGCACTGGTTTTGATGACATATGCGTGTTGGTAATAAAATCCGTATCTCACATAATTGCACCTATACTGAGCCATGTTATAAACTTGTGTTTCGAACAAGGAATCTTTCCATCTGTGTTAAAAGCTACTATAATTAAACCACTACATAAAAAGGATGCTAAATGGGATATAAAAAATTACAAGCCTATAACCCTAATGCCAACACTATCTAAAATTATTGAAAAAGCCATATCCAATAACTTGTATGACAACTTTGAAAGGAATAATATCTTCACACCTGATCAGAAAGGCTTTCGTAAAAATATGTCCATAAATTTAGCCTTTTATGATTTTTTAAGTTTAATATATCCTCGAGTTGATAAAAGACAGCTGGTCTATGCTTTCAAAATCAAAAAAATCTAAATCAATTTTTTTATTTCACATAGGCCTACATGGGCACTTATAAAACGTCGACAAAAGGTGCACGGTTCGGGTTGGTCGTTTCCTATGGAGATGAACCGGCAAGAAACTCCATGGTTACTCTTTTAGAAATGGTTTGGTTTTACAATATTTCCATGTTACAGCATTAGTACTTAGATATGGGGGGACAACGTAGGCCCGACTTATGACAATAAGTCGTAAGAAAATAAAATAAAAGGATTATATATTATATAAAAAAAGTTAACAAATGTTAACTAGCATCTAGAAGGCCTACAATGTTTATACATTCACAAAACAATCGGTAAAAGAATCTATACAAAGGTAAAAAATAAATTAAAATAAGTATAACAAGACTAAATTTAACATGTGGCACACATTTTGTGATCAGTGCTGTAACTATTCTTAGCAAAGGGCTATAAAGATGATTGAAAACCATTGTAAAAAGTCTAATTAAAAGAAGGAAAGAAAAAATGAGATTGAGAATAGTTAGAGACATCCACATATTTGTGCCGATTACAAGTTACCAGGCAAGCTGCATGCGCAGAAGGAGCTAAGGCCAAATGTTTTTATCTTCAACGTAGTCCTTGATTTTATAATATGCTTTTTTAATAAGGATACGTTTGATGTAGTTTTTGAACTTTCCATCGGTCAGTTCTATAACTGACTTTGGCAACTTGTTATAAAAGCGTATACTGTTTATAAGAAAAGACTTGCTAGTTTTCGTTAATCTGAATTTGGGTATTACAATTTCGTGCTTACTGCGTGTATTTAAATTATGGAAGTCGCTTCTAGTTTTGAAAAGCCCTCGATTTTTACGGACATACAAAATACATTCCAAAATATAAAGTGAAGGTAGAGTCAGTATATCGATCTCTTAAATTTTTTCTCTGAGGGACTTTGTATATATAACTTTGTATATGGATATGTCAAATGTCTTCGACTTCGTGGATCATGATATACTACTGAGTAAGCTGGAAACGTACGGTGTTCGGGCAACACTTTAGACTTGCTAAAATCTTACATCAGTAATAGAACTCAGACTACGAGTATTGTCAAAATTTGTCCTGATACAAAATGCGAAATAAATTATATGTCCAGGAGTAAATAAATGGAATGTGGAGTTCCACAGGGTAGTGTTTTGGGCCCATCACTTTTCATTATCTATATCAATGACCTGCCAAAATCTACTACTGATCGTATGGTACTATTTGCTGATGACTGCACTGTTGTATACAATGATGAAAACATTATTAATAGTAGTTTATATTTAATAATTCAATGGTTACAAAATAATAAGTTATTAATTAATATTGATAAAACTAAATTAATGCAATTTAAACAGAAAACAAAAAATACTTTACATACTCGAATAGAAGTTAACGGTGTTAAAGTTGAATTGACGTCTACAACAAAATTTCTCGGCGTTCACATAGATGACAATTTGAAATAGCAAAGCCATATAGAGTTTTTTGCAAAAAAGTGTCACAGTCATCTTATAGCTAGCGAATAAGGTCAATCTTGACACATTGCTCGTAGCTTATCATAGTAATGTTGCTTCTAGACTCAGATATGCATGATTGCATATATGATTATTCTGAGGCGGTACTACAAATTGGGATAAAGTTTTTAAATATCAAAAAATATGCCTGCAAAAAATATGTCTGTCGAGACCACACGTGCCCATGTGTGGTCTAGACAGAACTGACAGCTGCAGGGAATACTTTAAAAAATTAAAAATACTTACCGTGCCATCTTTATATATTTTTGAAATGGCCTTGTTTATTAGACATCATCCATCACTATTTACATTAGAGCTCAGATCGAGAAATAGAAATAGTTTGTATAATAACCTAACCAGTCAATATAGAACTACCCTCTTTGGGAAAAGTGTATTTGCTATGGCCACGAAGATCTACGATCAAATTCCTAATATAACATCAAATAATGTAGCAATATTAATGTCTTTAAAAATAAATTGTTCCAATTTCTTATGGATAAGTGTTTTTACTCCGTAGATGACATAACTCTCATCATAGCACTCCGATGATGATGACAACTTTTGAAATGTTTTATTCCGCTTGAAGATAATTTGTTTTTGTTAATTGTGTTGTATCACTGTCATGTATGACTAGCAGTAATAATAATTTTGTATTTAATCTGAAATGGAATTAGAATTTTACACTCATACGAGTATATATTTAATAATTTGTATGCCTAAGTAGCAGATCATGGCATGAATATTATGAGTCTATAATTATGTAATGATATGTTTTTTTTGATTATTGTTTAATTTTATGCATATTTCTCGTGTCTCCTGTGCGGGTCACAAATAAATATGTTTCTTCTTCTTCTTCTTTTGCATGTAACCCATGTATCACAAATAAACAATTTGATTTGATTTGAAAAAGAACCATAATACTTAGTCATTGCATTAGTAATCGTATGTTGGTAAGGAAAGTGCTCCTTACTGCTTATACTATGTCCTTTAAAAAATGTTTTTCATGAGCTAGCTAGGGTCATGATGAACTAGCTATGATAATTCTCCATAACATAACAAAATCTGGGGTACGTTAGTGCCTCCGCCAAGATGAACCAAGCAAACTCAAGGGCACTACCTTCCTTTCCTAGAAGCACTTCGTCGTTTTTTGAACCCTCATAATAACTTGGGTTTGGATTATACCAGATAAACAATTGTTTCACCTTATGCTCATGTGACGGTAGTGAAACAGCCAAGCCACATATTTTGACTAAGGTGTAGAGTTTGTAAAGTTAGGGCTTGTAGAGTTAGAAGCTTGGCTCTACATAAGATTTGATAACTTTTTGACAGTGCTAGCTATAATGGTTTCGTCTTGGCAACATTTTACATGAAAATATTTTTGATGGAATACCTATTTATTTCTAGTTTCTGCTCACGTAGGTTGGGTTTTAGGTGGATAATATAATACATACATACATAAACTCACACCTTTTTCCCATGGGGGTAGGCAGAAACTACAGAACGCCACCTGCTACGATCCTTACATACTTCTTTTGCTTCACTCACATTCATGCATCTAGTCATACACACATGCCGGCTATGACTACTGCGCACCTGGCCTTTTTGAAGAACATCACCTATAAGGTCTATGTATGTCTTTCTAGGGCGTCCCCTCCCGGCGTTTCCATTCACGTCTACCTTGTAAATACATTTCGTTAGTCGCCTTTCATTCATCCTCTCAACATGGCCAAACCATCTTAACACACTCTTTTCAATTTTAGTCACTACATCTTCTTTTAGACCACAACGTTGTCTTATTACCTCATTCCTCAACCTATCATTTAAAGTTACCCCACACATACTTCGCAAGGAGCGCATTTCTACTGCATTAATCCTACTTTCATGTCTTTTTTGCCATACCCACCCTTCACTTCCATACATAAGTGTGATAATATAATATTAAATAAATAATCATTTAACTTTTCTTACAATACGTTTTATTACATTATGTCTTTTACATTATATTCCCTTATAGATATGTATTAAAGCAGTAAAATGTATAGTTCTTTAGTCACATGATTACGAACAAAAGGATATCATAGGCGGATTCTTACAAAACTACAGCACTTATAGTTAAAAAAATTAGTTGCAGAAGGTATTAATATACAATATCGTAACTGTAATAATCGTTATTATGATCAGGTAACTGTTTGAGACATAATTTTAAGATGCGCTCCAGTCCTTGTGCCAGCTGTTTGCGTGAATACTTCTTAAGAGGAACATGGACGAATAGAGTAGGGCTTTGTCGCTGGCAGAGAGATGTGTAATAAACGTATTTGCAGACAAATCTGTAACGAAATTTACAATCATCAAATGGCTGGATCAGGACGTTTTAAATTAAAATTTTACTTCCACACAAAAGCCACGTATGACTCACAACGAGAATATGAATAGTAGGATAAGTTTAGTAAGCAAAGGGAATCTCACTAACTACATTCAGACTTGATACTCTCAGATTCCTGTTGACCTGTCAGTTGACCAGGTACTTCGAGGTCTAGCGAGAACTCCTTTAAGTAAATGTTATTTGTTTTAAGAGTCGATATAACAGACTGTATCGTCACTTTTTGTGACGTTATTCCAAATACATATGGCAATGTTTTTACAGATAATTATGAACAATCATATAATATTCGTGCATGAAGTGCTTAATAAAAGGCAATAACACACTTACTGCCCTGCATCATCTGATGATTTTGCCTGTAGCTCGGGGTCTGGAAGCTTAAGTTTACAATCATTGAACTTTCTGCAGATTTTCTCCACATCCAGGCTGGTATAAACGGTATCATCGCCAGGCGTCGGGTTCTCAATGTCCCTGATGGTGGGATGGTACATATCGCGAACGTAACCTCGTTTACTAGCCATTTTTTCTAACACAAAGCAATCTACTCCTTCATTTAAACCGACGTGGATGGTCAACTAAAAATAATGAAAGAAGATATCATAAGTAATGTAAATGTCACAAACCAATAAAATTAATAGAAATTTGGCTGGTGTAGGATAAAGAAGCTTTAAGTAATGATACATTATTTAGTTCTACTCACATGAGGTTTAAACCAGTACCACATCTGTGGAACCATCACATCCACAGCGGCATAGTTCACAGCAATTTCTTGTCGGAACAGAGTTATATTGTGTCGTTTTTCAATCCTTTTACCGTCCATGAATTGCACGCCTTTCCAACTTGGGTTCGTTTTATAATCAGCAAAAGGGGTGAATCCTGTTATTAAAACTCTAGTGCGATCGGTCGAAAACAAGTAATTCGAGGAAGGCATATTGGTTTTTGAAACGATTCACGAATTATAAAACAGCGCCCGCCTTCTATGATACTGCAATACCAAGTGAATACTACACAAACTGCCTCCGCTTAAATAACGGTTCTGACGGACAGATTTAATTTCCTTAATAGGTAACGTCACAGAAGGAAAGTCGTTAAGGAAATCAGCATAACCATGGCTCGAATTGAATTTTCTGTAAATTTGCAAATTTATGGTCACTTTGCATGACACGTATTTTCACTTATACGTCACGTATTTTCTGGAATTAAAATAAAATATCTATTTAACTAAATATTGGTAAGAAGCAACTGAATTTAAGGCCTACCGGAGCTAAACAGTGCCCCCTGAGCTCGGATCCTGACCAGCAAACCTTAACTTGCGAACAATTTCCCATCTTCGGCATCTTAATAAATAAAATAGGTTGCAACACGACTTTAATCATAGTCACTAATTTGAAAGAATACAAGGGAATTCCCAACAAGTTTCGAACTAGGCCGCATGGTTGGTGCAGTGGTTGAGCGATTGACTGCTGCGCTCCGTGTCGCGGGTTCGATATTCGCACGGAAAAAATATTTGTATTACCTACAGATAGTTGTTCCGGCTCTGGGTGTTGTGTATGTGAGTTTACATGTTTGAAAACGCACCCACGATACAGGAAGAAATGCCTAGTGTGGGACAATGTTTATAAAAAATTAAAATAAATAAAGAACTACCGTTAAATAATATCAGTGATACCAATAAAGATGAACACAAAAAGCAAACCGACTTCCAAAACCAAACACTAAAAAGCTAAAAATAACTTTCTTTTCCGTACCAAAGACACCGACGTCTTTGGTACCTATTATTTTCTGTTTTTCGACACCGACTTCGGAAAAAAGTTATTTTTAGCTTTGTAGTGTTTGGTTTTGGAAGTCGATTTGCTTTTTTGTTAATTTTTATTTTATTTACCTATCTCTTTTTAGTTTTGGTCACAACATCTCAAAACGATTCCAATTAGCCCAAACACGTCTAGGGTACATTCTTTTATTTCGGAGTTCCAGTGCCTATCTTCCGGCTTCATCATCAGAACAGTTCGATGGTACCGTTTTCATCAGTACTATTTATTTATAAGTATTTGCTTCATCATAGTCAGTTAACTATTCGAGATATCTTATACCCGTGACATAATTAGCATTAAGGAGTTCCAGTGGCCATCTGTGGTTTTCTTCATCAGATCCACTTCACCAAATGATACTTTCTAAATGCAAATGATTGCATTTTACCAAAAACGCTATATATTTGCCTATAATATTTGAGGAGTGCCCTCGATTTTTTCAGGATCCCATCATCAGGTCCTGACCTGAAGACCATGGGACCACCTGGGAAGTCACCACCCTTTCAAACAAAAAAATAAATTTCCAAATCGGTCCAGGCGTCTTTGAATAAACGGGGAACAAAAAAAAACTATTTTGACGAATTGAAAACCTCCCTCCTTTTTTTGAAGTCGGTTAAAAAGAAAATGTAACCTATCCGAGGTGGAGTGCTAAGATAACTAAGGATATCCTTAGTTCTGTTGCTTTTATGATGAAGTTGAATTCTGTATCTGTCGCTATGAATGACAAAAGAAAATATTGACTACTATTTCATGTTTACACGTTCTGGAGTCCCGCAGCGCTCAATACTTGGTCCTTTCTTGTTTCTTATTTATATTATTGACTTGCCTTACCTCATAAAGGATAACCATGATATAGTGTTGTTTGCGGATGATACTGACAGTATTCTTAGGCTTAACTTTGGATGCTAAGCTTCAGCGGGGCCCACATATAGATAAATTGTCAAAGACTAGTGGTGGGTCGTTCTCGTATTTTTCAAGGACGAAACGCAACCGTTTTCCCGACGACGAAAACGGTTGCAGAAAACGGTCTTCGTCGCAACCGGTTTGAAGACGTCTTGGAGAACGAAACTTGGAGGACGGAACGAACGAGGAACTATACGCGACAAGTCGACGACGTTTGTGTGTAGTAGAATCAATTCACTTTCGACTGTATTTTCTTATCCGTAAAATACAAAATCGCACCAATTTCTTAGAAGACTGGTTTGTGCAATGAAGACGGACTTAAAAACTGTTTCACCGTCGCAAGAACTATTTTGTGAACGAACGTGGAACGATAAAGAACGACGCGACGTCTGCGACGACCGACGTGTGTCGTAGTTGAATCAGTACGCTTTCGAATCTCGACTGTATTTTCTGAGGCGTAAAATAAAAAATCGCACGAAGTTATTCGAAGACAGGTTTGTACCACGAAGACTGCTTTATCCGAGGACGTAAAACGGTCAGCCCCGGATCTACGATGTTTTCGAACCGGGGCAAAACCTTGATAGTGGCGCCCCCTCCCTTCAGTGTTAGAGAAAACTGTTAAAACTGCCAATGAATAGCATTTTTGTGACCATTTGTTAAAATAATAATCTATACCAATATTATAAAGAGAAAAGATTTTTTTGTTTGTTTGTTTGTACCGAATAAGCTCCGGAACTACTGGACCCATTTAAAAATATATATCACCAATAGAAAGCTACATTATTCCTGTGTGACATAGGCTATTTTTTAATCCCGGAGGTCCTTTGGGGTGGTCCGCGGGGAACAGCTAGTCCTTTAATAAATTTAAAGTTTTTATTGTCTAATAACTTTCATTTGTGACATAAAACAGAAACACAGTAAAAATATATAACCAAGAAAGACTACAACTTTACACGGCGTGCTTTCTTTTCTGCGAAAGAATCTATTAGCTCCTTAAAGTCCGTCGCATAGGCAGTTCTAGAAAAGTTTGTTTTTCAAACATATTATATTAAGATTCGATTACTTGATAAAAACCTATGAGATTGTTGGAAAAAAGGCTTCATTTGTTCGATATTTCGAATTCCTGTCTCAAGGATTTGGCGCCCCCATGAAACTGCCGCCCGGGGCAAGTGCACCGGTTTGCCCCCCCTTAGATCCGGGGCTGAAAACGGTTGCACCGTCGCAAAACAAAAAACGGTCTTTAGAAACGGTTCGTCGTCGCAACGCCCACCACTATCAAAGACCAAGCTCCGCAGCATATGCTGATAGAAACATTCGTAATATAACTGACATAGACACAGCCCGTTTAGTATACTTTAGTTATTTGCATAGTGTAATGTCGTACGGTATTCTGTTGTGGGGAAATGCCGCCGACATCCATACTATCTTTGTTTTACAGAAAAGAGCTGTTCGATCAATTTATATATCAAGCCCGAGACACTCTCTCAGAGAGAAATTTAAGGAGAAATGTAATGACTTTGCCTTCTCAGTATTGTAGCGTAACGTTAGCTCAGACAGCTAAACGTAAGCCACGTTAATTGAAATTAAGGTAATTATACTTAAATTAAGTTAAAATAACTTAAATTAAGAAAAAAGGATAATAAAACTATGTGCTATTCACACGTCGTTGGTTGCTTGCGGTCGACAGCTAGGCAGGCGTGGCACGTTGTGATGGGACGGCTGCTGGTGCGCTACCGCGAGATGTGTACCATCGAGTTCAGCGTGCGCACCCCGGCAGTAGGTCGGGCAGGATGACGACGTATGCCCGAGGTAGGCAAATGAGCAGGCAATTAGGCTGGTAGGTAGATGAGTAGATGAGTAGGCAGCAGGAATCTGCGCGTGCTGAAACGGGCGCGATGTGGCCGCGCGCGTCTCTGTGGACTTGTCTGCCACAGCTCATACACCACGTGCGGTAGATAGGCAGCAAGGTGTGTTGGGAATCGGACTGTGGCGTTACACGCCGTAGATACGCAGGTACACGGTAGACAATTTATACACAGTATAACACTCTCAATATTATATATTTAAACTGGAGCACTTCAGAAATTAATACACAATCTAGATTTTAAGGTTTAAAGAGTTTTCAGAATATAAATTACACTTGGTATTACAGTATTCAGTACTCAACCGACCTTCGGCGTTCAGTCTAGATTCAAAACTAAAAGTTGACGACCGTTTTTTTCTCGTTCTGCCATCCTTTCTAAATTTCAAATTCAAAAATCAATTCAAAAAATCAAGACCAGAACGAATAAAAAACGGCTTTACAGCGGCGGGGCAGTCTGCGCTGCCCTTACAATATTGTGCAAATAGCTTAAGGAAAGGTCTAGGTAGTCCATGGTGCCTATGTTATGTCTATGGCTTAAGAAAATAAAATAGACAGATGGACGTCATATCATACGTAGTATCTCTAAGTAGTCTGTGGTCATAGCAGATGAAAATGTCACAGTATAAATATTCCAAGAATTACAAATTAGCAATATAATTTAAGTTATAGATATTCAGAGATGACTAAAAGTATGCTTTTCAGATGATAACAATAGAAAGAAAACATAAAAATGAATTACAAAAGTTGATACAATATCAAAATATATGAAGGTGTGGTTTGTATAGTGTGTTATAGAACGTAAGTAGACTAAAAGATTTGGCTCTTTTCAGCAGAATTCCACAGTATATTTATGAAAATCTTTAAAAAATATAAACTTGATTAAAAAATACAGTGATATGCATAACATAAATACTAGGAACAAACACAAATTTGTAGTACCTACAACATGGCTCAAGAAAATAGGTGGCTTGTTTAGATATCAATGTACACTATTTTATAATAAGCTTCCATGCCACGTACAAGATCTAAGTCTTAATAAATTCAAATCATTCATTAAAAGTTGTGCCAGAAAACGTTTTATACCTTTAAAGATTATATACGTTGAGGACAAAAAGGCTTCGGATTGAGCTGGTTCAAATAATTTAGATTTTTTTATATTTTCACTGTGATTTTTTTTTTTTGTTTTTCTTGCAGTGAGATGAATATTTACATTTTAAAGTATTATTTTATTTTAACTGTTGTTAATGTGAAGACTATGTGGTTCTTTTTTTTTGATTTTCATTTTAATTTATCTTAGATTTTAATCATGGTCTGGCAGCTTGAGTAGTTTATGCGGCCTACCCGAATGTCCTTTCTTTGTTATTGTTCGTCTAATCGTTTTGAGCTGCTCGGTTATTGACAAATGCGTGCACTGACTGGACAGGTCCACTCAATCTGGCTGGGTCTTACCTCAATAGACCATTTCAGACATCAGTCTACATGGTCTTCACTTGATCTAACCAAGATTTTGTCTGGACTTTAAAATAAACTGTGACCTCTGAGTTTGTTTCGGCCTTTCTAGTCAGAGTAGACAGATAAGAAACGCCGACCTCATCAAGTTTAAAAAAATATGATTGACATGTAAAAGTGTTTGTACAAACCAAATGACAGAAATAAAATCATTTATTTAATATATAAATATGTATCTTTTTATTTTTATAGGCTCGCGATTGACTATTTCACCTGATGGTAAGCGATTATGTTGGTGATAATCTTTAAACAAACTTAATATCATAAGATGTTTCTCGCGGCACGCGGCGGCGCCTCGTGTTCTAACCAGCAAAAACCGCGAATTTTCTGGGATGAAGAAAAGCCAATTATGAGATAAGACACTCAGCTATCAGCAAAAAAAATACCTAATCGCTTCTGTTGGTATCTACTTCTAGAGATTACCCTTAAAAATATTAAACATACAATTTTAAATCTATTAAATGTTAGTTATGACGCGGGGAAAAACAGTTACCAAATAAAAAGCGCGGCGTAATTTTCTTATTAAACAGAGCAATGGTGGCCCAGTGATAACGGCCCCAACTTACGTATCGTAGGATTCGTAGGTCGTGGGTTCGGACCCAGACAGGCGCTTTACTTTGTGTAAATTATATCATCATTACTGCTCTAAAACGATGAAGGAAAAACATCGTGAGGAAACCGGCATGTCCTAGAAACAAAAAATCGAAGACATGTGACATTCACCAACCCGTACTGTGCCCGCGTGGTGGATTAAGGCCCATTCCTCCTCTCACAGAGAGGAGGCCTGTGTCCCAGCAGTGGGAACATTAAAAGGCTGATGATGAAGATGCAAAAAGTAAATGTTAATGGGGCGACGTCCTCCGGGTCTCTAGTCAAGATGGGCGTGCCCCAAGGTTCAATTCTCGGCCCTTTCCTTTTTCTTGTTTACATTAATGATCTCCCTTTTATGATGGCCAAATTATCGGATATAATTCTATTTGCTGATGATACTTCGCTAATTTTTAAAATAGATAGGCAAGATACGGATGTTTTAAATGTCAACGAAAGTCTAATTGTTCTCTCAAAATGGTTCGCAGCTAACAATCTTTTACTGAATGCGAAAAAAACAAAATGTCTAAAGTTCTCTTTACCAAATGTACCACAACATGACCTAAACTTAAATCTTGACGGCAAAAATCTTGAAGTTATAACGGAAACTGTATTCTTAGGGATTACTATCGATTCAAAATTGCAGTGGGGCGCGCACATTAGAACTCTTTCGGGTAGGTTAAGTTCGGCTGCATATGCAGTAAGGAAAATAAGGCAGCTAACCGATGTAGCTACAGCTAGGTTAGCATACTATGCTTATTTCCACAGTATTATGTCTTATGGCATTCTGCTGTGGGGATCAGCAGCAGACGTTGACTCAATTTTCATCCTACAAAAGAGGGCAATCCGCGCAATCTATAAAATGGGTCCTCGCGAGTCCCTCAGAGAAAAATTTAAAGAGATCGATATACTGACTCTACCTTCACTTTATATTTTGGAATGTATTTTGTATGTCCGTAAAAATCGGGGGCTGTTCAAAACTAGAAGCGACTTCCATAATTTAAATACACGCAGTAAGCACGAAATTGTAATACCCAAATTCAGATTAACGAAAACTAGCAAGTCTTTTCTTATAAACAGTATACGCTTTTATAACAAGTTGCCAAAGTCAGTTATAGAACTGACCGATGGAAGGTTCAAAAACTACATCAAACATATCCTTATTAAAAAAGCATATTATAAAATCAAGGACTACGTTGAAGATAAAAACATTTGGCCTTAGCTCCTTCTGCGCATGCAGCTTCCCTGGTAACTTGTAAACGGCACAAATATGTGGATGTCCCTAACTATTCTCAATCTCATTTTTCTTTCCTTCTTTTAATTAGACTTTTTACAATGGTTTTCAAACATCTTTATAGCCCTTTGCTAAGAATAGTTACAGCACTGATAACAAAATTTGTGCCACATGTTAAATTTAGTCTTGTTATACTTATTTTTATTTACAATGTATAGATTCTTTTACCGATTGTTTTGTGAATGTGTGAACATTGTAGGCCTTCTAGTTGCTAGTTAACATTTGTTAACTTTTTTATAAAATATATAATCCTTTTATTTTATTTTTTTAGTTTCTTACGACTTATTGTCATAAGTCGGGCCTACGTTGTCCCCACATGTCTAAGTACTAATGCTGTAACATGGAAATATTGTAAAACCAAACCATTTTTAAAAGAGTAACCATGGAGTTTCTTGCCGGTTCTTCTCCATAGGAAACGACCAACCCGAACCGTGCACCTTTTGTCGACGTTTTATAAGTGCCCATGTAGGCCTATGTGAAATAAAAATATTGATTTTGATTTTTTGATTTTGATGATCGCTGCAGATAACTAAGATAGGAGCCGTTTTGGTCGCGCACGGGGTGTTTTTTATTATTGTTTTTTTTTTTTGGTTTAACTCTCGTGTCTCCTGTGCGGGGCACAAATAAATATTATTTCCTCCTTTCTGTCATAAATTCTTCCCACGTCATCAATGTGGATATTATTTGCCTAGATGTTTAAAAGCACGTCATTTTATTATGGCCAAATAAGGTAAATTGATCTATAAAATATTTTTCGTTGCGTCACAAAATTTGGTTTACTTGTTTTAATAGCCAACAAGGAAGTGATAAGGATTAGGTCCTTATCGCCAAACTCGTTCATTATAATTATCTATTGTGTACCTAATATGTACTGTTACGAGCTGGGGTTCAGGGATAAATTATTTAAACAGCAGACTTCAATTAATCACACTTTATTACAAAAACACTTCTTAAACAATTCTATTACTTCGCACTATTTTCCGCTTTGTATCGCTTCTCAATCGAAACTGACCCATGACGATTTTTTTTTTTTTTTTTAATACGTGGCGTCTCGCAGTTCGGCCAAAGTAGCCGTCCTCTGCTTAACCGGACTAACCTGTGGAGACTAAACTATGTAGCCTCCGGCCAGGCTTAAAATTTCTAAACCTAAAGCGACAGCACTAAGGGCTACCCCAGTTGGGGTCGGACCTCGGCTCAGGGCGTCGCTTGGGGGATGGCAAAGGCCGGATCTGATAAAGTGATTCTACCATCCGTTCGGAAAAGCCTACGTGGAGAAGAACGGACAAGAGACCCATGACGAACCCGACCGCTCTTTATATAGCACGGAAGAAGTTTCTAGAACGTTCCATACTGTTCTAGATAATTCGAGAAACTTCTAGAACAATCGACTTTCGAACTCATTGTTCCCGAAGCGACAAGTTTTTTCCAGAATGTTCGGTTCGAACCTTCTGGAAAATTCCATTCGCCACGAGAAGATTAGTTCCGCTATACGATATTAGATGGCGTCACTAGTTACTACTTAGTTCTTCTACTCGTCACTAGATGGCGTTGCCCTATCTTGTAACAATACTATTATACTGCCTATCTGTGGTAATACAAATAAATCTACAATCACGGGAAACGTGCATGATTTTAATCAGCTTTTTCCAGCGAGTTGGGAACCCCTCAGCAATCTATTCTACTTTCAAGTATCGTTGATGAAAATTCATCATCATCGTCCTGCCCTTGTCCCATGTTACTTTTCCTCTTCCATACCATCCCATCTCCCGTCACGCTATCACTGTCTCCCTTTTCTTTCATATCACTCCTCACACAGTCCATCCATCTTTTCTTTGGCCTTCCTCTTCCTCTCCATCCATCCATATTTATATTCATAACTCTTTTAGTAACATTTCAGCATTTCATCCCTCCCCATCACATGACCAAACATGGACAATCGGTTTCTTTTCATCTTTTCTGTCACTGGCGCCACTTTCACTAATAAACCTATTTTCCACTTTAACCATCCAATCCATCAATTCATCAATCCATCTCAAGATTCTCATTCATGAAAATTTGGTATAAAAATATATAACTGCAGATTTTTATGTTGCGTAAACAGTTTTGTGTTGAATTAAAAGTAACATGTAGTATTTTTTTATAAAGTTGTACTCTTTATTTGCCCTCTCTAAAATCAGATGTAGGTGTACCTTTTAATAAATAAAAAAACTTTTTACAAAAAATACAACCGACTTCCAAATAAAAAAACAAAAAAGTGAAAAATAACTTCAATTTCGGAAGTCGGTGTTCTTGTTTTATATTTTTCGTTTTTTGACACCGACTTCCGAAATTGAAGTTATTTTTCACCTTTTTGTTTTTTTATTTGGAAGTCGGTTGTATTTTTTGTAAAAAGTTTTTTTATTTTTCACTTTTTAGTTGTGCTACACAATTTATATAGGCTAGGTACCAATAATGCCCATAGTGAAACCAGAATAGTTTTACCCAATAACATGAAACTTAAACAAATTCGGTCGAATAAGGCTATACCAAGGTGAACTGTTTACACCTGCGTACCCCTTTAGAGCGTACTAGTGTGATGTTATGTAATGAAATGGTGTAAACAATAAACAAAAATGCGATTGCAGCCATCCCGAGTGATTTGCCGTTATTTATTGAAGAGTTCTGATGTGTATCTCCGAAGATCTTTATCAGATCTTGATGAAAATTTAATGGGACCACATGACAAACACCAGCTTTCAAAAAAAAGAATCATCAAAATCGGTTCACCCAATAACAAGTTCTGAGGTAACACAAATAAAAAATAAAAAAATTACAGTCGAATTGAGAACCTCCTCCTTTTTTTGAAGTCGGTTAAAAAAGATGGTAACCTAAGGATCTCGATGGTCGATGGCAAATTTAAAAAAGTAAATATTATGTTTGGCCCGGAATTCAGCTACGGTAACACCATTCAACAACTGAATAAAAAAATTCACCGTTTCGCGCCATAGAACAAAATAGTAGCAACCCGGTAGCAGATATTGCCAATTATAAAATAATATGTCATGAATGTACCGACTACATTGACGCTGAAGGTATGTGTCCTAATATTGAAAGGGCAAATACAGTTAAGTATCTCGGTATAGTGTTAGCCAGTGGATTAACCTTTCAGAAACATATTGACATGTTGGCAGCAAGAACACGGCAATTAATCTATATCTTCAAAAATGTATGGCATGTAGGTAACAAAGTGGGTAGGTAGCTGCGGTCACAGCTGGTCATTAATAAATTTCCTTTAGTAAAATATAATAAATCATCATAATGATTAATATAACGTCAACTGGAGATAAGAGGGTCGCGGATAAATTTGAGAGAGTTACCGCGGCCCTGGCTTAAGTAACTGAAGGAACACGGGTGGGTTTTAGTCAGTAAAAGTCTGAGACGCCCTCCCGTTTAACCCTGAGCGGGAGAAGTCATTGGATGATTTCCAACACTAAAGTCCTCATTGATCAGAGACCTGGAAAAAAAATACTCGGGGTCAAAGGTCACAAAAACGGTTTTTTTGCGATTTTCAGCAAAACGTTTTATCATAAAATGAGCCCAGACAAAAATTGTAAATCAGATAATTATCTATAAAAAATGTCTCAATACTTTTTTTCCTAAGAGCCATCGTTTTTGAGATAATATAACGATACAAAGAGTTGTAATAAAGTTATTAAGCGTTATTGATG
Source organism: Orthosia cruda (assembly GCA_964057195.1). Taxonomy (NCBI): domain Eukaryota; kingdom Metazoa; phylum Arthropoda; class Insecta; order Lepidoptera; family Noctuidae; genus Orthosia; species Orthosia cruda. The sequence goes on from OZ059835.1 coordinate 42,064,868, forward strand.
ATGGATCCTGGTGATGGAGGTATGTAGCTGTAAATGAGTAATTTTGCCAGAAACAACAACAGATTGTGTGGCTAAAATACATGTGCACGCGACTTTACCTGCGCAAACCCGTAAAACTAAAGAAATTGCCCATGTTTTTTTACGCGGTACCCTAATTATATTTCCAAAATAAATTTAGTTACAACATCAGCTATCTGCCCGTGAAAGACCAGACACAAAATAATACAGACTTTAATAAAAGCATATCATACAAATAGAATACCTCCGCTTTCATCTCCAGTTACTCCAGATCCCAGGGGGCGAAGCAGTTCTATAGTTTCACTACAAAACGGTTGTGATTTTTTTCTTGGCAATGAGCGTATGCAGGAAAGGTATACTAGACGAAAAAAACTTCCGCAACATCTTTGTTGTTGTTTAACTTGCCAGAATATATCTGATTACGAATCTATTACTTTTTCTAATCGGACTAGCCCGGAAATATGAGAAAGTTTCTCATTTATTAAATAGATTGATATTTTTTTATCATTTTTACTATGTCTAGTTTAAGTCATGAAAAAGATATAAATATTAGAAAAAAAATGTATAAAAAGCTACATACCTCCATCACCAGGATCCATCATCAATAACGCTTAATAACTTTATTACAACTCTTTGTATCGTTATATTATCTCAAAAACTCTTAGTAAAAAAGTATTGAGACATTTTTTGTAGATAATTATCTGATTTTACAATTTTTGCTCATTTTATGATAAAAAAAAATAAGTTGACGTTATATTAATCATTATGATTATTTATTATATTTTACTAAAGGAAATTTATTAATGACCTGCTGTGACCGCAGCTACATACCCACCAAACATATCTATCTACCTAACTTACCTACATACCATACCTACATACCCCATCTACCCTATCACGTCTAGATTTTTTTTAAACCTGCCCTGTATTCGGGCGAACAAAACAATAAATAATTAATTAAATCGGTCCAGCTGTTTTCGAGTTTTAGCGAGACTAACGAACAGCAATAATTTTTTATTATATAGAATATTGACGTCAGAGTATTCACTGTATACTTATATATGAGCGGGAGTACGTTAGTTCAGCCAACAATTGGAATTGAAACGTCCAGTAAAGCGTTTCCTTGTTCAAAACCCGAATACATAGTTAGCAGAAAATAAAATGGATTCCAGGCAGGCTTTTTCCAGAAAAGTTTTAATGACAGGATTCGCCCCTTACCTCGATTTGGAAACCAATCCAAGTTGGGAAGGAGTGAACTTCATGAACCAGAAAAGAATTGAACATGATTACAAAATTGATCTGTTTCGAAAAGAAATCGTTGTGAAATACGAACAAGTGGATGAGCTGGTTCCGATATGGTGGATGAACCTTCAGCCTCATGTGAGTAGAACAAAGTACTTACACTGCACCACTGCCAAGAAATTGTGTTAGGGTTTCAAGGTTATTTTTTGTGAGTTTCTGTATTCTAATACTAGCTTCGCCCCCTTGAAAACTGTTTTATTATCCCAATGATCATTATACCTAGTTTAAAGGAATATAAAGTAACCTATCTGCTATTCCAGACTATAATTTATCTCTGTACCAAATTTCATCCAGATCCATAGAGCGCGTTGGCGCAATCAATCAAAAATCAAAATCAATCAAAATCATCTTTATTTTTCTTCCACAAATAAAACTTATCAACTAAAAACTCAAAAACGGAAAAATAATAATAACGATATGCCACATAGTTATTTGCGGGAGACTGGTGCCTGAGCTAAGTCGTAACCTGTATTTCAGGACACCAGAGACTCCCCCCTAAAACAAAATATTAAAAACAATAGAGTAACAAACATACATACATACATCCATCCAAACTTTCACATTTATAATATTACTAGTTTCTGCCAGCAGCGGCTCCGCCTGCGTGAAAAGTGTTTTATTTTCATATTATTTTATTTATTAGGTCTACCAACAATTGTTTACACTAATCTACAAACAAAAATAAAACATGCGTTTAAACTCTACACAGTGCAACAATTACTTATAGGAAAACACCACATGAACAAAAAACAATAATAAATAATTATGTTAGCTGTAAGCTACATAGTTAGTAATATAACAATAATATAATAGTTACATATGCGAAATATTAAAAGCATAATTTCCTCAAAAAGTTACGTACACACAATACAAAAACATTTACAACAAATCTGTTAAACAGTACAGAAATTTAAATTTTTGCTTATTGAGAGAATCAAAGTGAAAATCAACCATATCATTTTATCCATAGATATAATAAACAAGATTTTATCATTACATTATACTGGGATGGACCAGACTAAAATCTATCTCTGTGCCAAATTTCATCCAGATCTGTTCAGCCGTCCTGGCTTGATTGAGTATCATACATTAATCTTTCGCATTTATAATATTAGTAAGATTGGTATATATATATATATATACTAATCTATCCATTATATCTAAGCGCCTGATCCGGTTATGATGAATACTGTTTATCATTTATAAAATAGTAATATAGTAGCTATGATACATTAAAACATAAAAATATGACAACGTTTGTAATGAAACTCTCGTCTCCATGACATAATCGGTTTCGGTTCGGGCAATCCCGACAAGCGTAGGGATACAGGATAATATATATACATACATAGACCTAGCTACGGCTTGATTCACAAAGCGGTATTTAGAAAATTCGATTTGGAAGCCCACAATTTCTTTGTCAAATTTGTGTCAGTTTATGTCATTTTGCATCAAACCGCACCCGATGAAATGATAATGAATGTTAAGTGTACTTTAAAAAAAATTTAAAGTGGTCCCCTGCCTGAGTGCCCCTGACCAAAGGGCCATCTGAAACTTTTCTGATACATTCTCCGTATTGTCTCAGCAAGCCGCACCTATTCAGCTATCAAATTTTCGCCCAGAATGTGCTTGCTCAAATACCCTGCTAGCTCCTCCTTTATTAGACAAATTCACAACTTATCAGCGGTACAGACTTGAAAGGCCAAAATGTACAGGATTGACATGTGGTACCGAAACCAAATGGTCAATCCCCTAAATGATGACATTGCTACCATAGCTATCATTTGTTCTGCGGGCCTAGCGGCCGCTGAATTCTGATCCTGTTGAGGTAAACGAATTTTAACCGCATAGTACTTAAGTTAGACGAGGAATATACTCGAATTAATAATTATATCGGTGTAAACAAATTTAATTAAATCCGGTACACTGACCTTGCTACGATTGGGTCTGGCGGATTAAAACACCATTATAACAAATAAACTTTATCACCCGGTTTCCCTTATTTAGCTCTCGATTATCGGACTGTTAACGTAATCGTCGAATAATCGCCAGTTAATTCTACTTTCAGTTTCTCAACACCAAGTGTCGCAAACGGTTGACAACTTGTTAAGCCGGGTATCCACTTAGGTTCGCCGTGGTTTGCGAACGCGCCCGCTCCGCAAACCAAACATAATGGATACGTCGTGATCGCGGAGCGCGACTGGAGCACGATCGGAGAGCGCTCGGGAAGCGGTTTTTTGCGCTATCTCAAAGGGGAGCGCAGTTTGTCAGGACAGGGGCACTGATGTTGCAGCCTAAGTGTGTACACTGTACACGTTCACGTTCACGTTCGCGGAGTACACAGTGTTCGCAAACCACGGCGAACCTAAGTGGATACCCGGCTTTCCATTTGAGAAAAATCTCGAAATAACCACATGTTAGTTACAGCAGTTTTGGGTTTCTGAGAACCTTTGTCAATGTTAATTTCTTGTCAACGACCCTATTTTATAATTGTTGGAAATTGGTCGATTATTCGCAGATTAAAATAAATATTATGATTTTAAATGCTTATATTACGATAAAGAAATAATAGGGCTCAGCGAAATCTTTGTTATCGGTTCAATTATAAAAAGTATGTTAATTAGATCAATTATAGTTGATTACAAGATTAAAAAATATGTATGTTATTACAAACTTTTTAAATTAATTATATTATAAAAACTTGACACAATTATCAAAAACAGTTTTTTTGTATGTAAATAAAAAAACTGTTACTGATCTGGGAAACTTAGTACTTACCAAGGTCAGTTTTGGATAGGTTCGTGTTTAAGCAACACTTACCAAGGTCAGTCTTTGGATGGATGACCACTTTTTTATGGGTTCTCTTGTTTTTAGATGAGTGACCAACTTTTTTGGTTTGCTTGTTTTTGAATGTGTGACCCTGCCATGGTAAGCACCTCTTACCAAGGTCAGTATTTGGATGGGAGACCACTTTTTTTTGGATCGATTGTTTTTAGATGGGTGAACACTTGTTTTTTGTTTGCTTGCATGTGTATAAATCAGATACCAATGTTACTGTATTTATAGGTAACAGTTTGGATGTAAAAAAAGATGACATCACTGAGTATGTAATGGAGTTGATAAAGTTAAATTGTAATAAAATCATAGTGTGTGCTTTTCCATATTTGGAAAAATTGTCTAGTAGACAAAATAATTATATTCATATGCTGAATAAGCATGTTCATTTCCTTGTCAGCCATTACATAGTTTTTTTTTTGAGAACAACATTTTTTTTGATAAATTAAAAACGACAGGCAATACAGTGTATCCTATTAGGGTATAAGACGTCAAATAGCAAGGCTATTATCTTTTACTATAAACTCAGACATAAATAGTATGTCGAGTTAATATTAGTAGTAATACTAATTTACAGGTGGTCAATAAGTTTAATAACGTTAGAACTTCTGCTATTAATATTTATAGTTTAAACTAGTTTGTAGGACAAAGTAGGCAGTCCATCAAAGTTTGTATCTCCATTATTCAGACTATAGCGCCGTAATTAGCTTTAATTATAATTTGTGTGTAGATCAAAGAGTCTTTCCGGATCTAATGAAACATAGCAAAATAATACCAATTTTTAAATCAAAATAAAGACACAAATAATTATAGACCAGTATCGGTACTGCCGGTTTTTAGCAAGATGATTGAAAAGATAATGTTAAATGAAATGCTCATTCATTTTAATACGAATAACATACTACACGATAAACAGTATGGCTTTACCAAAGGTCGTTGTACGACCGACGCTGGTGTCACTTTATTAAAACACATATTTGATGCGTGGGAAGAGGCACAAGATGCCATTGGTGTCTTCTGCGACCTCTCGAAAGCGTTTGATTGCGTTAATCATGAAACATTACTTTTGAAACTTGAGCATTACGGGCTAGGCCAATCAGCGTTAAGTTTAGTAAAATCTTATTTAAATGATATACAGCAATTAGTTCAAATAAACGGTGTCCACCATGAGGGGTAGTCTTGTTTCTAGTCTACATTAACGATTTACCCCATCTATTGAAAAGCAATTTAAACATGATGTTATTTGCTGATGACACTTCTTTGATTTTTAAGATAAATAGACATACTTGTCAGGTTGACGACATAAATAACGTCTTGCGACAGGTTCAAAATTAGTTCACAGCTAATAATTTAGTTTTAAATGCTAAAAAGACTAAGTGCGTAAAAATGGCTTGCCGAATGTCAAATTACTGATTGTGACATTATATTAAACAGGGAGAAGCTAGAATTCGTCGATAAAACAGTTTTCCTGGGGATCACTAGCTAGACTCAAGGTTACAATGGGGTCCTTAATATCACTTGCACTTGGCTAAGTTCGGCAGCGTATGCTGTTAGAAAAAATCGTCAGTTTACTGATGTAGATACTGCGAGGCTAGTCTATTTTAGTTACTTTCTTAGTATAATACCTAACGCAATCTTACTATGGAGAAGGGCTGCAGAAATTGAGTCAATTTTTATTCTGCAAAAACAAGCCATCAGAGCGATATACAATCTTCGCCGGCGCGATTCTCTAAGGGAACTGTTTAAGGACATTAACGTCATGACGGTACCTTGTCAATATGACATAATTATGTTACTAGAAATAGGGACCAAATAATTCAACCAGGTTTTAGGCTGGCTAAAGTAGCATTATCTGTACTAGGGGTACTGTATATAATGTTACAATAAAATACCGCCCCACATTCTAGAACTGAATGAGACGAAATTTAAAACTTGTATAAAACGCACACTATACAGTCAAGCATATTATAAGTTGGGGGATTACATCGCTGATAAAATGCTTGGCTCAATGCTGGTCCTGCTCCGCAGCCACTAGGGCGCAAGAACAATTTATGGGCAGAAAAGTTTTGAAATTATATAACTGCACAGCACACCTGAGTACTATGTTCCGACTGTAAATCTACCATTCACTGTACCTATGTGTGGTTTCGTTGACTTCTGTGTGTACTGGCAGTTGAGTGTGTCATGCTCCCTCTAATTTATCTCTAATGGTGGCACATGTGTTGGATCATTCGGTTCCCTTTATGATGGTTGAGCTGAGTGGTGCCGATCCATGCGGTTCGTGAACGGCCATCAGTTGGGATTTGTCATAACTTAGTTGCCTCGGGCAGTTATTGTATTTTTTTTAATTGTTTGTAACTCTAGAAGCTTTTACGTGCACGTGTTTTTACATCGTTCTCACATATATGTATTTTTCAACAAGAATTATGTAACCAAAAATTGTTATTAAAACTGATGGAAAAGAGTGTCCGTAGAGTAAATTCTTCTCCATTGAGACCTACTGACGCTCGCGAATTTGCAACTAGAGTCATCTTTTTTTTTAGTTTGTCAATTCAAAAGCACCTCTAAGGTTTATTTGTAATAAACTATTTGATTTTGATTTTGCTTATTTTTGGATAGGTGACTCCGCCAGGGTAAGCAACACAAACCAAGGTCAGCATTTAGATGGATGACCACTTTTTTGGTTCGCTTGTTTTTGGATAGTTGACCCCACCAGGGTAAGCAACACTTTCAAGCTTAGTCTTTGGATTGGTGACCATCATCACAAAAATTTTGGTCACCCATCCTAAAGTCACCCCGTTAGGTTAACATTTACCAAGGTCACCAATCCAAAAACAAACTAACCAAAAATAAGTTGTCACCCATCCAAAGACTAACCTTAATAAGTGTTGCTTAACTCGAGCTGGGTCTCCTATCCTAAAACAAGCAATCCAATAAAAAAAAACATCCATAAACAAGCGATCCAAAAAATGTGGTCACCCATCCCAAGACCGACCTTGGTAAGCGTTGCTTAACCTGTATTGGGTCACCTAACCAAAAGCAAGCAAACCAAAGAAAAAATTATAACCCATCCAAAAACCGTCCTTGGTAAGGTTGGCTTAACTCGGCTGCTTCACTAACCCAGCCGCTCAAGATAACTACTATGTATAGTTACTGATTACGTTATAGTCTAGTAAATAAAGTTGAATGAATACCAGCTAGCGTAACCAACCGAAATAAATTGATACCGATTATTCAATGTAACAAGCGCTTATGTAATTTTTCGATGATGCAGTTTTGAGAATCCCAAAACAAACGGTTGACAACTGACGGTTGGATAGTTTAGGATAAATTGTCAGCTAATTCGAAAAGTAACAAGCGGCTGAGAAACTGGGCTTAAGTGTTGATAGAAAGGGGGCAGGCTGACTAGCGGCTATGCTGCACACTGTTCAACATTAAATTTGCCTAGCCCGCTCCTTATACAATACTGAATGTAGGTCCTTCTATTGCTGCATTTGTGTTTGATACTATATTATTATTTCTCAAACATGCTTGGAAATTTGAGCATTATTTTGACAACCTTCTTCGAGATAAATCGAAATTGCAGTACAGGCAGCAGGGGTATGCGAGCAGCGGCCGGCAAAATTTGTATGAAAATCCATATCTGTCGTTTGTAGCGGCCAAATAAATTACATAGTAAACTCATATCTGTCGTGTAATTTAAAAATGGAACGATCTTTTACTCCGAATCATGGCAACCAAGGAGGTAACTTATCAAAGGTTTTATTTAAATTTCGAACTGGCTTGCAAATAGAAAGCTGTGTATTGAAAAAAAAACAAATGAACACTTTAAGGCTTAGTACCTTAGCACGCACTACTATTTTTATTTGCACAGATTTTTGTAGTATTATTACCGCGTGATTATTTTACCGCAACGCGTGCGGCTTCATACAATTCCATAGGTCACAGAATGGGCGGAAAACGCGCGAATGCAAATCGCAGTGCGTGCTAAGCCTAACGCGGGAATAGGTAATTATTGTTGTTCGTTATTGATTTTGAAAAGTAATTGTATTTGACAAAATGAGTTCTAGGTACTACTTACTTCCGCGCATTATTTGAGAAAAGCACTATACAAGCCTTGGCCACAACTAGGCATTGATGGACTTACGTATGTGTGCCTCGGCTTCACCTCGGCCCACATTTACACGTTCGTCCATCAATGCCTCTTTTGCTGGCCGCTGCAGTAATGTACTATTATGATAGTACAGTGTTTGGTAATAAATATTTTCTTTCTTTAATTCGTTTTGTCATCGCCGATGTTCCGTCATTGTACATTTTGCTGCCCTCACAGTTCCACACATTCATTCTCCTTGCGAACATCTCATGACCTCACACAGAACAGGAGGGTGACCACAAGCTCTTAGAGTAAGGTTATTCTGAGATCGAGTAAGGGACAGATGTATATGACGTGTATACATCTGTCACTTACTCGATATCAAAATAACCTTACCCTAAGAGCTTGTGGTCACCCCCTGAATTGAAAGGTGTATGATTCGGCCGCAGATGTACTAGCGAGAATCGAATTCAAAGTCTGTAAAGTCTGTCTGCTTTGGCTATAGATTTAAATAGTAATTTAAAGGCACGGCTGTCAGATCGTTTGCTTATACGCAGCTACACACCATACAAGAAACACGTGTCTCGCACACACGAGTTCACACGACCTCTTCCGAAGAATGGCGACCGCGTGGCAAGTTCGCTTCGGTCTAGTATGATCAAATCCCATCAAAAGCATAACATGTAAAAATACGAGGCTCGCAAAGCAGTTCTTTTACTGCAAAAAGTTGTGAGATCCAATGTAGAACCACGTCGAATAATTTATTCAGTAGGTACCATAATAAAAAACAAATAAACTAACCGACTTGTTTTTATATTCTATCTCACAACTTTTCGAAATCGTAATTTTTGTGTTCTTCTAATGAAAAATCAAATCGGTCTTTATTCACAATGAAATTCTAGGGGCGTCGATAAAGTCCTGAATGGTTTCGAGAAAATGATGGTACGGCTGTGACTTGTTTGCTCGACTTGCACACATCAGTTCACTCCAAATTGTGGTGCCAAAAAACGAGCGGTCCATCCTATCCTTACTTAAAATTCAATGTATCCAGTTCTAACATTTATTTTTTCAGTTGACCATCCACGTTGGTCTATCAACAGATGTTTCATGCTTTGTCCTAGAAACACAAGCTAATAGAGAAGGATATAATATACAAGATGAGGCCAAGTTTCATCCTTTGGATGGCAACAACGTGAGTGCTGGCCCCAAAACCTTAGTCACACAACTAGACGTCGCGGCGATCTGCAGGCAGTTTAATAGTACGCCTGGCAAACTACAAGCGAAAATATCTTCTAATGCTGGAAGGTAAGTTAGATTTGTGAATGATCTAGATTGTAAAATTTACTCGTACAAATATATCTGTCTTGGAGGCTCGTTACTTTATAAAGTTGCGGAAGAGCTTGCAGAACTTCATTCAGATTGTATCCTACGACCGAGGGAGTTGGACAGAGACCAGAAAGCCAAATCGTATATTGTATTTTGTATACAACTTTGCCAAAATTCCGATTTGAAACCAATTAACAAAAAATATTAAACCCACCAGAATCGACGTATCCTGAATTTAATCTTGAACACTAGAAGTATAATATTAGTTACTTTATTAGATAACGTGTGTGAGAATGTGATGAAAACACGACAAATAAAAACCGGCCAAGTGCGTGTCGGGCCACGCGCAGTAATAGGGTGCCGAAGTTGCATAATAATGCTGACTAGGAAGATGGTTTTGTTGTTGTTACATAAACATTAAAACGGTTTCAGCGGCACACAACGTCTAAAAACGGGCCCACATAGGATGATGTTTTTTTTAATCTATATGCTCGCGCTTGACCACTATCTCGCCTGATGGTAAGCGATGATGTGGTCTACGGTGAAGCACACTTGCCTTGAAGTAACCTATTCACTCTTGACTTATACTAAAGAAGGACTAACTGGTAACTGAAGAAAGAGTTATAAAATCCAACTTCGCAACTGAATTTAGAAAAATATTATATACTAGCTTTTGCCCGCGCTCGCGTGGAATTTGGTCTGCCACATAAAGTTTTGTGACAAACAATGGTTTGTCACAAAACTTTATGTGGCAACTTTTTTTAACTACCATAAGTTCTACTCGTATCCGAAATTTCATGTCAAGATGTCTAACTTCAAAACTGATGGATTCCGACGCGTCATTGCTTGGATCACATCACCCCTGCCCCCGCTCCCCCACTTTACCTGCCGCGCGTATTTATATCTCTCGAGCTCCATTCAAGTCAATCTTATCGTGATAACTTATAACTATGCGTTGTATGTCAAATGACTTAGTAAAAAAGACAAACTTTATCTACATTATATATGTAAAGCGATAAATGTGTCGATTGTCATAAGAGTTTGATAAATATTCTAAAATGTGCATTGTAAAAAGTATCTAATTTATTGTATTTAAGGTTCACTATATATATGCTGTCGCCGACTTTTATTTAGAACTATTTAAGACAAACAATCCTACTATACATTATATTTGTGTAACTCGTAACCACTGACCTCTATCATACATTGTACACTGGACTTCATACTATCGATGACAAAATGAAGACATTTGATTATCGCCATTTTGGCGCTGATAGCAACGTGAATTAACGTGAGAGTCGCATGGAACTAATATTAGAGATGGGACACAGCTTTCGGTAAAATACTTTTATGGGTTTTATCGATCGTGAGAATAATTTAATACGTAAGAGAAAAAAAAAACAGTTATTTTTATTATGATTAATTTTTAAGTAATAGAATAATTGCTGTAAAGGTTACTAAAAAATATTTTCAGTCAGATTGCAAGCTATAAACTAGTGGATAGCGTGCTAGTAAAGTTATAGCGCATTACTGTCAGATCAGTGAGATTTAAATATGGGGTTAGGATAACAACTTATCCTAAAAACTATCACATTTGAGCAAGTATCTCCTCGCTCAAGTACACTAGTTGTACGCCCATCGGATTCGTGAATGGAACATCATTTATATAATAATAATAATAAATGAGATGGATAATCATTTACAACGGACGTATTTCTCGCTATCATCGCTGAGATCCTGTCTCTGTAGTGTTAAGGTGCAAATAGGAGTGGTATCGCATTCCAGCAAGGTGAAGACTTTAACTCTGTTTCAGATGCAGATAATAAATTATTTGACTTCAAAACATTTGTTAATATAATTATAACTATCATAATATTATTCCAGAATTAATTCCAGGCTCAGGAACGTGGTGATTGGTACAAGAGAGAGGCCTGTGCTCAGCAGTGGGCGAAGTCGGGCTGTGGATGATCATGATGATGATTCCAGAATTTAGTATTACACATCGCTTTTTAACATATTATTACTGATTATTAGGCATTCATATACCTAACATTCATCACCAATACCAATATGTGATATTTAGTTCCAACCACAGATTACCTCCCAATAGATTCCGCATATAACTAAGACAACTTACGCGCACCACACATCAGCCTACTTAGGCTGATATAACTCAGCACACGGTATGATCTCTTTAGTATCGACCAGACATTAGAGCTGTAGGGACGCAAGCGATTTCTAGTTTTAATTCTGTTTAAAAAATAGTTATCAACGGTTTGCCTTAAAAAAATGACGAAATGTGCAGTAAAATGGTGTGGAAAATCAACCAGCCCTTCAAGTTCAAAAAAAGATGGGATAATTTTCCACCAGTAGGCAAAGTAATAAATATTGACCAATCTAAGAAAGGTCAAGTTATAATGGTTAACAAATCAAAATTGCACACTTTACAGTAGCGCTCGTTGATGTCTTTTGTGAAAGTCCCTTTCACTCTTATGGAATTATTATATTGCTATCTTTTTCCCACAGAAGTAAAAATGTTGAGAACAATACGTTTTTCGCTTATCGAAAAGTATCGATTATCGATGTTAAATTAGGTATATAGGAGAATAAAATAATTTTGTTAAAATTGATTATTTAAAAATTAACAAATAGTTTATTTTTACTTTGAACTAATTGTGCTCTACTCATAACCAGAGCTCAGAGTGGTCCTGTTTACATAGGATTACTATTAAATTAAATCACTTTAGGCCAAAATCTAAATCTTTTCTCGATCGATGTTTTTCTTTATCATTATTAAAGTAATTATAAAATCGTCAGTTAAGAAATTTTACATAAAATACCATTCTGTTTGACAAATATCGATATTTTATCGACATTTAATGCGCATGACCCGTCACTACAACATGTACCGTGACCTTGAATAGCCAATCACGGCGCACTTGTCACTCCCCGCGCAACCCGTGCCTGCCGCCAAATTTGGTGAACTCGGAATCAAACAAAACAGTAGGCATGCGGTATCTATTGGGAGGTAATCTGTGGTTCCAACATACTACGAGAAATCAATACAGTAAATGAGTGATACGCCTTGCCAAGACTACTATTTTGATATTAGTGTAATTTAAAAATATCACTAATACTGATATATTAGTTACAATATTATAATATTTCCAGTCAAATATATTAGTATTACCTAATTTTTAGAAATATCGGTAGTATCCTATATCTATATGTGTCAATTTTAGTTCCTGATACGCTCGAGCGGGGCGCTTTGAATCGGCACAAAAATCAACTGTCATTTCATATAGTATGTTTAGTCCAGTGTACTTGTATAATAGAGGTCAGTGCTCGTAACGGTTTTGGCAGCGCACGCGAAGATAGCTATCAGACGGAAGATTTTTTTTCCGATTACTTGATATTTATCGTTATTTTATGAACAAATTACAAAAAAAAACATTATAAATTGTAGCCTATGTATTATTCTGATGTATAACCTATATTACTAAAACTCATCAAAATCCGTGTAGTAGTTTTTGCGTTAAAGAGTAACAAACATACATACATCGATCCATCCTCACAAACCTTCGAATTTATAATATTACTAGCTGACCCCCGCGGCTTCGCTCCCGTCAACTGGCTATCTACCCACCTACCTTACCTACCTACCAACCTACTCACCTGCCCTACCGATCAGGATCAACCTACCTACCCTACGCTATCGTACATACCTACCTACCCTATCCTACATACCTACTTACCCTACCCTAGCTACCTACCTACACTATGTACCTATCTACCCTACCCTACCTACCTACCAAATGTAACCAACTTTTGTTTCTACCGGCGGCGATCTAATTAAATTTTAGAACACAAAAGCTGCTATTGTGACTTAACTATGATAGTGAGATATTATGCTGTTGCGGACTTTTATTTAGAACTATTTAAGACAAACAATCCTACTGTAAATTATATTTGTGTATCTCCAATGATTTAGGCAGCGCACGCGAAGATACCTCTAAAAAGGCAGATTTTATTCCGACACACTTGATATTTATCGTTATATTATGATGACCAAATTACAAAAAATCATTATAAATTGTAGCCTATGTGTTATTTTGATGTATAACCTATATTACTGTAAAGTTTCATCCAAATCCGTTAAGTAGTTTTTGCGTGAAAGAGTAACAAACATACATACATCCATCCATCCTCACAAACTTTCGCATTTATAATATTAGTAGGAAGGAAGTAGGATGTAGGATAGTAGGATAGCAAGTAGGATTTGAGTAACACCGCGGGTGCGAATTGCGAAAGAAATATGTTTCGTATGTATTCACCTCTAATCTGCGGTATTCACTATTTCGTTCTGGATAGTTTTACACTACTCAATTCGTGATGTAGTCGGGTCGAATATTGACTTTATAGATGGATATCGACAAAAGAAAATAAGAAATTTGCTTGGCAATAGAATCTAATTTGACTTTAGATTGCAAAACGTCGAAAATACTTCTGCATTAACACAAAAAAGACTCCCCCGCGCGCATGCGCCGTATAGTCTACGGACCGGTACTGCCAACGACTCCGGCCACTCCAATGCGTTATTCGAGCTTAAATATTATTAATTTAGAAATAAGTAATCATTATTAGGGATGTTATGATTTTATTTTTGTATACTTTTACATGGTTCATAAGCATATATTTACTATCTGTTTTACACAGCTAACAACGTTATTTATGTAATTTTTCAATGGCATTTGTACAACAATTTTACTGTGCCAAGTACATTTTATAAGTTGGTCGACTATTACTCGTAAACTTGTAAAGCCTGTTATGATTTAATATTTGTATATTTTTACATGGTTCATAAGCATATATTTAGTGTGTTTTACACAGCTAACAACGTTACTTAAGTAATTTTTCAATGGCATTTGTAATTTTTTTTTACTGTTCCAAGTACATTTTATAAGTTGGTCGTCTATTACTCGTAAACTTGTAAAGCCTACTTATCTGTGATAGTTTTCCTTTTAATTTCGATATATTTACTACTGCTGTGATCTTTTTCACATAGCCAAAAGCAACTATTTCGCTGGCAGGGGGGGGGGGGGAGGGGACACTTGACTCTAACAAAAATTTCCAATTTAAATCTTAATTTCACGCAAACGGATAACTGAATCGAAAAATGGTAATATTATCGAACCCATATTATTTTTGAATGGCCTATCTAACGGTACCCCACGTCATGGGATATACGAGAAAAAAAGGCCCACTTTACGTCTAAGGAGGAACCCCAAAAAAAAGTATTTTTCATTTTTTATTTTACCACTTTGTCGGAATTATTAATATGTATATCCATGCCAAATTATAGCTTTCTAGTACTTAAATTCTCTGAGCTAAGCCGCGGACGGACAGACGGACAGAGCGAAACTATAAGGGTTCCTTGTTGACTTCGGTACCCTAAAAACTGGCTCATTTTTAGGCAGCAAATGAACAAACAAATCCATACATAATTGTAAACCCTGAATAATTTATAAGTATGTCAAAATCAGAATCAAAGAGCAGTGGTGGCCCAGTGGTATCGGCCGCGACTTACAAGTTGTAGGTCGTGGGTTCGAGCCCAGGCAGGCGCTTTACTTTGTGTAAATTATTTCATCACCACTGCTCTCAAAACGGTGAAGGAAAACATCGTGAGGAAACCGACATGTCCTAGAACCAAAATTTTTAAGTCATGTGACATCCACCAACCCGCACTGGGCCCGCGTGGTGGATTACGGCCCATCCCCTCTCACAGAGAGGAGGCCTGTGTCCCAGCAGTGGGAACATTAATAGGCTGATGATGTGATGTGATGTCAAAATCGTCTCTTTTTTATAAAATCCTACTTATTTACATTCACCAACTCATGTTGGTAAATCTTAGGATTTACCGGCAAATCCTACGATTTACAATAATCATAATCATAATAATCATAATCATTATTTATTTGTGTAACATAGGTAGTAAATAGAATTCTTAAATTAAAGGTCGCTATGTTCGGTTAGTCCCGCTATGCTCTAGTCCCTCTATGCTCGACTCGAATAATACCTAATAAAAAGTTCCGTTATGCACGAAATCACATTCGCGGGCAGTGATGAAGAAAAGTGTTACAATGTAATATATTATTTAACAATTTAAAAAGTAAATTAAGAAAACCAAGTATATAAATTCCGTTACTTTCGCCAAAAAAACGTTAATAAATGTTTTATCATACTAAGGCACACTCGCCTCGCTGCCACTCAACACGTCGCGTCATTCATTTTAAAAACAAAGTGACCATTCATTTCAACGTAAAGACGTTGGAATGAATGGAAAGCCGTAAAAGAGAAACTAAACCTAAAAATATTTCGAATATTTTTTTTAATTTCAATATTTTTCAGCTTCCTGCTCAATTTAATTGAATTCAAACAATTTTCTTTCCAACTGTACCTTCCATTGTTTATGTAGAATCGCAGAATTACGTACATAGCGGCAAATTTTAGTAGGTATTTTTCGAGTCGAGCATAGTGGGGCGAACCGGCGGCGGCATAGCGGCACTTTTTAGTAGGTAATTTTGAGTCGAGCATATAGCGGGACTAGAGCATAGGGGTACTAACCGCTTATGCCAAGAAGCGTAAAAATATGGTTACATGCGAAATACGAAGAAAAAAATTTAATCATAAGTGAGGTAAACACAATTTATTTGGTAGGTATGTCAAAATTAATAGAATAGCCTAAATAAATAACAACAAAATTATAAATGTCGCATTAAGGAGTAATTTCTACAGTCAATGCATAAATAATAAACATAAATTACAATTACTCACAAATGTCACAATGTCATTTTTAAATAAAAGATAATTTTTAAATAAATATAGGCTAGTATTATAGGTAATGAGAATCTTGGTTTCAGCTATCCTCGCTATTTATATTCATGACAATCATGTTCTTTGTTACAGGTACGTCTGCGAATACATTTATTACACATCTCTCTGTGTAGGCCGAAGCCCCACTCTATTCGTCCATGTTCCTGAGTATAATTATAAGACCAACGAGCTTGCACAAGGATTGGAACGCATCTTAAAATTATGTCTCGATCAGTTACCTCGAGAGAACTACACTTATTTTAACTTTTGAGTGTATACTCAAAAGTTAAAATAAGTGTATATTTGTGTGGATGCCGTTCAATTGAGTTTAACAAAACGTATAAATGCTAATTGCCAAATATAAGTACCTAGGCAGGTACATACTTATATAAGAAAAAAAGTGAAATTTCATAATGATTGTCTATATTATGTACTTATATAGAACCTCTACTTCCTCAAGATAACCTGTAATAAATAGTTTATGATGTTAAATATAATAAATATAATGTCTATATTAATAATGTTTATTCATTTCTTTACCATTACTTATTATTTCTTTAATATACAGAAAAGCAATTTTTTGTTTTGGAAATAAAATACATTGTGTACGTAAATTACTAGATTGAAAGTGGAGGAGCTCGTAGCGAAATAATAAAAGTAGCATGGCTACAAGGTTAAGCAACGCTTGCCGAAGTCGGTCCGTGGATGGGTGACCGTCTTATATAGTAAGATTCCCTAGAGCCTTGGAAAGCACGTTATGACGTTAGTCTCGGCTGTCATTTGAAGATCTTTGACAGTCGTTACGGGAAATCAGAAGCCTGAGATCTGACACCAGTCTTGCCAAGGGGTATCTGTTACCCAGTTACTGAGTTGTGAAGGTCAGATAGGCAGTCGCTCCATTTGAAATACTGGTACTCAGCTGAATCCGGTTAGACTGGAAGCCGATCCGAGGTGAACAAACTTCATGACTCAGACACGCGGAAAACTTTCCAGCTGGCATTGCGCAATCGCTTTTCTGTACTCGATGCTGCTACGGACTCATTAGACGAGGAGTGGAACCGCATCAAAGTGGCCTATACAGAGACCAGCTCCGTCGTTCTAGGGCACAAATCAACTAATTCTCGGTAGTACTGGATGTCACAACGCACGTGGAACGTGATCGTAGATAGAAGGAATCTTCATCTGAGACTGCTTCAGACCCATAATGACGCCATACGAGCAGACCTTAACATGCAATACCGTCAGAAACGCAAGGAAATCTATAGCAGTACCCGCAAAGATAGGAGACGGCGGGCTGATTATATTGCTGATCGTGCTCAACAAGCAGCAAACTCCGGCAACTTGAAAGAGTTGTACAATGCTACCAAAACCTTGGCAGGTAACAGAAAGTCGAAGAAGAAGACGCTGAAGTCCAAAGATGGTCAGCTCATTGTGACATCAGAAGGGCAGCTACTTCGCTGGCGTGAACACTTGAAGAAGTCTTCCGTTTGTCAGCTACATCGACGCCTGACGCGCTGCAAGTCATTTTCCCACCATCCCAGCTTCTCAACATTAACACGGAACCACCATCAGCCTCTGAAGTTGCGGAGACAGTCCGCTCTTTGAAGACAGGCAAAGCACCAGGACTCGACCTGATAACTGCGGAAATGCTGCAAGCCGACTTACCCACCGCAGTCGACGTCCTGACGCCGCTCATTGAAAAGATCTGGATCGCCGAAGAACTCCCAGACGAATGGAATAAAGGTCATCTTATAACTGTTTCTAATAAAGGTGATCTTAGCCAGTGCGATAACTGGAGAGGTATAACGTTGCTCTCGATTCCCTCTAAGGTTTTTTGCAAGATCATCCTGGATAGATTGTCGAAGGCTGTGGATCCTCTTCTACGCAAGGAGCAGGCTGGTTTCCGCTCGAACCGCTCCTGTACGGACCAGATCAACACTCTCCGTATCATACTGGAACAGGCATCAGAATGGTAGAGGGAGATTTATCTAACCTTTGTAGACTTCAAAAAGGCCTTTGATATGCTGAAGTGGTCTAGTATCTGGTCCCGCCTACTGAACATTGGAGTGCCGCCGGAAATAGTCCGTCTGCTGCAGAGTATTTACAAGAAATATTCCTGTAAGGTTACTCATAACGGCCTCATATCGGATGAAGAAAGAGTGCACGCGGGTGTCCGCCAAGGCTGCCTCCTATCGTCACTCCTCTTCCTAGTCGTTCTTGATGGAATTATGCTTCACATCTATGATAACAGGCGTCGAGTGACATAGAGTGCGGATTATCCAACGTCTTGGAAGACTTGGATTACGCCGACGAGCTATGCCTGCTGAGTCATACCCACGCCGATATGCAAGCAAAGCTAAACGATCTACGCCAGGAAGCGGCAAAAACGGGGCTCAAAATAAACATCCGGAAGACTCAGGAAATGAGATCTGGTGTGAAGAACCACTCACCTTTGCTGATTGGCACAGAGGCAGTGGAACGTGTCCACAAATTTACGTACCTGACGAGACCTGTTTGGCAATCGCGGAAACTGACCCGAAGGATTAAACTTAAAATCTTCGGGTCTAATGGCGAATCCGTGCTGTTCTACGGGTGCGAAACGTGGAAGGTCACAAAGGACATCTCACGCCAAATACAAGTCTTCGTCAACCGCTGTCTTCGTCGCATTCTCGGAATTTACTGGCCCGAGACCATCTCCAATGTAGAGCTTTTGGAGAAATGCCACGAGAGCCCGATCGACCGCCAGATCAAGCGTCGCAAGTGGAGATGGATTGGCCACACGCTCCGAACGGGTCCCGATCACATACCCAAGCAAGCTTTGGACTGGAATCCCCAAGGGAAAAGAAAGCGCGGCCGTCCCCGTCAAACCTGGCGTCGCACCGTGTTGGCAGAAGCTACGAGCATCGGAATGACATGGAGCGAGGTTAAGCGTGAAGCTCAAGACCGATCGCGATGGAGGACACCTGTGGACGCCCTCTGCCCCATCTAAGGTTTATAGGACATTAAGTCAAGTAGGCAGATTGACTTTTGACGTAAATTACTAGATTAGTATAGAGTAAGTTCTCTGAATATGGAGCCTATCGATTTAAAAATCAAGCCAAGTGCGAGTCGTACTTGCTACTGACGATGGTTTATAATTTGGCTAGCCAACAATTAAGTACAAAAAGTACATTCACCAACTTAACCAACCTAACTTTACTGAAGGTCATAAATTATGAAATCATTGAACTTTGCTCTAACGAAAAGATAAACTGGATTGAAGAGACTAAACTAACTTTGCCGTTGGAATACTGTTGTGTTAGAAAATCGTTTTTTTATGTAGATATAAATTTACGGATGGATATAGGAATGGCCAGATGTAGCAAGAGACAGGAAAAAATGGAAAGACGGAAGGGAGGTCTTTGCCCTGCAGTGGGATGTAACAGGATCATAATAATAAATTTACGGTTATCAGAGAGAGTTTTTTGATTGATTAAAAGTCTTTATTTACATAATTTACACATTTAAACAAAAAGATCTAATTCTAATTATTTACAGCTATATAGGTATACAGGTTTTAGGCTTACTCTACTTTACAAACATGTGACACTGAGTTTAGTGTTCCCTTTTAATGTAATACATAATCAGTCTTATTACAAAAAACGAAATAAACCATGGTTTAAACCTGTACCATCAAGTCCAGGCTTATCTGCAAAACCATGGTCTAAATTTGTTCGTATTACAAAACTCAAAAAAACCGTGGTCTTCTTAGTACTGTCATTAGAACCATTGTCAATATATCAACCACAGATTAATACAAATATCATTCGTTCACCATAATATCATTCAATTGCAACGTTCCGTATGCCCAGAAATGAAAACGTTTTGATAATACGATAAGGATTAAATTACGTTTAAGAGTGTTAATAATATTGAGGCTTTGTTTTCAAATCAAATCAAATCAATCATTTATTTGTCTGAATATAGTACATTATGGTCTTAAGATTAGTAACTGGTATCATCACATTCTGCCAAGTGTGGCGTGCAAATATAGGTACATACATTATAGGACATAGATTATTAGGCTAGTATTAAACATTATTAATTGCATAATTACGAATAAAAAAATACACAATACAATCCAAACAAACTAGAATTTGAGGTATGCCAATCAAAAATAATATCGTAAACACACACAATTTACTTAGGATGTCAAGGTATCATTTAACGCCAGAGTATCAAACTAGAGTAAGATGTCAAAGTATAAGATACTAGAGGACGCCTCGCGGTTTCACCCGCGTAGTTCCCGTTCCCGTGGGAATACAGGGATAAAAAGTAGCCTATGTCACCCGGGGATAGAGTAGCTTCCCAACGGTGAAAGAATTTTTGAAATCGGTCCAGTAGTTATGGAGCCTATTCGGTACAAACAAACAAACAAACAAAAAAATCTTTCCTCTTTATAATATTGGTATAGATAACAAAAATTTGAAAGTCAAAGTAGGTATAAAATATTAAAATTCAATAATGATGTCAAAGTATTATTCAAATAGTCACTTATTTATATTACAATTCAATTCGGATGTCCAAGTATAAAATATTAAAATTCAATTAATTCAATTAGTATGTCAAAGAATAAAAGATTAAAATTTAATTAGGACGTCAAAGTATACAATATTAAAATTCCATTATCATGTCAAAGTATAAATGATTAAAATTCAATTAACATGTCATTCAAATAGTCGTTTAAATTATAATAGCATTTATTACATAGCAGGTTGTTTAGTTTCTTTTTAAATCCATTCAAATGTAACTCTTTTATTGATTTTGGAATTTTGTTATATACTTTCGGGGCTATACAGAATATGCTTTTCCACATTAAGGCTGTCTTGGCTCTTCGTCCGCGTAAAATATCATTCCGCCTGTTACGTTTAACAGTGTCTGATAGATGGGGAAACAAGTGTGAATTCAGCTTAACAAATAAGGCAGTTTCATAAATATACAAAGCCGGCAGTTTCAGAATCTTGTATTTTTTTAAATATGGTACACAGCTGTCAGTTATTTGTAGTCCAAACATGGCTCTGATGGATCGCTTTTGTGCTTTAAAAGCGGTTTCTCTGTTTGTGGAATTACCCCAGAAAATAATACCATATCTTAATACAGATGCCACAAGACCATGATATGCTGTGAGTAGTGCATCTGTGTTTACTATTGGAGCAAGTTTATACAGGGCATAGGATGAACTACTAATTTTATTACAGAGCGCCTCAATGTGATCCTTCCAATTGAGCTGCCTATCTATAATCAAACCTAGAATCAAACCTGAATTTTGTTATTTTGGTATAGTACTTCCATTTTCGCGCTGGGTTTTCTATGGCCAAAGTGCATTATTTGGGTTTTTCCAAGATTTATTCTTAAATTATTATTATTAAGCCAAGAGATTATTGACTTGACCGCGTTATTATAATAATAATAATATAATAATATCGTTTATTTATAACATAAGGCATATTTTACAGTAAAATATCTTAAAATATAAAAGAAGACAGTTTCTTATTTGCCTGAACTAGGTTGAACCTGTGTTTCAGGATATAAAGTGCTTAAAACTTATAATAATAATAAAATAACAAAGGGTATGGTATATGAATACTGAAAATAAAGACACAGCAAAACTATTATTTTGTTACAGTCAGGAGATCTTCTGTCTCTCCGTAAGATATGCTAAGTAGATGTTCAAGAATAGTCTTTTTACAGCTAAAATAGTTTAATTTATACATACTTAATTTTCTATTTAATCTATTGTACAGAAATGAGCCTAAGAATGTAAAGAATCTATTTACAAAGACATATTTTGAGGATGCTTTAGAAACGCAGACAATGTAATTTCGTCTCTTTTTATTTATGGATTTGGCGTTATAGGAAAGCATGGTGTGTTGTTTTAAAACTGAGTGCATAATGAAAAGCTGGCGAACAGTCATCACGTTGCAGGATTTGTAAAGCAGATCAGTGGGGTAGCGAAAAGGGTGGAAATTGGCTACTTTTAAAATAGCTCTCTGAGCCCTTTCAAGAGGCAGTAGATGCGTTTTTGGTGCTCCACCCCATGAGGTGATACAGTATTGGATTACAGATTGACCTAGGGCCAAATAGACTTGTTTGACCAATTTTGAATCTGCAATCGTTCTCAACTTTTTTAAAACATAAATTAATTTGCGCACTCTATTCACTAGGCTATCAATATGAGGTCTAAAGGAGAGGAGGAGTGTTTCATCTATAATAACCCCGAGATATTTTATGTTGCCTGTTTTGAGGATAAAAGGACAATTACACATGCTGACTGGGTGGAATCCACATTTATGGGCATACAGTTGAGAGTTAGTAATGTTAAATTGAGGCTTGCGCATGGAGAAATGAATATATTTTGTCTTGTCAGCATTTAGTGTTAGTAAATTGCTTTGCAGCCAATTAGTCACAGTATTAAAACCTTGTTGAGCGTATTCGTACAATTCGTTACTGGTTTTCGCGGTAAAGATTAACGCCGTGTCGTCGGCATATGATATGAGTTTGCCTTGTTTAATATTTAAATTACACAGATCGTTAATGTAAATCAGGAATAGGGTTGGGCCCAGAATGCTTCCCTGAGGAACACCATAACCAGTACCTTTTTGCTCATCGCTAATAATATCGTCTATTTTAACATATTGAGATTGATCGTCTAAGTAGTCAGTAAAAAGTTTCGGCGGTGTTCCCCTGATTCCTAAAGCCTCTAATTTTTTTAGAAGCATAGGAACGGACACCGTATCGAAGGCTTTGGCTAGATCAAGGAAAACCCCCAGGGTCTGGTTTCCTTTGCCAAGTTCTTCTGCGGTATAATCAATCAGACTATGCACCGCATCGGTTGTGGATAATTTGACTCTGAACCCTAAT
The DNA here is from genome assembly GCA_964057195.1 of Orthosia cruda. NCBI lineage: Eukaryota > Metazoa > Arthropoda > Insecta > Lepidoptera > Noctuidae > Orthosia > Orthosia cruda. The sequence goes on from OZ059835.1 coordinate 42,088,215, forward strand.
TGCGCAGATGATAATAAATTGTTTTTTTTTCTAGGTAATTAACTAGTCTATTGTTTACAATTTTCTCTAGTATTTTAGATATTGAAGGGAGTAAAGATATCGTCTATAATTATTTACAATTTTTTTGTTTCCAGATTTAAAGATAGGGATTACAACTGCTTTTTTCAGACATCTAGGGAAAATACCTTCAGATAAACAAATATGAAATATATGCGTTAAGGGAGATACTAGGATATGCTTAAAGGTTTTAAGGATCTTATTGCTTATATTATCCCATCCAACTGCACAGTCATCTTTTAGACCAGATATGATTCGGGTTATTTCGTCTTCGTCAGTATCCAGCAAGCCAAAAGATTTTAAAGCACATCTATTATTTTGGGAAGATGGTGGCAAACAGTAATGTTTTGGAATCTGTTCGGCAAGAGTTTTACCAATATTTACAAAAAAGTTATTAACGTGGTTGGCTGACAAGAGAGGTGATGGATTAGAAAGCAGCAAGCTCGAATTTGAATCACGCTGTTTTGTCCTATAGGTGACGTTCTTAATATGTTTCCAAAGTTGTTTACTATTGTTTCCTGCTCTATTTAATTCATTTTTATCGTAATTAATTTTTAAGTTCTTTAGGAGGTTGTTGCAAAAATGTCTGTATCTCTTATAGGTTATTTTAATGATTAGATTATCAGGGTTACTCCTAGATCTCTGATGGAGTTTGTCTCTGTGTCTTATACACCGAATTAGGCCAGGAGTCATCCAAGGCTTGATGCTACGAAGTTTTTTGTTTACTATAATAGAAGTCGTATTACGTAATATTGCTAATTGAACATGTTTTATTAAGTACGATAAAGCAAAATTAGCGTCAGCAGTATTGTAAACTGGGTTAAAGTCAAGATTGCGTAAATCACATTCGAGCCTGTTTGTGTTTAATTGCGTTTTCGTCTGGGGACGATTTAGCTTAGGCAGCGTTAAGTTCAGGGTTAGTAGAACAGCGTGATGGTCTGTAATAGTTGAGATAGTAACAAGCGTAGCATATGATAAGTTGGATTTGATCATCATATGATCCAGACAGGAACCGCTCTGATGAGTAGGCAATGTGTGTGCGGGAAGAAAACCATGGTATGAGCAGATACTAAGGTAATCTTGGGTCCCAGTATCGCAGTTTACAGCGTTAAGGTTTATATTTATATCACCTGTTAATATAACATTCTTAAAAGAGCTTAATGCTTCAAAGATCTGGTTTAAGGATGCGTGAAAAGAGTCGAAGTTTCTAGCAGAAGGGGACCTATATATAGTGATTATTGCTGTACTTGTACCAATTTTGATAACCAAACAATTACCCACACAGTCCTGAAGAAATGGTTCTTCAATTGTGACCATTAATGATTCCTTACAATAAACAACCACACCATCGTTTTGATTGTTGTTTACTGCAGTATACATTAAGTTGTATCCCGGCATTTCTGGGAGGTGTTCCTGGCGATTAGATAGCCAGCACTCGGTTAGTACCATTATGTCACAATCAAAGTTAAGTCTATGGAGAAAAACGTTAAAGCTATCTATGTTCTTATAAATACTGCGAATGTTCTGAGTTAGTATGGTTAGTGAGTTTTGATATTCAGAAATATATTGCCTGCAGTCCTCAACCTCGCATGACTTTGCATCGGTACGAAATGTATTATCTATATCGGTCAATAAGGCATTATCCATAGTATAAGTAAAATATAAACAATAAAATTAAGTCTTAGATATATTTGAATATGTGGCGCTCTTAGGCGCCTTCATAATCAATCGAGTTAATGTATCTGTTTTTTTTTTTAGCAGGACACTCTTGTTCCCCCGTTTTATGGCTTGCTGGTTTTTTGAAGCGCAGACATGTTGCACATTTTGGCGCTTCGGTTTTCTTTGTGCAGTCGTGGATAGTGTGTCCTTCTTCACCGCAATGTCCACATGTGGGGGCAGCAACTCTACATGTCTTGGCCGCATGACCGTACTGCTGGCACTTGTAACATCTTGTTACCAGTGTGAAGTCTCGTACCGGGCAGGAAGTCCAATTGATGAACAATCTGTCTTGTGTGATGAGAGCCTTGCGGATGGTCGCAGGAACTTCTAAGATGTAATTACAGTTCTCAACATCTTTTCTACCAGATTTGTGGCTCAGTTTGATTAAGGTCAAAAAGGTATCTCTGGAGATAGTTGGCAGTTTGTCGGCTAAGTTTTGATCGTAAATGGATTTATATACCTCATTTTCTGCCATTGATGCTGGAACTCCTATCACTATTATGCGGGGTTTGCGCTTTTTCGGTTCATCGACAGTAAGCCCTGAGGAAGCAGTTTGAACTGATTGCCTCAACTTATCTAGGTCCTCTTTCGTCTCCGTGCTAATTATGAGTCCTCCTTTCCCTATCTTGCGTACGCCTCTCACTTTCAGCTTCATTTCACCTGGGCATATAATTTTTTGGACTATGTTCTTCGTTTCATCGCTGGTCTTTGAACTGTCGGTGGGATAAATCGCCACGGAGCTAAAAGTATTAGGACGAACGAAGTTGTTAGACCCCTTATTCACCATGTCTGCAAAAGTTGATGCAGCTGTTTCCTGCCGCTTTGCACAGGTTTCCTTAAAAGTCCGGTTCATCTCCATTACACACTCCTTTAGGTCCGTTACGCAGTCTCTTTCTTCGGTCAATATTTAAGGGAGTTATGGGACCTAAGGGCATTTTGTTTAAGCGACTGGTATTGAACAGCTAGTTGCGAGACTCCATATCCAACCTTTCGGCACAAATTGGTTATTTTTAGCTTCTGATCTGAGTTAAGCTTTCCTTCAGAAGCAATAGCACATACCTCACCCAAGTGTTGTTCAATGGAACCCATCCAGTTCTGTATCTCCGCAGTTGAGACTACCTCAACTTCTTCCTTAGCTTGAACACGTCTCGGTTGTTGGGGCTGGGTCGGTGTAGGTGTTGAAGGAGGGCTGCGCCGCATCATCCCACTCCGATTAAAGGGGCTGCCTTCCATCTTTCAGATTATAATAATATATAATCAAGTCAGACCATTATTCCACTTATTAGCACTTCCAAAGAGTGTCAGTATTACACGTCAATATACTAAAACTAGGTCACTATTTATGCTAAAACGTTAATTTATATTATTTTTAATGCATTGATGAGCACGTCTATATGCGACGAGTGCGCAAGTCAAATGGTTCTTCAGTCTTCAGTCTTGATTGACATCAAGTTCATATGATACAGGTTTATTGCAAGGTATTGTTACCGTACTATCGTCAGCAAAGAGTGTTATAGGGAAGTCTATGGCTTTGGGCAGGTCATTAATATAAATTAAGAACAGTAAGGGACCTAATACACTACCCTGTGGTACTCCAAAATATAATGTGCGTTCTTTGGACAGGTATGTTACTTATTCTTTAGTCTTTAAATTTAACTCTGATATAGCAGTAAATTGTTTTCTGTTAGAAAGGTAAGTACATAATAAGTCCAGAATGTTACCTCTTATACCATAGGAGTCAAGTTTGTTTCTAAGAATATTGTGGTCAACACAGTCAAAAGCTTGCGTCATGTCACAATACACAGCACAAACAGGTGTTTTATTATAAATATTAGTCATAATTTTATTTAAAAAGTCATAGATAGCCATATTAATTGTCATATTCTTCCGAAAACCTTTTTGCTCGTCACAGAGAATCATATTTTTTTCTAGGTAAGCGTAGAGCTCATTATAAATATATTTCTCATAAATTTTGGAAAAGATTGGCAAGAGCGCAATAGGTCTATAGTTTTGCATTAGCTGCTTATTAGCTTTTTTAAATATAGGTTTAACTATGGAGATCTTAAGACGGTCAGGAAAAACACCCTGGCTGATACACAGGTTAAGAATATGACTCAAGTGTTTAGAAATTAAATCGGCTACATGTTTTATAATCTTAGTTGAAATTTCATCATTGCCTACGCTTTTAGTGTTTTTGAGACCTTTTATAATGTTAAATATTTGTATTGGTTCACATGGAGCCATGAACATTGATTTTTGTTCGTTTAATATATAAGCACTCGATCTTTTACCTGATCCTGGTATTGGCATATTTTTTTCTACGAAATAGTCGTTAAACTTGCAGCATTGTCAATTTGAATTGTATTTATTGAGTCATTAGGTAGACTTAACTTAGGGTTTTTTATTATATTCCACGTCATTTTGATTTCATTGTCAGAAGTTTTAATATTGGTTACGCTTCCTAATTTATAGTTCATATTTTATTACATCACCATAGGGCGATTGAGAGGCATTGGTATACTAGTTCCAATTTATTATATAAGTGTCACCTATCGTTGTTTTGGTGATATTGCGCGCCGTGCCGCTACGGTCGTTTTACGCCGCCACCACGCCACGGCGGCAGGCGATCGTCGCCAAAACTCTTAATTGAACCTACATGGAAAGTGTTATCTGTATTACCTAGACCTACTGTGTTGTGTACCGCTGGCCATCATAGTGTACCTAGTCTGTGAGCTGAACTTCTCGAACGTGGCATCTGCATCTGCATGGGAATCGCTGTTTCAAAGGTATGTGGCATAATTAGTAAATTGAACTTTATCCATTGCCTTTCGTCTCATCTGCGTACTTTTCTCCTTCAATTTAGCACTGCTGAATCAGCAATTATAGCCTGGATTACTCTAATAATTTAGGTTCAATCGCGTGTGATTTTACTAGTAATCTTCTAGAGGTTATACGCACCATTTTGGTCCTTCGAGCCGGATAAAGTGACCACTAAGCTACGTGTGGTCCTAGATGCTAGTGCAAGTACAGATAACGGTACCTCGCTCAATGATATCCTGTACGCAGGTCCAGTCCTTCAGGCTGACCTTTTTAAAATCTTGTTAATTTTTTGGCTTTTTAGTGTCGCTATTTCCGCAGATGTTAAATCTATGTACCTACGTATAGGTATACGCACACAAGATCGTTCGCTTCAACGTATCTTATATCGGTTTAATGAGGAAGAAGAACTTCAAATTTATCAGTTTTCAGTGCTTCCCGTTGGATTAAAGTGGAGTCCTTTTATAGCGATTCTTACTATCCAACAGTTATGTCAGGATGAAGGAACGCAGTTACCTCTCGCCAGGGACATTTTGCAGCGAGATATTTACATGGATGACATAGTTAGTTCTATACCTAGCACTGCGCTGGCTATAGACTCGGCTCGTGAACTAATAAAAATATTCTCTCTCGGTGATTTTCAGCTAACGAAGTGGTCTAGCAATAGTGTCGATGTTCTTCGGAATATTCCAGAGTCATTACGACTTTCACAGAGCGTGGACCTAAGTAAAGATCCGACACAGAAAATACTGGGACTTCGTTGGTTCCCTGATGAGGATTGTTTCGTATTCCAGGGTAACCCTAATGTTCGCCCTTGCACGAAACGGAATATTCTTTCTTCCATTACACGTCTTTTCGACGTTGTAGGCCTCGTGGCACCGATAATTTTATACGCCAAGCTTCTTATCAAAGAGCTTTGGCTTGTCAAACTTGGATGGGATGACGTCCCACCACCTCGCATTGTTCGTCTGTGGGAACAATTTCAAGCTGAATTGCCAATTATCTCAGTTCAGAGATAATTGGCAATTCAGCTTGAAATTCCCGCAGGTAGACCCAGCACCTCATCTAAGGTATCGCAGGTGTTTGTGGCTACTGAATCTAAATGTTCACTCTGTCAATCCCCGCATAAAAACTTGTATATGTGCAAAGCGTTTCAAAAGTTGAGCGCGGATAACAGATTTAAGTTTGTAAAAGACAATCACAGATGCGTTAACTGGCTAAGTAGCCAACATACCGTAACTAAGTGCCTATCTAAGTCAACATGTAGGAAATGCAACGGTAAGCATCACTCCTTTCGTTTTATCCATTGCCTTTCGTCTCATCTGCGTACTTTTCTCCTTCAATTTAGCACTGCTGAATCAGCAATTATAGCCTGGATTACTCTAATAATTTAGGTTCAATCGCATGTGATTTTACTAGTAATCTTCTAGAGGTTATACGCACCAAATATTATAGTCATTTTGAGATCGTTTAGTCAGTTTAATTATGTTTTTTAATAACTTTGAATAATTTGAATATTTTAATTTATTTATTAGAGTAGGTTTAAGTCTGGACGTCCATAATAATTTCCTTTTCTTGAAGCTACATAATTTAATTCCTCGCGATATCCATTTTGGTTTTTTGGTTGTTGGTATTTTAATACGTCTACGGGGAAAGCATAGATCATAAAATAATTTAAATTGTTCGATAAATGAGTTAAATGCATCATTTGGATCGTCATATTCATAGATTTCAGAGAACGTTAGTTTCTCAAGACAGGTTCTAATTTTTTTCATATTCTCTGGGTTTAAATCCCGTTGCGATTTATACCAATATTTCAAAACACAGTTAATAGGTACGGGACACTTCAGCAATTGCGCAGTGTGATCCGATAGGGCAAATTCTAACACTTCCATTCTGCACTTTTTCTCGAAATTATGGGCAAAATTATCAATACAGGTTTGGCTTTGCATCCTGGTTGGTTTTTCTATTGCTAATGTCATGTTAAAACTTTTTAGGAGATATCTTAGTACGAATTTTTTTTTTTTTCAATACATCTATATTTATATCCCCTGCTACAATAATATTCCTATAATTTCTTCTTGCCAGTAATGTTAATAATTGCTCTAGTTTGCTAAACAATACATTCAAATTCCCTGTCTTTGGTACCCTATAAATACATATTATTACAATTTTATAACTAGTCAATTCAATTGCACAGCATTCTACTACATTAGACAATGAAAGTTTTGAAACCTCTAGTTACTCCCTCCATAAATGACCAGACCGGACCAGAATACAAGATCCACCTCGTTTGCTATTTTGTCTGCTGAAACATGCAGCCAACTTATAATTAGGCACCAACAGGCGGTCTTCATGACCTGACATCATAAAATGCTCCGTTACGCATAGTACATCAACGGACAGGTCTTTTTCTGACAGTTCATTATATTGAGAGGGTGTCTACTTTGTTAAGCAGTCCTGCTATATTTTGGTGTAGAACACATAGATATTTATTGACGAAAAAAATCACTACGAGCAGTATTATCATCTAATGACTGATTATTAGTGAATAAGTTATTACATATTTTTTCTTCCAAATTCTCGGTCTCTATTTTATTTTCTTGGTTTGTAAAGTCAGTTTGTATAGATTTATCCACATATATTTTATTACTTTGTTTAATTAATAAATTTTGATATTCATTTGATTTGTATTTATAGTCCAATTGCAAAACTTCCCTTAGTAATGATCTAGCTAGGTTAAGTGTAAAGTGTGTTCTCCGAGGCCGATATCTAGAGTAGTCCATATCCATAAAAATAACAATATCATACTTTCCACAGATAAACCTTAACATGTAATTGAGCTTTGTTTCATTAAGATATCTATTTGATGGAACTTCACATATTTGTGTTCTTGATGGATGATAGCCATGTATGTAAGCACATTTCCGTGTCATATGGGTTGCGTTCATGGCGGACCCCAACAACAATAACATAGTCATTCATGCTGAATTCAGCTATTTCATTTTTTGATGAATTAATGAGGTTTCTCAATGTAGTACCAGATTTTATAAACGAGAAAGCCGTATAATCGGATCCCAATAACTGAACAAGTGACTGACGTTAGTCCATTCCCTTGTTCTTACATAATATCATAACTCTTTTTTTAATTTAATCTTCTTTATAATTGCGTGAGAAAGTATTTCTGCTGCTTGGAGTGTCGTGGATCAGTTTATCAATTATGGGTGTGTGCAATATATTTATACTTTCGTCACTTTCACAACTGCCCTCTTTGGAAAAATTTTGGATAGTTTTGTTTAAGACACTATCCTGTAGGTTTTTAGTCATCCGTGTGGCATCTATAAATGAAAGTCGCTTATCGACTCCAGGAGGCTTATTTTTATCAGTCGCCGATTTGTTTAGTAGGTCAGCTTTTGGGCTTATCAAGTTTAATGCCTGCATTGTGTATTCTCTAGAAGAAGTCCTAGGTAAACCAGTTTTCATTAATAATGTCCGTACTCTACGCTGATATTGGGGCGAATAGAACTGCCTTGGTAGGTTTTCTTTGTTTGTACTTGTATTCCTATCGATTTAAGTGGTTTTACCTTTTTTCCGCAGTCAAGTAGATTATTTTTAAGTGTGTTATTTTCACAGTTTAGGTTATCAATTTCTGAGTTGGCAGTTTGCAACTCTAGTCTTAATTTTTCTATGTCCTCCTTCAATATAGCAATATCATCACTATTTCCTATTACGTTAGGGAGACTCTGGTATGAAAAATCCATATCGAATTCGCTGCCGCTAGATGTCATATTTTTATTGTAAATGTTTTGTCTTCTTTGAGTAACGTTTTCATAATCATCCATTATGAGCGTGTGTAATGAATGGTTATGTTGATCGTTTCTATTCTATTTAAACTTCTCGGTAAATAATAGATTTCTAACATTCACATAAAGACAAACCGAGTGTGAGATCCGAACCCGAGTCATGCGTCGTAAGAGGTAGACGTTGTAATAAATAGGCCACTGACGCAGTTGCGATTAGCGTTGAAATAAGTGTGTTATCCTGCTAGTACGGAATAACAAAAAAATATCAAACTCGTTAAGATGACGGTGTTTGAATATTTTTTCCAGCAACTGTCACTTCGATTTGAAAGATTGTTTTTGTTATTTTTTGCAATTATCGATCCTTTGCACAATTTCTTTCCGAATGATAGCTAATTATGGTAACATGGATTGTTAGAAAACACAGTATTATTATTTTAAAACGCAGATTTTGGTCCTTTACGGAAGATATTAAAATGTTGATATTATTTAGTTTATAGTAGATATTATGTTCAGATAACACTCTCACACAATGGTTGCACTGATTTCTTCACTTTAGTCGTAAATTAGTCACTAAATAGTTAAATATTATATTTTAAGACAATTTAATACGGGAGCACAATGTTTGCGTGACGACTACCGTCAAAATTAATTTGTTATTTTGCATGGATATAAACATTTGTTATTTATCGATTGAAGTTTTGTTTAGATTTAAGCAAATTACTTAATTCTTAATAATTACTAATAATACATCTACGTACGTGTAACGAAACGTAACATTCTCGCGCGTTATATGAAACCATAACATTAAACAAAACCATCGCAAGCTGAACAAAGTTCACTAAGCTTTGGATATTTTAAGTTATCGAAGTATCTAATAGAACAATTGCCTCTTTGTTAATAATATATATAATAATATATTGTTATGGACCAACAAAAAAAAACGATCTGAGAATTGGAGTACCGAGGAAAAAGTAATATCCTCAATATTAATTAAATCAACCATGTTAATATCCATTTTCGGGTAAAAACAACACAACACAATATAAAAGATGCTATAACCTAAAAGAGAAACTTTGACAGATACGACTTACCATCGTTAAACTAGGGGCCGCCGAGGTTTAACGTTAGACCATGATTTGGACTATGGTTTATCGCTAAACCATTATTTGTAATATCATTTTTGTGTAAACCTTAGTTTATAGAGATTTAAACCTGGGTTTTTAGTTAAACCGCTTTTTGTAATAAGACTGAATATGTTTGCAAAAACACGGCACTGTTTCACTAGCTCCAAAGTCTTAGCATTGACTTTAACGCATACCGCCAATGTTTGCCAACTACAGGCAATGCACTTTACCAAAGCATAAAGTCCTTATAAACTGCAGTATGGAACTTTTTAATAGTTTTACGTAACATTTTAACAGAAAATAATAAAGAACAAAGAACAGAATCACATAAACCATAACTGTGGGTAGTTTTACCCAAAAGTGATTCTTATTGCGGCCGGTGGGGGCAGCACGGCCGATCTGGTGGTGGGTAGATATCGGTATCCTTTTAAAAAATAGTGTTGTGGTAGGTTAAAGAATATGACAAATTATTTAATCTACTTCTACCTATGGATGATATTATTTAATCTACTTCTACCTATGGATGATATTATTTAATCTACTTCTACCTATGGATGATATTAAGGGGTTTATGTGTTTGGGATTTTCATGTAAATAGGAGGATTTTAAAATAAAGTTTTGAATGAACGGAAATTTAATTTGCTCGTGAACTCTTTTTAAGTTTGTTCGAAAGGCAGTGTTGTATGCAATTTTGATTGGCTTATTCTGAACAACTTGCAACTTATTAGAATTGTTGTCGGACATGCTGCTCCAGGCTGGCGCCGCATACGTCAGACATGGGTGGACGAGAGTGGTATAAATTCGTAGCTTTGTTACTGCGCTTAGTTTGGATTTTCTATTAAGGTTACACTAGTCGAAAATTCTTCCATACAAACGTAGTCTTACTCCACTGTTTGACGGTGTAAGTTCAAAATAAAAAAATATATCAATTTGTTCATCATTTTCTAGCCATGTATGGAAACAGAAAAGTAAAAAAATACAAAATTTGAAAGTTATGAGCGTCGAAAGTTTCATATTTCAACACTAATTTTTACGCATCTTTGGGCGGAAATAAATACCATAAGAAGAAGGAAAATTGCAAAACGGCCTCCATACAGGGATAGATTAGTAATTCAACAATGCAAATAATTTTATTTTAAATATAAATTTTATAGTTTTTTCATGACATCTTGACTCCCAAAGGTCTGTTCATAAAATTTCGCGCGCTCGTATTCGTCGTAAATCATCATCCATTTCGATACAAATTTGCAAAAGTGCTAATTCGTACGAGAACTAGCTTCTTACTGCTCAATACAGCATCAATCTCTTTCGCACGTGTTGTCGGATGAGACAGCATGCATTTTAAGCCCGCGCACATAATAGTTCGTGCCGTTGACTAGGAGAACCTTAAGGTGCTATATACGCCCCAATGTCAACGCAGTACTGGCCGTGCGCCCGCTCGATGCTAAAATATCAATATTGAACAGTTTTATTTGCAAAATATTATTTGATTTACTTATGCTATGTTAGTTATGAAGAAATTCCAGCCATCAATTTTTCTGTGTAAAAGTATTTTTAAACATCCAAGTCGTTTTGGAGGAGTTTCCAAAAGTTGCGAAAAAATATCGTGTAGTTAATTATTTTTTTAAAGCAAAACTAATAGTAACACAAAAAAAAATCTTGTGTTCAAAATTATGTACATGAATCAATAATAAATATATATTTTTTCAAACCTTTTAACCTAGCTGTTACTGAGAAGTATGCTTTAGAAAGTTACCGTTTTACGGCACTAAAGCGTATATAGGCCCTTAAGAATAGGTTTTAACGCAGGCATAGCTTTCACGTAGCGCATCAGTGTTTTCAATCCAGTTAATTATGCCATAAGGTCAACCGCTACACCGAGATATTTAACTGAACAGCTCCACGGTAGTGATCTTTTGCGAGTGAAAAGAATGACTTCCGTTTTACTAGAGTTTAATTTTAGCTTCCATCTAGTGAAAAATGTATCAAGAAGATTTAGTGCAAGCTGAAGCCGCCCAATTATTAAGTCGATATGCTCTGAGGAAGTATACGACGCAGTGTCATCAGCATATATTGCAAGATTAGTTCTGGGTTGCTTGGGTATGTCGTTAAGGTACAGGATGAAAAGAAATGGTCCCAAATTTGAACCTTGTGGCTTACCAGATACTATAGATTTAGCCAAAGAACCGTGTTCGCCTATGAAAACTTTGAAGTTGCGACCAAATAGATAGTTTTGTACGATTTTGACTAGTGAGAGAGGAACGTTGTTAACCAAAAGCTTGTGAAGTAGTCCCTCTTGCCAGACAGTGTCAAAGGCCTTTTCAACGCCTAACATCACCATTCCTGTGGATTTGCTATTTGATTCTTGATTTGATATTTGATTCAGGTTGTATGCAATGTGCTCCGCTACTCTGGCCAATTGCTGAATAGTGGATTGGGCCTTACGGAATCCAAATTGCTCCGGTATCAATAAATGTTCAGTAACTTTTAGCAGTCGGGTAAGAATAAGGGATTCAAATAATTTGCCCAGGAATGGGAGTAGGCTTATGGGACGATAATTTGTTGGGGTACTGCCATCTTTGCCCGGTTTTCTAAGCGCAATTATTTTGTCCGTTTTCCAGAATGAGAAGTACACTCTCAGACAACCGCTAAATATTTTAGTGAGGTAGACTATAGCTTCTGTGATAGGTTTTTGAGAAGTCGGTTACTGAGGCCGTCTAGACCCGGAGCTTTGCGGAGTTTTAATTTACGAATCACTTTTAGCACTTCCCTGGGTCTAATCAGAGGGGCGTGGCCACTAGTGTCCTTGGCATTTAATGCCGCCATATATACCTTGCCAGCAGGCTCCGTTTCGCGATCACTGGACCATTGGTGAGTGAGACTCATATTTTCGGCAAATGCATCAGCAAGAGCTTCAAACTGCTCTGAAACTGAAGATGTCATTTGACCACTTATTGTTTTCAGGGGTGGGTGTGTGGGTTATGGTTGATTGACCGAGCTAGACGCCAAAGATCATTACTAGGGTTATCGACCTTTGAGAGCTTATCATTATTAATACCGTCATTTATGTTTTGGAGACTGTATTTAATTGAATGTTGTAGCTGGTTAACTTTAGCGAACATTTGACGCCTGAGGCAAGGATTGTGCTCTTTTAATGCCATACTACGGGCTCAGATCAAATAAAAAGTCACGATGGAACGTTGCAAACAACAAAGTGAAGCCGGTTAAAACTAAGCCTTGCCGTACAAATACACAATTACACGCACTCATGGACAACGAAATTACGCCTAAGCTTGTCAGTCGAGCTTTATTATTTGATCTATGAGCTAAGGGGTAGTTTCGTTGTCCGTGAGTGCGTGTAATTGTGTATTTGTACGGCAAGGCTTAGTTTTAACCGGCTTCACTTTGTTGTTTGCAACGTTCCATCTTGACTTTTTATTTGATCTGAGACTACGGGTAACATTTTTGAACTTAATTTGACTTTTAATGCGCCTTGGTAATTTTAAGCGACCTTTGTTTATTCAGACGACAGGAACACTCGTCTTACGCGCGTTTAACACGCTACCAGTAAAGTGATTCGCAGCAGTGTCGATACTAGCTATGGAATCAAATGTTGCACTATATATCAGAGGGAGGGAACGAATTGCTCCTCTATGGATTCCTTTTAAGGAAAGGAACCCTTATAATAAAAATGGTAATGTTTAATCACGAGGTAATTGCCTCTTACCATAGCATGTTTGTCAGTAATGCAAAAAGAACATTTTACGAGTATTATCGTGAACGACTCAAACAAATTAAAAGCAGATTTAGCATATCGTACATGTATTTATTAGTCTATGTTTCTACCTTAATACATGTAGCATATGGAGATAAACCAACGTGGATCGTTAACTCAAAAATAAATGTTATTGTACCTGAGGTTAAGGTATAAATTAGTACGTCGCCGAACTTATATTTGGCAAGTAAGTAAATTACGCCTGTTGGTTTGTTTTCTTATTTGCGCTCTAAGACACCTTTGTATAGGTTTTGATTCCCTTACGAGTGTCAAAATGTGCGACATAAACGGTAAACCTTTTGATTCCGTTGACCTCCAAGTCCAAGGGATTGCAGACTTGAGTATTTCATAAAAAAAATAACTTGGTAGACAGACTGACAGATAGACAAAGAAGTGATACTATAAGGGTTCCTTTTTTCTTTTTGCGTACCGAAAACCTAAAAATATAAGTATTGCTTTTATGTTTTATGAATTGACGTTTTACGAATCACTTTGAACTGTGATTTCTTGATACTGTTTGTCTTGAAATTATAAGTTCAAATATGCTCTATATTTAAGATTTTAGTTCCTTTTTAAAAATGGAGCTCGTGGCTAAATAATAACAGCCGCACGGGTCGATCTTCAAGGTTAAGCAACGCTTGAGGAGGTCGGGCCGTGGATGAGTGACCATTTTCAACATACCGAGTTTCCTCCGTGCCTCGGAAAGCACGTTAAGCCGTTGGTCCCGGCTGTCATTTGAAGATCTTTGACAGTCGTTACGAGTAGTCAGAAGCTTGAGATCTGACACCAGTCTAGCCAAGGGGTACAGTTTTACCCAGTTACTGGGTTGTGGATGTCAGATAGGCAGTCGCTCCATGTAAAACACTGGTACTCAGCTGAATCCGGTTAGACTGGAAGCCGACCCCAATATAGTTGGGAAAAAGGCTAGGAGATGATGAGTTCCTTTTTAAAAATGGTACATATAGTTACATTTCTATTTATGACTAGTGGCTCTGTGAGATGTAGACCGCGCGAGTCTATCTTTTTTTTATTTTTTTGTCGATTCAGTTTTAGGAATATAAACTGAATCGATAAAAAAAGATATATAATTATCTAACCTGCCCGCAAAATTCCACGAGCATCAGTTAAAAAATGCGACCTGTTGAGGAGAACAGCCGAACATCAGGACATACAAAAACATTTTTGTTCTAGATGAAACGGAGACGCTTCGAAGAAAAGAAGAAAAAAGAAAGAATAAGTATTTATTTGTGACCCGCACAGAAGACACGAGAAATATGCATAAAATTTAACAATAATATAAAATAAAAAAATTTAAACCCTATGCGAGACCAAAAAGGTTCCTATCTCAGCATGTGCAGCGATATCCAAAAAGAAAATAACGCCGCGCTGATATTCTGATAGGACCCACTGTTGATGCCACGGACACACTTACGGAAACCGAAAATACTTAAATAATAAAATAATATATAAATAACAAACAAAATAGAATAAACCAAAGACCTTATACTTCTTACTACTAGACTGTGCACTATGGCGCAAATACCGGTCCACGTGAGAAGGCTCCCGTTGGTAGTGTGTCTCTTTCTAATGAGGTGACCATGACAAAACAGAACACGGGACAAATTGATTGTAAAATCGATAGTTTAAGTATCCCGATATATTTATGCTACCTAAACCTACCTAATTTAAAGTTAATAAAAAAAAAAAATGTTAAATTTTTTGGTATCTACATCATTAACCGTATGGTGTCGGGCGTAAAGAATTTCACCATCCCATGTTTGCCCGTGGGTGTCGTAAGAGGCGACTAAGGGACAAACCACAGCTTTCTCTGTGCATTTGTAATAACCATACTGCGATCGTCAACCAGCCTGCAAAGCACACCCCATGAATAGCACAAATAAAACGTAGCCCCTATTGCCCGGGAACCTGTACCCTCCACTACGGTAGCGGTCGAGGTTTCGGTATGGCAAGGGGTGCTTAGAATCCCGGAGGAGATCCGGCCACCCCAACAAATACCGACGACTGGCCCTGGCAACGTACAACACGCGCACACTCTGGATCGACGAAAAAATCACCGAACTCGAAGAAGAATTGAGCAGTTTACGATGGAGTATTAAAGTGTTATCTGAAGTTCGAAGAGAGGGGGAGGACTCAATAATCCTCAAATTCCAAGTCTCCTCAAGTCTCATTCTTCAAGACCAATCGTGTAGATAGGAACAAAAAGCTCTCTGATCCTACTCTCAAGCTCATGAAAGAGAGGCGTTAGATGACCCTGCAGTCTTCATCTTCACACGTTGCTTTGAAATACCGGCAGCTAAATATGATTTAATAATGATTTCTCATATTGTCTAGTTGCGTAGACAGTTGAAAAATAAAACAACACCAATTGTTGCGTATTCCACTAGGAATCAATTTGCAAATAATATTAACAGCCGCTGAATTTTACTCAAACAAAGTTATTGTTCTGTGAAAAAAGTCCGCCGAAAATTCCGCAAACCGTCACCTTACATTTAATATTACCAGGTCCAAACATTTATAAGTACTACTCTTACTCAGTATTAATGTTTTTTTTTTAAATACAACGTATTGATTAAATATAGGAACTGTAGAAATATTTAAATACGTTTCTAGAAATATTTAAATACGTGTCAAAGTCTATGAATTGTTCGTTTTGGTGTAAAATAAAAAGAAAAATATAATATTTTCTACCATTTCTACCAAACCCAATGATTAGTTGAGCTAGCAAGAGGTCAGACAAGGACACACTACCAGCGGAAACCCTCTCGCCAGGACCGCTTTTGGTTAGCTACCGTTTTTAAGGAAATAGCTAACCTAGGTGTATGAAGATAGATTTCATTTTAGCTAAACAAAAAATTTTGGTACACAGTCTAGTAGTAAGAAAAACGTATAAGGTCTTTGGAATAAACACAGAAGGTAAGGACGGAACGTATGTATATTATAATTATGTGTAAGTTTGATACAGATCTATAAATAAACTATATTAAATGTAGGTAGACCTATGTACAAAGTCCGCGATGCTCAATGATCATTTGTCCAAACCATAGACAAATGACAGAGCGCGCGGACCAAAAGGTAATATATTAAATTTCTTAGAAAGGACCTTAAATACCTATGGAAGAAAAAAAAAAATGAAAAATGTTCGTCTCGTCACCTCATGTGAAATCTGCTTTTAATTTGTTTGAATCGTGCGGGTTGGTAAGTTTTTACCCATTAACTTTAATCTTTGAGTTTGAGTACAACCATACAAATAAGGCGTTTTTTTTCCGTGGTAGATATCCTCATGGCTGTCCTTCGTCCGCCCTGGGGTAAGCGAAGGGGTATGTCAGACTCTTACTGACTAAAACCACCCCGATGTTCCAACGCACACTTGCTTTGGGGGCTGCGGGTGCGTGTATGACTTCCACTGCTCCGGACTAGTAGGCCGCGTTTTGCAGGTTTTGTCCCGTAGTGGAGAGTGAGGTGTTACTTCCCACTTGAGCCAGGGCGTCGCCATCTCGTATCCTGTTTGATATAGGTAACGGATGTCCCCGAATCTGTCGTTCCTGGGCCCTAGATTAGGTAGGTCTGTGTCATCTTGCCAAGTCACACTATACCTACACATCAATGTTTAATTACTAACTCACCTGAAAATAGGCAAAAATTAGTGATTCAATCAGTGGTAAAAACTAAGGACCGAAATTCAGACGTCATTATCTCGTGAAGGGTAAGAGATTTTTAATTGAAATAGGGGATTTATTAATTAGAAGCGGGTCTTACTTCAGACACAACAAATTTTAAGTGTAAATATAATAAGTAATAAGTGTAATAATAATATATGATAAGTTATGGTCCACCATAACTTAATTGTTATATATTTATTATATTGAATTGTTTCGTGATTTCTTGAAATATACCCTTGGTCGGTATCGCAATTTTGTATAGGACTTGAACTTGGCTGACATATTACCGTGCATCTTAGTAGGTACTACTAGATATTGGGCATATAGATCACTCGGTATTAAAGTGTCATAGAAAGCAGGCGCTTTTCTAACAACAAAAATGCTAATAACAGTATTAATAACAGGATTAGGACCTTACGATAATGCGCCCACTTGTAATCTAAGTTGGGAAGCAGTGAAAATAATAGACGAGAATAAACTTGGGAATAAATACGGTATAACATTGTTCCGAAGAGAAATAGCTGTGAGATACAACGAAGTGGAGGTTATTGTCCCACTGATGTGGAAAAAATATATAATATAATATGACCTGATGTGAGTAGAACAAAGTGCTTAAACAATACTTACTAATATTTTAAACGTGAAAGTAACTCTGTCTGGCTTTCTGTTGGTACCTTTTGAGAATTTGAATGAAACTAAGCAATCGGGTAGACCATATAATGGCTTCCGAAAAGGATACTTTTTGACCGAGCGAGCTCAAAGCACGAGCGAAGCGTCTCCGTTTCAGCTAGAACAAAAATGTTTTTGTATGTCCTTGTATTAGAGTGATGTAATCGAAATAAAAGAGAAGTGTTCGATTCAACGATTCGTGTAATAATGCCCATAAAAGGTGTGTGCAGTTACAAATATAAGGTTGGGCGAGCTGCACACTACACCTCCCCTTTTTTAAAAAAAAAATGTTGTTATTTAAGTACTTATTGCATTTTTTTTTTTTTTTTTTTACTTAAACTAAGCTTACATCACTACTTTTAAAATTATTTACTTTTTAACATAACATTATACAAAAAAAAACATCTTATCTTAATTAAGTAACCAAAGTATTTTAAGTTACAAACAGTTTTGTATTATTTTTATGAATTACATATTCTTTATCATCTTTTTTAATTTTTACATTTGGTGATACATCTTCAATGACTCTGTATGGTCCTAAGTAAATTTTATCTAACTTATTTCCTACTTGATTTTTGATTAAAACTAAATCTCCACTCTTATATATTAACCGATTTACATTTTTATCAAAATTATTTTTTCTTAATTCCTTACTGAATAATAAATTATTTCTAGCTTCTGCTTGTGCTCTTTGAAGTCTGTATTTTAGCTCCAAAGGGTAAGAATCTGGATTATATAAAGGATCAGCATATATATTTTGTGCTATATTAGATGGTAAATTACAATTTTTTCCAAATACTAACTCAAATGGAGTGTATTTTGTCTCAGAATGCATTGTAGTGTTAAAAGAAAAGCACCAGAATGGAAGCCAACTGCTCCAATCTGTTTTGTTATTGTCACACTGAATTCTAAGATAAGCTCCTAGAACCTTATGAGTATTTTCCAAACCTCCCAGAGTTTCATGATGATAAGCTGTTGAATGCAGTTTATTAATATGCAACAAATTGCAAATCTCAGTGAAAACTGATGACATAAACTCTGTTCCCTGGTCTGTTATTATCTCTCTAGGGATACCATACCTCAGAATAAAATTGTTTACAAATAACTTAGCTACAGAAACAGTATCTTTCTTTTCTAAAGGATAAGCTTCGACGTATTTTGTTAAATCACACTGTAATGTCAAAATATACTTATTGTTTAAATTATCTACATCTAAAGGACCCATTAAATCTAAACTAACTCTTTCAAAAGCAGTGGATGCCGTGGATGTGATAACCATCGGTTCCTTCGTATGCCTATTGGTATGCTTTTGAATCTGACAACTTCTACACTTCTTTACGAATTCTGTTACGTCATTACTCATTCCTGGCCAATAATAGTACTTCCTAATATTATTTAACATTCTGTTTACCCCCGCGTGGCCACTCGTGGGTAACAGGTGGAAGTCATTCAAGATCACAATTTTCGTGTCTTTGTCAGTAACTCTTGTCACATCTTTAATAACAAGTAGCTTAGGAATATCATTTAAATGACTCATTTCCTTTTTAAAATTATTTAAAAAAATTTCGTTGCGCTTGTTCTTAATTATTATGAGCTCGTTTAATTTGATTTGCTTGCAAAAACGTTGTAATTCTCTCGCTAACACACTTACGGTCGATAACGATCGAGAAATTACAAAAACTGCTGACTTTTCAGGCACGAATTTGCAGTTACCATTGTCACTAGTGAAATGTTTTGATTTTTCTATCTGATTTAATGTATTTTTATTGCTAAGTAAAATCAATTCAACGCTGTCAATTGGTCGTTTGAGAATTTCCACTACCTTAGGTTGATCAGGCCTTGGAGTAGAGGATACCTCAGTAGTCATGTCGTTGTTGTCACAGTCAGTACGTAACCTTCGAGTCTGTGCTCTTGTCATGACCGATACTACATGCTTGTTCATATCCTTTAAGCTGTTGGATGTAATAGGTATACGGCTCAATGCATCTGCAGCTGCGTTTTGCCGTCCTGGGACATAGCTGATTTCAAAATCATATTCCTCGAGATATAATCTAAACTTTGTCAACCGGCTTGAAGGATCGGTCATATTAAATAAATAAATCAACGGCTTATGGTCTGTTTTTATGTAAAACTTTTTCCCATATAAATAAGGTCTAAAATGTCGAACCGCCCAAACAATAGCAAGTAATTCTAACTCAATCACAGGGTATCGTGTCTCAGCTGGTTTCAAGTTACGGCTGGCGTACGCGACTACCTTGCTATTGCTATTAGACAGCACGGCGCCTAAACCTAGTTTTGATGCGTCAGTTTGTAACGTAAAAGTATTATTATCGCTGAAGTCTGGATAGTCAAGTATAGTTGGACTAACAAGGATCTGTTTTAGCTTGTAAAATGCTCGCTCGCATTCATCACTCCATACGAACGCTACATCTTTCTTACATAACGCATTCAATGGATAGGCTATGTCGGCAAACTTTGGAATAAAACGCCTATAATAGTTAGCAAATGCAACAAATCTCTTGACTTCATCTACATTCTGCGGGACAGGGTACTTTTGCAGGCATTCTACCTTTGATGGATCGGGAAATATACCTTCTGAAGTGATCTTGTGCCCTAAATAAACGATTTCTTTAAGTAAAAATTCACACTTCATTGGATTTAGTTTCAAATTCACTCTTCTCAGGCATTCAAAAATTTTTATAAGATTCTTGTTGTGCGTTTCAAGACAATTTCCTACGACAATACAATCATCTTGATATAAGAAGCATGATTTATAATTTAAACCAGACATTGCTATTGTCATGAGACGAGCAAAAGCACTAGGCGATGTCTTAAGTCCCATCGGACATCGTTTCATTTGATACTGCTTGTCTGTTGTAAATGCAGTAAACTTCCTAGACTTTTCTTCTAAAGACAGCTGATAGTAACCTTGACTGAGATCTAATTTTGAAAAATAGATGTTGTTAGATAACGAATCTAGAATCTCAGTGATGTTAGGTAAGGGAAATTTATCATCCTGTATCCTATTATTGAGTTGGCGATAGTCCACTACAAGTCTCCATTTCCTTTCTCCTGACCTATCTGTCTTTTTAGGTACTAATAGAACTGGGCTTGACCATTCTGAAATAGTCTCTTCAATGATATCGTTTTTAACCATTTCATCTATTTGTCGTTGTACCTCGCCTTTCAATGCTTTAGGCAATCGATAGGGCTTCACGTACGCTGGAGACGCATTTTCCTTTAGTTTAATTGAATGTTCTATTAAATTTGTAGTAGTGAGCGTATCTCCTGGCAAATGGAAAACATCGGCATATTTGGCACATACGTTTTCAATGCCTCTTTGTTCCTCTTTATTTAAATAAGTATGTAGTTGTAACGTAGTTAGCAAAGTTCGAACTCTATCCACAGATATACTATCGTCATCAAACTTGCAAACATAAAAATTATCTAGGCAGCTAATAATTAAATCTGAAATATTTATCTTAACCGAACTATCAGTTGTATTTAAAATCCTAACAGGAATAAGTCCATTATGTGGCTTCGATACTACACCCGCTGTGAACACACCTTTATAAATTTCCTTTGACAAAATGACGCAATCATTATTGTGTGACGTCGGGATGTGTTTAATTACTTCGCAACGAGGTGGAATTGTAAACAAATTCCTATTAACATGAACACTAACAGACTGATCTCGAGTTTCTAAACTCAGAGTTCCATTTTTATAATTTAATACCGCGTTATAGCGCTCAAAAAAATCCTGCCCGAGTATACCTTCTGCGGCGCAAGATAAGTGTTCAAAAATGTGAAACTTTTGTTGAAAAGTCTCATTATTAATTAAAATATCTAAATAAATGTATCCCATAGATTCTAAATTACCACTAATTCCTTTAATAACTATCTTATCCTGTTTTACTAAATTCAATAAATTCCTATGTCGCGACAACCATTCATACTTAAGCACACATAAGCTTGCTCCACTATCAATCAGTAAATTAAGATCAACATTACTATTTTGTAATTGACAATTAATAATACAAAAATTACTAAAACTAAGAATTGAATGAGTGTACGGTTTAGGTACGAAAAAATTCTAAGTTTTCATGACTATTTGCCTGATCATTGCGCAAGTTGTCTTGGACATTGGACTGTTGCGCGTTATGCTGAACACGCTGACAACGCACCGGACGTCCGCGTAAATGCTGACGCTGACCACCTGTGTGTTTACCTCGATTTACACTGTATGAAGTTCTTATACCTGTGCTATTTTCATAATTTTTATTATAATTATGATGATAAGTTTTATTGTTGTTATAAAACTGTCTATTTCCTCGGCCTCGAGAACCTCTAAAGCTTCCACGTTTATAGTTTTGGTTAGCCCTAAATTGCATAACCTGGTCTTGTGGCTGGACAGTCATGGATTGCTCATCTACCGCAGCCGTAATAGCTTCAGACAACGACGCAAACTGTCGTGAGGCAATGATGGTGCTGAGCCGCTTATCGGTCAAACCATCGCTAAACCGTTTGATTGCAGTCTTCTCATTGAGCGGACGCAAAACCTCATAGGCATCACGCTTATCGTTAGCCTGTGCAATCGTGAGATTCACAAATAACTCCTCGATCTCTGTACCGAATTTTTCTATGCTCCTACGGCCTTGAGTCACCTTAAGCAATTGTGTTTGTAATGCTACAAACGATTTTTTAGGTAACAAATAAATGCGAATATCTTCTATCAAACTTTCAATATCTGCGTAAGTAGTTTTAAGACGCAATTTTGCACTAGGCGAGAGACGTGTTTTTAATACAAACTGTATCAATTGACTTTTACTGGCATCATTGATAAGCGAGCTATAAAGTAAGATACCATCAATAAGCTGATTTGTCACCTGCTCCTGGCCATTCATCATCGGCAACAGGGAAATTGCAGTTTTAATATCGAACGTTTCAGCCATTTTTGTAACACTATTTGAATGTTCTATAAAATCCTTAGAACTAGTTTGACTACTATTATCTACTGAAGTCAGTAAACCCTTTATTTTCTGATAATTTGATTGAATCTCATGGATTAATGTTTGGAAAACCTCACAAGTTTCTTTGTCTAGCTTGCGTTCTTTAATTTCTTGGTTCAACTGAGTCAAAATACAATCCAGTTTACTGTATTCTTTTTCTGCTTCTACTAGTTTCTTATAAGCTAAATCTTGTCTACGCCTATCTGGACCTAGTTTCACTAAATATTCTCTTAAATATTTTAATTTAGCGTGCAAATCTTGCAATTGTTGGGACATTCCTATTCCCCAAATCGAAATATAAAATAATACAACATGATCTAATTACAATATTATGGAATATTGTAGAATATTAAAAAAAATTGCAGTGCAA
The DNA here is from genome assembly GCA_964057195.1 of Orthosia cruda. Classification (NCBI taxonomy): domain Eukaryota; kingdom Metazoa; phylum Arthropoda; class Insecta; order Lepidoptera; family Noctuidae; genus Orthosia; species Orthosia cruda. Next base: position 42,111,238 of record OZ059835.1, read on the forward strand.
AACTTACATTGCAGAAGGTACGTATTGTACTGACAACGTATATGTAGGTCACGACGTGTCACGTGGCGTGGATGAACGGACTCCTCAGCACTGGACTCGGACTGACTCCGTAGGTCACGACGTCTTACATGGTGTGGATGAACGGATTCCTCAGCACTGGACTCGAACTGACTCCCAGCTGCTCCACATCGGACCCGAACGATTTATCTCCCGGCGCCCTGCATATCCTCTCATCATAAGGCTTGAGCATTCTCCCGGCACCCGGCAGCAACGTTCCTTTTCTGTCTTCTTATTTAATATTTTCACCGCTTCAAACTTATTCTTGGATTCTGATTTTTTTTTCCTTTTTTTTTTTTAATCTTCTTTTGTTTCTTTCTTCAAAATTTTCCGTCTTCATAAACTTCTATCAGTATATTTTTCAGGATTTCTTCAACTATTGACGTCTTCGCATTTTACGTAAGTTGCAAAATTTTAATTGCTGGCTAAGGGTCGCCATGTATTAGAGTGATGTAATCGAAATAAAAGAGAAGTGTTCGATTCAACGATTCGTGTAATAATGCCCATAAAAGGTGTGTGCAGTTACAAATATAAGGTTGGGCGAGCTGCACACTACACACTTCGGCTGTTCTCCTCAACAGGTCGCATTTTTTAACTGATGCTCGTGGAATCTTGCGGGCTATATATTCCTAAAACTGAATCGACAAAAAAATAAAAATAAAAAAAGACAGACTCGCGCGGTCTACATCTCACAGAGCCACTAGTCATAAATAGAAATGTAACTATATGTACCATTTTTAAAAAGGAACTAAAATCTTAAATATAGAGCATATTTGAACTTATAATTTCAAGACAAACAGTATCAAGAAATCACAGTTCAAAGTGATTCGTAAAACGTCAATTCATAAAACATAAAAGCAATACTTATATTTTTAGGTTTTCGGTACGCAAAAAGAAAAAAGGAACCCTTATAGTATCACTTCTTTGTCTATCTGTCAGTCTGTCTACCAAGTTATTTTTTTTATGAAATACTCAAGTCTGCAATCCCTTGGACTTGGAGGTCAACGGAATCAAAAGATTTTACCGTTTATGTCGCACATTTTGACACTCGTAAGCGAATCAAGACCTATACAAAGGTGTCTTAGAGCACAAATAAGAAAACAAACCAACAGGCGTAATTTACTTACTTGCCAAATATAAGTTCGGCGACGTACTAATTTATATGAACCTTAACCTCAGGTACAATAACATTTATTTTTGAGTTAACGATCCACGTTGGTTTATCTCCATATGCTACATGTATTAAGGTAGAAACATAGACTAATAAATACATGTACGATATGCTAAATCTGCTTTTAATTTGTTTGAGTCGTTCACGATAATACTCGTAAAATGTTCTTTTTGCATTACTGACAAACATGCTATGGTAAGAGGCAATTACCTCGTGATTAAACATTACCATTTTTGTTATAAGGGTTCCTTTCCTTAAAAGGAATCCATAGAGGAGCAATTCGTACGGTCATTGTTAAACTTCCTGCAGATAGTGGCGACATCTAGGGGAGTTACGATAGTTCGAGGTCCCGCACACACATGCTCATAGCCCTCAGGACATTTGCTGGTAATGTCCTTTGTGTCCTGTGACTGATCGCCTCGAGCTCCTAGGCATGGAGTTGACATCCAGTCTCCACTTCGGCGCTTCCATTGAGTATAAAGTCCAAATACGAGATAAGCCTGCACATCTTTTAACCCTTCACAAAGCGCAAGTCCGATCCTGCATGGAGTATTGCATCCACCTTTGGGATGGCTCAGCTAAGTATATGCTGGCCGCGCTTGACTCGGTGGAACGTAGAGCCAAGAGGCTCATTGGCGACGTTGAACTGGTGGATGTCAAGTGCTTCCAAACATCCTTCATAATGCGCACAGCTAATGAATGGAACTCACTACCTGCGTCTGTGTTTCTGAACGCATTCAACCCGAATCTCTTCAAAGTTAGAGGGAACAGGCTTCTTCTGGGTAAGCTCACTCCATCGTCGACTCTGTCTCTGTTACCTCTGACCTAGACTAGAGTCAAGAGCAACCCAACACAAAAAAAAGACATCAGTACTTGCCCGACTTTGAACCTAAGCGCGAGGGGAGGGGTCTTAGCCACTGGGCCACAAATTAGCAAGGACGCAAGCAACAACACTGCAGCTGGTCTGTTCAAAGCCAACCTGAACCTTTAATATGCGACTATATATTTGTATGGTTAGGATAACTCTCGTAGTGTTTTTCGCTTTTCAGAGACCATATTGAGTTGCAGTGTGTCCTGACAAGACAACACCAGCGGAGCGAGCATGGGCGTACCCAAGACATTTGTGACAAAACATGATAAATTATGTAGTGTCTTACAATTTGTCTTAAATGCTAGCACGGGTCAAACATGTGACATATTTTAAAGGCGCGGCATGCCTTTCTTGTTGCTGCCCGGCGAGCACGGCCTACTGTGACATGGCTTGATACACTACAATATTTTTTTTTTTTATAATTATTTACTTTTATTCCATATTCTTTTTACTTTCTTCATTTTTAAATATTTCTTAATTAAAACCCCCAAAAGACATAAACAATAAAAAAACTTTTTTACAAAAACATTCTACCGACTTCCAACTAAAAACACTACAAAGTGAAAAATAACTTTCTTTTTCGAAGTCGGTGTCTTTGGTAGGTACCAATCTTTTTCGTTATGGACACCGACTTCGAAAAAGAAAGTTACCCGAATACCATGAACATAGCCGGCGAAATGAGAGTGTACCAAGGTCATCTGTGACCAAGGTGAACTGTACACATCTGCGTACCTATTATAGTGTACTGCCGTGATGTTATGTTATGAAATGTTATAAACAACAAACAGACATGCGATTGCAGCAATCCCGAGAGATTTGCCGTTATTTATTGAAGAGTTCTGTTGTATATCTCCGACGTTCTTCATCAGATCTTCACCAAATTAAAATTCAACCAATTTCGGAACATAGGTACACCATTAAAAAAAAATCTAAATCGGTTCACAATTGACGGAGATATCGGTGTGAAAATTCAGACAAGAAGTCGAACATAGAACCTCCTCCTTTTTTGAAAGTCGGTAAAAAAATAGGGGCCCACCGGTATCGGGAACCGGGTCCAAGCTATTATATTTTTTAAGTAATTATTAAAATTTTCACAATAATTATATCCTTCTAACAAACACTTACTATGTTATCAAACAAACAAAGAAAAAAATATGCTCGTGGGTCAAATATTAATTTGTTCCCAACAAAATTAAAAAGTTGTTTATCTGTATGAATGGCACACTTTTATACGTATTATTTTATTTGGTGGTCTATTCAGATTATGTCGCAACTCGCACTATGAAGTCAGCAACAAGAAAGGCATGTCGCGCCTTTAAACTATGTCACATGGTTGACCCGTGCTAGCATTTAAGACAAATTGTAAGACATGACATATTTTATCATATCTTGTCACAAACATCTTGAGTACGCCTATGCTAGCCCCGCTGGCTGCTTGACTTAACTCAGAAACCGACCAAATGAAAGATCCTAAGATGACCCACTGACCGAAAATATTTTCTGTTAAGAATTTGTAGTTCAAGTCGAAAACCATGCAAAGTAAAAAAAGGGGAAAAAAATCAGCAGCATCTTGGGATGCTGCTAGCATGTGGGAAGCAAAGGGGGGCCTAAATTTTGGTTATTTTCTGCACGCACCGCATTCATCGCATTTTCTCAAGGCCCCGCGCTATCCGCACCAAACGCGCCGTACGCGCCGAATGCATCCTATCTACTTCTGTACATCTTGAACAGTATATTCTATACGGATACTGATAACGTCCCGCGGTGCCAGCATCACACTCGCCGCAAGCATCGAACGCGCCGAATCTGATGACGTCATCCGCACGCGCTGGTGGAAGCCGTATACCTACAGCATTTTTCTGAAATGCGGCTCGTGCGGCGCGGATAGGTGCGCGAGGCTGCATACGATTTCATATAAAGATTTATAAAATGCGATGAATGCGGCGCGTGCGGCTCTTGCGGCGCGGATGTAATAGGTCCGCGCCATTTATCATTATAGACTTTCTACAATAAATCGTGTACAAATCATGCGTGTTAGGGTCTAAGCTTGCAAAAGTATAAGCTGAAATAGTTAGGCCCAGTATTTACCTTTTGCCAGCCGAACTAGGTTAATTATTTTTGTTAAAACATGATGGATCGACGACCGTAGACCGTATTCTAGACAACGAAGCCGTGGACAACTAGTTTCTTTAAACCGACGACTTGGTTCCTTTAATTTTCTCATCTCTAAAAGTCGGTTGCTACCTACTTCTTACCAACATTAATTGAAATAGATACGTAATTTGAATTCCCGAAAATACGTTAAAGGTGCAATGTGACCACAAATGTGCGAATTCTCATAATTAAATTGGCGCTGTGGCTATCCAGATTTCCCTAACGACTTTCCTACTGGGACACCTGTCAAGGAAACAAATTCTGGGTGCTGACGTCAGTATGGCGTTATTTAAGCAGAAGGATGTTTGCGTAGTATGCACTCGGTATCAAAGTGTCCTACAAGGCGGGCGCTGTTTTCTAATTGAAACGTGAATCTTAAAAAAACAAAATGTCTAGTACGGTTCCCTTGCTTTCAACAGATCGCACTAGAGTTGTAATCACGGGATTTAGCCCTTTCGATAAATATAAAACGAACCCAAGTTGGGAAGGAGTGAAGTTCATGAACGGTGAAAATATTGAAAAACTATACAACATAAGTCTATGCCGACAAGAAATTGCTGTGAACTATACTGCGGTGGATGTGATAGTTCCACAGATGTGGTATAGGTTTCAACCTCATGTGAGTAGAACAAAATGAATAACATAGTGTATCAATAATTAAAGCTTCTTCATCATACACCAGCTAAAGATCAATTAATTTATTGGTCCATGACATTTGCATTACTTATGATATTTTCTTTCATTATTTTTAGTTGACTATCCACGTTGGCTTAGATGAAACTGTAAAATGCCTTACGTTAGAAAAAAGGGCTCGAAAACGAGATTATATTCGCGATCTGTACCGTCCTAACGTTAGGGACGTTGAGAACCCGGCTCCTGGCGATGAAACCGTTTATACCGACTTGAATGTGGAGAAAATCTGCACAAAGTTCAATGATTGTAAACGTAAGCTGCCAGACCCCGAGCTGCGCGCTACATCATCATGTGAAGCAGGGCAGTAAGTGTGTTATTGATTTCACTTACTAGAACTATCTATGTTGAACTAAATGAAATATGATGGTTCATATGTAGCGACATCTATGAACGAAATAATGACCTGGCGTTACACAAAAGTCTGTATCGCGTAAGTAGAGTTTTGGGTTCGATTGGAACACATACATACTACAGTCCAACAAACACCGTTGAGCAGTTCTGCCGCCTTCCTCTATACATTTCTTTAAAACAGCTTTTTCACAATAAAATACTGGACTCTAAAAGAGACACTTGTTTAAAGAAAATCTCACCAGACCTCGAAGGACCTGGTGGACGGACAGATCAACAGAAATCTGGGGCCTCAAGTCTGAATATAGTTAGTGAGAACTAAACTTATCACATTTTTCATATTCTTATTGTGAGTCCTACGTGGCTTTCGTGTGTAAATTAAATATTTAATTTAAGACCTCCTGATCCAGTCATTTGATGATTGTAATGATTTTCGTTACAGGTTTGTCTGCGAATACATTTATTACACATCTCTCTGCCAGCGACAAAGCCCTACTCTACTCGTCCATGTTCCTCTTGAGAAGTATTCACACAAACAGCTGGCACAAGGACTGGAGCGCATCTTAGAATTATGTCTCAAACAGCTACCTAAGCATAATAACGATTACAGAACCGAAATTGTATATTAATATCTTACGAATTTCATAACATTTTTTGCTAAGAATACGACTAAAGAACTGTAACTATTTTCTGATTCAAATTATATAATAGAATATAATGTAAAAGACATAATGTAATAAACCTCATTAAAAAAAGTATCATATTTATTAATTTCATAGTAGGTAGAGTATCTTATGCATCGAAGGGATAAAGCAGTGTCTTAGGTCACAGGCGCAGGCGCCATATTGAATCCCGGGCTTAATGGAGTTCTAAATTTTCGTTGGAAGTTAATACTAGAATCCTGAAAACAGACAGAGATTCAAGCTAGCCCACGTTAACGATACATTTATTCCCAATGAGAACACTCTACTAACATACCTACTGCGAGATAATTGAAACCAAGCCGCGTGTATTACTGGCTGGCCACCGCTGCTAGGTATTTTGGTAAACGTTTAGTTACGAGTGTTTAGTTGAGGTTCCAAATTCAAATCATATTTGGACCAACGGGTTATCAACTCACTTTAGGTTAGGTTTACATTTACGGACTTGGGGAAGTCCCTTGACCAGAGATGGGTTTTGCTAGCGCAAACCGTCACTGCTATGGTGATTCTGGAAAATGCGTAGGTATGTGTCCCCGCAGCCCAGCAAGATGTGGTAGGAGAAACACCGTGCGGTTTTGGATCGGATCCTACCGAAAGAGGCCTCGACTTCCAAATCATTGCAGACAACCAACTAAACTTTCAAATCGTAGACAGAAAAATAAACAAAAAAACACCACCACAACAAACACCCACATGATATTATCATCTTATGACTGGCTTGATTGACATTTGACCAAGAAATAGATGTCAGTGACCGCACGGGGACGAATATTTTCAACAGTTTCATTAACTTCGAAACCCAAAGCTAGATCGCATGATCCTAAGGAATTAAGGAATGGTTTTACTATAGCATGGCCACATGAGCCACACTGACGCTTGGAGCCTCGCTACCTACATGACAAAACTTAAGCTACGCTACTCAGTAAGCGCGTCATCAGGCAAAATTCATAGCTGTGTGGCTTCCACCTTAGCTCTTGAAGTTATACTCGTCCTAACTTTTTCTGAAGACGTGAAATTAGAAACGGCTTAAAAAAGATAAATGGAAAGGTAGATGTGAAACATGCATATTTAAATACTTATGAAATTGGCGTTTTATGAAACGGGTAATAGATGAAACAACGGTCAGTAAATTATAACTCAGGTTTATTGACTATTATTTAGATACAACATCGTGGACATTATAATTTTGTTAAATTAGTAAGAAGAGTAGGTACTTACTGATCTACAAAATTCAAATATACAATGTTTATTTTTAAGTAAATCAACTTTTGATTATAATGATAGTTACAGTAAATACCAATTTTAAAATAAATCAACAAGTACAGGCATATGTTTAGCAGAATAATTGAAAAGCCAGAAATAATGTTTAAACAACATTATTTCTAACTGATACATAATTACTTCTTCACGAGAGAGTATCACGAAGAGGTATCGTCTCGATGATGGTGCATGGCCAAGAGAGCTGCGCAACGGCGTTCAAGAGTGAGCTCGCCTAGCGCGCCCTTCCAAAACCTCGGAGGACGTTTCGTTTGAGACGCACCTTCCGTATAGTGCGCGCGCGTTCGTTTTCTTCGAAGGCGGGAAAGCAGGTACGACAACATCTGGCCGTCCTGCTCACGCTTTCGTCTTCGAACAGCGTTTTAGTCCAATGAAGAAGCTGGGAACATCAAATAATAATAATTAGTTTTAGGTCTATGTTAACTCTGTATACATGTGCCCTGTTTTAACATCGGACTATAGATAAGGTGTTCGAACAGAGTAGCATGCTATGCCATCAATGATTATGGCCCTTGCCAAACTTCTTGGCCGCCCTGAAGCTTTTTACCGGATGCGCGAAACGGTGCTGTTTTTGTTTGAGATTTCCTACTGCGAAGCCATTGTAGCCAGCTTCAGGGCGGCCAAGAAGTTAGGCGAGAACTATACCATGCTCATATACATTGATCTACTTCAAGAGTAGATCAATGTTCACTCTGTATCGATCTAGCCGTTGTATCACCACTCTACAACAGCGTTCACCGCGGATGCCTGTTGGAACAAAGACCTAGCCACCCCATAAACCACCAAAATATTTAAAGCATTTGACATGCATTGGACCACATAAATTAACACGGCGAAAACAACAGTATCAAGATTGAAATGTATAAATAGTTATACGAAACATAAAAATACATCAGCAACTAAGCATAAATTATTATAAAATCAATACCATCATAACGCAGGCAATACCATCATACCTTTTGGAAGATCTTTCAGCTCCTCTCAGGTCCGCTACTTGATACCTATCGTGTCCCAGGGTGTTCATCACATGTACCGTGGCATTAGCTTAGTGCGTTGACCATAATTTGTGTGACTCGGGATTTTGAACACCAATCTTGTAAATACTTTCTGGGCCTCATTACTTTTGAAGTCGAAGGATGTTTTTTGTCGTTCATCATTACTCTTTATATTTGCGTCGGCATTATATCCCTCAACGGAGTGACGTCAATAGAATGTTCATTATTGTCATCAGTGATCGCGTCATTGTTCATTCGAATTCTGAACACAAAAAATACCTCACTTGGCACAGCAGACGCGGTGTTTTAAAATTAACTGGTTTAATAGCAATAACCTAGTGATTAATTTAAACAAAACAAAAATAATGCACTTTCATCAAAGGTGTGAAAAACCTCCAATTCATGTTACTTATGACAAGTGCCAAATAGCAAATACAAACAAGGCCAAATTTTGAGGTATAATGCTTGATAGTAAACTAACATGGAAACCTCATATCGAAGAAATTTGTCTGAAATTAAATAAATCTGCTTATGCACTGCTTCAGCTGTCAAAAAAAGTTGATATACAAACACTTTTAATAGCGTATCACGGATTGGTTGCATCAGTTCTGAGGTTTGGTATAATTTTTTGGGGGCAATCAACTGAAAGAGAAACTGTGTTTAAAGCACAAAAACGATGTATTCGGTCCATGTGTGGCTTAAAAACTACCGATACTTGTAAACCTCATTTTAAATCGTTAAAATTACTGACTATGCCAGCTATGTATATTTACGAGACTGCTTTGTTTGTTAAAATCAATTTACATCTGTTTCAAAAACTATCTGAAGTAAAAAAGACTCCAATGCGTTCTAGATATATGAATAAACTGTGCGGCAGAAAATGTAGAACCGCTTTAATGAAAAAAAGTTTTTTTGGCATGGCGCCGAAAATTTATAATAATATACCCGATAGCATAAAACATTTGCCCCTAATAAAGTTTAAGAAAAGCCTCCACTCACTATTAATTGAAAAATGTTATTATACTGTAGAAGATTTTATAAATGATAATTTTTAATATTTCGTGTGCCATTTGCTATGATTCTTAAATATTTTTTAAGAAATCTGTTTCGCTTTTTTCGTTAGATTTTATTGTAGATTTTATTAAGATATTGATATATTTAAAATAGTCTTTTTTTTTACTTTTCTTGTGTTAAATTTTTGTTTTATATTTTCTTTTATTTTCAACAATATTTGTACGCCTACACGGCAAAACATAGCGGACATTATAATTAACCTAAGATCTTTATGTAAATACCTATGTTTCACAAATAAATATTCTGATTCTGTCGACTAGCCGTCGTAATTTTTTGGAAAAATATAATATGTTACATTAGACCAATTTTTTATCAATCAATCAATCAATCAAATCATTTATTTGCAACGAATGTAGGTTACCTTAAAATACAGGTGGAGTAAATAGGAGTGAGCCATGTACATTCTGCCTAGAAATAGGCATAAATTCCTTCATAAATTCATAAAAATTGTTAATTAGACATCTAAAAAATAAAATTACAAATTAAAATGTCACAGTTAGAATTATGTACCGTATGGTGACGGACGAAAATAATTTTACCATCCCATATCTTCCCGCAGCGTTCTCTGTGCACTTTACCAACAAACTGCGATCGCCAACCCGCCTGCCAAGCGTGGCGATTATGGCAAACCCCCCCCTCGTTTGCCCAGTTTCGCGTTGAAGTTCCCCATGACAACGGTGAATGGCTCTAGAGATATTTATATCATGGGTCTTCAGTTTAGTGAGCTGGCTCTGCCCAATAGACAGATCTCTTACAAAGACCTTGGAGCCTTGGTGCCTAGGGAGCTCCGTGGCGACACAGGAGTGGACCCGACTCCGGAGAGCACCCCTTGCCACGCCATCGCCTCGACCGCTACCGTAGCCGAGTGTAGACGGGCTGCCGGGCACTCGGGGCCGTTGTATTGTTGTGCTATTCATATTGGTTTGGGGGGGGTTTGCCATAATCGCCACGCTTGGCAGGCGGGTTGGCGATCGCAGTTTGTTGGTAAAGTGCACAGAGAACGCTGCGGGAAGATATGGGATGGTAAAATTCTTTTCGTCCGTCACCATACGGTACATAATTCTAACTGTGACATTTTAATTTGTAATTTTATTTTTTAGATGTCTAATTAACAATTTTTATGAATTTATGAAGGAATTTATGCCTATTTCTAGGCAGAATGTACATGGCTCACTCCTATTTACTCCACCTGTATTTTAAGGTAACCTACATTCGTTGCAAATAAATGATTTGATTGATTGATTGATTGATAAAAAATTGGTCTAATGTAACATATATTTTTCCAAAAAATTACGACGGCTAGTCGACAGAATCAGAATATTTATTTGTGAAACATAGGTATTTACATAAAGATCTTAGGTTAATTATAATGTCCGCTATGTTTTGCCGTGTAGGCGTACAAATATTGTTGAAAATAAAAGAAAATATAAAACAAAAATTAAACACAAGAAAAGTAAAAAAAAAGACTATTTTAAATATATCAATATCTTAATAAAATCTACAATAAAATCTAACGAAAAAAGCGAAACAGATTTCTTAAAAAATATTTAAGAATCATAGCAAATGGCACACGAAATATTAAAAATTATCATTTATAAAATCTTCTACAGTATAATAACATTTTTCAATTAATAGTGAGTGGAGACTTTTCTTAAACTTTATTAGGGGCAATTTTTTTATGCTATCGGGTATATTATTATAAATTTTCGGCGCCATGCCAAAAAAACTTTTTTTCATTAAAGCGGTTCTACATTTTCTGTCGCACAGTTTATTCATATATCTAGAACGCATTGGAGTCTTTTTTAATTCAGATAGTTTTTGAAACAGATGTAAATTGATTTTAACAAACAAAGCAGTCTCGTAAATATACATAGCTGGCATAGTCAGTAATTTTAACGATTTAAAATGAGGTTTACAAGTATCGGTAGTTTTTAAGCCACACATGGACCGAATACATCGTTTTGGTGCTTTAAACACAAATTTCTCTTTCAGTTGATTGCCCCCAAAAAATTATACCAAACCTCAGAACTGATGCAACCAATCCGTGATACGCTATTAAAAGTGTTTGTATATTAACTTTTTTTGACAGCTGAAGCAGTGCATAAGCAGATTTATTTAATTTCAGACAAATTTCTTCGATATGGGGTTTCCATGTTAGTTTACTATCAAGCATTATACCTCAAAATTTGGCCTTGTTTGTATTTGCTATTTGGCACTTGTCATAAGTAACATGAATTGGAGGTTTTTCACACCTTTGATGAAAGTGCATTATTTTTGTTTTGTTTAAATTAATCACTAGGTTATTGCTATTAAGCCAGTTAATTTTAAAACACCACGTCTGCCGTGCCAAGTGAGGTATTTTTTGTGTTCAGAATTTGAATGAACAATGACGCGATCACTGATGACAATAATGAACATTCTATTGACGTCACTCCGTTGAGGGATATAATGCCGACGCAAATATAAAGAGTAATGATGAACGACAAAAAACATCCTTCGACTTCAAAAGTAATGAGGCCCAGAAAGTATTTACAAGATTGGTGTTCAAAATCCCGAGTCACACAAATTATGGTCAACGCACTAAGCTAATGCCACGGTACATGTGATGAACACCCTGGGACACGATAGGTATCAAGTAGCGGACCTGAGAGGAGCTGAAAGATCTTCCAAAAGGTATGATGGTATTGCCTGCGTTATGATGGTATTGATTTTATAATAATTTATGCTTAGTTGCTGATGTATTTTTATGTTTCGTATAACTATTTATACATTTCAATCTTGATACTGTTGTTTTCGCCGTGTTAATTTATGTGGTCCAATGCATGTCAAATGCTTTAAATATTTTGGTGGTTTATGGGGTGGCTAGGTCTTTGTTCCAACAGGCATCCGCGGTGAACGCTGTTGTAGAGTGGTGATACAACGGCTAGATCGATACAGAGTGAACATTGATCTACTCTTGAAGTAGATCAATGTATATGAGCATGGTATAGTTCTCGCCTAACTTCTTGGCCGCCCTGAAGCTGGCTACAATGGCTTCGCAGTAGGAAATCTCAAACAAAAACAGCACCGTTTCGCGCATCCGGTAAAAAGCTTCAGGGCGGCCAAGAAGTTTGGCAAGGGCCATAATCATTGATGGCATAGCATGCTACTCTGTTCGAACACCTTATCTATAGTCCGATGTTAAAACAGGGCACATGTATACAGAGTTAACATAGACCTAAAACTAATTATTATTATTTGATGTTCCCAGCTTCTTCATTGGACTAAAACGCTGTTCGAAGACGAAAGCGTGAGCAGGACGGCCAGATGTTGTCGTACCTGCTTTCCCGCCTTCGAAGAAAACGAACGCGCGCGCACTATACGGAAGGTGCGTCTCAAACGAAACGTCCTCCGAGGTTTTGGAAGGGCGCGCTAGGCGAGCTCACTCTTGAACGCCGTTTCGCAGCTCTCTTGGCCATGCACCATCATCGAGACGATACCTCTTCGTGATACTCTCTCGTGAAGAAGTAATTATGTATCAGTTAGAAATAATGTTGTTTAAACATTATTTCTGGCTTTTCAATTATTCTGCTAAACATATGCCTGTACTTGTTGATTTATTTTAAAATTGGTATTTACTGTAACTATCATTATAATTAAAACATTGTAGGCCTTCTAGATGCTAGTTAACATTTGTTAACTTTTTTATAAAATATATAATCTTTTTACTTTATTTTTTTAGTTTCTTACGACTTATTGTCATAAGTCGGGCCTACCCCATATCTAAGTACTAATGCTGTAACATGGAAATATTGTAAAACCAAACCATTTTTAAAACAGTAACCATGGAGTTTCTTGCCGGTTCTTCTCCATAGGAAACGACCAACCCGAACCGTGCATCTTTTGTCGACGTTTTATAAGTGCCCATGTAGGCCTATGTGAAATAAAAAAATTGATTTTAATTTTGAAAAAGTTGATTTTCTTAAAAATAAACTTAGGTATATTTGAATTTTGTAGATCAGTAAGTACCTACTCTACTTACTAATTTAACAAAATTATAATGTCCACGATGTTGTATCTAAATAATAGTCAATAAACCTGAGTTATAATTTACTGACCGTTGTTTCATCTATTACCCGTTTCATAAAACGCCAATTTCATAAGTATTTATAAATGCATGAGTAGTGTATTATTGGGCATTCTATTCCACCTATCGCTTCCTACGGCTCACTTTGTTCGCCTTCGTCGCTTTCGGTGGAATAGAATACCCAATAATATAAATTAAATCTTACATAGGGCAGTAATGCAGTAAAATACTGGTTCGACGTCTATTCCACAACGTTTGTGGTTTGGACGCTGCTCCACTTTTTAAAACTCTTGGTTACGAATGAAACAAAAAGTTTTTCTAGAATGTCCAATAACATAAATTTATCTATAAAGTTTGTGGGTGGAGAACGTATAAATAATTGTTTGCAGTAATTTAGCGCTACATTCGATTCTTACTATTGTAGTGAGAAGGTTGAATTTTGTATCACGAAACATAATACAAATAACTAAGTTAACTACAATGCATGCCTCAGTGAAATCTGATTTAAAAGACATTTGTAAACTTATAATCAAGAATTCAAGCGGCAAGATTATATTTATTCGAGCTTTGCAAAATGATCAGAAAAATACAGATAACGATTCATCAAAACACCAGGACAACTATACAAACCACACAGAAGATTTCTTCGAGCGACAGATGCAAGATTTGGTGAAATCTCATTTAGAAAACGTTCACTATCTTATAATGAAGGACAGCCATGGTGATGTTGTTCGTACATTTGTTCGAGTTAGCGACAATGAGTTATAAATGTCAGTGTAATAAAATAATTGACTCATTATTAATATAACCGTTTAACCAGTTGCCATGAAATTTGTAAAACAACCACAATCATTACAAGTAAACAATCTTTGTGTTCATTCTCAGGAGACTAGTTTTAGCCATGGAGAATTATTACCTAAATCAGTACGATGCATTATTTGCGGCCCGTCAAATTGTGGAAAAACTAATTTAATAATTGGTCTTCTTATACACGAGAATGGTTTAAGATTTCAAAATGTTTATGTTTATTCGAAAACCTTGCAACAACCTAAGTATTTTTTTTTAGAAAAAGTCTTGCAACGAGTACCAGACATTTCATTTCAGAAATATCATGAAAATGAGCAAGTACTAAGTGTTCAGACCGCAAAACCGAATTCTGTAATTGTATTTGATGATGTTGCTTGTGAAAACCAAAGTAATATACGTGATTATTTTGCTATGGGGAGACACAAGTTCATCGATTGTTTTTACCTAAATCAGACGTATAGTAAAATCCCTAAACAGTTAGTAAGAGACAACGCAAACCTAATCGTGCTTTTTAAACAAGATGAAAGAAATATGAAACATGTTTATGAAGAACACGTCAATACTGACATGACATGGATTGAATTTCGTGAAATGTGTTCAAAAATATGGAGTATACCTTTCAATTGTAATTAATAAAGATTGTTCAAAAAACAAAGGATGTTATAGAAGTAAATTTGACACGTTTGTAGTCTTTGACTAAGAACACGAATACATATAGTATATAAGGCTATTACCTTTCTAACAATATTATTCACCTTACGACGCTAAATCAATTACGACCTATTTACCAATATGGAAAAATCATTGAAACGACAAATTGTTGATGCGGCAGAAGCTGTAAAGATAAAAGTATGTAAAATGAGAGATACCGAGATTAACAATAAACAAGCACTGAAATCTGTTTTCAAACCTGTAACAGAACCACTTAACTTAATTGCTAATGCTGCTAAGCAAACTCCTCTCCTGCGTGTCAGTGATGATTTTGCTGATGTTCCGTTTACTAACGAAACTTTGCGGAAAGAAGGAACTGGTAACTCAGAAAGAAATGAAAATAATGATGATGAAGACAAATATGAATCCGATATCAACAGTGACTCTTCTTATGAATCAGTAGTTGAAAGTAATCAAGCTTGTGATACGTCATCCTGGTCAGTATCTTTAGAGGCGTTGGCAGATATTCCATTTGGAGTAAGAAAAGACCGCGGGCAATTGATGTTAGGTTCTGCTTGCATAACGATCAACGATCAATACATCACCGTGGCTGAACGTAAATACCGAAATATACCTGGTTTAAAACAGTTGTTGCTTAAGAAAGATGTGGACTTAAGCTTGGTTACAGATAGTGATATGCAAAATTATAAGTTGATGTTACTTGACACAAATGCACATCGTCGAGACTATGAGCCAAGTAAGCCAATAAAAAGTAATAAAGGACAAAAATATTTGCAAGTTATTAAACCTCTTTTTCAACTAAATAATACAGTTCAGGGAAAGGGTCTACCGTTACTAAAAAAGTGGCGAAAAAACGTAGATTTAGTGTACTGGGATAATGAATTAGTGGACAGGTTGAAATTGTTAATTGCATCTAGAGATGCTAGCAACACAGGATTAGATAATGAAATTATTTCTATCATTTAAGAATTGATGCAAGAAACAATTTATGTGTAGCGTAATGTGGCTTCCAAACAGTGATACATTACTCCAAAATGCTACGAACGTAGCAGTTGTACAATAAAATTTAAGTTTTTACCTGCCGAACGTTTCTAATAACAAAATTCAACGTTCTAGCTAGAGGCTCGCTTGATGATGCTCTCTAAGTGAGGTATAAATGTGAGCTTTTTATTAAACAGTTCACCCAGATCTTTGATTTGTTCAACTGCCTGGATGACGTGGGTACAAATGTAATAAACAGTCGGCAGTAAGAGCTTCTTCCGAGAAAACTTAATATGTTTTTTTTTTATGTCCAACATGCCACTCGATTAGTCGCATCAAGGCTGGCCGATAGATGCAAACCATCGGGAAGTCAGGATGAATTCCCTTAGGTTAAGACATGGTGTGTGGGCAGGTCAATCGTGCAAATGAAATCACAGAAATTATTCGATACACTGGGTTTATTTTAAATATTCAGAGTTACAATCCTGCTTACTAATATTACGGATCGATACTGATACGACGTGTTAGCTCTGAGGCTGTCGGTACTTGACTGACCTATTCCACTGTCCCCACCGCGCTAGCGCTTAGTAAAAGCGCGGCAATGCGTAGTTGTTCTTGCTTTGCCGCCAGATGGCGTGCTTGTGATTTGTTTTGACGTCCGTACTATTGTCTAAACCCGACATATAGTACCAGACCATTATGTTGTAACTTAGAATCAGTGTTCGACTCAATTACTTTACTAAACTTGAGATCATCAGTATACATAAAGCATTCGCCGAAACGGAAGCATTTAGGTATGTCATTGACAAAGACAATAAATAATATTGGCCCGATATGAGAGCCCTGAGGAACGTCCCATTTAATTGCACAAGTACCAGATTGGAAGCCATTAACTGCTACAAAGTAGAAAAAGTTCTCTAAGTAAGACTTCAACCAAGCTAGTAAATTACCAGTAATGTCATAGCCATTAACTTTTCCATAAGGGTGTGACACACGGTCAAAAGTTTTACTGAAATCTATATATATAAATAACGTCAACCTGTTTGCCAAAGTCAATATCATCAACTAAGGTTACGGTGAAGGTCACAAGATTTGTACGGGTAGACCTGGCGCCGACAAAAACCATGCTGGGAGACGCTAAGATAAAGTTTTAAGTGTGACTGAATGAGTCGACGAATCAAAGACTCTAAAACTTTAGCCATAGTAGACAGGAGAGAGATAGGTCTTATAAATCACCACATTACCGCTTTTGTAAACAAGTACTTCCTTTGGAGTTTTCCAAATATCCGGAAAGACTCATGTCGTTAGTGATCTATTAAATATCAATTAAATTGAAGATGCTAAAGAAGAAGCGCACTTGGAGACAAATACTGGTGGTATCTCATCAACGCCGGGGAACTTTATGGCAATCTAGGGACTTTAATTTGATAAATAAACAGTCGCGGTCTATTGCAGATGCTGTGAGAGGCAGGCTGTTGCTATTCAGAGTTTGAAGGTAGGTTTGTAGGTCTGAGATAGAAGAACGCTGAGCTGATTCGCCATTAAAAAAACAGAAGAGAATTATTTCTGCAAACATTTGACATTTACTTCTAGTCCATCCGACGTTACTCTGTTTCCATCACTAATTGTGATAGGAATTGAGCTGGAACCACCCCGTTTATCTTTACACATACGCCCATATGGCGGCGGCTAACCCCATCTATTGAATTTATTATTTTTACTACTAGCATCTGCCCGCAGCTTCGCCCGCGTAAAAAGTGTTTTATCATCCCAAGGGAATACAATACACGGTGAAGCGAAAAGGATCCCGAAGCCGCGGGATCCTTTTCGTTTTACCGTGAGTGACCAAACCACGGTTACTAAGCCATCCCGCCTTGACAATGTGGGCACCCACTTAATTCTGTTACATAATGTTAGACTATTACCGCCTTGTTTGCCTCCAGCAGGGACGTGGTGGAATCATAAAATTTGGCATTTATATGATTTTGTTAAATGTTATTTGTCTCTTTATACGTAATATTTCCAAATTTAAGTGTGTCAGTGGGCATTGAGCTTGGAAAACATGGAGGCGCCCTATTATTCTATACATACATTAGCTTATACAAATATGAGTGAAATAGGATACAGAATGTGAAACATCATTTTGTCTCATAAGAAATGATGTTTATAATGTAGTAATCGTATTTGACAAAAGAGACAACAATATTGCAGTTGTTGCTCATTATGACAACATTTTCTTATGACGTAGTGACAGTTGTCAGTACGTGCCATATTCGCCATATTATTTGCCGAAATTTGTGGTTGTGTTCGTGGTAGTCCTGCTGTCAAATGGTTGTTTACTTTTTGTATTATAAATGTGTGTGTGTTCCGTGATTAACACAATCATAGCATCGGCAGCCTAGGCCTAGTTTAGCCTAGTTTAGGTAGGCACGTTTTTTTTGTAGGTATTTCGAGTCCATACTATTTAAGGACGCTGTTACATTTTCGACGAACTCAAATTTAGGTATCTAGTCGCACACAGCAACGTTACGCGTGCGCACTCATTGAAACTACTGAGCGCTCGATTTTATACACCACTCAAATAATATTGGTCCTTGATATTATTTTTTAATTTTATCGAAGTTGATTCAGGAAGGTTAGTTGGGGGTGCAAGTTGAAAGCCTCCACGTGGCGCACCCTGGGCAACGTCGGCTCCAACTGCCCACCCACGTTGGGTGGATAGTTGGGGTGGGCGGCTAATTTCAACACAAGAGGAAGGGTCACGGTTCCAATCACAGATGGTCCCGGACAATCATCCTGGATGGTTTGTGAAGGGAACCGGGCTAGAGATGGGTCAGCAGGTCCATCTCTTGGATGGGCCTGGTGGCTTCTAACGCCTACTTCCCCCTCTGCTTACAGAGGGTAGGACGAGTGGGCGTAGAGTGGGAAGGAAGGAGTAAAGGGACCTCACCCTTTAAAAGGAAAAACAACAACACGAATAAAGGCACTTGCGAAAAACGTCCCCAGGTGGGTCCCGACTGCTCAGCGGTCGGGGAGTCCCACCCCACTTCGGCGGGCTGCCCTCCGTATTCTGGGGTGGGCAACAACTGTCTTCCTTCAATGTCTTCGGACAACAATGACGACCACACGCATGCTCAACGGAAAACGACGATGATTACCTTACACGACGACCAAGATCCACTTGCCGTCACCGACGGCAACAAGAGCCGAGGAGGCTCAGGTCCTGCAGACAATTTGTCCGACCAGGACTCACGCGGTTGCAGCTCCAAAGGTTGGAGGAAGTGTCCACGCAGCAAAGACTCGGGGTCGTTGGGTCTCTCCTCTAGTGAGGAGAACCTCGGACCCGGAGATCGAGGAGATTGCGCGCACCTGCATGATGCAGTGCGGTCAAATTGTGGGTGCCCGGTTGGAGGCCATAGAGGCGAGACTACCAGCCAAAACCCTCCGCCCACCACTTGCTGGGGATAAGTGGAGACAGAAAGGGCCCGCAAAGCCGGCAGCGGCTCAGCAGAGAAGTGCCGGGAAGGGGTACACAAAGCCCACGGAGGGGCCAAGTAAGCCCGCTGATGGTAGGGCCGCACCCACTTCCCAGTCAGCGGCTGCGACCGTGCTGACACCACCTGGCCCCCTCACGGAAGCCTGGACGACGGTGGTCAAGAGGGGCCGCCGTCGAAAGAAGAAGACAGCGCCGCAGGCACGCGCACTCGATGCTCCAGTGGGTACTGGAGCACCGAAACCGGCACCAAATAAGGCCGCGGGACCGCCTAGGACCCCACGCTCCGCGGCTGTAGTAATTACGCTGCAGCCCGGAGCCGTCGAAAGGGGCGTTTCCTACAAGGCGGTCCTGACAGAGGCGAGGGCCAAAGTTGCGTTCCCCGACCTTGGAACACCGTCCGGCTTCAAAATGAGGCCGGCAATAACGGGAGCGCGGCTGCTCGAGGTGACTCGACTCCCGGCCTAGAAATGGAGTGGAGGGAATGGATTGCGCATAATGGCGCTCTACCATTTCCTCCAGGGCAATATCAACCACTGTGCCAGAGCTCAGGATCTCTTGCTCCAGAGCCTGGCAGAGTGGTCGACTCACGTGGCTGTGGTCGCCGAGTCGTATTTCGTCCCACCCAGGGATAACTGGGTTGGAGACCTCGACGGTTTGGTGGCCATCATTGGCGGGAATCTAGTCAGCCCGTCCCGAGGTCACGGCTGGGTGGCCGCCCTCGCGGACGGCGTTGGCATAGTTGGTGCGTATTTTTCGCCCAACAAGAGTCTCGCCGACTTCGAGAGTTTCCTTGTCGAGTTGGGCGCCGTCGTAGGCCAACTCCACCATCGCCCTGTGCTGTTGCTAGGGGATCTCAACGCCAAGTCTTCGGTGTGGGGATCTCCGGTAACCGATGCTAGGGGTGAGGTGCTGGAAGAGTGGGCAGTCACCACTGGCTTGGTCGTCCTAAACCGGGGCTCGGTCTACACGTGCGTGCGACAGCGGGGCAGGTTCAATAGTGGACGTATCGTTCGTAAGCCCTGCTGTTGCAAGCCGTGTCCGTGAATAGCGTGTCGCCGTGGAGGTGGAGACGTTATCGGATCACAGATATTCGACGTCTCCACCCAGACCACAGGCGGCCGCGGTGCGCTGACCCCGCGAATGAACGGTCCGCGCTGGGCGCGCAAGCGCATCGACAGGGAACTTCTCGAGGAGGAAGTACCTGTGTCGCATAAAGAGGGAGCCGGACGCCCGGTGTCACCACTGCGTCGACTGCCGGTAGGACACGGCGTGGCATACGCTGGCAGAGCGTGCCGCTTGGGAGGAGCCATGCCGTGCTCTCATCTCAGAAGTAGGCAGTGACCTGTCGCTGCCGGCCGTAGTCGAATTTATGGTCGGTAGCGAAGAGTCCTGGGACGCGGTGGTAGGCTGCGGAGAGGGAGAGGGAGAGTTCATCCGCTCACCCGATCCGCAGGAGACGCGTCGGCGGAGGGTGGACAACGCCCTCTTCCAGCCCCCCTAAATGGGTCCAGGAGCGACGGACTCGGGGACGTCCGTCGCCCCGCACACATCAGGACCCGAGGTGGCGGCGCGTAGTGTTCCACGCGCGCCCCTCTTACTCCCTCCCAACCCTAGATCGAGGCCGCAGATGCGGGCCGGCACTAGCCGGGGGTTGCGGAAGTATAATTGTTCCCGGGACCCCCAGCGTAGGTGTGCGGGGTGGTTTTTAGTCAGTAAACAAACAAAATAAAACAAAATACATTTATTTGCATAAATAAGGTACAGAAAGTTGGTAAAAAGTACAAAATTGTTCTCTTATTATTCTGCCTTTAATTTCGGCGTGCAAATATAAAATAGAGTGACACATTTTATTAAAAATTGTTATTGACCATAATCATGCAGTCACTAAACAGATAACCCCATTAAAATCGTATTATTGAATTAAATAAATGTCAATATAATATGAAAAAAATTATAAAGATAATCACAAGTGTCAATATTAATAATGTCAATAATGGGAGAGATTCTCCACACAATAATAATAAACAAACACAGAATAATAACAATAACAATTTAAATAATAATAAAGATAATAATCATAAATGTCAATAATGGGCGAAATTCGCCATAAAATAATAAACCAATGACAAAATAATAACAATCATAATTTAAAAATTACCGAGCAATATAAAAAAAACGATAAACAATATAAAAAGTAGGAGTCTGACAGACCCCTCCGCCATCCCAGGGCGGAGGACATCCAATGAGGATTTTTCACACCGGAATAAAAAAAAGGAAGGTTAGTTGGCACTTTGAATATGCATTTGGTAACTGTTACAAACCGTCGACGTAAAAAGTATGTTATTATTTTCAACCGACTTCAAAAAAAGGAGGTTCTCTATCTATTCGACCCGTATGTATCCGCAATTTACTTAAAAACTACTGATCCGATACTGATCGGGTTTTCGTCGATAAATATATGTGTTTTCAGGGAAGGTTTTATTGTATAATTTATTAGGATCTGATAAAGATCTTCGGAGATAGACAATGGAACTCTTCAATAACAAACAGCTAATGACCTGCGATTACTGTGATCGTATGTTTATTTTTGTTTTCACCATACCCTAATAAATAACATCACGCTCGTACGGTTTAAGAGGGTAGACAGATGTATTTAGACAAAAACTAAAACATGAAAAATAATAACTTTCCTGTGTCGATAAACAAAAAACAATAGGGACCGACACCAACTTCCGAAAAGAAAATTAGTTTTCAATTTATTGTAGTAAGTAGGAATTTTTAAAAAAACGCTACGTGAAATAAGTAGATACCTAAAACGAAATAATTTCCGGTCACAAGGATTAAAAAATTCTTGAACATTTTGCATTACATGGAACATATTAAATATTACTATCTAAAATTTTTGGAGCATTACATAATGAGTAGCAGCTAATGACATATTACCCAACATCCCTGAAAATGACACCCATGAAGAAAAGATGTAAAATTTTCGTCGGCGCCATTTTGTATTTTGGTTTTGACCCCGTCTCGATATAAGCGACCCCAAAATCCATGAAAATGACACCCATGATGAAAATATGTCTAATTTTTGTCGGCGCCATCTTGTATTTTGGTTTTGACCCCGTATTCGTCATACATACCTAAATACAAACCGGTTCAAATCATAAATCTCCTCCACTTCTCACCTTCACCGCCGCCAGCTTAACCTTGCCCATCCAAATCCTAACCTTACTAAGAGCTGCTTAAACCCACCCATCCTTTTCTCAACCTTGTCAACAACTGCTTAACACCACCTATCCAAATCCCGATCTTACCCAACATAATTTCTAAATCACATCCTAATAATAATAGGAAACTCAAACATACTTTTTTCGGTCCGCTTAAATATCAAATCCTTTCGATCACGACAAACGACTCACGCATGCACACTACAATATTTTCTATTACTTTTATCGTATTTTTTTTTGCGGTAAAAAGCGATACGCTCGTCCTTCCACGAGCGCCGCGGAATGATGAGCTTCGAGTGCAAAATGTATGAAGAAGTCGGCAAGTGTTTTTATTTTAGCTAATTATTAAAAAATATATTGATTTGGGTAAAAAATAATTAGCTGAACCTGTAAAGGACTTAAATTAAGACCATGATATCCTCACATCTGTGATTGCATATACATTAAAATTAGTAGAAAAATGTAATAGCGTCCTTAATAGGTCTATGGTCAGTGGGCTGAGCACAGAGCTCGCAGGACGGATGTTCGTTGGGCCGAAAAGTTCTGGAGTGATGACCACGATCCGGAAGACGTTGCGTTGGAAGGCCTCCCTGTAGGTGGAGCAACGACCTGGTTGAGGCTGCGGGAGTCCGATAGATACGCACGCACAGCACTAATCAATGTGGCGACGAGTGTTTCTTTTTTTTGATATTCGTGTTGAAAAAAACTTTTTAACAAAAAATCAAACCGACTTCCAGAACAAAAAATAACTTTCTTTTCCGAAGTCGCTGTCTTTTGTACCAATTTTTTTCAGTTTTTCGACACCGACTTCGGAAAAGAAAGTTATTTTTTGCTTTGTAGTTTTTTGTTCTGGAAGTCGGTTTGATTTTATGTTATAAAGTTTTTTATTTTTCTCTTTTTAGTTTAGGAAGGTATCTCCAATTAACATGATAATCATTTATGACCAAAGTACATCTCATGACGATTCCAATAAGCCCAAGCATGACTAGGATACATTGTTTTATTTCAGAGATCCAGTTCCTACCTTTCGGCTTCATCATCAGACCAGTTCAATGGTACCATTTTCATCAGTACCATTCATTTATAAGTATTTGCTTCATCATAGTCGGTTAACTATTCGAGATATTTTATACCCGTGACATACTTAGCATTTAGCAGTTCCAGTGTCCATCTGTGGTCTTCTTCATCAGTTCCACTTCACCAAATTATACTTTCTGAGTGCAAGTGATTGCATTTTTGATGAAAAACCTAAATCACTATATGTATGCCTATAATATTTGAGGAGTTCCCTCGATTGCTCTAGGATCCCATCATCAGATCCTGTCCTGATGACTATGGGACCAACTAGAAAGTATACCCTTCATAACAAAAGAACATTTTTTGAAATCGGTCTAGGCTGAGTAATCGGGGAACAAATATAAAAAAAAAAAAACGATTCCGACGAATTGAGAACCTCCTCCTTTTTTTGAAGTCGGTTAAAAATGGGCCAAAGAGAGGCAGTCTTGCCGAAATAGGTGCTTTGGAGCTACGCCTACGTGTCGCAATAATTCAAATTTCTATATAATTTTCCTAAGAGGACTGGTCCACACTAATTGCCGAAATCTGGAATGGATCTTTCCATCAACTCAGGCTAAAAGTAAGAAAAACTAAATACTTGCTTTCTCAGATCAAGTAAAAAAAGTTTTTTACTTGATCTGAGTTTGCTTTAGGTACTGTAGCCCATTGAACTACCTGAATTTACTTTTAGGCATAGCACGCACAGCGATTTTGATTCGCGTGAATTATTTTCCGCGCGATTTTTTTAGTACTATTTGAGCGCGATTTTTTTTTCGCAATCTTCATACAACTCCATAGGCCACAGAACGCGCGGAAAAAAAACGCGCGAATAAAAATCGCAGTGCGTGCTAAGCCTTAGCAAATACCGGTACCTATCTGGGTCCCTACGTAATACGCAGGTAATACGTTAAATACAATAAAAATATCTTATACCTAAGGCATTGCACGCACAGCGATTTTGATTCGCGCGAATTATTTTCCGCGCGAATTTTTTAGTACTATTTGAGCGCGATTTTTTTTCCGCAGTGCGTGCAGCTTCATACAACTCCATAGGCCACAGAACGCGCGGAAAAAAATTCGCGCGAATAAAAATCGCAGTGCGTGCTAAGCCTAAATGTGGTCAACACATGAAAGAACGTACGTCTCTGTGCGTTCAGAAGTTTCATATTATGACGCCACGCCACGGATGATATTTTCTGAAAACCTTCGGGATTTCCGAACGAAACCTAGTTCAAGTTTTAAAAACAACTCATTTTAAATACACATATCTACCTACGTAAGAACATCAATTAGTTAGGTAGATGATCTCTAAGTAGTCTGTGGGTAGATGTTAGTAACAAAACTTTATAAACAAGTTAAGGAAAGTCTATTTCAAAATAAAGTTCTGCGTCATTTTTCTAGCGTTTATAAACGTGAGTGGTTCATATTCAGATACAGATGACCTACCGACACAATTTAGACCGGTCGCTATAATTACAGTGAGTACCAAGGAATATCAGAACTACTCAAAATGTCTACGAAAAGAGTTTTAATCACAGGATTTGGTGATTTCCCAAAGGTTGAAGACAATCCAAGTTGGAAAAGTGTGGAATATATGAACCGGGACCTAATTGAGAGCACATACAACATACATTTTTATCCAGAAAAAATAGATGTGACTTACAAAAGTGTCGACGAATCTGTTCCTAAGCTTTGGGCGAAACTTCAACCAGATGTGAGTAACTTACAAATATACCTAGGTATTTTATTTTTTAGGTATTTTAATACCTAGGTATTTTATTTTTTCTGCCTATCTACAACAGTGTTTATTGTAGACCCATACAAGTAGATGTTAAGGTAACAATGGCCTCCCATTCGTAACATCAGCATATTTTGTTGATTAATAGGTTGATAACTATTAATGTCCACGAGAATTTTAATACCTAGATAACTTGCTAGTATTGTCTTAGGGGGTTTTCAAAAATGTTTAACCCATGTACGGCGGATAATTTATTTATATCTTGGTTAATTTGCAGTTGACTATCCACGTTGGAGTAGCGGAGGGCATTTCATGTTTCTTGCTAGAAACTGAGGCAAACAGAGAGAAATACGAGATTCCGGACAATGATAATTGCTGCCCGGATGAGTGCAGGCACTTTTGCGACGGACCACCGACCATCACCACAGACCTGGACGTGGACAATTTGTGCGAGGAGTTCAATAAACACGAGGATGATCTCATGGCTCAGAAGTCAAGTGATGCTGGCAAGTAAGTCCAACTAACTTTACTATACCCCTGTGACAGACAGCTTCATCATCACCATCTTCCTCTTCTGGTACCATGTTACTTGAGGTCGGCCCAACACGGTTTCTTCTTTCATATCGTCCTGTCACGCTATCACTGACTCCCTTTTCATTCATATCAGTCCTCACACACTCCATCCATCTTTACTTTGGAGTCCCTCTCCCACTCCATCCATCTATATTTATCTTCATAACTCTTTTAGTAATACGCGTTTCATTCCTCCTCATCACAATATGTCCAGACAGCTTATTCTTCATCTGCAGCCTAATTGCGTAAGTAAGTGAATTCGGCAAGGCAAAGGGTTTGACCTTATGAAAGAGTTGACAAATATGCTTAAATAATTGACTTTAAACGAGACCCCAATTTCCTGATAAGTTTCCAATTTTTCTTTTTTTTCTCCAAGTTCTGCCAGACATTCTTTTCCCGCACCGTCTCGAACCAGCCCTCATGGTACGCGTCCAAATCATCACGCCACCTCTTTCTGGGTCGGCCTTGACGGTGCCTTCATCGTCAGGAACCCACTGCGTAGAGGCTTAATGCGACCAACGTGTCCCGCCGAATCCCATTTGAACCTGGCAGCGTTTTTATTCTAATTCAAATGTATGCTTGTGTACCTCCATCCTGCATAACTACTTCATGTCATAGCTGCAAAAAAAAATACTACGCCGTACTAGAACGTGATCTAAATGGAAGCCAAAATCACATATTTAGCTGTTGCACTCGCAATTTTATTTTTCCTGTTAGCTAGCTGTTGGCAAAATATTTCAGTATCATTTCGGGTTATTTTTGTCCTTTTTTTATTTATCTCAGAGTTTGCCTGTTTATGTTGTAAAACGCTTGTAAATATGTAGGTATTGTGCTCGATAAAAAATTGATCTTAAAATTATCTTATTTTGTTACCAGCTTTTCCCCGCCCGCTGTACGTTTCGGTTTCTTTGAGCTTGCTATCTTTTACTATGCTAGTGTTATATTATCTGTGCGTATACCTTCTATCTAAAGGTATGACTGGTTGAAAATTTGTTTTTAATCTTCTCAAGGCTAGGGAAGTTACAATTTTCGAGCTCGCTTGGCTTGATCCCGTAACCCAAAAATTCTTTACGGTACTTTTCAGCATAGGCTGATATAAAGTTCATTAAACTTGTTTCTGTAAAAATGATAATCTTGACATCGAAACGTATAATAGTAAGAAAATATCGTGACACAGAGTATAGTTCTCGCCAAACTTATTGGCCGCCCTGAAGTTGGCTACAATGGCTGCGCAGTAGAAAATCTCATACAAAAACAGCACCGTTTCGTGACCCGCGCATCCGGTAAACCAACTTCAGGGCGGCCATTAAGTTTGGCGAGGGCTATACCTACCGCTGATGGTATAGAACTCGGAACATATAAACCTCTGCAACCTTTTTTTCAATAAGTAGGTCTAAACATAACTAGTACAAATAAGGCACGACACACATAGGCGAAAGTTATTATTCTACTAAAAAGCTGGCCATAATATTGTGATGGTGAAAACGCTTTAGAAGGGAATTATAAAGATCTGGCCCTGCGTGAAGTCAGCCGTCCATTCATCAATATAAAGTGCAATGGCGGTCAACTTCAAGTTGAGAGAGACGTGTATAAAAAATAACCCCAGAATATACCGGCAGTACTATAAAAATAAACGCGCATCTAAGCCTGGTGTACACAGGTTGAGTTAACGCTAGAGTCAACTAGCGTAATACTCTACGAATTCCAAGTACTCTACCAGTTCCAGTAGAGTAACTGTCTACTCGTAAATTTATTTTTTATTTATCAACTATTGTGAGCGGTAGAGTGTGCGTCGTGGTGGGGGAGGCAAGTGGTAGAGTAGCTTGCCCGGGGCTAATCACTCTACTCCCCCTATGCTGTCTACATTGGTATAGTTAGTAGCATAGGTACTTAGTACTCTATACAAATTAAATCTACCCCGAGTTCACTAGGCTATGTATTCTTTATTTGTATGTAGACACACAGTGAGGGACTTCTTATTGAATGAAATGAATAGGTATAAATGTAATGTAATGATCCGTCATTTGTTTCCTCGCTGGTATTGCGGTAGGATAATAATATGTGAATCAGAATTTAATTAGGTACCTATAATATTCGGCTGAAATATACCTACCTACACACATGTTAATACTACGTTTATCGTAGGAGAGCTAAAATCAGCACACTAATTGCGTATCTGTTTTTTCCAAAGTTGCGTATCTTGTTGTTTCCGAAGCACACTCCTTTCCTTTCATTTTGATAACTCAACAGTATTCATTGCACGTTTTACGCTGTCGAGTACGGATTTTTGTACATATGTAGCAATAAATGCTTGGAAAGTGTACCGTGCCCTATTCTTTGAACTTACGCAATTAGGGTGCAGATATCTACTTCTTTGTGTCATTCTGTTTGGCCCAAATTGTTTCCATTTCCACGGCTTCGTCGGTGGCAGCGCTAAATCACTTATTAGGGCATGGGCGCCGGGAGTGGGTCCAATGAAGTGCACTAGCACGCTCCTGGCTATAAAATAAAAATAATAAGTATTCAAAAATATACAAAAAGCCTCATATAACCTAGTAAATCCGAGGTGATGTGCAAAAATTTTCGAGCTCGCTTTGCTAGCTCATGCATACTTCTAAGGTTCTAAAACTTTTCTGCATAAGTCGGCAAAGTGCATGTGTCGGGCACCCTCATGGAGCGCGTCACAATAATCCGCGATCTCGGTGTAATGTTGGATACCGGGCTGACCTTTAATGACCACATAACCGACTTGTGTAAAAGAGCACACAAATCTCTCGGGTTTGTCCTGAGGCAGTCGGCTCGGTTTACCAACAAACACGCCATTGTTGCTCTGTACTTCGCATTTGTTCGCAGCAAGCTTGAGTTTAATTCGATTGTATGGGATCCACACGAGACAAAGTACAATCTCCTATTGGAGCGCGTACAGCGTAAGTTCTGCCGGTACCTTTACAAAAAAATGTATGGTTATTATCCCTACTTGTATCCCTCTCTGTTCGTCTCAGGAATGGTGGGAATTGATACCCTCGAGCTGAGACGAAAATGTGCACTCCTGTTACATTACTTTTTGCTGCTTAACGGCAGGATCGACAACCCTGCGGCATTGTCCCGCTGTGGATTATCCGCGCCGGCTCAGTACGCGCGACTGCGCTCGCGCCCTCTTTTGGCGACATCCAGAGTCCGGACTCGTACCGCACAATATGCGGCGTCAAATCAGGCGGTTTCCATGCTAAACACCCTGACTGCTCAGCATCCGGATGTGGACATATTCTACTCCAATGTGCGTGTATTTTTGAAAAGCTGTAAAGACTGTTTTAGTACCTAGATAAAGTAGACTAAAAAATAATAGAATTGTTGCTCAAATTGCTGAATGTTTGGGTTATTTTTTTGAATTTTTATTAAATCATTGCTGTTTTTAGATTATTTAATTGTTATTGTTGAATTAGTATTATTGAATTGTTATTATAGAATTGTATTGTTGAAACTTAACTTATTATGATTTTGTTTGTGTATTTGTTTGACATGTAATTTGATTAATTTGGTCGATATTGATGTAATAGTTTAAATTTTGTGTTGTTTTAATGTTTGTTTGTGCGAGTCTTAAATTTTTTGTGTGTGGTTTGTCTATTGTAAATGTAATTACGTTAGCATTGACTCCTTGCACGTGTTGGGTCACACTGTTAGTGCAAGGAGTAATTGAAATAAATAAATAAATAATAAATAAATAAAGCTATCTGTGTATGAATGAGCAAAAGAAAACTATACTAGGTGGGGTGCAGAAGATGCACCTACCTGAAAGTAGTTCTGCTGGCGCCCATGGCTTTGGCTGCATGTTTTGGGGGCATGGTTGGCGACTCAGCTTCGCGTGCACACTCCGCTGCTGTTCCGTCAAGGTAGAAACATTTTGTGCGAGGTTGGAGTTACACCTTCCTACTTGGGTTCTGAGGCGGTTCAGGGACTTCCAAGTAGACCACGGAAGGTTACTGAAATCAGATACCTACTACAGTCGACAGGTGCCTCTCTGCCAAACTCTTGTGGAAAACGTTCCGTGTAACTGTAACATGTCGTAATTGATATCGACTTTGAGGGTTTGATTTGATGTCATCATCATCATCATTTCAGCCGAAAGACGTCCACTGCTGGACATAGGCCTCTCCCAAGCGTCGTCACATTGACCGGTCCCGTGCGTCCCGCATCCAGCGGATTCCCGCAACCTTCACCAGGTCATCGGTCCACCTGGTGGGAGGTCTTCCAACGCAACGTCTTCCGGTTCGCGGTCGCCACTCCAAAAGTTTTCTGCCCCATCGGCCATCCGTGCTGCGAGCAATGTGCCTGCCCACTGCCACTTAAGCTTAGCAATTCTACGGGCTATGTCGGTAATCCTGGTTCTCCTGCGGATCTCTACATTTCTGATTCGATCACGCAAGGATGCTCCTAGCATAGCCCACCTTTTATCCTTTAGGTGACTGTAAGCTTTCTGATGAGGCCAATTGTAAACGACCACGTCTCAGAGCCATAGATCATAAATGGCAACACACACTGGTCATAGACTTTCGTCTTGAGACACTGTGGTACAATAAGTTGGACGAGAACGTTATTTGACGTGCGTGACGCTAAAAGGTTTTCAAAGTTGCCAGATTTATTCAGACATCCAGTTTTTTGTTTTGATCTTATCAATGACGTTTTATTGTATGTTAATGGTTCTTATAACAGAAGTGCTTCGTTGATCTAGTTCGATTTCAATGTCAGGAAAAAGTGTTATTGGGTTGTTCCACCTTGTCTGGCATTTCTCAGTGGCAATAGGATTCTAGATTTGTGACCGGTTAATGGCAATAGGCTCGCTCTATTAAGATAAGATCTCAGATCAAATAAAAAGTCAAGATGGAACGTTGCAAACAACAAAGTGAAGCCGGTTCAAACTAAGCCTTGCCGTACAAAAACACAATTACACGCACTCACGTACAACGAAATTACGCCTTAGCTTGTCCTTCGAGCTTACAGATCAAATAATAAAGTTCAACTGACAAGCTAAGGGGTAGTTACGTTATACGTGTGCGCGTATAATTGTGTATTTATACGGCAAGGCTTAGTTTGAACCGGCTTCACTTTGTTGTTTGCAACGTTCCATCTTGACTTTTTATTTGGTCTGAGGATAAGATAAATTTATTGAGTCATCTTTCTTTAGATATATCAAACACAACAAACAATATCAAAAAATATAACTAAGGTTATTGCATAAGTACACAAGAATAAACATTTAAGTGGTAGTGCATTAAAGTAACCCTAGACCTAGGATTACTTGTGTCATGGGATCTAGTTTTTTTGTCGTTAATGACACATTATTATAAGTACACTTGCTGCAACTTGCTGTTACATGGGACTTAAATAAAACTATCGAAATGTGGGCGTACTGTAGGTGAACCTCTGCTTAACCTTTCGGGGAATGCAGGCATTATGTTATGTGGTTCTAAACATAAGATAACATAAAAATTTTGTTACAGGTTTCTCTGCGAGTACACGTACTACACCTCCCTCGCCTGCCGAGGCTGTGCCAAGACATTATTCGTCCATGTTCCATTAGAGGGGCTCGCTATTGACCGGATTGCTCAAGGACTGGAGCGCATCTTGAAAATCTGTTTGGCACAGTTGGGGGATTGAACACACAAACTTACCCACATAACTGTACATGTAGATTCAAACAAAATGGCGGTTGTAATCTGACGTCTTCACTGCGCAGTACTCCATCCCTCATCCTCGCTGTCCCAGCGAATTGCCATGTGTCCAGAACAGTCATTAAGTTTAAATCTACCTGTACTGTGCGATCAACATATCGCATTGTACATACTTGCCTCACACTACGCATTTTGCCACTGTTGATATGTATTGTCAGGCACATTGTAATATGTTGTCAAACATAATATTATGTAAAGGTTTTCTAGACATTGTAAATGCATATCTGTTATTTAAGGACGTTATTTTTTACTATACGTATCAAATTTTAATAAATGATTTTAAAATGTATTTTGTTTGTTCTTCTTTTCTCATTATACAGCTCGCCCAAACAAATGCAAATCTATAAAAAAATGTTCGACGAATCTTTCAATATTTCGTCTGATAGTTCGTTTGTTTTACTATACTTTTCTTACAATACTAACTTTTACCCGCGACTGTGCGCCCGTGGCCGACCCCATATAGGATAGGACCCGTTAATATTTTCGAGATAAAAAAGTAGCCACCGTTGGTAGCTTATAAAGCTTACTATCAGTGATAGAATTTTCTTAATCAGATCAGAAAGCACGAGCAGTATCTCTGTCCGTTCTTGGTCGTTTGCCAAAATGTTTCTCGTCTGGTTAGAGGGGAAAAACTTTAGCAGTTCGAAAAGCTGTTTAGCTAGCTGTACAGTATCTACATACTTCCAAAGAGAACAAATATTTGTAAGACCTACAGATAGGATAGTTGTCGTTTGTATAAGTGAGTTCATAAGTTTGTAAATGCATCCACGATACAGAAGAAATCCCTAGTGCGCGGAAACGTTTCTTAAAAAAACCGGCCAAGTGCGAGTCGGACTCGCGCACGAAGGGTTCCGTACCATTATCGCAAA
The DNA here is from genome assembly GCA_964057195.1 of Orthosia cruda. Classification (NCBI taxonomy): domain Eukaryota; kingdom Metazoa; phylum Arthropoda; class Insecta; order Lepidoptera; family Noctuidae; genus Orthosia; species Orthosia cruda. Next base: position 42,143,794 of record OZ059835.1, read on the forward strand.
ACACGGCAAAATAATCACGTTTGTTGTATGGGAGCCCTGCTTAAATAGTTATTTTATTCTGTTTTTAGTGTTTGTGGTTATAGCGGCAACAGAAATACATCATCTGTGAAAATTTCAAATGTCTAGCTATCACGGTTCATGAGATACAGCCTGGTGACAGACAGACAAACGGACCGCGAAGTCTTAGTAATAGGGTCCTGTTTTTACCCTTTGGGTACCTACGGAACCTAAAAGGCAAAAAATACAAAAAACATATATAATAACATCTCTCCTTAAATCCCATCCACATAAAACCAGCTATTATTCCTATTCCTTCTCTGTCCATGCTGTAAGATTGTGGAACTCACTTCCGCCTAGCATCAGAGATTTAAATACTATCTCAATATTCAAAACACGTTTAAAAGAGCAATAGTTTCCTCTCATGTGTTCTAATCATTTGTATAAATATTATAAAACAATATTTTCCATAACATGCTTGAAAATTTGAGCATTATTTTGACAACCTTCTTCGATATAAATCGCAATTGCTGTACTGACCAAACATGACATGCGAGCAGCGGCCGGCAAAAGTTGTTTGAAAATCCTTATCTGACGTGTGTAGCGGCCAAATAAATTCCATAGTAAACTCATATCTGTCGTGTAATTTAAAAATGGAACGTTCATTTACTCCAAAACATGGCAACCGAGGAGGTAACTTATCAAAGGTTTTATTTAAATTTCGAAATGGCTTGCAAATAGAACGCTGTTTATTGACAAAAAAAAACAAATGAAAACTTTAAGGCTTAACACGCATTGCGATTTTTATTTGCGTGTATTTTTGTAGTATTATTCCCGCGGGATTTTTTTACCGCAATGCGTGCTGCTTCATACAATTCCATAGGCCGCAGAATGGGCGGAAACAATGCACGCGAATAAAAATCGCTGTGCGTGCTAAGCCTAAGGCGGGAAAAATTATTGATGTTCGTTTTCGTCATTGATTTTCAAGAGTAATTGTATTTGAATAAATAAGTTGTAGGTACTACTCAGTTTTAATTTCCGCGCATTATTTGAGAAAAGCACTATACAAGCCTTGGCCACAACTAGGCATTGATGGACTTACGTATGTGTGCCTCGGCTTCGCCTCGGCCCACATTTACACTTTCGTCCGTAAATGCCTCTTTTGCTGGTCGCTGCAGTAATGTACTATTTTTAAAATTAGTAACATGCTTGGAAATATGAGCATTATTTTGACAAGCTTCGAGTTAAATCGCAATTGCTGTACTGGCCATACACAAGCGAGCAGCGGCCGGCAAAAGTTGTATGAAAATCCATATCCGTCGTGTTTAGCGACCAAATAAATTAGGTACATAGTAAACTCATATCTGTCGTGTAATTAAAAAATGGAACGATCTTTTACTCCGAAACATGGCAACCAAGGAGGTAACTTATCCAAGGTTTTATTTAAATTTTGAACTGGCTTGCATATAGAAAGTTGTTTATAGAAAAAAATTAATACTTTAACACGGGAATAATTATTGTTGTTCGTCATTGATTTCGAAAAGTAATTGTATTTGACAAAATGAGTTCTAGGTGCTACTTAGTTTAAATTTCCGAGCATTATTTGAGAAAAACACTATACAAGCCTTGGCCACAACTAGGTCTATTTGACGATCCTTGAACCCAGAATATTCTTACGAGCAATCTTCTTGCGAATCAAAATCAAAATTTCTTTATTCAATTAGGCCATTAAGCAGCACTTTCGAACGTCAAAAATAAAAATTAAATCTAATAATAATTGATTCTACCGTCCATTCGGAAATGTAGCTTGTTATGGAGAAGAACGGACAAGAAACTCCAAATTTAATCTTAAAAAAAAAAAAAAAGTGTTTTACAAGTATTTGGTTACAATAATCTTGTAGGAAAAATACATATATGTGAGAACGATGTAAAAAAAAAACGCTCTTAAAAGCGTCTAGAGTAAAACAAACAATTCAAAATACAATAAATAGGTAATTAAAAACAGGCGGAGGCAGCTAAGATATGACCAATCCCAACTGACGGCGCCCGCTCACGAACATGACACATGGATCGGCACCACTCAGCTCAACCATCATGAAGGGAACCGAATGATCCAACACATGTGCCACCATCAGAGAGACATTAGAGAGAGCATGACACACAACTGCCAGGGTCATGCTCTCACTGAAGTCAACGAACGACACATAGGTACAGTAAATGGTAGATTTACAGTTGGTACATAGTACTCACATATGTGCTGTGCAGTTATATAATCCAAAAAATAAATTGAGTTTATACAACACAAACATACATTATAATTATTCGTACAGTCTTCAGCAGGTCCAACAACACTTCAGAACTTTTCTGCTTATCACTTGTTTTTGTGCCCTAGTGGCTGTGGAGCTGGAATAGCGTTGGGCCAAGCATTTTTATCAGCGATGTAATCCCCCAACCTATAATATGCCTGCCTGCATAGTGTGCGTTTTATACAAGTTTTAAATTTCGTCTCATTCAATTCTAGAATGTGTGGCGGTATTTTATTGTAACATTTTATACAGTACCCCCTAAAAGATGACGCTACTTTAGCCAGCCTGAAACCTGGTTGAATTAATTGGTCCCTATTTCTAGTAACATAACTAACTATGTCTATCGCTGTTTTTACTAAAAAGATGTAAATTGTTTCTAACGTACATGATGTTTTCGTAAATATATTGACAAGGTACCGTCATGATGTTAATGTCCTTAAACAGTTCCCTTAGAGAATCGCGCCGGCGAAGATTGTATATCGCTCTGATGGCTCGTTTTTGCAGAACAAAAATTGACTGAATGTCTGCAGCCCTTCCCCATAGTAATATGCCGTAAGACATTATACTATGAAAGTAACTAAAATAGACCAGCCTCGCGGTATCTACATCAGTAAATTGACGATTTTTTCTAACAGCATAAGCCGCCGAACTTAACCGCGCCGCAAGTGATATTAAATGAGGACCCAATTGTAACCTTGAGTCTAGCGTGATACCCAGGAATAATCTCAACACAATTCGAGCAATAAAGAGAGAGGTAAGTTAGAACTATGCTCCTCGACAGTTGTCACTCCAGTCCAGCCGACCAATAAGGGCAAGCCGATGTGGAAACGTATACAAGCAACTGCTCGCCACAAAGCCGCCATGCGAGTTGTACTATCTCTAAGTAGTCTGTGGAGTTGTAGTTATCTCTTTTTGTCTAGCACCCCACCTTAGAATAAGCATGTTTTTTTTTAAATTAATAATTGGCTTGCGCTTGACCACTATCTCACCTGATGGCAAGCGATGATGTGGTCGAAAATGAAGCACGTTTGCCTCGAAAAACCTATTCAATGTTGACTTATAGACTCCTAGCCGGGCGAGCGCGGCCTCTGTGATAGGCTTGAGTCACGCATTTTATTACGGTTTTTGCCCCCAAACTGTGATAAAATGTGTGACTCAAGCCTGTTTTGTGACAAAGTAAAAAATAAATCTACCGGCACTACACTAGGTTTCATTACATTGCGCAACCCCACCTCGACGATTTATTTATTTTCGCACACAATCTGTATTTATGTACTTGTAGATAATACCTAGCAGTCCTACTTCTTGTAGGGGAGGTTACGCACTACATTCGAACATAGACCGACCGATTTCAGAACATTTGCAATTCGGAACTCAAATCACGGACACGGTTCGGATGTAGTGCATAACCGCCCTTATAAGTAATAAACATCAACCAGAGCAGAACCAGAGAGTTTGACATCAACAATAAGTAATGCCAACCTTACGCAGTAAAGTCATCTGACTTGAACGTTATCAGCTGTCATTCGTCAAACAAAAAAACAATCGACACCGATTTAATTACAACAACAAATATTAAACTTCTAAAATAATTAATAAAACTTAGCATTATGATCAACGACCTCGATTACTGGTTCAAACCGATTGTCCTTATAACGGGCTTCGGTCCTTATATCAACCATCCGGTGAACGCTAGCTGGGAGGCTGTGAAAATAATGAACAAAGAGGAAATTGAGAAGAAACACAATGTAGAGCTGGTGCAGATAGAGCTGCCGGTCACGTACGAGAACGTGGACGAGTTTGTGCCCGCGCTATGGGAGACACACACTCCTAAGGTGAGATTCACGTAAATTTTCTGAAAGCGCTTTTTTTAATAAAATAACTTATACTAAGAAGAGCTGTTGTTGTGTACAAATACAAAATAAATTATTCATTGACCTGGAAATTATAAAAATTAGTCGAAACATTTAAATAATTTTGATTGCTGCATTTTGTTTTCCTTATAAATGGTACTTGCATGAAGATGAATGGAAACTTGTGGTGATAATTAACCTTATTAAACATAATATGTAATTAATTAATTTCTCTACCTAAATGGAAAATAAACCACAAATTATTTATTGTAAAAACACATAATCAAATAAGGTCAATTAATTATTTTCCCCAGTGTAAATGCTAGCATGCCAACTACTATGTTACCCATACGTCAGCAGACCCATTGATAAACACGTACCTCTAATATTTTCCTCCTTACTGCAGTAACCGCAACCACAATTATTTTACAATGTTGTACGTAATAATATGTTTAATTCAACAAATAAGAAGAAGGATGTAAAGAAGAACAAAGTTTCCTTATTTCTTTCTACACACTATATATTCGTCCATCATCCAACTTTCCTGTCACAGGTCTGCTGGAAGAAATTTCTATTGAAATAAGCAGTACCTTTGTGCTCTTCTATCTGTATTCCTTCTTTTCTCTGTTAAGTGTTTTGTGTGTACATAAATAAATAAATAAAACATAGCTATATAATACACAAACACAATTTCCAAAGTCATTGAAAACTAACATTTTTTTATTTGTGTGTTTTACACCTGGGTTTATGTCTTTCTTCATTAATATTTTTTTTATTATTGTTTAGCCTTTGATTTACCACTGCAGGACAGTCTAGTAAGATTGCAAGCCAATCCTTTAAGAAAGAGTCCAGGTTTAGTCATAAAATACATCTAAATATGTTGTATATTGTTTACATTCCCCAGCTGATGATCCATGTGGGGGTCTCAAGCAAGGGACAGTGCTTGCAACTAGAGTCCCAGGCCCATAGGAAAGGCTACCAGAAGGTGGACTACTTTGATAAAGTTCCTGCAAACTATTCATGCTTGGCTGAGGGAGCGATCCGGTTACATACCAAGCTGAACGTGGAACAAATCTGCAAAGAGTTCAACGGTGTCAACCCACCTGATGAGAGATATAGAGCCGAAGTGTCATTGGATGCTGGCAGGTGAGCACTTGTCTTCTTAACATATGGACTACTCAATTTATAAAAATTCTCACCCTACTCTCTGTGAGAGTGAGCGGGCTGTAATCCAACATGTAGCCCATTGCAGGTTGGTCCAGTTTTATAGACTAAAGCCAAAAATGTAGCAAAATCATCCTATTACTCTTATTTATTTATTTTACCAAATAGAGCCATATGCATAATTAATGTAGGTAGTTACATTATTATTGTGTATGTTGCAAACACATTCTCATAAAATACAAAGTAGCCAATTTCCAATTAATCATACGTAAAATATATAAAAAAACCTTTTATTATTGTGATCCAAAGTCTTTATTCTAAACAATAGTACATTGCACTGATTAGATAGGAGATATTGTTTACTTATTTATCACTTTATCTTACTTGACTGATAGTGAGCTACAACATTGCACAATAACTCAGATGATGTTATCTAAAGTATTGATTCTTGGGATGCCAGCAACATTGACTGGGAACCCCTGGTCAGCCTTGAGTCAATTGATGACAAAGTGAACGTGTTGACGGACAACCTTTTGCAGCTGTATGATGTTCACGCTCCCATACGTGCAATAAGAATTAAACATCTTCCGGCGCCGTGGCTAACAGGCGACATTAAAGAGTTAATCCACAGGAAAGTTGTTGCCAAAACCAAATTTAAATGTCGTCCCACGTCGCCGAACCGGGAGAAACTTTTGGACGCTCGAAATCGCTGCAATAAAGTGTGTAGAGACGCTCAACGACGCCATATCCACACCTCGGTTGAAAATGGAGACCCAGCTAAAGTCTGGAAATTTCTTAAATCCATAGGAGTTGTGAAATCTCGCCAAGAATCGATTCCGAAAGACCTTGATCAACTAAATCAGCACTTCTCGTCTTCGTCCTCATGTAATGGGACTTTGAAAGCAACTACTTTGAGCTATCTTTCAAACCTTCCAACTCCGGATCGTTCCCCATTTATTTTTAGTCAATTCTCTGATTGTGATGTTAAGAAGAGCATAGTGTCAATTACCTCTAACGCAGTTGGCAGTGATTGTGTCAGTCGAAAAATGATACTCCCTGTCCTCGACGAAATCCTTCCTGTCCTTTGCTATATCCTTAACTACTCAATATCCCATGGGGTCTTTCCACCAGCTTGGAAAGAGGCCAAAATCACTCCTTTACCCAAAAAGGTCAATCCTACTTCCTTTTCCGAATACCGTCCTATCTCCATCTTGCCGTTCCTCTCCAAAGTCCTTGAACGCCTTGTCCACAATCAGCTTAGTGCTTTTCTTTGTAAGAATAGTCTGCTGAATCCTTTTCAATCCGGTTTTCGTCCTGGTCACAGCACAGCTACTGCCCTAGTGAACGTTAGGGATGACATACGGCTAGGCATGGAACGAGGACATCTGACGGTTCTTTGCTTGCTAGATTTTAGTAATGCATTTAATACTGTCGATTTCGATATCCTGCTTGGCATACTTCGGTCGCTTAACATATCTCCAACGGCGATTGATTGGTTTCGTAGTTACCTGTATGGCCGCCGGCAACGTATTTGCATAAAAGAATCTAACTCTTCTAGGTGTTATACAACTGCCGGTGTACCTCAGGGTGGCGTTTTATCTCCTTTACTCTTCGCATTAATTATAAACGCTATCTCCAAAAAGCTTCTCTCCTCCTACCACCTGTATGCAGACGATTTACAAATCTACAAACAAGCTGCCCTTGCAGAGTTAGCTGATGCAATTAATACAATAAATAAGGATTTGGCAACAATTTGTGAATGGACTGAGGCAAATGGGCTTCAGGTAAATCCGTCAAAGACCAAGGTCATAGTTGTTGGCAGCTCTGGGATGATTCCAAAAGTAAATTGGATACAACTTCCTCTGGTACAATTTAACGGAACTACTATTCCAATAAGTGAGAAGATTAAGAACCTTGGAGTTTGGATCGACAGATATCTGTCTTGGGGTCCGCAGCTTCAGGACGTAAGCCGCAAAATTTTTGCATCTGCCAGGTCGCTTAGACGATTGCGAAACTTTCTTCCCACTGCCACTAAAATTGCGCTTGCACAGTCCCTTCTGCTTCCAATCCTTGACTATGCTGATGTCAGTTATTTCGATCTCACCCAGGCACAACTAGATAAACTTGAGCGTCTTCAAAACCTTTGCATAAGATTTATATTTGGCTTGCGCAAATATGATCACATTTCTGAATTTCGGACAAAGCTCAAGTGGCTTCCCATACGTCTTCGCCGGGATTCTCATATTTTATTTCTGCTTTACAGTATTCTATACAATCCTTCAACCCCCTCTTATCTCAAAGAACGTTTCAAGTTCCTTCATGACACACATAATAGATACCTGAGGTCATCGGAAAACTTGGGACTAGAGATGCCGATGCATTCCACCAGCTTTTACGACAAATCTTTTACGGTTCAAGCGGTGCGATTGTGGAATGCTTTGCCTGTGTCAATAAGGCGTGCTCAATCTATGCCCATTTTTAAAACTATGGTAAAGAATCACTACCCCTCTCTTTAGTTTCTTTATTTCTATGTTTTTGTTCCATACTTATAACTGTATATATTTGTATGTATAGTATATTTATATATATGTATTTATTTTATATATAAATAGTACACCAATAGACTACCTACAGTACTTTCTTTTTTTAAATCCATCCAAACGTTGTCTTGAAAAGATCGCTTTTAGCGATAAGGCCGCCCATTGTGTCACCCAGTGTAATTTTTTCTTCATCTATACTTTCTGTAACTAATATGGTGTACATAATAAAGAGTATTCTATTCTATTCTTATTTTTGCAACAACTTCTCTTTCGACTGATGGAGTCTGTATTGCTGGTGTTTTTGATTTTAAGCACTTTGCCACACTCTAGGGATTTTCTGTATTGTGGATGCTTATACAAACATTTAAACTCACATACACAAATACCCAAATCTGGAACAACTATCTATAGATCATACAAATATTTGTTTCGTGCGATCATCGAACCCACGACACGCAGGTTGTTCGGTACCTACAGCGCCATCTATTATGAATATGCGGCAGCTCGCGAGCTAGTCGATTCCAAGCAACGCGACAAGACAACGGTGAAAACGGCGGCGACACCTATACGCGGCGAAAGGAAGAAATTTAACCTGCGCGCGCAACCCGGTCGCGAGTGAATATTTTCTATCATGATCATTCTGTTCAATCGTTCTTCTTCTTGTTTCAATTTTAATTATTCAATGTTTTAATTCGATTCAAAACCTTTGTAATGACTAGTCCTTGGAGAGTAAACGCATTAGAAATTATTTCCAGTATTTCATTTTGAAATCCAAGTAGACGCCCAAACATATGGTCCTTCGTAGCCAAATTGAGAACCACAAGAGGAGTTCATGGTGAAAACTCAAGAATTCGTCGCATTATTACGAATACGAAGAAGTTCACCCGCCCGCCATTACGAGAACGCGAACACGTGCACGAGTACCTACCTACATACCCAGGACTTCGAGTGGACTAGAGGAGTGGCAGGTCTGGTTTTCCTTTCATTACCCATCCCATCCTCGATCTGTGTTTAATATTGGTGTTGTTTCCTAGTTGTTGAGCGGCGGTGCCCAGCCGGCGTGATAACCCGACGCCGTGAGTTGTAATCTCGCGGGCCTGAGCGGGCGGCACGGGGCGCAAGTCTAAATCACACAGGAAGGATTACAGTGAGTACTCTTGCGTTCTTATTTTCCCTTAAAATGAGTGAAGCTAAGATGTCGGAACTTGTTAAGAAAAGAGCAGTAGTCAAAGGTCGGTTAACGTTATTTGAAAATTATGTTAAAAGATGTAAATGCCCATTAGATGATCAACAAATATTAGAGTTACAGTTACGCGTAGATAACAGTTCGAGTTTACTAAGTAATTACACCGAGTTGCAAAGTTTAATTGAAGAAAACGCAGACGAGCTCGACCTTCCAAAACAGTTGGAAGACCGAGACCGTTTCGAAGATCAGTACTTTAGAACAGTAGCTTCAGCCAAACTCTTGCTGCAGAACGACGTACCTGTAAATAATAATAATGTTGTCGTTAAAAATAAAGTTTGTGTAAAGTTGCCGGACATTAAAATACCTACCTTTGATGGGTCATACGATAGCTGGCTAGAATTTAAAAGTTCCTATTGCAGTATGATACACGAACGGGAGGACTTAGATACCATTCAAAAATTCCATTATTTAAAATCGTCACTCACGAGTAGTGCATCGCATGTAATTAGTGCGTTAGAGTTTACGGCCGAAAATTATACTCACGCATGGGAGCTTCTAGAAAATCGTTATAATAACATACGGCTTTTGCAACACAACCATGTAAAGTCGCTCTTTACAATTCCTTCGTTACATAAAGAATCAGCTTCACAAATTAGAAAACTAATAGACACTGTTTTACGTAACCTACGTGCGCTGTCTTCACTGGGGGAACAGACGCATGCATGGGACACTTTAATTATTTATTTGGTCGCGTCAAAATTAGACCCCAGTACCGAACGCGAGTGGGAAGTGTACCAAGGTACACTGCATAATTCTAACACTAAACCCTTCGTTCAGTTAGGCGATTTACTTAAATTCCTCAAGGACAGAGCAGACATGCTAGATATAATTAAAGTAAACCAAAATACACATAAAAGTAGTGAACAAAATACCAAAAAATCATCAGCTACTCATAGTTACGTCGCCACGAACGCAAGCGATAATAACAATAACAAAAATTCGAAATCGAGCAAGCGCGGTCCGCGTGTGTGTGCGATGTGCAAAGGCAACCATTCTCTGTACGCGTGTACTAAGTTCATAAACTTACCTATTCAAGACAGGATTAACTTCATCAATACTACGAATATTTGCAAAAACTGTCTGCGTTCAGGTCATGGTGTGCAGGAATGTACGTTCGGCCCGTGCAGGTTGTGCCACCAGAAGCACAACAGCTTGCTTCATATTGATGGAGACAACGTTACGTTAGGTAATAATAACACGCAGTCGCAACCGACAACCACTAACGTGTCAACTTCGTTGCATTCAGCAGCTGATGGTACCGATTCGCTTTGTAAACAAACGTATTCCATGTTACCTACGGTTCTGCTGTCCACAGCGCTAGTAGATATCGCAGATAATAACAACGAGTATCACACCGCGCGCGTGCTGCTTGACAATGGTAGCCAACAGTGTTTTATTAGAAAATCGTTATGCGATAAACTAAATGCAAGTTTAATACAATCCAATTGTCAAGTTACAGGTGTAGGCCATTCGATCGCGAAGTGTACACACACTTGTAAAATATTATTACGCTCGAAAGATAAGCGATATCACACTAATATTGAATGTTTAGTGTTGCCGTGTATTACTAATAAGTTACCCGCATTTTATTTGAATATAAATAATATTAGTATTCCGGACAATATTCAACTGGCTGACCCCACGTTTCATTCGCCGTCGGATATTGATATCTTGATAGGTGCGGATAAGTTTTGGGATTTATTGATTGATGGTAAAATTAGGTTGAAAAATGGACCTTATTTGCAAAATACGAAGCTAGGATGGATCATGTCTGGACCTTTGTATAATACTAATAATGGCCTGCGCATTAATCAGGTTCAGTGTAACTATTCGCAAACATTAGATGCACAATTAAAACAATTTTGGGAACTCGAAGAGATTCCCAACGCTGGGAATATTCTTAGTCCTGACGAGCAAAAGTGTGAGAATATTTTTGTTGAAACGACAACACGTACTCAGGAAGGTAAATTCTCAGTGCGTATTCCCCTTAAGGAATCGCCCACGGTTCTCGGAGAAAGTTACAGTGCATCTGAAAAACGTTTGTTGTCGCTTGAACGTAAGTTCACTCGTTTCCCCGAATTTAGGGAAAAATATATTAATTTCTTGAATGAATACGAAAGTCTCGGTCACATGAGTCGTGTAGATACATACGGGTCACCTCACTATTTCTTACCTCACCACGGGGTAATAAATGATAATAGTAGTACCACCAAATTGCGCACGGTGTTCGATGCTAGCGCAGTGACATCTACAGGCAAGTCGTTGAACAGTATACAGTTTATTGGGCAGCCGCTTCAAAACGACATTTTTTCCATATTATTGCGTTTTAGGCAGTATAAATACGTAGCGTGTGCCGACGTGGAAAAAATGTACCGTCAAATTTTAGTACAGCCAGATCAACGTGACTTACAGTTGATTTTGTGGCGTAAAAATCCGTCGGACCCAATAGGTATATATCGCCTTAACACTGTGACTTACGGCACTGCATCGGCGCCTTATCTGAGCATGAGGTGTCTGAACCAATTGGCGAGTGAGTGTGAGGATGAACCAGTAGCTAGCGTGATTAGGGATGATTTTTACGTGGATGACGTGTTGATAGGTAATGATGACTTAAATAGTTTATTTGATATGTGTGATAAGGTCACGAATACATTAAAATCCGCATGTCTTCCATTACGTAAATGGATATTTAATTTAGACATCACTGCCCATGATGTATCAAAAAGATTGGCATTGGGAGATCAGTGTCAAAATAAAACCTTAGGTATGGGATGGTTTAATAAACATGATGAATTGCATTTCACATCACGCGTAAATAATAATACGAACCCATTAACTAAGCGTAGTATGATGTCAGTGATAGCGCAGGTGTACGACCCGCTAGGATTGTTGGCACCGGCAATAATAACAGCAAAAATTGTTATGCAAAAGTTATGGTTGTGTAAAATAAATTGGGACGATCCAGTTCCTAATGATGTCATGTTATCTTGGGATAAATTCATTAGTGCTTTAAAATGTTTACATACATTACGCATTCCGCGTTGTGTAATGAGTTCGCATTCACAATACACAGAATTACATATTTTTAGTGACGCTTCTCAGAGTGCATACGGTGCTTGCGCGTATGTGCGTACATATTCAGATAACTCAGCTGTTACTTGTAAGTTACTGTGTGCCAAAAGCAAAGTTACGCCTTTAAAACCGACTAGTATTCCTCGTTTAGAATTGTGCGGAGCGTTGACCGCCGCACGTTTATACAGAAAAATAATTAAGTCGTTACGTTTAACCTTTCATAAAATCTTCTTTTGGACAGATTCTACCATTGTCCTTGGGTGGCTTCGAATGTCACCTCACTCGTTGAAAACCTTCGTTCAAAATAGAGTAGTAGAGATAAATGAACTGACGAGTAATGCTATATGGTTGCATGTAGGTACTAAAAATAATCCAGCGGACTTAGTCTCACGTGGAGTTAGCTTAGACACACTCAGTGAATGCAGTTTGTGGTGGAACGGTCCACCATTCTTGCAGTGTCATGAACTGATGGAGTCGCAGCAGGGCACAGTCTCCCACTCTGACTACGCCACTGACCTACCTGAGTTAAAACCACAGGCTACAGCAATGGTTTGTGACGTCACGCAAAATACAGTTATTAATTTTGAACGGTTTTCTTCGTTTAATCGTATAAGGCGTACAGGTGCATATGTACTGCGGTTCTTTCACAATGCACGCACACAACGACACGATCGCATCGTAGGCCCATTATCGGTGAATGAGTTACGTGCGTCAACGCAAATGTTAACGAGACTCGCCCAACGGGAATCTTTTCCTAAAGAATTTAGTAAATTAAAAGGTAACTTACCATTACAAACTACTAGTGCAATTTCTAGCCTTAACGTGTTTTTAGATAACCATGATATAATAAGAGTAGGCGGACGCTTAAGTAACTCGCCTAACTTTGATTATGACAAGAAACACCCTAGCCTATTATGCTGTAAACACCGTTTCACATTATTATTGGTTCAGCATTTTCATGATAAGCTTCTCCATGCTGGTCCCCAACTGCTACTAGCTACCATGCGGGAGAGTTGGTGGCCATTAGGGGGAAGAAATTTAGTCAGAAAAGTAACTCATCAGTGTGTCCGCTGCACGCGACTGAGGGGAAAGACCGTTTCTCCAATCATGGGCAACTTGCCTGCGGAGCGGTTAGAAGCGGGGTTTCCTTTCATTCGCTGTGGGGTTGACTATGCTGGACCCGTATCTGTATTGAACCGCAAAGGTAGGGGGTCTAAACTTGAAAAGGGGTATATATGCCTATTTGTTTGTTTTATAACACGAGCTATACACCTTGAGTTAGTTAGTACACTTTCTGCACAAGATTACATATTAGCATTAAAAAGATTTATATCCCGTCGGGGTAAGCCGGCTCAAATTTTCTCAGACAATGGGACAAATTTTATTGGAGCCATGAAAGAAGTTAAGTCAATGTTCAACGAGCATTCACATCAAATTATTGACAACTTAAGTAATGATGATATAGAATTTAAATTTATACCGCCTTACGCTCCTCATTTTGGGGGATTATGGGAGGCAGGAGTTAAATCCTGTAAACACCACCTGAGGCGGGTCATGGGCACCGCTAATCTAACGTACGAGGAATTCAGCACGGTGTTGGTACAGATCGAAGCCGTCCTGAATTCCCGTCCAATGTTTCCTATGTCCTCAGACCCACAAGACCTTCTTCCACTTAGCCCAGCACACTTCCTGATCGGCCGGCCACTCCTCTCACCAGCCTGCAAGGACCTGACGCAGCAGCCAATTAATCGCCTGACGCGATTCCAGCGGGTTGAACAAATGAGGCAGCAGTTCTGGAAGCGTTGGTCGACCGACTACATAGCAGAGCTTCAGACCAGGACCAAGTGGAAGACACATAATCAAGACTTAGCATTGAATACCCTTGCCGTCATTAAGGAGGACCACTTACCACCTCTAAAATGGCGCATGGGCAGAATTGTAAAGGTGTTCACAGGAACTGATGGTGTGAGCCGTGTAGCTGAACTCCAAACAGCGACGGGCTTGGTGCAGCGAGCTTTCTCCAAAATCTGTCCGCTTCCGGTACCGTCGGCGAGTGAAGCACAGGATATCCGCGAAGTCGTCGACACCAGCGCGCACACCCACCGCACGGCGACGGCGACGTAGCTAATTAGTTTTGAAACCAGAGGATTCCAAGGCGGCCGGCATGTTCGGTACCTACAGCGCCATCTATTATGAATATGCGGCAGCTCGCGAGCTAGTCGATTCCAAGCAACGCGACAAGACAACGGTGAAAACGGCGGCGACACCTATACGCGGCGAAAGGAAGAAATTTAACCTGCGCGCGCAACCCGGTCGCGAGTGAATATTTTCTATCATGATCATTCTGTTCAATCGTTCTTCTTCTTGTTTCAATTTTAATTATTCAATGTTTTAATTCGATTCAAAACCTTTGTAATGACTAGTCCTTGGAGAGTAAACGCATTAGAAATTATTTCCAGTATTTCATTTTGAAATCCAAGTAGACGCCCAAACACAGGTCAGCAGCCGATCGGTCAACCACTGCTCGTAAATATGTCTACAACAAAATGAATCAGAGAACTTATTAGAGACTGCCAGAGAGGTAGTGTCGTACAAACACATTTCGTTAGTTATATTTCAAAACCCGTGTTAAATCCTAATAATATTCAATAAATAACATTTTTTACCACGTCCGCGGGTCAAAACCAGGGCTGTGAGTTAAGCAGTCACCCAATACGGCCAATACTATTGCAAGAAGGGGCATCTGTTTTGATACCTCACTTGAGTAAGCTCTACAGAGCCTGCATAGCCTTTGGGTACGTACCCAAGGCATGGAGGGAGGTCAAAGTCACCTTTATACCGAAGATGGGTAGACCGACTTACGAAGAAGCTAAAGCTTACAGGCCAATTAGTCTATCATCCTTTCTCTTAAAAGCTCTGGAGAAACTGGTAGACAGGTAACTAAGAGAGGGACCACTCAAAATGTTCCCTCTACATAAACTACAGTGCGCCTACAGCCCTGGCAAATCTACAGAAACGGCATTGCACTATGTTGCGAGTCGAGCCGAGGCTGCGCTAGAGGGACAAGAGATCTGTGTCGGGGCTTTCCTCGACATAGAGGGAGCCTTCGACAAGACAACATTTGAGTCCATACGCATCGCTGCAAAGGAACATGGCATCAATGATACCACGTGCAACTGGATTGACTATATGCTGAGAAGCAGAATAGTCAGATCGGAACTGATGGGAGACAGACTTAGTGCAAAAACAACAAGAGGTTGTCCGCAAGGTGGAGTGCTGTCACCATTATTGTGGTGCTTGGTAGTAGACTCGCTACTTACTAAGCTCAATACTGGACCATTCTACACAGTAGGCTATGCAGATGACATAGCTATAATGGTTAATGGTAAATTCCCGAACATAATCTCTGGATTATTACAACAGGCATTGAGGATGACAGAGGAATGGTGTATAAAGAACCACCTCTCTATCAACCCAAGCAAAGCATTCATTGTTCCATTCACGAGGAAGAGACAACTAGGAAACCTTGGAGAGCTCTCCCTCAATGGAATAAAGCTCCCCTAGTCTACCGAAGTTAAATATCTGGGTGTAACGCTTGATAGAGAACTCAGGTGGAAAACTCATGTGGAAAATATTACGACGAAAGCCCTACGAGTGTTCGGCATGTGTCGTTCCACCTACGGTAAAACTTGGGGGTTAAAGCCCAAAGTGATACGATGGCTGTACCGGACAATGATAATACCTATTATCACATACGGCAGCATAGTGTGGTTAGGGATGTCGAAAGTGACAAAATATATCGATGTATCGATATTTATAAAAATATCAATATCGACCTCGATATATCGAGGAAAAAATATCGATATATCGATATATCGGTCCGATTTTCAGAGTTTTTAGGTTTTTTTTTGTTTTTAGTAGAAATTTTTATACAAAATGTACATTATTTTAATGTATGAGAAACTTAATAAAATCGATGGTATTTTAATCGTTATTCCTTTTTAATAGGCAAAAATTGAAAATAACAAAAACTAAATAGCAAAAATATTGAAATATGACACGCACCACACACACACAACGCAAAAGAACTCACATTTGAAAGTGAGTAACGAGTGTCTGATGATGACTGCCTCCGCGGCCGCCACATACACACACACGCAAGAATAACAAAACATAGTCATAGACAATACAGTAATTTTCCGTTCGTTCCTATATTTTACGGCTTTGATTTCTTTTAAATATTCTGCAAATAATCTAAATTTAAAAAAAATATCGTATTTGATACGTTTTTCGATATTGAATATTTTGTATCGATATATCGATGTATCGGATGAAAATATATCGGCTAAAAATATCGATATATCGAATCAAAAATATCGATATATCGATGTATCGATATTTTTTCGACAAGTCTAAGTGTGGTGGTCCAGAACAAAGCTTGCCTCGTGCAAAGCGCCACTCACCAGATTACAAAGAACAGTGTGTCTAGGCATCACGGGTACTTTCAGGACAACACCTACGGCAGCGATTGAGAGATACCTCAATATCCCTCCTCTGCATATTATGGTTGAATTCCAGGCAAGGAAGACATTGCATCGACTTGCTGTGGCTGGACTATGGGATGCCTCTAAGCGAAGGACCAACCATACAAAGTTTGACGGGAATGAAGGCCTGGATCGGGTAACAAGCATGTTATCCGATAAAATGCAAACTATGTTTGTGTTTGAAAGGTCTTTCAAGGTCCAAATCCCTACAATAGAGGACTGGACGAAGGGAATCGATCCACCAGAACAAGACAGTTTGGTGTGGTACACTGATGGATCCAAAATGGAATCAGGTACAGGGGCGGGAATATACGCAAAAGGTTACAAATGTAGCAAAAGCCTAGGGAAGATGGCAACTGTATTCCAAGCAGAAACTTATGCCATAATAACCTGTGCTCAAGAGAATATAGATAGAGGAACCAGAGGTAAATCCATATATATTCTTAGTGACAGTCAGGCTGCAATCAAAGCCATGGCATCCTACAAAGTGGACTCCGGACTTATTCTGGATGCTGTCCAAACCCTAAACAGGCTTGGGAAGCACAACAGGGTAAGACTGATGTGGGTCCATGGGCACAAAGGAATCCATGGTAACGAAATGGCAGATGAACTGGCAAGAGAGGGCTCAGCAAATGACTTTGTGGGTCCAGAACCATGTGTAGGCATCTCGACGTGCCTCGTAAAAGCCGCATTTAGGGAGATTGCAGATCACAGACAGCGAACTCATTGGCTATCTAGCACCGGTCTACAACACTCCAAGAAATTCCTAGGTTCTACGTTCAAAGCCCGGGAATGAATTTGGAACATGAGCAGGAGGCAAATCCGCTACCTGCTTGGGGCCTTTACTGGGCACTTTGGAACCAACGACATGCTCATGAAGATGGGTCTAACCGCGACACCCATGTGCAGGTTGTGTGGGGAACATACGGAACGCATGGAGCACCTTCTTTGCACATGCGATGCACTGGCTGGTAAGCGAATGAGTCTCTTAAGGGCTGTATATCCAAGACCAGAAGACTATAGGCTCATATCTCCCAGTCTCGTTGTAAAATTCATGAAAAGAGTTTTCAACGAGTTTGGGGAGGAGTAAGGTATCTAGGGGACCAAAATAGATCCCAATGGGTCGAAGTGTCCGAGTTGTTTCTCGACCCCTCCACAAGATAAGATAAGATAAGCAGTCACATTAGCGACCATTACAACACTCATATTCATTTCGTCATTTGCATTCAAGGTCAGATTCAGTATTCTAAATATGTATTGTGAAATTTCAGAAACCTAAATTACACGAGACACGAGAGTTTGAAGCTAAAATAATTTATATCCTGGTTTGGCACACACAAAAAGAAGATAGGTCTGTGTAAGCACAACCTTGTAACTCTAGCTTAAAAAACTAACGTAACTCAGGTCGGGGCACGATAGCTTGAAGGCAAATTTTTTTTTTGTTTTCGTGGGGAAACCTTCAAAAGGCGCCTGGGCTATTGAATAAAAGACCAGAGGCTCTACCATGACGTGTCAAAACTCATGGTACGGCCCTGGGAGTGTTGAGATTTTTACCTCACTAAAACCACTCTTTTGATAATCATCAGCACATACCCCGTGACCTCGGAGCAGTGGTGGCCCAGTGCTAACGGCCGCGACTTACAAGTTGTAGGTCGTGGGTTCGAACCCAAGCAGGCGCTTTACTTCGTGTTAATTATTTCGTCACCACTGCTCCCAAAACTGTGAAGGAAAACATCGTGAGGAAACCAGCACGTCTTTGAACCAAAAATTCGAAGACATGTGACATACACCAACCCGCACTGGGCCCGCGTGGTGGATTACGGCCCATTCCCTCTCACAGGGGCTCCCAAAGGGTCCATCTATCCTATCCTACCCCGTGAACAACGTGACAACACCGGAACCCCCTCTGTGCAACGCCTGTTAGGGCACATCCCTAGGAAGACTAAAGAACGGTCTCTCCGGAGCCTCGCTGTGCACGGCAGCACGTGATCACTGCCAGGCCAGTGCCAAATATGTACCTACGAGTGTAAAATCGTAAACATTTGACTCGTCAATGGTTTCCCAAACCGTTTATACGTCATTCGCCATTGATTAATAAACTGAAATAATTAGTAGGATAATGACTTCCTAATAATTTTATTATGCATTCCTAATTTATTTTCCAGTTAGGTACTTATAGTCATCTATAGTTTGTTTAATTATGCAGACTTCTCCATAATCGGTGGTAAAAGTGACGGTGTCACTGGTAGGTATAGGTAGGGACCGTTTGCCTGCATTCCTACTAAGCAGTAAATTTAGGTTGGTGTGTACGTAATTCAAAAAATCATTAGTGATTCTAGTGAATAATTTGTGACGTAAGTCGTTTGTATCTACCCGGGCGTTGAGACCTATGCAGTCTTATTACAAAAAAAGAAATAAACCATGGTTTAAACCTGTCTTATCTGCAGTCCAGGCTTATCTGCAAAACCATGGTCTAAATTTGTTCGTATTACAAAACTCAAAAAAACCGTGGTCTTCTTAGTACCGTCATTTGAACCATTGTCTATACATCAACCACAGATTAATACAAATATCATTCGTTCACCATAATATCATTTTAGTGCAACGTTCCGTATGCCCAGAAAAGAAAACGTTTTGATAATATGATAAGGATTAAATGATGTTTAGGAGTGTTAAAAATATTGAGACTTTGTTATTTTGCATGGATATAAACATTTGTTATTTATCGATTGAAGTTTTGTTTAGATTTAAGCATATTACTTAAATTCGTATTCATTACTAATAATATATCTACGTACGTGTAACGAAACGTAACATTCTCGCGCGTTATATGAAACCATAACATTAAACAAAACCATCGCAAGCTGAACAAAGTTCATTAAGCTTTGGATTTTTAAGTTATCGAAGTCTCTAATAGAACAATTCCCTCTTTGTTAATAATATATATAATAACTAGCTGACCCGGCAAACTTTGTTTTGCCATAAAAACACCAAACATTCATCTACCCTACCTAACACTATCTACCCAACTCTACCTACCCTACCCTACCTACCCTACTCTACCTACCCTACCCTACCTACCCTACCCTACCTACCCTACCCTACCTACCCTACCCTACCTACCCTACCCTACCTACCCTACCCTACGTACCCTACCTACCCTACCCTACCCTACCTACCCTACCCTACCTACCCTACCCTACCTACCCTACCCTACCTACCCTACCTACCCTACCCTACCTACCCTACCCTACCTACCCTACCCTACCTACCCTACCCTACCTACCCTACCCTACCTACCCTACCCTACCTACCCTACCTACCCTACCCTACCTACCCTACCCTACCTACCCTACCCTACCTACCCTACCCTACCTACCCTACCCTACTTACCCTATAAACCTCACGGAGCCCGAGACCTTTCCAACGAATGCAAAACCGTGGAAATCGGTTCGTGCGTTCTGGAGTTATAGCGTCAGGTTATTTTGACTGTCAAATAATAACAGACAAATAATTAGCAATAAATTAAAATTGCGACTATAATTTGAGATTTAAACTATCCTATCTCTCAAGTTGGATCGAACTGCACATGGTGTGCGAATTTTATTATAATCGGTTAAGTGGTTTAGGAGTCCATTGAGGACAAACATTGTGACACGAGATTTATATATATTAAGATATATTGTGATGGACCAACAAAAATAAACGATCTGAGAATTGGAGTACCGAGGAAAAAGTAATATCCTCAATATTAATTAAATTAACCATATTAATATCCGTTTTCGGGTAAAAACAACACAACACAATAAAAAAGATGCTATAACCTAAAAGATAAACTTTGACAGATACGACTTATACCATCGTTAAACTAGGGGCCGCCGAGGTTTAGCGTTAGACCATGATTTGGTCTATGGTTTATCGCTAAACCATTGTTTGTAATATCATTTTTGTGTAAACCACAGTTTATAGAGATTTAAACCTGGGTTTTTAGTTAAACCGCTTTCTGTAATAAGACTGATGGAGTTTACGTCAACACTTTTCATACAAACCAGGCGTTTCAGTGAGTGCCAATCTGGAAAGACCTAAACAGGTTGGCCGCTGTACAAACAACTTGGCCTCATACCCAAACACAGTGCCAGTGTCTGCCCTTTGTAGGATATTTTCTTCCCATCCGCCGGCACTTTTATTGATCTAAACGTTGGCCACGGTTGATCAATAAAACAGAGCTGTCCAAGTAGCCACATACGTACTGGAAACAAAACAACCACAGAATACTTATAGGACAATTGAATAGTTGCGACAAAATTTGAGTTAGTCAACCCGAAAAGAAAAAGAGGTGGAGTGCATGTCACCGATTATATACCAGCTACCAGTAGTAACTGAAGGCTCATGACAGCTGAAACTTACGGTCATCGCAGTCAGCGCTTAGGAATGTGTGCAGGCATTTCATTACAAAGTTACACGTAGTAGTGACGTTTCTTGTAGTAGGTACCGGCGCGGGTGTTCCCGGCTCTGGTCTGGATAAAATATGTCATACGTAATTGGCCTGTGTTAGCTACTAACACGGGTCTAGTAAGATAATCCAGGGTGACGCAAACGGGTCTGAGCCGAACTTTTATTGGCACATTAGCCATAATATCAGCCACGCATTCGGTACGTTAGTAGTCTTTTACCAAAATGTTGAGGTAGGCTACCAGTCGGGGGGGCTCAGCAGCCGTGGCTTGCTCATCCACGGTGAAGCGAAGAGGAACCGGAGGAGGGGCCACTCGTCAGGGCTTTTACTGATAAACAGACGACGTAGCGGCCCAACAAGTAGGTTGAGGTGCCGCTTGGGCAACATCGCTACTGAGGCGGGCCGCGATGCCGTATGGAAGACATCCCGGCTGAGGTTTGGAGGCCGCGGTGGGAGAGATGTGTCAGTATTGCGGTGCGCCGCTCAACCTACCTTCCGCGACCTGGACGGGGTCGCCACCGTCTAATGGCAGGGGAGGAGAAGTGTCGGTATAGCGTTGGCCGTTCGCCCTATCCCCTGCGGCCAAAAAGTGGTAGGCTGCAGGGCCACTGACCTGACCCGACACAGGGGGGGGCAAGGGTGCCATACACGGGATCGACTGGCGCACATGTGTGGGGTTTTGTCCCTGGGGTGGTCACGGCGTTCAATGTGTTCTGATGCCCCGGTGTTGGGTGGTACTCCCCAGAGGTAGGCTCAGTGACGGACAGCCGCGGCGGGTTCGCGGATGAGTGCTTACGCGTGGCATGTTCCCGCCATAAGCACATGATAACACCGTGGAGTTTTAATGGGTTGGAGTCCTACATAACTGCGCTATCTCCCCGTGGTAGCGTGCATGCATGAGCATTTCTCCATACAAAAAAAAACCTTCCAGTCGAGCTGGATGCACCAGATTTCCAGTATTTAACTTAGAGCGATTGTCTCCTATCTGATCTCCACAACTCACTCAGGTTTTTCAGCATTGTGACTACCGTAACGACTGGCAAAGATCTTCAAATATATAGCCAGGACTATCGGCTTAATGTGCTTTCCGAGGCACGGAGGAGTAATCTCGGTATGTGATAGATAGTTACCCATCCACGCACCGACCTTGACAAGCGTTGCTTAACTTTGAAGATCGACCCGGGTGGATGTTATTTCTTGCCCATGAACTTCTCGTGGTCTTTTGAGCAATACGTGAAGCGTACCAATCATGCTCATTTATTCGCATCATCTGTTCCAGATACCTGTGCGAGTACACCTACTACACGTCGCTGAGCATAGACAATACGCGCTCTCTCTTCGTCCACGTGCCGGTCATGGACATCTATTCCTCGGAGGAGACTGCCCGAGGTCTGGAGCGTATCCTATCCCTCTGTCTCGCGCAGATCAACGAGAGGGGAGACGGCACTGATCAGGTCACGGAGAAGTTGAAGAAAGCTAAGGTAGATGACAGTGGTGATAGTAAAGACAATGATGTATAGTGTTGTAATGCAGTAGTTATAGGCTAATATGGTAAAATAACGTGCACCTAGAGTTGTGACCAGTGTTGCCGTTGTACATGGTCTGGATTACCCAAAAAGCTGACTAAAAATACCCAATTTTGGCGAAAATAAACATCTGCCCCACAATTTTTCATCCAATATATAAAAGTAATGTTCATATATATCAAACATATTTATTATATATTTTTTTGTTATATTTATAAATTTATCGTTACATACCTAAGTTAATCTACTTCTTGCGCCAATATTTTTTCGTTAACTTATCATTTGAAGGGTACAATTTTTAAGCTCCCGCCTTTTTTCTTAATACCTTCGCTATTGGCGATAAGCGCTACATCAGTCAGTGAGTAGGCGTTTACGATGCTCTGTTTTCAAATTCTTTACGACGCTAAAATTTATTTCAATAGATGCATTTGAGAAAGGTAGAATGAGCAATGGGCTTATTTTTAGCCTTCGGTGGTCAAATAAAATAAACTTTAAAACCATCCTGTCGGATAAGTTGAGTTAAGCTTGAATTAAATATACATATAAGTACTATTTATATTACTTATACGTTCAGTTCTAGTGTAAATGTCTAAATTCCCCGCGTTTTCCCCACATAATCGCTCTCCCCACAAATTACCCAATCGGACTGAAAAGCACCACCGTTTGGGGATTCCCCACAGATTTGCAACGCTGGTTGTGACGTCACCGTGACGTTCGACTGTCACTATTGGCGCACGAGGCGAACCGCGCGAATGGCAGGACTGGGGTCGCATTCGAGCGAGGTGCACAGTTATTTGACCGTGTAGTAGAAAATGCAATTCACGAGCGCGTGTTATGTGAATCTATGACAGGCGTTATCATTGCTGCTGAAAAAAATCCCAACTGATGCTAGTCCCGAAATTGTCACTCATCCCTCACTCCCGCTGTCACATGAATTACTGTGCAGCAACTTGTGTAATTTACATCTGTTCAATTGGTTATGATAGACGCGCGTTCGTGAAATGCTAAAACAATACAATTAATTTTATTGTATATTACCTATTTACTGTATCAAAGGAGGTCCTAATGTACAGTCAAGACGTTTATTCCTTCGTCAGTATTCACATTCTTTTCTTTATCAAGTTAAGACACATAATACCGAGTTGATGCTACGGCTATGAGCAGACTACTGCATAGAAAAATATATTTTATGACATGAAAACAAAGGTCAAATTAGCATAAACCTTTCACTTTTAATGGAGTACCCATTGCATGAAATAAAATCAAATTGATAGTACTGTTACATTATTAATTAGTAACTGAGTGTTTTCTATTGACTTGAGGCCAATACTGAGTTTGCATAGCACTAAAGTACAGCACGCTAACAGGTGCTTAAGAAAAGAGCTTAAGGTAACGAACAGCGCCGGCACTAGCCTTTGATTAGGGTAGAACGAGATAGTCTTTCAGCGCCCTTTGATAAGAGTCACATTTAGCTTACTAGCCTTTGATTAGGGTAGAACGAGATAGTCTTTCAGCGCCCTTTGATAAGAGTCACATTTAGCTTACTAGCCTTTGATTAGGGTAGAACGAGATAGTCTTTCAGCGCCCTTTGATAAGAGTCAGATTTAACTTAAATTTTCAAGATTTATCAAGAGCCAATCTACGGATATTTCAATGTCACACTACGGCCTTTTAAAATCTGATTTGGCAACACTGCTCTCAAGCCTCTCAAAAGACGCCATCGAAATTTATTTTGTCAATTATTTGGCTTCTGGTGCCACTAGACATCTAGTGCCTAGAGTGACATCACCTCTCCCTCTACCCTATGGCCGACGCTGGTAACGAACCTATACTGTGACTGTACAATGATATTAGGACGATACAATTCCATTTTCATTGTAAAAAAAATGTAGAAAAGAAAGATAATATCAATTCTACAAAAAATATGTATTTTAATAGTACGTAGTTTTTGCTAGTCGTAAGATGTTTATATATTTACACCGATATACTAGTTATCTTAGTTATTATTTTAGATTTCCTGTAAATATCTAAAACATTCGAGTATCTATACTAATATTATAAAGCTGAAGAGTTTGTTTGTTTGTTTGTTTGTTTGAACGCGCTAATCTCAGGAACTACTGGTTGGAATTGAAAAATTCTTTTTGTGTTGGGTAGTCCATTTATCGAGGAAGGTTATAGGCTATATAACATCACGCTACGACCAATAGGAGCGGAGCATCAATGAAAAATGTTCCAAAAACGGGGAAAATTTATTCTTTTTGAGACGCAACGTATTTAGAGTAGGTGGGCTAGCTTGGTAGGTAGCCAGTTGACGGGAGCGAAGCCGCGTGCGGCAGCTAGTTTATTAATAAAATAATGAGTCATAGCAGTATTAAACGGGCATAAAGAGTACATTTTTGTTAGGTATATAATTTATATTTATGTTACCTATATTATGATAATTATTTACATAATTATGTAGCTTTGTTATACCTATAATATTAAATAGTAATTGATTATATTAAACAAAGCGCACTAAATTCCATAGTGATGACGTAAAACAATGAAAAATAAATTACTGTATTTGTTGAATAATTGTAATAAGTTAAATAATATAAATTGTACAATGTTTCAAAGTGTTTTATTATTATTAACTGTAGGTACAGGAAATGTGCAATACCTACGTACGTTACATACCCCTTACTTGTTGTTAATCTGTATTGTATCGAAGTATTTTCAGCAGGAAATTGGCCCACTGCAAGGTCTCTTTTCATATGGACAAGAAATGAGAATGTCAGACATTTTAAACGACTAATTTTAGTCAAAAATCTTTATATTCTATCAGCTTCCAAATAAAAAAACTACAAACTGAAAAATAACTTTCTTTTTCAAAGTCGGTGTCCTTAACGCAAAAAATTGGTACCTACCAAACACAACAACTTCCAAAAAGAAAGTTATTTTTCAGTCTGTAGTTTTTTTTTTTTTTTGGAAGTTGGTTGTAAAAAACGTTCATTTTATTTTAAATTTATAAGTTGTACCCGAATAACCGAATATCATGAAACTTGAACATAACCGGTGAAACTGGAGATACTTCAGAGCATACTGGCTTGATGTTATGTTATGAAATGGATAACAATAAACAGACATGCGATTGCAGCAATCCCGAAAGATTTGCCGTTATTTTTTTAAGAGTTCTGTTGTATATCTCCGAAGTTCTTGATCAGATCTTCACCAAATTAAAATGGGACAAATTTCGGAACATACACTTTCAAACAAAAAAAAATTTTTTCAAAATCGGTCCACAACTGACGGAGAATTCGAAGAATATAAACAAAAAAAGCACAAACCAAGTCGAACATAGAACCTCCTCCTTTTTGGGAAGTTGTTCAAAAGACAGTCTCCACAAGAGGCGCGCCCATCACTACTTCTAGGAAGTGGAGACGGGCGGGCGCTTGATCAGCGTGGCTGGGGGATTTTAGACCATCGTGTTTATCCTTCGTCGTACCACGCATATCTTTACACTTATTCGTTTTCCTCATAATAGGTGAAGAGAGGGCGAAGTGGAAACTCGGACGTAAATAGAGCTGACTTCAGTTTTACCAGGTAACAGATCTATCTAACATCCGGTTTCTGAATAACACCATCTAGTGTCAAATAAACAAATCACATACATAAAGGCAGAAAATGTTTTTTTGGTTTTCTAACAATTTGCCAGTAATGAAATAGGAGTACATAATAAGTACAAATTAAGGCATATGTACTCCCATTTCATCAACTTCACCATACCATCTGGCATTTCATACCAGCTGGCATTTTAGCGTGGTCGTGCTGGGAAGGAATCTTACCCGTACGACCTGCGATAATTGAGAGGTATATAAAATTTCTAATTAGTGGTACTGGTATAATATAGTATAGATAAAAGGAATTTATTACCATCTAAAGTTATAATAAATGCGTTCATGGTCGTGCTACGAAGTACAACACCATAATTTGAAGTTATATGTCAAACTCGAATGCCAATGTTGAAAGGTTTTCAGTAAAATTCATGCATCTAGAGTTCCAGATTCCAGTTGCGAGCCCTTACACGAGAGGTTTCCTCCACTTGGAAAACAAATGGTTGGATCATCGGCTGACGTCCGTGCTGCCACCTAGTGCATCATATCAGAAAATGCTCGTTGGACAAGTTCTCAACTTAATTTTTTAAATTCAGAAACCGGGTGTAAATACTCGGTAGAAAATTAAAATAATCTTGATTATGTACCTTCTCTATCCCTGATTTTGACAACTTTGTTTCAAGTTACTTTGATTCTGGTGTTCGGCGGCCAGTAATTTCCACGAGACTTGCATCGGTCGCCCGAATCGCGCGGAGGATTATGAGTTAAAAAAAAATTGTGAGTACCCACATCTTCAATGTAGTTTTTATGAAAATATGATTGGCGTCGTTGTAAACAATTTTATTGCCTAGTGAGTGACCTAGTCAATTACATTTAGCGGCCGCGGGTTAAATTCCCGCATAGAACATAATAATATTTGTATGGATAATTAATATGTAGGTACCTATCCTATTTATTTAAAAAATCAATCACGAGTTGAAAGAGTTTTTTTAAATTACTTATAGGCTCGCGCTTGACCACTATCTCACCTGATGGTAAGCGATGATGTGGTCGACGGTGAAGCACGCTTATCTAGAAAAAACCCTATTCATTCTTTCTTGACTTAAAGACTCCCAGGTTGTAGTTACCAGGAAATAAAGACTCCAGCAAGGAATGCCACTCCTTTGCTGTACGCATATTAAAAGAGTATTCCCAAAACGTTTGGTGCATATGGGTGGGATGTCCATTGTCCACCATGTACCGATGACGCATCGCCGTACGTCTTGTAGTCCGATGATGGAACGGGCTACGAGCGGTGGGATAGCCTGAATTAGCACTATTTTTATCCCATTTGTATATAGACTCCACGCTGGCAAAAGCTAGTAATCCATAGATAGCCAACCAGAAAACCAGTTCTAACTGCTTACCAGACCCGGTTCCCAAAAACCTGGCACCGGATGCGTTCTTCATGCCCTAATAAGCCACTTGTTTATTTATACTCTAACTCACTATGAATTATTCCCCTCCGGAGCAACTGGACATATTCTCAGGTGGATAGATTAGCAACTGGACAGAACGTGTACCTACCTACAGTCCATGACATAATTAAAGTGGATGAGTTGGGAACATGGACCTTATGAAAAAGTGGTTAAGATAGGAAATTGAACAACTTGCTCCAGAGGGCAAGGGCTAACTCTTTTAAGGCTTCGATTTGAACAACTAGGCTCATCAAATTAGCATACAAAATTGCACCAAAACCGTTTTACCAGCTTTTCTCGCTACTTGTTGACAATGACATAACCTGGGGTAGCGATTGTGTTACTTTGCAGTACTGTTTATTATTTTACAAAAATAATAAACAGAAACGTATACAAGAATGTTTAGAATTTTGAAAGAGCAATTGTTTGTTAATATTAGACAGTTCAAGTGAGATTGTTTTTTTGTCTTATATCTACATTTATGAAAAGGAAAAAGAATACTGGAGTTAAAAAGCGGCTGCACCGCCTCCCCCACAAAGTGCTTCACTTCACCAACATTAGAGGTCTGCACTCAAATATCATTCCAGTCCATTATCACCTTGAGGCTGAGAAACCAGCGCACTTTTTCCTTACGGAGACGCAGATAGCGAGTCCGTCAGACGTGTCGTACCTCAGGGTTCACCCTGAAGCACAATTTTAGACCACGTGCGTGATGATATTTGTTATCGGTGTCTCCGTAACCTTAAGGACTCAAGATTCACAACGCTCTGGGTTCTGGTGGACACAGGTCTGGATAAAATTATCTACGCCTGTGTCTACCGTTCGCACAGCAGAGATCAGGAGACAACCAGGCTCACAGAGTACCTCAGTGAGGCGGCTGCTGCAGCACAGCAGCGGTACCCTTCTGCCCAATTAGTGTTACTGGGGGACTTTAATGCCCACCATGAGACCCACGAGTGACGTGGGTCAGAAGAAGAAGGCCTTCAACAGGGCTGCCAAGTCCTTCAAGATGGTGTTGGGAAAGGCTCGGTTCGACCACATTGGCCGAATAGGGACCAAACTTGCTTCTTACCCAGCAGGTAGTAAAGCGTTTTGGTCTCTGGCTAAGTCGGTCGAGTCGAACTTCTGCCGTCCCTCACTACTACCACTGCTGAAACCCGACGAGTCACTGGCCCACTCCGCTGAGAAGGCAAATTTATTTGCGGAATCTTCACGTCTGAATCCTGGTGACGCGCGGCCCCCTCCTTCTCCTGATGGCTGCGAGACGAGTTTGTCGGACATTCGTATCCATCAAAAGGACGTCCGTCGGGTGCTGCGCAACCTCGACGTGAACAAGGCTAGCGGCCCTGACGGAATACCAGCAATTGTTCTTAGAACCTGTGCGTCTGAACTGTCTCCGATCTTGACACGCCTATTCCGCCTTTCGTATAAGGCTGGAAAAGTGCCGAATGCTTGGAAGCAGGCTAACGTACAGCCCGTGCCCAAGAAGGGCAGTCGAGCTGACCCGGCCAACTACAGACCAATATCTGCCATGTTACCTCCATACTCTGTAAGAGTATGGAACGTTTACTCAATATTAAGCTCCTGGCATACCTAGAAGCAAACAATATACTTAGTGACCGCCAATACGGCTGCCGCCGAAATCGGTCTACTGGGGATCTTCTAGCGTATGCCATTCACATCTGGAGTGAGGCCATCGAGAGGCACGGGGAAGCGCTTGCCGTCTCCCTAGACATCTCGAAGGCTTTTGATAGGGTCTGGCACGAAAGCCTTGTAGTGACACAGAGCTAGTCACAATAATTACCGTACCTCCATAACCATTACCAGAACACTGCTACCAGAAATAGAAACAGGATGTGGTGACGCGCGGTTGTTATCAATATCATATAACACTGCGCACACCAGTTCGCTCCGAAAAGAACGGTTTGTTGGCAAGAGCAACGCCCACGTAGAAGATTCACAGCGGCATTCAAGATTCTTCGAAGGCAGTAGTTTCGCGACCGTTAGGCCGTGTGCGAACACAGCGTTCCGCTCCCGCGCCCCGCGCATGGCCTGTGTCCTCTGGCGAATGCCTATTGGTTATTACATTTTGTAAATAGGTTAGCATTGTTAGTAATCTCTTATGAAATAGATGTCAGAGAATAATAAATTCAGTTACAAATAGTCATTCGAACAAGCAACAATGTTTTATTATACCAAAGACCTCTCCTGTTCCACTCAGTGCCAGAGACCACTAAAGCCTTATTGGTAAGCTTCCTTCATTCGGTTTGCCCGGTGGTCTGTGTGATTGGATTGCAGATCGGTCCATTCGAGTGGTTATCGATCCAATTGGCTATTAATGCCGGGGTCCCTCAGGGGTCGGTACTCTCAGCAACTTTATTCTTGCTGCACATTAACGATCTGCTAAAACCCGGCACCTTTGGGTATGCAGACGACAGCACTGTTGCTGAGAGATACTTGTCTAACGCTCGTGTTACCGGGCCTCAGATCCAGTCTCTCCGGGAGGCCATGGTGGAGCGCTTAATTAAACCTGTCCTTGCAGGCAGTCTTCGAATGGGGCGATGCCAATCTGGTCAGTTTTAATGCTGCTAAAACCCAGGCGTGTCTTTTTTCCGCTAAATATAGTCAATTTCACCCGGCTCCAACTTTCCGAGATGTGACCGTGCCAATAACTGACCACCTTGAGCTTCTTGGCGTTATGTTGATATCGACTCTCAATTTTGGCCCAATACATTGAGGCAAAGGCTCAGCTGGCTGCCAAAAAGCTGGAGATCCTTGCAAAGGTGAGAAGGTACCTATTTCACGCCAGAACAACTGCTTAGCTTCTAGCGCAAGTTCGATCATGCATGGAGTACTGTTCTCATCTCTGGGTCTGATCTGCCAAATACAAGCTTGATGCACTAGAGTAGATCGAAAAGCATGCCAAGAAGCTCATCGGCGATGAGGCACTGGTTAAGTCAAAGCTCTAGAGCCTTGAACATCGTCGCCGATCTGCCAGCTTGTCGGTTTTTATCGGTTACATTTCGGGGAGTGTGCGATGGAATTGCATGATTTAATTCCACCCAGCCCGTTCCATCATCGGACTACCAGACGTACGGCGATGCGTCATCGGTACATGGTGGACATCCCACCCATACGCACTAGCGATGTGCGTTGAATGAACGAACTAGTTAATTCGACCGTCGACGTACAATGAACGATTCGACGGTTCACCGAAAATAAACGAACTAGTTGAATTCGTAGACGGCTAAACTGAGACTCGACTATGTTCATGTCGACTTGTAGTTGTAACGCGACGATCGACGCGAGAACTTATTTGGGTAGTACAAGTTCATACGTCCAAAAAAATAACAACAACGGACGAACATCGAGCAAATTAATTTGAACTCTAAATCTAGGTGTAAAGAGTTGATATTTCTATGGCCCGAATCCCATTTTGGAGTTAAAAATGCATTGTGTTCAGAAAAAAAGGACGCCAATAGTTTCACGTGTGCAAAAGAGTAAAAGCGATTGACCGATCGAACGATGCGAGGTAAACCGGTTTGTACTTGTTTACGTTCAATCGTAAAGTTGAAAGTTGTTGTCGAGCCGTAGACGTCGCGAGTCGCGTCGTCGCAATGTTCATAAAGTACGTCTACTTAACGTAGTTTACTTCATGAACTAGTCGATAAATTCAACTAGTTGATCGACTCGTCGATCAACGGAAATGGACGGTCTAGTTTGGTTAACGAAAAATACGTCGACGACCCATCTCTAATACGCACTAAACGTTTTGAGATTACTTTTATTATGCGTACAGCTAAGGAGTGGAATTCCCTGCCCGTGTCTGTGTTTCCCGATAGCTACAATCTAGGGGTCTTTAAGTCAAGAGTGAATAGGTTACTTCTAGGCAAGCGTGCTCCACTGTTGACCACATCATCGCTTACTATCAGGTGAGACAGTGGTCACGCGCGAGCCTATATTAGACAAAAAAAAAAGTGATTACGAATCAGTTAATGCACAATCATTAAAATGTATCTATCGGATCTTATTGACAAAGGCTGTTCTTTTTTATTATTTTCTGCATGCGGTGTGGAAAAATCTAGAGAATTAAAATTTACATCTACTGTAAATGGTCGAAAATTGACAATTGTGTACGCAATTAGCACTTTTGCCAAACATACCCGAGGAACTTGTGTCAATAAATGAAATGGCTAAATTAACGAAGAATTTAAAGTCTTTTTATCCGACTGCCGAAGGAGGGTAATGTGTTTATCAGTCTATGTATGCATGTGTAAATGAATGTATGTATGTTTGTCCCTATGTGACGTTCCAGAGACAAAACGCGTTGGCCATTTTGATGATTCGTATATGTAATTACGTGCCGATGACTATACGTCAATCGATTGGATTTCAAGAGGAAATTTCAAAAATATATAAAACTTATGTTTAAATGTACCTAATCCGAAAACAAAGTATAAACTAAAAAGTTATAAATAAAAAAAGTTAATTCACAAAACCAAAAAACCCGACTGCTTAAAAAGCGAACTAAAAAGACGTAAACAAGAATATAATTATTCTGTGCAGTCAGAGAATACATCTTGTTTTGGTCAGCCAGATCGCGAATATTGCACAGCATGATTTTATTCTTAAGGCATAGCACGCATCTTGTATTTTGGTTTTGACTCCATATTCGATATAAGCCCCCCAAAAACCATGATAATGACACCCATGACGAAAAGATGTCAAATTTTCGTCGGCGCCATCTTGTATTTCGGATTTTACCCCATATTCGATATAATCCCCCCAAAAACCATGATAATGACACCCATGACGAAAAGATGTCAAATTTTTGTCGGCGCCATCTTGTATTTTGGTTTTGACCCCATATTCGATATAAGCCACCCCAAAAACCATGAAAATGACAAATTTTTGCCGGTGCCATCTTGTATTTTGTTTTTGACCCCATATTCGATTTAAGTGACCCCAATAAGCATGAAAATGACACCCATGTTGAAAAGATGTCAAGTTTTTGTCGGCGCCATCTTATATTTTGGTTTTGACCCCATATTCGATATAAGCCACCCCAAAAACCATGACAATGGCACCCGTGACGAAAAGGTGTCAAATTTTCGTCGGCGCCATCTTGGGTTTTGGTTTTGGCCCCGTATTCGTCATACATACAAACCGGTTAAAATCATAAATCTCCTCCCACCCATCCACTTCTAACCTTCACCGCCGACAGCTTAACCTTACCCATCCAAATCCTAACCTTACTAAGAGCTGCTTAAACCCACCCGTCCATTTCTCAACCTTGTCAACAACTGCTTAACACCACCTATCCAAATCCCGATCTTACCCAACATAATTTCTAAATCAGATTCTAATAATAATAGGAAATTCAAACATACTTTTATTTCGCCCCGATAAAATATCAACTCCTTTTGATCAAGACAAACGACGACGACGGTACTCACACGCATGCACACTACAATCTTTTCTATTACTTTTATCGTATTTAT
The DNA here is from genome assembly GCA_964057195.1 of Orthosia cruda. Classification (NCBI taxonomy): domain Eukaryota; kingdom Metazoa; phylum Arthropoda; class Insecta; order Lepidoptera; family Noctuidae; genus Orthosia; species Orthosia cruda. The sequence goes on from OZ059835.1 coordinate 42,177,046, forward strand.
TTTTTGCCAGAAAGCGATACGCCCGTCCTTCCACGAGCGCTTCTGAGCGCAAAATCATGTATGAAGAAGTCGGCAAGTCTTTTTGTTTTAGCTAATAATTAAAAATATAATGATTTAGGTAAAATATAATTTGCTGAACCTGTAAAGGACTATATATACCGCAATTTTTTATAATTTGGAAGATAAAATATGCTGTAAATTTACCTAAACTGGGACCTATTCGGAACCTACTTTTTTAATATTTTTGCGATTATTGTGATGGGCAAAACGTATTTGTGCGAAAATTTTGTATGATGTCATACAATTTTTCTGATGCCAATCTGGAGCTGAATATATTATCTTTAAATTAACACCATGATATCTTCACATCTGTGATTGCATATACATTAAAATTGTACCTGTAAAGCACCGTTATTTGTAGAAAAATGTAATAGGGTCCTTAAGTCTTTTTAGTTCGCTTTTTAAGCAGTCGGGTTTATTATTTTATTAAATTAACTTTTTTGAATTATTTTACAAATTATTGGATGACGAAAATTATGACTTAACAGTTATCTAGTTACGGAGAAAAATTTAGTACTACTAACGCTATGGAAGGTTGGCACATTTTGTTTCTAGTTATTAAACAAGAAAAATTTCAAAATTTAAAAAATCCCCGACACATTTATCTTGCGAAAACATTACGATCTAAACAGTAAAACGCGCATAATTTATGAACGGCTGAACCGATTTTATTCAAACATAGCTAAGAACACTCTCGATACAATCAACTTTCAAACAAAAAAAAACTAAATCAAAATCGGTTCATCCGTTGAGGCGCTATGATGCCACAGATACACAACAACACACCTCAAACTTATAACACCCCTCTTTTTCCGTCGGGGGTTAAAAAGGAATCGAAAATCAGTGATACAAAAAAAAATAAGTTACTGTAACTGTGAGAAAACAAAACGTCAGTCAAAACAAATTTCGTTTGATAAGCAGATACAAAATATATTATCGGACTGGTTTAACGAAAAAATTTCAGTCACGACATGCTTAGAACGCCTACGGTCGTTAAAATTATCTCAACATTAGTTTTCGCCCCGTAATCAGAAGTAATAAATTGTAAAACATCTTATTCTAATGTAGTGCCTTTTTGTTAGACTTAAAGGCACGACATTAGAATCTGCTAATCAGTGTCATTATTCATTTGTATACAAAATAATGATCGAGAAAGGCCCTTGTCCCAGGTTGGGCCCATTATGTGTACCTACTTGTTTTGAGATTGTGAAGTGAACATTAAGTAAGCTGCCAATCTTTCCAAATAATGATAATTCCCTATAAGCTTTTTTTTATTGGATGATTTCCCAGTGCCCGTAGTCGCAGCGGAAAAATGTCGAATATCTTAATTTCAGTTTAGCAGATAGTTAGTGTATGACGTCGTGTAATTGTGTATGGTAACTACAAATTTGTGTATTTAACTATTGGGGAGCTAATCAATAAAAACTGTTTCCGCTGGAACTACGTCATCCCAGCGGAACTTTTTTTTTCCTATGCACGTAGAAGAAAAAAAAAATCCAATAATTAGTTTGTAACGAGAGCTAAATGTGTATGCTTGAATGAAATTTGTGTGACATAAAACTGCGGCAATAATCAAGTTTCCGCTGCGCTGACGTTTGGCAATTTGATGAAAATCATATAAAACGGCTTAGTGCAGAGTTGATTTTTTTTACGTACGTTGCTTTGAATTTGTGTGTAATGATTGTTAACACAGAATTAGAAAAAAACATACCGTTCAGAAGATATACACGTAAAAGTAAAATAAGGTTATTAGGTCCAAGAACTTAAAATAGGATCACTAGAGCATAACTTATAACTTTTATTTGTATCTTTTAAGGGACTACAATGCCTTGCCAAGTTTCATTTATGTGGTCTTAGTAATTAATGAGCAATGACATAATTTACTACGGCTTGAGTACTATATTGTATGACATCCGATTGCAGGACTTTTTAATGGAAAAGCAAAATATAACTTATTCCGATAATTAGTTTATTAATGCAACTATTCACATCTAAAATTTCAGCTCAATACACTAAATAATTAAAGAGATATAATGAAAATACCAGAACAACCGCAATACATGGATAAACCGACCAAGTTTGAATGGCTACAAAAAAGCGGCCGTGCAGTATAAAGAGCTAACGTTCTAAAATTTCCAGTATAGCTCGTTATTGTGTTTAATAGTTTCGTACAGGTGCGTACACAATAGTTTAGCAGAAAATAAAACAACTGCATTAACTTTGTATTCTTAAAAGTATTTATTAGTTAATGTTAATACAATACTTAAAAAAAAACAATATTATTAACAAAGTAATAATAACAGAGATAGGTCCGCAGGGCAGCTTTGTGGTAAGCTGCTGGGCAGTGGCGGCCCCACGTACCAGATCTCCTGGGAGAAGTCTTGTCAGTTGACCCTCATCTTCCGCTTGCCTTTATTGACCGGCCGGAAAGAACACTGATGGGGAACAGAGCTCCCATCTCTCGTTTGCCTTAATTGGTTGGCTTGAATGAAGATTCACAAGAGCAAAAGTGCTCGGTGGGAAGAAGTATAATCTTACTGGATGATGCTGGTAGGGATCTTTACCGTATTTCCGGGATTGGACTGATAGCCTTGGTATACCTCTCCACTCTTCAAGCACCTCCAGATATGTTTGCCCCCATGGCGCTACGCCACTCAAGTACTAAAAAGTCCCTCGTCCATTAATTGAGTGTGCAAGTCACCCCCTGCCATTTTATAGCCGTGTAATTCAACAGTGGTCAGTCAGGGGCTAATAGTCATTCTATAGTATTAGGCAATCGATCCACTAAACCTGCCAAACCCATAGCCCAATATCTTTGTCTCCATATTAACAATAGTCCTGCACCAACCGGGGATTGTCCTTGGGTGCTCTTACGTAGTGCATCTACGAATAATCATCGTTTGATGTCACATACCATGATACATAGTTAACAGGGCCTCTGCGAGTTAGCTTCGGCCCCTGGCACGCCTTTCAAAGCTTCGGGACCCCAGTGTCCCGAGATTGTTAAAAACATTGATATAATGAATCAGTTTTTTTTATTATATATAAATAAAAATATATTACCTACTGAAGCCCATATAGATTGTAAATCTTAAGTTCTACTATGTAAATTTTAGGGAGTTGGTTGTGACTGATAAACAAAAAAGAAGAGGAAGCGCGTGCCAAGAAAATACCTACCTACTTTAAATTATTCCATAGTATACTGTTAACTTTTTAAATTCGACATTTGAAATGACTACTGGTGTAAGTTTTTTTTTTAATTATTACTAGCTTAATATTAAGGACATAATAATTACCTACAGTAATATTTTTTTGTAATATAAGTACTGGTAAATAAATGCATTTGTTACAGATGCAAATAATTTTGAAAGTTTAAGAAAAAAAAACTTTGTTACATAAAAATACAACCGACTTACTAATAAAAACACTAAAAAGTGAAAAATTACTTCAATTTCGGCAGTCGGTGTTTCTGTTTTGTTTCTTCGTTTTTTGACACCGACTTCCGAAATTGAAGTTATGTTTCACTTTGTACTGTTTTTATTTGAAAGCCAATTGTATTTTTATGGTAAATAATTTAATGAGCAAGTTCTATAGCAAGGTACTCACAATGCCCAAAGTTATGCCGGAATAGATTAACCGAATAAATGACGATGAAAAACCCGAAATGAGAGTGTGCCATGCAATGCAATTGCAGCAATCCCGAGAGATTTGCTGTTGTTTATTTAAGTGTTCTGTTATATATCTTCGAAGTTCTTTATCAGATCTTCGCCAAATTTAAATGGGACCAATTCAGGAACCTACTCTTTCAAACAAAAATAATCTTCAAAATCGGTCCACAATTGACTGAGAAATCAGTACATACATATACTGCCAACCATAGAACCTCCTCCTTTTTGGAAAGTCGGTTAAAAATTAAGTGACCTACTATTTTTATCACGAAAATTATTATTTTATTTATTTATTCAGGACCTCCAACGAAAGATGTACATAAAAAACACAATGAATCGTCAATATGAAGTAATGACAAGTGCACTCCAAAATTATAAAAAAATGGTATACTAGTATTAGTTAATTGTTCAAAACTTGTGTGCACAGCTGTACCAGTCCAATAATGGTACAACACTGGAAATTTTAGAACGTTAGCTCTTTATACTGCACGGCCGCTTTTTTGTAGCCATTCAAACTTGGTCGGTTTATCCATGTATTTCGGTTGTTTTGGTATTTTTATTATATCTCTTTAATTATTTAGTGTATAAAGCTGAAATTTTAGATGTGAATAGTTGCATTAATAAACTAATCATCGGAATAAGTTATATTTTGCTTTTCCATGAAAAAGTCCTGCAATCGGATGTCATACAATATGGTACTCAAGCCGTAGTAAATTATGCCATTGCTCATTAATTACTAAGACCACATAAATGAAACTTGGCAAGGCATTGTAGTCCCTTAAAAGATACAAATAAAAGTTATAAGTTATGCTCTAGTGATCCTATTTTAAGTTCTTGGACCTAATAACCTTATTTTACTTTTACGTGTATATCTTCTGAACGGTATGTTTTTTTCTAATTCTGTGTTAACAATCATTGCACACAAATTCAAAGCAACGTACGTAAAAAAAAATAACTCTGCACTAAGCCGTTTTATATGTGTGAACCAGTGGTCAGGATAGGCTGGTCACAGAACAGAAACGGCACTCGTATAATTTACAAAGTGTTTATTCTCAGGTATTTTCAAAATAACAATCTGACAAGCGTTCGCCTTACAATTCGTAGTATCCACAATGGCGGTCGCCGCCAACAATTGAAACTGCCTAACACATCCGCTTTATATATTATTCCAATAAACTTATATTAATGTAATAATCAAATTGAATTACTTAATAAAATAACTAATATTAAATAACAATTATTGCCTGTAATATTTATCATGGAATCTTGCGTAATAATTAACTTTACTATTTATTTGTTACATCGAAAGATGACAAGCGGATGTTGTCCTAAGAGGTTTTAATCATTCAGAATACTTATTATGAATATATTAGAAGATTAACATTCAAAATAAAAGATGAACTATACGTATTGTAGAATTAAGTCAAGCTGGTATATCCAAAGTCGTAGGTCGGTAACACTCGGCCATCCTGCGCTTGCCGTGACCCACGGCGATCAGCACCTCCATTTGCGCCTGGTCTGTCGCTGGTATTTGGCGTCTGGAATAGAAAACAGTATGGGCAGTACATTTGTTCACGTAATTAACAAATATGGTCTAAGTCAAAATTGTTTCATTTCTATTAAGTCACTAAGCGGCACAGGAGAATGACAAAAGAAAAAAAAAAAAAAAGTTGTAGTAGAAGTGAAACATTATATTATTTTATAAATCGTGTTGTTTAATAAATTGCTACTGTGATATAGTGGCTTTTTTCATATCACAGTCTCGTATTGTATGAATATAGTTTACTTTTCCGCGCATAATTCATTAGTCCTAAACACACAGCTTTAATGACTGTTAAGTCACACAGATTTAATTACTGGTAAGTCACACAGCTTTAATGACTGTTAAGTCAAGCAGCTTTAATGACTGTTAATTCACACAGCTTTAATGTCTGTTAAGTCACACAGCTTTAATGACTGTTATGTCAAGCAGCTTTAATGTATGTTAAGTCACACAGCTTTAATGACTGTTAATTCACACAGCTTTAATGTCTGTTAAGTCACATAGCTTTAATGACTGTTATGTCAAGCAGCTTTAATGTATGTTAAGTCACACAGCTTTAATGACTATTAAGTCAAGCAGCTTTAATGACTGTTAAGTCACACAGCTTTAATGACTGTTAAGTCACACAGATTTAATTACTGGTAAGTCACACAGCTTTAACGACTGTTAAGTCAAGCAGCTTTAATAACTGTTAATTCACACAGCTTTAATGTCTGTTAAGTCACACAGCTTTAATGACTGTTAAGTCAAGCAGCTTTAATGACTGTTAAGTCACACAGCTATAATGACTGTTAAGTCACACAGATTTAATTACTGGTAAGTCACACAGCTTTAACGACTGTTAAGTCAAGCAGCTTTAATGACTGTTAATTCACACAGCTTTAATGTCTGTTAAGTCACACAGATTTAATTACTGTCGAGTCACACAGCTTTGATTTTACCTAACTCACACAGCTTTAATTTATCCTAACTCACACAGCTTTAATTTTACCTAACTCACACAGCTTTTATTTTCTCCTAACTCACACAGCTTTAATTATTGTTTACTCACACAGCTTTAATTATTGTTTACCCACACAGCTTTCATTTACCCTAACTCACACAGCTTTTATTTTCTCCTAACTCACACAGCTTTAATTTATCCTAACTCACACAGCTTTAATTTATCCTAACTCACACAGCTTTAATTTATCCTAACTCACACAGCTTTAATAGCTCCCAACTCACACAGATTTAATTTATCCTGGCTCACACAGCTGTAATTATTGTTAAGTCACCCAGCTTTAATTACTCCTAGCTCACAAAACTTTAATTATTATTAAGTGGCACAGCTTTCATTTCTGATAACTCATCAATTACTGTTAACTCATGCAGCTTAAATTACTGATCAATTTTACACAGCTGTAATTTTAATTATTGTACTAATTTATGCGAGTACTTTAATACGATTCAAAACGCGGCACAATTTGTACAGTATCTGGCATTCCTACGAGATGTATTCTGAACTGTTTCAGATAGTCTACGACCCTATGTCTCCAGTTCATAACTATTATAAAATTGTTCTTCTTTATCTACTAGTAACCCTACTAAAATACGCAATCGGTTTTAAGGCACCATCAGTTTGGTATTTCAGGAATATCCCGCATGTCTTAGCTTTACTAGAATCAGTTTGCAACTCGGTACGTGCATTTCTGTCGTAAATTTGGCGGCCTTTCAATAAGACGTTCTTTGAGAGTATGGAAGCAGTTTCCTGTTTAGAACCCCATGTCCATCCTTTTTTTTTTTTACTGTTTTAAGGGGTCCTAACCATTTCTGCAAATCTACGGATAAATTTCCTAAAACACGACGACAAATCAATAAAAACTGAGTTATATTTTAATTCTGTTTTAAATTAGCTTCTGAGAAAAGTTGTAGGACGTTGCTCAAAAATCTGAGTCTACTGAAATGTTTGGAAGCATAATGTCATCAAGCTAGTTAGGAAGTCGATTAAGTTTGCAGGAAACAGGTTGCTTGGTTGTTGTCGGAATATGTGTATGCATCTACATTCTCCAACACGTCCGTACATCCATCCTCGTATTTTATTATTATCTGCAAATAAGTGTCTGAATTTATTTAATAACTGTAGCAATCGATTGCATTCACTAAATTCTATATCGCCTACATCTAAATCTGATAACTGCAGTCTATTCCGCTGCCACTCAATAGAATCATCGCCGATCTTAATTACTTTTGAAAAGTAATCTGTCAATTTTACAAGTCCTTCTTTAATGACATAAGACGTACTTCCTAACTCGATATACGCAAAATTCACAATAAAAATGTGGCTTAAATTATCATCAATATCAACATGTACAAAAGCAGAAGAACTCTGTAATGGTCACAGAATATAATACTAGCTTAAAGATGCCTCATCTCATAGACAGAATCGGTTCCGCCGTAACTAGTTTTTCGTCGGTCTATTTTACTAAACGTATTATCGAACGCGGTCGGTTCCGTTCCAAGTATAACGGTTGACGTTGATTGCAGTAGTGAATGAATTTAATTATTTGCTTAGTTGCGCAATTATAGTTACCTTGTTTTGATTTTTATGTTGACAATGAAATGATTAACAAATTACGTTAGCGACTGCTGGTAGGAGGTTTTAAAAAGGCGATTTTGTCCTTTTACATATATTTAATTAAAATAAAAGTTACATTAGGTACTTATGAATAATTAACCTAAAGACAACCTCTAGCTTCGGCGATCGAGCGAGATTGATTGTCTTGATTTCCGATCGATTCCCATGAGAACGTTATGCGCGCACGGTCAGCACTTTCGTAAGTCTTTCTGGGTATCACTCACGCTTGCGTAACACTTGCAACACTTCACTGTAAGTTATGAATTGGTAGTACTATAGGTACATAGGTATGTAGATACATAGGAAGATATCCATAGGTAACACCTTCCCCTCCAGACGAGCAACTATTTGCGCATGTTTAACGCAAATATTGCGGCTTGGCGATCCTCTGGAGCGGCTTCCCGAAGGCTAGGGGTAGCAGTAGTAGTAGTTGTGGTCTCCGCTGCGGCTGATGCTGTCATTAAGGATCGTCGGCGACGTATAAGGTAGGCTATAACTAGTGCACCTGCACTTAATAAGGCTATGCCATAAAGCGGTGTAACTATGTGGTGGGTGCTTGTAATGCCTGTAGTGTCCAATTTTACAGGTTTTTCTAATAGTATTTGCTGCTGGATGTCGTGGAGCTTGTTTAAGTCGATTGTGTTAAGGTTGTAACGGGGTGATTCATTATCAAGGCTGGATGGCGTATCCTGTGAAATGGACATCAACTCGACGGCGTTTCCACGTACTTTGTCGTTTGTGTTAACGATAGTGAACTCCAAGGTCCTTACGGAGCAATCCTTGGGGATTGTTGCAAAATAGCTACCATTCAATAGTCGATGTTCTTCCTGTCCGCAATTAATCTGAACCCTTGTAGGTTTTGGGAACGTGATGAGGTAATGCTGGCTATCTAGTTGTAGAAGTGCTTCCTTGAGGAGAGAAACCGGAGTTGGGTGACAAAGTTCACCTATTTCTTTTTGGTAGAGAAGATGATGAATGCAATCTCGATGCGTGCGCCCTTGGTATGAGACTTTTTGTTCACAGATGTACCAGGTGTCGACCTTCGGGCATTCAGCCTCCATGTATACAAATTCCTTAGAGTCAGTTGCTATGTAAGGAAAAGGTGGCAGGATAACTAGAGATTTTGCATTAGGAACGGGACAAAGTCTGAATAGACTATAGATTGTAGGTGACAGAATAGGAAACTTGAGGACAATCACTATCTTATTGCTAGTGTAATATGATCCTATGCTAATTACATCATAGTAGTACCTAGCATCTAATTGAATTATTTGATCCAAATTGTATAAGGATTTTAATTTGCTTATCATCTTGTTCAATTGCTGAACACTTATAATAGAATGATGCATAGAATTAGTGCGACTAAACGCTAAAATATTCTCTAACCTATTTATTTCTAAATAAATATCCTGAATATTATTAGTTAATGCGTTAAATATCTGAAATAAATGAACGAATCTAGCTGTATGATTATCGCTAGTAACATTCAATAGATAGGCAATCGTTTTGGTAAGTTTCTGCTGGTTAGAGCTCAAAGTATCTAATACTCGCGATTGTTGAACAGTCATATCTTTAAATAGACTGACATGCTTATCAAAGCTGCCTGTTAACTTTTTATCATTACTTTGCAAAATTTTAATAGCGTGTTCGAATCGTAGAGCATCACTATGGTCTAAGTTGCCTGTAATACTTTTTATTAAAGAACCCAAGGGGTCGATAAGACCTCGTTTTAATCTTTTGCTAGGGCCAAAGGTTTCAAGGTGGGATGTTATCTCATCTAACTTTTTATATAGGTACAGAATATGATTTTTGAACGAAGATGCATTTTGTTTGGATAGGCTAGCAGTCAATTCGTCTAGCTGAGTTCTTAATAAGTTAATTTGGTGTTGAATTTTCTCTATGTTAATTTCTTGTAAAAAGATATGATCATGTGCAACAATTCTAGTTTCGCCTAGGTTAAAGGGTAATATTCCAGGTCCGTCAGATATGTTGTCAAGTCGGATGGTTTTGTCCGTCGGATTGTCGGCTAGTACCCGGTCCAGGGTCATGATGAGGGTTATGATCCTGCAACAATGGCGACTTTTTAATTAATTTGGATCGTTTTATTCTAGTTTTAGCAACTGGTCCAGATTTCTTAGATGTGTATATGTGTATAGGTAAGTTTGTGATAACTTTATCTTGAGTGTAACGCGATGCGAGCTTTTGTCTCTGCGCTATCGGATTCCTTACGTATACATTTTGTCCAGGCTCGTAATCTGTTTCAGGTTCACGGTCAAGGTTACGGTGAGCCATTAAGGTCTTGCGTTCGCGGTAAGATGAGTCATGTATTATTTTATATACTACGTCCATTTTATCGCGGTGGTCCTGCAGATATCGTTGGAATAATTGCTGAGTCAAGTCTAAGTCTGTCGGGTCTCTAGGGTCAAAGTGTCCAGTGATCAATTCGAATGGCCTGCATTTCGTCAAACTATGTACAGAACTATTGTATGCTATTAGTGCGTATGGTACTAGATTTTCCGCTAGTACATTTTTATGTTGTAACTTCAATAAACGTAGGTGTTCTAACAGGGTGCTATGAAAACGTTCTATCATGCCGTTTTCATGTGGTGCGTCAGCAGCAACGAGGTGGTGGTCTATTTTATGTAATTTGAAAAATTCTTGGACAACCTGATTTGTGAATTCGGTACCCCTATCAGTAGTTAAGGTGATTGGGAAACCGTGGTGAGTGCCAAAGTTTAAGAGGGCTTTTACTATATTGGGGGCAGTACAATCTGGTAATCGGTGTGCATGTGCGTATTTTGAGAATGCATCGATAATAGTCAAGTATTTTTCCTGTTCTATTGTTAAGACGTCTGCGTGAGCAAGTGCAAAAGGTTTTGTAGGTGGCGGAACTATCTGAAATTCAGGACGTGGGGGAACACGGTCGTATTTAGCTTGATTGCATATGACGCATTCATTAATGAATGATGTTATTTGTTCTTTTAATTTTGGCCAAAAGTATCTTTGTGATAAAGATAAGTATGTTTCATTAATTCCTCTATGATTGGTTTTTCCGGTGTGATATTTCGATATTATGTCTTGTTGTTCCAGATAGTCTGAGACGTTTTGAATTTCACGTTTAACTAAGATTATTTTAACTGAAGAACTTTTCAGGTTTTGCTGAATTACAGGAACAATAGTGTACATTTTTTCAATCGGCTGTACCATTATAGCTGTGCGAAGTTTGGGGTCAATAAATTTTTGAACTATGGATACGATTTCTTCTTGTAAAATATTCTCAGAAACTTCTACGACTGTCTTTCTGAAAGTTTCAAAGGGAACTGTAATTTTAGGTTTGGCTTTTAGTGATTTAGTGGTGCATTTTATGATAAGTTGCCGTCTGAATTTATTTAAGGGTTCTTCTGAGATAGGTATTTCTAGGATAGGACTTTCGTGAGATGTGTGTATTGTTTCAGAGTCATGCATGTCTAAGTCGGGGATTGGACTACTTAAAGCTCTTATAGTGGGTGCGGTGTCAGTTGAAGAGTCACTAATTATAGGTCTTTCATCAGGGGCTGTAACTGTTGATTCTGAGTCGGAAATATTGACTATTAGGGAAGGAGATTCCTCATTATAGATTTCTACCCGTGAGAGTGCATCGGCGTTTGTGTTGGATTTTCCCTTTTTGTATACTACTTTATAGTTATATTCGGACAATTTAAGTTTCCATCTAGTAAGGCGTGAACTGGGTTCTTTGAGATTCATGAGCCATTGTAGTGGCTTATGATCTGTAACTATGATGAAGTTCCTTCCAAAGAGGTACGGCCTAAAATATTTGACCGCCCAAACTATTGCCAAAAGCTCTTTCTCAATAGTCGAATAGTTAATTTCACTGTCGTTTAGTGTTCTTGAGGCATAAGCTATTGGTCTATCAGTACCTATTTGACCTTGGGACAGAATAGCTCCTAACGCTACATTAGAAGCGTCTGTCGTGAGAATGAAGTCTTTCGAAAAGTCCGGGTATTGCAAAATTGGATCATTTGTTAACAGGGTTTTGCAATGTTCAAAGCACTTAATATATTCGGGGGTAATATTGACTTTTGCACCCTTCTTTAAACATGTGGTTAATGGTTTTGTAATACGCGCGAAATTTGGTATGAATCGTCTATAGTATCCAATTAGACCTAGAAATGCTTTAATCTGTTTTTGAGTTTTAGGAATAGGGTATTTCAGAATAGCTGAAATTTTATCGGGGTTAGGCTTAACACCTTCCGTTGTAATGACATGACCTAAGTACGGTGTTTCGCGTTTTAAAAATTCTGATTTATCTAGCTGTAATTTGAAATTTGATTCCCTAAGCCTTTGAAATATTTTACGCAAGTTAACAATGTGTTCTTGAAGTGACGTTGAAAAGCATAGAATATCATCCTGGTATACGATACAGATTTCATGTTGTAAGCCTCTAAGAATATTATCCATAACGCGTTGGAATGTGGCGGGACTGTTTTTCAGACCCATAGGCATTCGCAGGAATTCATAGTGTCCGTTACCGTCGGCTACACTAAATCCTGTCTTGTGAATATCGTCTGGGTGAAGTTCCACTTGGTAGAACCCACTAGCGAGGTCTAGGGTAGTAAAATATTGACAACGTCCCAACTTATCGAGAATATCTGTAATATTAGGGATAGGATACTTATCATCGATAGTTTTTTCATTTAATTTACGGAAGTCTATAACAAGCCTCCACTTGGTTTTGCCAGAAGCGTCCTGTTTTTTCGGAACTATCCAAATAGGTGCACTCCATGCTGAAGTGGATGGTCTAATAATACCTTGTTCTAGCATTTTCCTAATTTGGTCTTGGACTTCTTTTCTATGGATGTACGGATACCTATAAGTTTTAGAATGAACAGGAATTTCATCAGTAGTATTAATTTTATGTTTTATTTTATTCGTGAAGGTTAAAGGCTCATGTTCTAAATAAAATATGTCCGAAAATTCCTTGCATAATGATAATAAATTAGCGCGTTCCTCAGCGTTAAGGTGGTCTGTACGTAAGCGTGATGAAATTTCATGGAACCGGACATTGTCTTTGCTGTTAGCGACTAATGTCTGTTCGTTAAATATGTGTGCAGTTATTGGTTTATCAAGGCTAAAAATAATATCATTATTTGTGGGGTTATAAATTTCTACAATGCATTTGCTATTTGTAGCAGTTGATAGACATCCTGTTATATTACAGCCATTAATTGATTGCTGGTTAATTATTACATCACCTTGCGAAATATTAATAGGCATCTTAATTAGTCGAGTGGACTGTGCAGGAACAATTGTCTCTAATAAGTTAACAGCTTTAGAGTCATACATTTGAATTTTATTACAGGATAATTTAGTCTTTAGTGTACGTGTCTGAAGGTCTATTTTTGCTTGCCAGTGTTCTAATAGGTTCCATCCGATTAAACCATCGAAGTAATCGTGGAACTTGTAGATGAAAAACTTTATAGGATCATGACCTTGAAATTCGGAAAAGCACGGAACGATTATCGAATATTCATTTCTAGTAGTCGCGTGAATATTTGAAACAATGAATGGGTCTTCATAAACTGGTAAGTGGGAGAAATATTTGTCTACTATTTCAGGACTAATAAAAGACTGATTAGCGCCTGTGTCAATGAGCAATTTTAGCGGGGGGTTTTTTATCTGAATGTACGGGAGTTGTCTTTTGCTATGTATGTTCAGTTCTATTCTGGGAAATTGATATCCTCGGCCTCCTGAAAATTTTCACCGTCATATTCCTCCATAATTTCAGGTGCGTTTTCGGATGAATATACCTCAGGTAAGTACTGGGAATAGTCAATGTCATTAGTTTGGTCATAGTTATCATAGTCATCGGTCTCATTAAAGTTAACCTGTCTACGGTCAGTCTGTCCAGTCAAAGGTAAGTCGCGGGCTACAGGGTGACTTATGCCACTCATTGGAACGGGACCATTTTGAGTCTTATTACGAGGTGGGATTCTAAATCCGGTTGACATGTCTGCACGAGGTAACGCTCTCATAGCCTGTTGAGTTCTAGAAGGACCTTGAACTTGAGGTCTAAACATAGGTGAAGCCTGTGGTACAAAATTAGCATTATAAGAGTTGGGAATAAAATTATGTCTAGTCTGATTATGTAATTGAGGTAAAAATTTTGGTGGATTAAATTGTTTTTGAAAGCTAGTAGGTTTTCTAGAGTTTTCTATTTGATAGTTCTTGTTCTGCAAATAAGACACATTAATTTCTTCTTGCGCAAACTCCAGAGCCTTTTCTAAAGTTTCTGGACGCATGCACCTAACACGTGATCCAATAGGTTCATGTAGTCCTCTAGTGAAGGTTTTTAGTGCTAATTTATTATATAACTGTCTCTTAGCGTCTATGGTACTTACGATTTGCTCGTGTAGTTGGACATAGGCCATGATAGTGCTAAGCATGTTTTGCACACGCTCATAGAAAACGTTAGCCGTATCGGTACCTTGGGTAAGTTGCGATAGATCTGTGTAAAGTGAACATTCATCTCTATGATCCGAGAAACTATTAACTAAAGTGTTTCTAATTCCTTGCCAGTTGTCTGGAATACCATTGGTAGCTAATGTTCGTGCGGCTTTACCTGTTATTTTATTAATAATGCCGTTAAGTAGAGCTGAACTAACAAGTTGCTCATCAGGATGGACATATTCTAAAACTAACTTATCACAAATGTGCAAAAATCTAACTAAAACGTGGGAATTGCCATCGAATTCCGGTACTAATCTAAGGGCTTTCCATATGCCATCAATTTTAGCACTATTATCAGATTGAGCCATTTCGATTTCTGAAAGCTCAGTAATACTACCAAATCTTAATCTATCTATAGTTGTGTGCCGCGGATTCGGCTCACGATCCCTATTTCTCCTTGTCAAAGAAATCTTGACTACTTACAATAAGTAATGGAAAAGGATCAGGAATAGCAACCGATTTCTAGGAATTGCATAACTTAAAAATTACTCACAGTAGATACTGCATATCCAGTCTCATCGATGTTCAGACGAGGGTGGAGTTTCAGGAACAGAAGATTCTGTGGGCTCCTCCAACAGCTGCTCGTAGATTCGTAGAGATAGTCGACGCGTCGACGATACGACTATCAGGCGGTCTCGAAGTTTGATAACGCGCACTGACTCGACTATCCTACCGACTGCGCCAATTACGTTAGCGACTGCTGGTAGGAGGTTTTAAAAAGGCGATTTTGTCCTTTTACATATATTTAATTAAAATAAAAGTTACATTAGGTACTTATGAATAATTAACCTAAAGACAACCTCTAGCTTCGGCGATCGAGCGAGATTGATTGTCTTGATTTCCGATCGATTCCCATGAGAACGTTATGCGCGCACGGTCAGCACTTTCGTAAGTCTTTCTGGGTATCACTCACGCTTGCGTAACACTTGCAACACTTCACTGTAAGTTATGAATTGGTAGTACTATAGGTACATAGGTATGTAGATACATAGGAAGATATCCATAGGTAACAAACAAGAAAATACAGACATACCTATGTATGTAATTTTTGCTTTTAATATCCGGTTTCTCTTTTACGGATTTCTGATTTTTGCTCATACGGACCGGTATGGCAATATCTTATGCCCGGTTTCAGAAACTCATGTAACATCACGAAGGCGAAAGCGCTGTCAATTGCTCACAAAATACCAAGCCGGCAGTTGTCAACTGTTCTTTTTGGGTTTCTTGATAGAAGATCATTAAAAAAAAAACAGGAAAAATTACTCACTTGCCACAGTAATTAATAAATGGCTTAAAGGAGAATGCTCATGGATGTATGGAATCCCGTACCATGATGCATCAAAATTAAACTTTGTTTTTTATAGACTACACTGATCATGTTAACTCTTATAAAAGTTCTTTTTGAAAACAAAACCCGGATTTCGGAGTTATTTTATAAAATCGAAAATAACCTAAAATTTAGTCAATTTAGTACGACGCTACCAACGACGTAATTTATATAGACACGATATAAATGGATGTTATAGTTATTTATTACACAAAAGAAACGATTACTGGTTCGTCTTTTCATCAAAAATCGATTCTATTAGATCATACATTATATCTACATCTTTATGACCGGCTGAGAACGGCCAATTAAGTAATTAACCATAGATAAAATAATAATAATCTTTTAAATAAAGATTCTATGACATTCTACTATATTCTAGTTTATTTTTAAATAATGTAGAATCGGCTAAATATTTTTTTTTTAAAGTGATCATGACTCTTTCAAAAATCAAGGGTAAGTTAATCATATCATGTAAAACGGAACGTCATTTAAAGGGAACAACAACGTTTTTATAACAATATCCATACTTTTAAACTCAACATTAAATTCCCTATTCAAAAATCAAATCCCCGACGCGTAACGTCGTAAAAAAATATGAAACTAATTACTATATAATTTTGGTCTTGATGCGTGACACTTTTTGGTACCACTTTTGGTCATTCTCCTTTATTACTTCTGTCTACCCTAGTAGAATGCATGCATTCCGTTTATTCTCAAAAACAGCGAAATTACTGAGCCCCTAGCACGAGTTTCTGCGTAATTGGATCGACTACGTTAACGTATCGCCTCCGACAATTTTTGTATGCAAAATTAGTCAGCGCCATGTGTCCGTATTTGGAACTAACAAATCGGTAGCACAAGTTTTTGACAATTGCCTTCGTATCGAGTTCACGTATTTACGTTGCGTTAACGTTCCAAATGTATGGGAATCGGTAGCACGAGTTTTCATTTAGACATGTAGTATCGAATTTTACGCTAGGTGTGACGAAAACACGTCGAAAACTATCTCACTGACATTTTCTCGGTGAGACATTTCACGTCAAACAATTTTCCGTATTTATTTGGGTATTTTTGCAATAAAATGCTATTTAATCATGAATAAAAGGGGCAGGCATGCTGTCTATTGATTATCTTACCTCCTAATTTAATAAAGAGGCTAGGAGGAGATGTTAAACGAGGTAGACAACATTTTCATTTTCTTTGTAAACAAATGTAGCAGTAGTTTCTTTTAATAAACCATTTCTATAAGTTATTGATACTAACCACACATAGAGCGGCGCGGCAGGCCCGCGCATCGCCCGCTCTGTCTTCCTGCCGTGGTGGAGTACGGCCCTAGCGCGTTATTCGCCGCAACTCTACGTTTTACTTGCGGTTCTCCATAATTATCATGACTCATTTAAAGATTCAAGAATCGAAGAAAACTGCGAAATGCCTTATAAATTAGAGATTATAAATACTAGTATGCACGTATGCCTATATATTTTGCAACCGGTTGATACCGGTATTTACAGTTAGTTTGGGAATATGGGTTAGAATTTGGGATAAACAACATTGGCAGTTGCTTCAAGGCAACTGAAGCATTTATCGGCAGCTAAAATGTTCTTGAGTAGGTACCCTATTAACAACAACACAAATCTAAAACGTATTAATATACATTTTCTTCAGCAGGTCTTATGGGAATGGTTGCGGTATTTTAAGTAGCAAAAACCGTAAGCCGTTCTACAATTCTAGCTAGTCTGTCGATGATAAACAGAGACAGATGTACAACGAAAGAGAGAAAACTAGGACAAAAATGAAACAGAATCCCTTCGCAGCGTGACGAACGGTCTATTATAAAGACATTCCATCGTTATTGCCACCTGATAGCCAATGTTCCAGAATCCAGAGTAATCTTTATGAGACGAGAAATCGATGCAGAGAGTGGACTGTGATAGGACTCTCCTTCAAAACTAATCGAATCCTAAGTCATATCGTTCCTTCGTACATGGAAAGCCTTGTTGGCTCAGCCTATTATTATTTAAAATTCCTACTTGTTGTTGATGTTTATTGAATTTATTATATTTCTAACATGTACTTAAGTATACGTGAATTGAATAAGTAAATAACTAAGCTATTAATGTGATAATAAAAACCTAAATAAACAGAAACTATATGTTTTTCCTAATCAAAACATACATATATAAACTTACGCTTTTGCCGGATGGGGGTAAGTAGGTAGAAACTACAGAATGCCACCTACTACGTTATATCCACGTTCATACTTCTACACGCACGCGGGTTATGGCATGCACGCACGCTGGCCTTTTTGAAGAACATCACAATAAGATCTGTTGCGGACGGTACCCGGGTGCTGTAAGTACCCGCGGTCGCCTTGGGACAGTATCCCACTGTTGTTTGACGTGCTTTCCATACACTCTGAGTCAAGCGACTCTGCTGGTGGCACTCGCCACCACGCACCCCTGAATGCGTATGTAGGGTGGTAGGTACTAGGAAGACCCACATACAAGAACCAAGTTTTGACCACAAAAATAAAAAGCGGGCTTTTTCATGAAAAATATTGTTTGCATGTGTTTCAGGACATTTTTGCGTTCATCTTTACTTAGCCGAAATCTTAAGAACCTTATTTATAAACCTTAATACATAAATATAATCATTACAGTACTAATAACCGGCGTGTGTGTATGACTAGATGTATGAATGTGAGTGAAGCAAAAGAAGTATGTAAAGATCGTAGCAGGTGGCGTTCTGCAGTTTCTGCTTACCCCCATGGGAAAAAGGCGTGAGTTTATGTATGTATGTATGTGTATAATCATTACAATTTTTGATTTTTACACACGGGCCCTTGTTGACATACGACAATAATAATTACACATTTTTCTCATCATCATGTTTTAAATTACACCAAACATAGGTACTTCCTATTCTAAACTAATATTGTAAAATTGTTTTAACTATATTTGTACAAGGTAATCTCTGGAAGGAAACGCCTGCCGTTCCTAGCGCTAAGTGTAGCAACTTAAGTAAGAGTAAGTAAGAACTTCATGGGCTGATAATGCGTTAAGAATAAGTAATAGAATATATAGCTGTTGTAGGTGGTATACTAATCTCTATAATGCATTGATGAAATAAAATGCAGATTTAATGAACAAAACTTTGTATTACATAATGTTCTTTCATATTCGCATCATAATAAATTGACAGAGCTTCTAAGATTCCAACCATAGCTCATAGCTGCTCCAAACACTTGAAATAGCATGAAGAGCATTTGTACCAAAACGGTTGTGAATTAGTAGATACTTTTAACGTCGTCATAAGTTACAAAATATTCCCCCAATTCCTTCGTTGGATGTCACTATTACACGAAGAGACGTATAGCTTGCCGTGGGCTTTGAAGAAATCACGGCTGCAGTCTTGTAGACAGACGGTGGTGCAAGCGATTGGAATGGCTTGTCTTCTCTAAGTGACAATGCTGGCTTATAACATTCCGGTGTCGACAAAGGCTTTTGGCTAGTACCGGTAATATTTTATTCTTCATCTCCTGTTGGCAAAAGACGTTGATATAGAACAAAATACAAAGATTCTGTAACTAAATACAACATTGTCGGTCGTGCAGTGTTATTGCACTTTTTAATTTGGAATTTCTTAGTGGCAACCCGGAGTCTCACTCTAAGTGCTGTGCACGGCAATAGGCCCGCCTCTTATTATATGAGACCTCATAGGATTAAGCGGATGAAGCACATTTTGCATAATTGTATGAATCTGTGCAATAAACTTACTTGTTTGCTTCTTTATGAAGTTCACCATGATGATGACCTGAGTGACGCAAGTTCTTTTTGGATTCGTTAATTTTAAAATCACAGAACCGTCGCACATAACAGATTTACGTATGAAATTGGTAAATTTAAATAATTATTTGAAATGACAACAAACAACAATAGACGTTTACATCTTAGGGTCTGCTCACACTGAGACGCAATGCGATAGACCATATGAACCGCGCGGCATTTAAAATTAAAAAAGTGATCAAAGTCTCCATCCTCTATTATTTCTGTTTTATGTTTTTCTTTTGGAGTAACAGATGCTTTCTAGCGTTTGTATTTAGGCTTGTAAGTGGCGTTGTTAACTTCAGCTTGCTCAGTCGTAACTTTGCTGATGAAATCTATTTATACATATATTTATATACATAATATTATTATACGTAAAATGTGAATGATTATGTGGACAATACTGGTGAGTAATAGTGGAGGTATACTTATTATGTGTCGCATTCTGGGCATGATTGCTGACAGGCTGTGTAGTATAGAATCGTTGCTCCAGTATTTCAGCTGGAATATTGAAGCAATGATGGTTACCTGTGTGTAAGTGTTAAATGTTTGTGTGTATAAATGTTGTTTGTTGTTATTGTGTTACTAAAATAGGTGTATAGGTCTTTTTACATAGTTCTCACATATCTTTGTAATTTTCTTGTAACCAAATACTTGTAATTGTATTGTGTTGATGGAAAAGAGTGTTCGTGGAGTTTCTTGCACGTTCTTCTCCATAGAGACTTACTGACGCTTGTGAATGTGCAACTAGTTTCATCTTTTGTTTGTCTATTCAAAAATGCCTTTAAATGGTTTAGTTGAAATAAAGTATTTTGACTTTGATAAGTTTATATTGTTACTAATACTATGTATATAATATGTATTTAGGTTATGTTATTCTGTAGGCTCTATTGCCTTTAATAAATTAATTAATAATTAAGTATAATAAGGTATTTAACGTTTAGGTGTGGAAGTGCAAAATATCTATTGGAACAAATCACTGAGTTCGGCAAGTTCGTCGGAAGAATTTCGCTTCTACACGCGTTTGCATCAGTGTGCTAACGGTTTTATATTTTTGTAATTTGAAGGAAACCGTCAAACATTAAGTGACAATTGTCAAACGTCATGTACGGGACCGTTCGAAACCGAACAATTTATCATAAATTAAAATTCCAATAAACTGAAATTTTCAATGATTTGTTAAAAAAAGAATTAATTAAAATGTTAAATATGTTTTAAAGTGTGTTTATAACAAATATTTGTTCAGTTTTAGTCTCTAAATTATTTAAGACAATGTTACCGGTTTTTGTCTTCTATTTTCAAAACGCACCATTCACTACAAACCAATCCAAACGCTATTGGATTCTCGGCCTTAATTAACCATAGTTCAATTACTACTTCCGAGTTGTCGCAAGACGTTTTTATGAACTCGTGCTGCCAAAATAACTTGTCGCAGCATCGACTACGTTTTCGTCTGGTAAAATGTCACGATGACGATACGAAAACGTTAGAAACTTGTGCTAGGGGCTCTGTAATCTTAAGCGTTATACATAGTTATACGGTTTTTGTTTCTGTTCCACGGACATTTACCACGCATAATGCTGTCCCTTTCACTAGCTTATAAAAATAAAATAAAATGCTTGACATATTAAATTATCAGTCCGTAACTTGGCCCTGGAACGCGACAGCGATGTCAATGTCCAAACAATGTCATTTTCATATTTGTTGTCTTATCCTATTATTTTTGTTGTTCTGTTTTGATAATCAATGAATCTATTAAAATTCACGAAAAGACAAAATTACTGTCCTACGTAAGTATCAACAAGCTACAACAAGCAAGCAAGCACAAGCTTACAAGCTTTATCTTTTTGAAAATGTTATTCAATCCAATATACAATGTGATAATGTTTTTTAAAATGCCAATTTCTTTGTTTTAGGTTCAAGATAATGTACCTACTTATAAATAACTTGAAGGCTCATTCGTAAAGAAGGAAACCATGAATTACAATGCAACGCAAAGTATCAGATCATTGAAAACAACGAGAAAAGAAAACAATGGTGTATTCCATTGGGATTTGAATTTAAACTACTATACCTAATACAGTAACTGAATGCAAAAGCTCATAAACTTTTGAACCTCAAGGCGTACGGGCTTCTCAATCAGCCAAACATGTGGAAGATCTTTTTCATTTGTGTCTGTTTAGTGCCAGAATAATGTAATTAATAGAGGAAAAGAAATCTGGTTTTAAGTTAGTGCAGTCCATATGAAGTCCTGAGGTATTCTGGGTGATCAGCGATAAGACTACAATTCCATCCAAGCTTAGATGTGAAATATCCCACCATTGTGTCTATCTCTTGGCCGATATTTAATAGTTAATAACTTAATTAAATTCCTTATAAGCAAGCCTAGATTGTAATAAGATAATATGTGCATTTTTCCAAGTTATGAGATAGTTCGGTCCATAATTAGGTTGTCTCATTGTCTGGAATTTGATGATACAATTAAGTATTTATTGTATTGTAATAATTTAGGATTTAATTAATATCTTAAGGGCAAGCCTAGATTACAATAAGTTTGAAAAATAATTGTGTATGTATCCGCCGTAATTAAAATTTATGATTAAACATTGGTTCCTCAATTGTTATTGTTTTTATTTTCCTTTCTTTTTTTTTTGTATTGTTGCTACTTTATTTGTCTGTACAAAAAGGCCCCATAAAATCCTACATACTAGTTAATAATGTCTTGTTTGGTGCAGTATGGTAGTTTCATGAACAAATCAATAGTACGTAACTAACCTTTTGTGGTTGCTACTGTGAAGAGCTGGCTGCAACCCAGCATCCTGCAGTATTGTGACCTGGACGATGACGAACCTCGCAGCATGGAACCCTGCAGTTTGCTTTTGCCTCGTGCCCTTGAGGTCTGGAGTTGTAGCATTTCTTCGGCAGCAGTTCGTTTTCCTTTGAATCAGGAGAAATATTTCCCCTTCTCTTCCTTGTTGAAGATGGCCGCCTGGGGTTGCTTGCTTTTACTTGCTTCAGGTTGCTAGCTTCCACTTGCAATCTCGAACGGATCCACGAAGACGAATTTGCATGATGAACTGGAGACCGTTGATGTTCCAATCATAGACGTCGCCTGATTTGTCGATGTGAGCCCAACCATTGACGTTGCCATTGAGGTAATAATGTAGATACTACGACGTTGCTTGATTTTTCATACAGCTAGATCGCCTGGAACTTCGAATGACTTCAGCATCAGTTTGGGTAACACGTTGATGGTATCTTCTATTTGTTTCATCGAGATCAGATGAAGAAGAAAAAAAAATCAAATTTTCTTCTTTTGTTTGGCGCGAACGCCACCAATAAATGGGCCAGATTTTATCATCCCACTTCTGAATGTGAACCAGTGGTCAGGATAGGCTGGTCACAGAACAGAAACGGCACTCGTATAATTTACAAAGTGTTTATTCTCAGGTATTTTCAAAATAACAATCTGACAAGCGTTCGCCTTACAATTCGTAGTATCCACAATGGCGGTCGCCGCCAACAATTGAAACTGCCTAACACATCCGCTTTATATATTATTCCAATAAACTTATATTAATGTAATAATCAAATTGAATTACTTAATAAAATAACTAATATTAAATAACAATTATTGCCTGTAATATTTATCATGGAATCTTGCGTAATAATTAACTTTACTATTTATTTGTTACATCGAAAGATGACAAGCGGATGTTGTCCTAAGAGGTTTTAATCATTCAGAATACTTATTATGAATATATTAGAAGATTAACATTCAAAATAAAAGATGAACTATACGTATTGTAGAATTAAGTCAAGCTGGTATATCCAAAGTCGTAGGTCGGTAACATATGATTTTCATCAAATTGCCAAACGTCAGCGCAGCGGAAACTTGATTATTGCCGCAGTTTTATGTCACACAAATTTCATTCAAGCATACACTTTTACCTCTCGTTACAAACTAATTATTGGATGTCTTTTTTTTCTTCTACGTGCATAGGAAAAAAAAGTTCCGCTGGGATGACGTAGTTCCAGCGGAAACAGTTTTTATTGATTAGCTCCCCAATGGTTGGATACACAAATTTGTAGTTACCATACACAATTACACGACGTCATACACTAACTACTAAACTGAAATTAAGATATTCGACATTTTTCCGCTGCGACTACGAACACGATTTCCCACCCAAAAATAAAAAGGGTAGTGACTTAGTCCACAATATAAAAAAAAAACAGCTCATAGTTGATAATAAACACGTCATTTATTGGTCTAATCCTCCTCCTCATCAGCCGCCGCGCCGCCACCCTGTCCCTTGCGCAGGTTCTTCCTCTTGACGCGACCAGGGCGGCCGCCGCCGAAGGGCGACTTCAGGGAGAAGTCAATGTGTTTGCCGCTGTCCAGGCGCACGATGAACGAGGGGATGTTCACCACTTGCTTGCGGACGCTGAGGACAACATTATTAGCTATTATACAGACTGTTACCGATTTGTTACATGATGGTGAAATTGTTAAGAGCTTTACTGCAATATATATTTTTTTTTCGGTATTAATAGTAGTTTTTTTTAATAACTTGAGGTTTTCATACATTTACAAGTTTTGTTTTCTAAAAAATGGATGCGTTTTTCAAGTCAATTTTATTCATTTTACTTTACAAAGACTCAAAATTCTACCACATAATTAGCAGCCCCTGTAGGAGAAAGCCTCTTTTTCTCCACTATAAGAAACTACTTATACCTTACCTTTATGCAGCTCAAACAGAGCTTATAAAACATTTCTAGACATTGACCCCAACTGGGTTGGGAGCCAAGTGGTCTTTAGATAAGATTCAGAGCCAGGCAGCTGCCGCCGCTGGGTTTCGGTTTCGCAAGATCACCTGTGTTAGAGGATCATGTAATAAGCTGTTACGATTTCAATTTACAGAAAATTAAAAATAACTGCTAAATATTAAAAATGAAGATATTATTTAAGTTTCTTATCTATAAAACAGTTTTAAGACAACAAATGAGTTTTTACCGGATATGCCTCTGCCTGATGAGAATACGGGCATGATGGATGGACTTGGCAAGACCAGCCTTGAAGACCTGGGTCTGCAGACGGCGCTCCAAGAAGTCCTCAATCTTAAGACCGAGCACATAATCAAGCTTCATCTGTTTCTCATCCAACACTCCGATCCTGACAAGACGACGCAGAAGTGCGTTACCTGGAAACATGAACAGACTTTATTAGTATGTGTTGCAACAATTATACATTGTATGACACTGTTGGAGATTGTCAGAGTATTAGAAATCAACAATTAGTCTTCAGATAAGAGGTTGCCAGATTTTTTCATCATTCTAAATTATTATTATTTACAAACAAATTTTATAATGTTTTCTGACAGGTCAATTACCTATTGCAAGTATTGCAGTGTCAATGACCAGGCATAACCTTCAAAACACAATTGAAGGTTACCCACATGTGTTCTGCAAACACAAGCGGAACAAAGTTTTGATCTTTTAATTATGTTTTGTGCAGATCTTTGTTCTTCCTACAACATGCTGAACATGTTTTAATTATAATCTCAGTTAGACCCATCTATACCTTAATAATTAAATCCTTGCATTATTCCTCACCTTCAAACAGCCTCTTGGGGTCCTTCTCCTCAAGGGTCAGCAGCTCACGGGCAGCCTTACGGATGCGAGCGAGCGTGTACTTGACGCGCCACACCTCACGCTTGTTGCGCAGACCATACTCGCCGATGATCTTCAACTCCTGGTCGAGACGCGCCTTCTCGAAGGGACGACGCGGCGTGACATACGTCTTTGAGAATACCGACGGTACCCTGTTGTTCACCATCTTGGCGAGCTGGAAGGTTTAGGTGGAAGTTTTAGGGTTGGAATGAATTTGGGAGCACAAGACAAAATGCTAACGGTGGCAGACATAAGTCATGGTCTTTTAAGACACAGGCAACAAAAATACCATGAGGTAAAAACTCACGCCATGTGACAAATAAAACCATTCCTGTGCAGTACAATAATTCAAAATGCAACAATAACTCACGTATTGCAAAGGTTAGGCCTTACACTGCCACCGTAAGCATATCATAAATATTTAGAAGAGTTTGTCGCCACAAACCGTTGCAAGTGCCAAACACCTAATTAATTAGCCGATAATTAGGTTTGAATGCACTTGGGAATCAATGCTCGGGGCAATTCTATAGCCTAGGGGTCACTCATGACGATTATAAAGGAATCATCGGCATGATCAGTAGATCAAAGGCATAAGGTAGGAGGATTAGGTTATATTAACCAAATCCACTTTAATCTCGAAAATCATACAATGCTTGCCGATTAATATTACACTGTATGGAATTAAATAACGAAACAAATATATTTTACCACTTATTGCCACAAAATTCACAAATAAAACACAATATTAAAATAATCACCTTGTCCCGATAACACGGCTCGCCCAAAAAGAGAGTTGTCAAAGAGAGTGAATAAACTACAGCAGGCCGCTGAAGTTTTTTTTTATGTCAAGTAATGTTGCCAGTGCCAATAATTTTTCCATGTCTATGATTTTTTTTCTACAACAAATGATTTTAGTAAAACACTTTTCGACATACTATTTAAAAATGTCGTAGTGACGCAGTGGGTAAGACCTAGCGTCTCATGCTTGAGGTCGTGGCTTTAAATCCGAGCAAGTACTAATGTGACTTTTTCAAATTCTTAAGTCATGTACATGTGGGTGACAGGTCACTGGAACAACTTGCAACCCACGCCCATGGATGCTCCGATGCAAGTCCGCTTAGATGAAGAACCTACGGACTTGTAAATTATCCCCTTTAACTTGAGGAGCATCCATGGGCGTGGGTTGCAAGTCCGTGATTAGACCTGTCGTACTGTATGAATCAGAATGATGGGCTGTGAAAAAGATGGATGAAAAGAGATTGCATGTAGCAGAGATGAAAATATTGAGATAAAGTGAGAAATGAGTATATTAGAGGAAGTTTGAACGTGGTGACAGAAAAGTTGAAAGGAAACCGTTTGTCCTGGTATAGTCATGTGATGAGGCAGGATGAAACGCATGTTACTAAAAGAGTTATGAATATAAATGTGGATCGATGGAGAGGGAGGGCAGGGCCAAAGAAAAGATGTATGGACTGTGTGAGTGATATGAAAGAAAAGGGAGTCAGTAATGGCGTGACGGGGGACAGGACGGTATGGAAGAAGAAAACGTGTTGCGCCAACACCAAGTAATATGTGACAATTAAGGCCAGGAAGATGGTGATGATGAATTATTTAGTAAATAAAGCAGTAAATATTTTCATTTTATTATCATAAAACATAACAATCTAATTATAAAATGTAAGAAAGATTAAATATTGAAAAATAATATTGGATAAGTATAGAATATACATTTAGACTAGCTGATCCCCGCGGCTTCGCTCCCGTCAACTGGCTATCTACCTACCACCAACCTACTTACCCTACCTACCTACCCACCTACCTTACCTACTTACCAACCTACTTACCTGCCCTACCGATCAACCTACCTACTCTACCCTATCCTACATACCTACCTACCCTATCCTACATACCTATATTTATTTGAATAAGAATCTATACTACAATACAAATGTATCGAACTTTTGTTTCTACCGGCGATTTAATTAAATTTTAGAACACAAAAACTGCTGTTGTGACTTAACTATGATAGTGAGAAATATACTCCCCCAGTCGTTTTTGTAGGTAATAATGAGCAAGGGCGGATTTAGGGAGGGGGGGAGGCGCACGGGGTCACGTGCACGTTGGCTCTGCGTTCCACCGAATCACGCGCGGCAAGCTGATACTTAGCTGAGCCATTCCAAAGGTGGCTGCAATATCGGACGGATGCAGGATCGGACTTGCGCTTTGTATAGGGTTAAAAGCTGTCCAAGCTTAAAGTATCGCTTTACTCTATTTAGGATGCCCAGTTTCTTGGCCGCAATTTGAGCTTTGTACTCAATGGAGGTGTCAAAGTTGAGACTTGATGTCATTCCATGCCTAGGAGCTCAAGCCGATCAGTCACAGGAACAGACGTACCCCGAAAAGTAGGAGTTTTAACGAAAATACCCCTTTTAGCGGTAAAAAGACACGCCTGTGTTTTGGTGGCCTTAAAGGAGACCAGATTGTCATCACCCCACTGGGTGACAAGGCTTAAGGTCAAATCTGTCCGCTCCACCATAGCCTTTCTCAAGGAACGAACTTCATCCACGCTGGTTTTTGCGCTGGACAAGTATCTCTCTGAAACAGTACTGTCATCTGCCTACCCAACAATACACGGCTGAAGTAGGTCATTCATGTGCAGCAGGCAAAGAGTTGCAGAGAGAACAGACCCCTGAGGAACTCCGGCATCAATAGCCACAAGGTCAGAAGAGCAGCTGTAAATGACTAGTCGGATCAACGGTTTACTAAGGAAGTCTGATATCCAGCGACAAAAACCTGCGGGGATGCCATAAGCAGGAAGCTTACTGAGTAGACTCGCGTGCCAGACCCTGTCAAAGGCCTGCAAGATATCAAGCGATACAGCAAGTGCTTCGCCGTGTCTCTCGATGGCTTCGCCCCAGCAGTGCGTGACGAGACAAGATCGCCAGTTGACCGTCCCCGGCGAAGCCATATTGACGGTCACTGAGGAGATTATTGTCTTCAAGGTTGGTCAGCAACTTACTGTTATTTTTGATTTTTTTGCTCGTCCACCCCTTGTGCCCCTCCCAGAAAAAAATCCTGGATCCGCCCTTGATAATGAGTACTTTAATCATGTAATACATATTTTGTATATTATAATATCAATAGTTTTCTCAGCGCACGCTAAATAATGAATTTTATAGGCAAAATTTTGTTAGTTTGGATTACACTATTGCAATTTTCATAAGGATCTCTATTTTTTTTAAACAAATGTAACTCGGGAATAATGTAACTTTCCATAGGTGAAAGAAATTTTAAAATTGGTCCAGTAGTTTCGGAGCCTATTCGGCACAAACAAACAAACAATATTATTTTCTCTTTATAATATTGGTATGGCATAGATAGATAAAATCATACAAAATATAACAGTTCATTTTAATACTTAAAACAGAGTTTATTTATGTTGAGGTTTTATTTTGTCTAAGGCATTGTTTGTGGTATTAAAAGAAGAATAAGTTCTGTCTGTCAGTGTGTGAAAATTTTACTACGATGTGTCATTATGTATTGAGAAATTATTTAAATAAATAACGAAGTTTATTGAAGATTATGTGCCTTGTTATTGAAAACCAAACTTTAACAATTTAAACGCCTAGGGTATGTCTATAAAACAATACAAAATATTGATCAAAAATAAAATAGTAATGTGTTAGATTGATTAAAATTTCTTCATAAATAAAGTCGATTGTTGTAAGATTGGATCGAGAAGAGAATCGAATCGGTAAATGATAAGTTTTTGAGCTGTCAAAAGTAAAATTATAGGCTGGAGGGAATATAAGTCTGAAATCACCAACGCGTCTTGAGCATGCGTGATGATCAATGCCCTCCCTGTATAAGAAGAGGTCTTTGCCCTGCAATGGGACAGTTACAGACTGGTAATATAACTTGCTAGGAAAATCATATTACCATTTTCACCAATAACCATCTGGGGGGTTACCATAAGCTCTTAGATTAAGGTTATTTTGAGTATGTGTAAGGAACATGGGATGTATACAAGTCATAAAAGAAGACGAGGGATTGGTAAGATATAAGTAAAAACTTGTATGTTTGTAACAATTTTCTTACTAGATTAACACAAGGTTTAGTGTCGCAAGTGTAGATCTACGCAACTAGACTGATGTGGAATCATTGCAACGTGATCTCGGTAAATTTGAGGTGAGAATTTAACGTAGTACGAATATATTTACTGCCAAATACTCTAAAAACATTAGGACGAGCACATCGGTGGTATTCTGAAAAAGTTTTGTCTATCATAAGGGAAATTAAGACTTGATTAAAGACCTCAGTAGCCGGGTCATCATATTCCCAGAAAATAATAAAGTTCCATAATTATGGAATATTACTTGGTAACATTGTTTCCATAGACAACGCCTTTTCAAATGGCGCCAATATTGAAAATTTAATCTTTTCATTTTCATGTTAGGCTAGGCCTGGAACACTGAATGGACCTCACGAGGGACCAAACTTTGATCTCATACTCGCTAAGGTCATTCATGGTATGCAATAAAGCTGCTTGTAAATTGCTAATTATTTACTCATTTACAGCAGTGCCTTTTTAAATCTGTTTTATTTACAACAATAATAAAAAGCAAGACCTTTATAAAATAAAATATATTTATTTACACTGGAAATATCTGATAAAATAATATAAGTACATTGTACTTTGATGTAAAGAGTGATTAAAACTTCTTGAATTTCATGAAATTCTTATACTTTTTAGGGTTCAAACCAAACGCCTTCAACCTTTCATCAGACATATTGACCATAGGATTCATTGGTTTTGCTACTTTGTTCTTGTTTTTAAACTTGTCGTTTTGTTTGAAGTTATTATTCTTCTTGAAATCTTTCTTATTGCCTTTCTTCTTCTTCTGGTTAGGTTGGTCTCCTGTACTTGTGTCTGCTTTACGTTTCAAGTTTTCATTATTATTCTTATTCGCTATGGAACATTCGTCATTCTTTTTAGAAGTTCCTACTGTACTGTCATTAACGGCATTATATTCTGTGCTCAGATGACTAGGTTCCGCATGTTCCACAGTTTCAACAATAAAACTGTCTGATTTGTGTTTCTTTCGTTTTACTTCTCCATTCTCTTCTGTATTTGTTTCTTTTTCATTCTGTATGGGATTTACTTCTTCATCTATGTTAGTTTTATGTTTATCTTTCTTTTTCTTTTTAGGACTCTCGGCGACATTGCTGCTTGTGTCTGGAACTTCTGTGTCTTGATCAGCTGCTACTACTTCCTGTTCAGTTTCCTCTGTAACAGTCTCTTCTGTGCTCTTCTGTTTGTTCTTTTTCTTCTTCTTCTTTTTTTTCCTTTTCGTTTCTTCTATTGGCACGACTATATCAGGGTCTCTGAAAATAAACAAGTAATTTGATTATGTGCCTGTAAAAATACTGATGATGCAGTATTTTATTTTGGATACTAAGACAAGAGTACCAACACTCCCAACATGTCATTGAAATATCTAACACTACTTTCAATTTGTTTTGGGTTTTTCTTCCATATTTCTTATGGTCGTCATCTCAATCCATACAATATATATAAACACGAAATCTAGGGTAGAGAATAATGTAGAAAATTAAGTAAAAGTTTGTTTACATGTTTCTGAAAGTTAATCTCTGGAAGTACTGATACATTTGCAAAAATTATCTGAATAATAGAATGCTACAGTAGAGGCACGGGGTCTCATTGCTACGAAAGAAAATTTGGTTCAAATAAATCTCACTAGATAGCGCGACATGTACACACACAATTCAATAAAATTGTGTGAAAAATTAACATTTTCTGGAAATGAACATAAAAATTGTATGTTCTTGTTGAATCAACTCTCCTAAGTACAAAATTATTGAATTTTGATATGGAAAATTGGGCTCTTAATTCACATTTCAAAGATTCTTTTAACGGATCATTTAAAATTGATGCCAGTAGATGGCGCATTTTTTAATTTCTGAGGCATTCCTCTCGTTTGTTAAAATTTGCATTGCAACATATTTTGGTGCAAAAAAACTGTAAAAACGTGCAAAAAAATACTATAAAACGAACCTTCATTGCCTATAAAGAAAAAAATATTCACGAAACTAGTAAACCCTTTTACTTGCAAGTCGCTGCTAAGTGCTAACAACATCTATTGCTGTGAAACGGGATCGAACGCGATTGATGTACTTACAAAAATAACAAGATTAATCAGATGAAAAACGCTAGTTACGTCGGCACGGTTTCTTTGTATGGGATGAGGTATCTGTATGCTAGTATTATATTATCTGTGGTAGAGGTGTCGTTGGCTACAAAAGAAAAAAATGCACGGCTTCTTTGGGAACATTCACGGGAGCGAACGCTCGGGATAAAGCTTGATCTGAGGTATTAGCTGCCGTCCGCGTTAAAGTCGAAATTATCCCAAAGAAACCTACTACCTGGATAAAAAGTATGCTTTGTGTTAATTCAGGTAGGTAGGGTATAAACTATGTGTGTGCCAAATTTCATCTAAATTCGTTCAGTAATTTTTACAATCAACCATGCATACTCACAAATTTTTACATAAATTATATTAGTAGAATTTCCTTATACTCACTGGGGCAAGTCCTTGAACAGACTGGGCAGGATCTTCTTCTTGAGGCGCGTGTCCTGTGCCTTCTGCGCGAAGTTCCTCTGGTCTCCGTGCTCCACTGTGTCCGGCCGGTGCTTGAGGATCCTCTTCAGCGGCACCCACGCAGTCAACTCCTTGTCATCTGCTAACAGGATCTGGGAAGCATAGTATTATATTACATTTTGGTCTTTGGTTCAGCGCTGACAGAAAATGTCACAGGAATGAGAGCACACACTCGATGGATATCATCATTTATTTATTTATTATATTCTTTATTGTACACCACACAAATATATATACAGGACAAAAAATCATAAAAGCAAATCATCATCATCCTTTTAATGTTCCCACTGCTGGGACACAGGCCTCCTCTCTGTGAGAGAGGGAATGGGTCTTAATCCACCACGCGGGCTTAGTACGGTTTAGATTAGATTCGATTTTTTGCTTCTAGGACATGCTGGTTTCCTCACGATGTTTTCCTTCACCGTTTTGAGAGCAATGGTGATAAAACAATTTACACAAAGTAAAGCGCCTGCCTGGGGCAAGTCATGGTGGTTACCACTGGGCCATCACTGCTCTCAATGGATATACTAAACTTGCTTGTACTCAGAAAAATCACCTGGCCTACGCAAGAATTCATTTATGCCATGGTGCTGAACAAACCGGCAAGCATGGTCTACTGTGACCGGCTTGAGTCACACATTTTATCACAGTTTGAGAGCAAAATCCGTGACACAAGCCTATCACAGAGGCCATGCTCGCCCCGCAGGAAAAATCTTGTCTGCGCTGCTAGACAAGCTTGGTGCCTAGGTCAGACAAAAATCTTGTCGTGTACATGATTAATTGGTCGTGTACAAACGACCTACGAGCTCCTCGTTTTCTGATTAGAGTTTGTGCTCTCTATGATGAGAACAACGAACTGCAATGTACATTGTACTCAGTGAACTTCCTTCGATCAAAAATTAAATGATTCACTTTGGCTTCTTTGTTGTATGTTTGTCGTATTATTATGTGGGTAAAGTCCTGGAAAGAGGCAGATTACAAATCAGCAAAAACAATTTTGTGAAACCTATTTTCTTGACCTAATATTACCACCCATTGCTTCGATCAATAATACACTAGATACACATTCCCATACAAAACTTATCTTTAAAACTGCCGCCAATTGTGTTTACGTAATACTAAGATTTCTAGTTGAAATAAATATTCATTAATGAAAATTCAACCTTAAATGCAAAGCTTAAAATTGCATTTATAAAACGATGTGTACGCTGCTCAATACATCAAAACACACACACACAACAGTCTTATTTACAAGAAAAGTCGAAGTTTGTTACAATAGTTGGCGCGTTGGCGTTTTCGACGCAAATGTTGGTCAAACAATCATAATATTTGGTAATTGATTCATATTTACTATTTAATTCGGTTATTACTTTATGAAAAACACTTATTGATATAAATTAACCGATTTTTTTTTCAAAATCTTGGTGTTACTGTGGTTATCAGCTTATTTGCACAATTTTTAACGCACTCTGCGGTATTTTTTCGTCTTAATGTTGGCTATGATTGGGCCATACTAATTAGAAATAAGATTAAAATCGTATTTGTGCTCTTATTTTTCGCCTCGTTTTTGAAGCGCTTTCCGGGCATTTAGTGTATTATTGTTCGAAGACCCATTGTATATTTTGTAGAAATTACAGTCACTACATCCGAAACCAATAAGTATATGCTATGAAAACACACCTTATCCTCTCAACAGTAAGTTCATAATCGTTCGGAACGACCTCCCGTTACTTGAGCCAAGTCGGCAGATTTCCACCTATGACAATATTTTATAACAAAAGAAACCTTACCTCCTCAACAGTAAGTCCATAATCGTTCGGCACGACCTCCCGATACTTGAACCGAGTGGGCAGGTCTCCACCGATCACATCTTCGCAGTCCATCTTATAATATTCTTCCATGTACTGGTCATAGGTCTGGTCAGCCACGGTGGGGACGAACTTGGGCTTCTCAGAAGATAGTAACTCGGCGAGCTTGGACTTCTTCTTTCTGTTTCTTTTCTTCTTGCCTAGAGTCTTCTTTACTTCTTCTAGAACATTCAGGCGAACTTTCTTTGGGTCGTAGTCGGCGTCCATCTGTGTTGGAAAGGTTTTTTAGTGATGTTCGTAAAAGTACATAGTGTTTACATCAACTCACTAACTGGGTAATATTCCAGCTCCTGACTACCTGTGTGAATGACTGTCAAAGATCTACAAATTCAAAAATTCAGTTAGAAATTATTCTCAAACTTTAGGATGCTCTACTATGATTCTTTCCTGTAGCTCAATGGTCTCAATGAGGACACTGTAAACAGACCATGTTTACTTACGTTGAAGTCTTCATCTTCACAGTATGGACCCTCATCGTCGGCTTGCTGGTCCGCCTCATCGTCATCATCTTCCTGCTCAGGCTGAAACTTCTCCCAGTTCTCTGTAAATTACATAGAAATTGTTGTTTTTTTGTTTTGTTTCTTTTCTTTTACATCTGATTTCTTTCTGAATACATTTGGTTAAAAAAGGCGATTTGTCGTTTGGAATGAGTCTTGATAATGAAAATAATAATACGAATGAACTTGACACCTACAGAAAGTACTGGTCTACACTTGCCCAAAACTTCGTATTGCCCCTCTTGGCGAAATGGAAACAAAATAATAATGAAAATAACGACCAAGGGTTGCTGATAGTGGTAGAACATTAGTCCCTTTATTGATAACTAGCTGACCCTCGGGGCTTCGCTCCCGTCAATTGCCTACCTACCCTGCCTACCCAGCCTACCCTGAGTACCCTACCTACCCTGCCTACTCTACTTACCATGCCTACCCTGCCAACCCTGCCTGCCCTGCCTAACCTGCCTACCCTGTCTATGTCTATCCTGCCTACCCCTGGCTACCCTGCCTACCCTGCCTACCCTACCTACCCTGCCCCTACCCTGGCTACCCTGCCTACCCTGCCTACTCTACTTACCATGCCTACCCTGCCAACCCTGCCTGCCCTGCCTAACCTGCCTACCCTGTCTATCCTGCCTACCCTGCCTATCCTGCCTACCCAGCCTACCCTACCTACCCTGCCCCTACCCTGGCTACCCTGCCTACCCTGCCTTTCCTGCCTATCCTGCCTACCCGGCCTATCCTGCCTACCCTGCTTACCATGCCTACCCTGCCTACTCTGCTTACCCTGCCTACTCTGTTTACCCTGCCTACTCTGCCTACCCTGCCTAATCTGCCTACCCTGCCTAACTTGCCTATCCTACCTACCCTGCCTGCCCTGCCTTTCCTGCCTACCCTGCCTTTCCTGCCTATCTTGCCTACCCTGCCAACCCTGCCTTTCCTGCCTACCCAGCCTATCTTGCCTACCCTGCCTACTCTGCTTACCCTGCCTACCCCGCCTACTCTGCTTACCATGCCTACCCTGCCCACTCTGCTTAGCATGCCTACCCTGCCTACTCTGCTTACCATGCCTACCCTGCCTACTCTGCTTACCCTGCCTACTCTGTTTACCCTGCCTACCCTGCCTACCCTGCCTATCCTGCCTACCCTGCCTATCTTGCCTACCCTGCCTACCCTGCCTACTCTGCTTACCCTGCCTACTCTGCCTACCCTGCCTACTCTGCCTACCCTGCCTAATCTGCCTACCCTGCCTAACCTGCCTATCCTACCTACCCTACCTACTAATTTGTATCTATCATCAATAGTTTTCTCAGCGCACGCCAAATAATGTATTTTACAGACAACATTTTGCTACCTTTGGTTACATTATTGCAATTTTCATAAGGATCTCTATTTTTTCTGAAAACATTTTATAGCCTATGACACTCAGGAATAATGTAGCTTTCTACCGGTGCAAGAATTTTCAAAATCGGTTCAGTAGATCCAGAGATTACCCCTTACAACGTCACAAACTCACAAACTTTACCTCTTTATAATATTAGTATAGATAAATGCGGAGTAAAGTTACAAACAGTTAGATTAACCTCAAGTTTTTCAAGTTTTATTTAGTTTTCAAGTTTTCACTAGCTGACCCTCGCGGCTTCGCTCCCGTCAACTGGCTACCTACCTACCCTGGCTACCATGGCTACCCTGCCTACCCTGCCCCAAACCTGGCTACCCTGGCTACTCTGGCTAACCTGGCAACTTTGCCCCTACCCTGGCTACTCTGGTTACTCTGGCTACTCTGGATACCCTGGCTACCTTGCCCCTACCCTGCCTATCCTGCCCCAAACCTGGCTACCCTGGCCACCCTGGCTACCCGGCTACTCTGGCTACCTTGCCCCTACCCTGCCTTCCCTGGCTACTCTGGCTACCCTGCCCCAAACCTGGCTACCCTGGCTACTTTGCCCCTACCCTGCCTACTCTGCCTACCCTGCCTAATCTGCCTACCCTGCCTAACTTGCCTATCCTACCTACCCTGCCTGCCCTGCCTTTCCTGCCTACCCTGCCTTTCCTGCCTACCCTGCCTATCTTGCCTTTCCTGCCTACCCTGCCAACCCTGCCTACCCTGCCTTTCCTGCCTACCCAGCCTATCTTGCCTACCCTGCCTACTCTGCTTACCCGGCCTACCCCGCCTACTCTGCTTACCATGCCTACCCTGCCTACCCTGCCCACTCTGCTTAGCATGCCTACCCTGCCTACTCTGCTTACCATGCCTACCCTGCCTATCCTGCCTACTCTGCTTACCCTGCCTACTCTGTTTACCCTGCCTACCCTGCCTACTCTGCCTACCCTGCCTAATCTGCCTACCCTGCCTATCCTGCCTACCCTGCCTATCTTGCCTACCCTGCCTACTCTGCTTACCCTGCCTACCCTGCCTACTCTGCCTACCCTGCCTAATCTGCCTACCCTGCCTAACCTGGCTATCCTACCTACCCTACCTACTAATTTGTATCTATCATCAATAGTTTTCTCAGCGCACGCCAAATAATGTATTTTACAGACAACATTTTGCTACCTTTGGTTACATTATTGCAATTTTCATAAGGATCTCTATTTTTTCTGAAAACATTTTATAGCCTATGACACTCAGGAATAATGTAGCTTTCTACCGGTGCAAGAATTTTCAAAATCGGTTCAGTAGATCCAGAGATTACCCCTTACAACGTCACAAACTCACAAACTTTACCTCTTTATAATATTAGTATAGATAAATGCGGAGTAAAGTTACAAACAGTTAGATTAACCTCAAGTTTTTCAAGTTTTATTTAGTTTTCAAGTTTTCACTAGCTGACCCTCGCGGCTTCGCTCCCGTCAACTGGCTACCTACCTACCCTGGCTACCATGGCTACCCTGCCTACCCTGCCCCAAACCTGGCTACCCTGGCTACTCTGGCTAACCTGGCAACTTTGCCCCTACCCTGGCTACTCTGGTTACTCTGGCTACTCTGGATACCCTGGCTACCTTGCCCCTACCCTGCCTACCCTGCCCCAAACCTGGCTACCCTGGCCACCCTGGCTACCCGGCTACTCTGGCTACCTTGCCCCTACCCTGCCTTCCCTGGCTACTCTGGCTACCCTGCCCCAAACCTGGCTACCCTGGCTACTTTGCCCCTACCCTGGCTACCATGGCTATCCTGGCTACAATGACTACCCTGGCCACCTTGGCTACCCTGGCTATCCTGGCTACCATGGATATCCTGGCTACAATGGCCACCCTGGCCACCTTGGCTACCTTGGCTACCATGGCTACCCTGCCTACCCTGGCTACCCGGCTACTCTTGCTACCCTGGCTACCTTGCCCCTACCCTGCCTACCATGTATACCCTGGCTACCCTGTCCCAAACCTGGCTACCCTGGCCACCCTGGCTTCCTTGCCCCTACCCTGCCAACCCGGGCTATCCTGGCTACCCTGCCCCAAACCTGGCTACCTTGGCTACCATGGCCGCCCTGGCTACCCTGGCTGCTCTGGCTACTCTGGCTACCTTGCCCCTACCCTGCCTACCATGGCTACCCTGGCCACCCTGGATACCCTGGCTACCTTGCCCCTACCCTGCCTACCATGGCTACCCTGGATACTCTGGCTACCCTGGCTACCTTGCCCCTACCCTGCCTACCCTGGCAACCATGGCTACCCTGGCTACCATGGCTACTCTGGCTACCATGGCTACCCTGGCTTCCCTGGCTATAATGGCTACCCTGCCACTACCCTGGCTACCATGGCTACCCTACCCAAAACCTGCCTACCCTGGCTACCCTGCCCAAAACCTGCCTACCCTGGCTACCATGGCCACCCTGCCCAAAACCTGCCTACCCTGACCACCCTGGCTACCCTGCCTACACTAACTACCATGGCTACCCTGCCTACCTACCTACAAATTTTTATCTAAACACATCAACACGGTCTAGGGAATTTTTTAAAAAAGCGAATTACTATCAATGTGTTAATTATTTATATGACATGTATATATTTAAAAGATACGTTATTTAATATTCTACCATTTTTTTTTAATGGTTAAGGTACTTCGATTAAAATTTCAGGATTTTATGGAAAAAAATTAAGCATAGACGGAAACCGTATATGAATTAACTTTTAATTTATGAGTAAAAACTGAAAAAAATAGAAAAATCATTTAATTTGTGTTTATAAACTTGAAGTTAGTAGTCTGAGAAAGCGCCCATGATGTTCATAACACATCGGCAACGATTCGGCATGCTCAGAACAAGGTTGTCAATGTCTTGCTGCGGAATATTGTCCCATGTCCTTCTGAGGTGCGCAAAAAGTTGATCTTCTGTAGCCAGATTTTCAGGAACTTCCTTCAGAGCTCTTCTTTGCAGCATATCCCACGCATGCTCAATGGGATTTAGATCTGGCGATTGAGCAGGCCAGTCTAAGGCCCTAACATTGTGTGTATGTAACCAAGCTGCTACCGTTCTCGCCGTGTGTGCCCGGGCATTGTCGTGCATGAGCAGGAAATCTTGCCCCATTTGTGTTCTGTGGGGCAAGATTACGGGCCCCAGCACCTGTTGGACGTATCGTTCTGCCGTCATATTGCCCCGCACACAAACGAGATCCGTCCGTCCTCAAAGACGAATTCCTGCCCAAACCATAATTGTTCCTCCTTGGTATGGGTGAACTTCCTGAGGGTTCTGAAGACGGCTCCATCGTCCAGGAACTCGCCAAACACGCGTCCGTCGTGAATCTGGATGGAAGCCGAACCTGGATTCATCCGTGAACAGCACATTGGACCATTGCTCACGGCCCCAGTCCACGTGGTTCCGAACCCATTCTAATCGTCGTCCACGATTGCCTCTCCGTAAAGGTGGGACCCGGAGTGGTCTACGAGAGCGTAGATTGCTTTCATGCAGTCACCTTCTTACAGTTTGGTCACTCACAAGCACTTGGTGTTCCACTCGCAGCCTTTGGACCAATTGAGTCGCCGTTGCATTTGGTTGAGCTCGCGCAGTAATTTGCAAAAATCGGTCTTGTCTGGGGGTAGTGATGCGACTTGGCCCCCGGTGCCTCTCCGCTACTTCACCTGTGGCACGATAGCGTGTCCACAATCTTGAAATTACATTTTGGTGGGTCCCTATGGCCTCAGCAACATTACGCTGAACAGACCCAGCTTCCAGCATTCCCACAGCTCGTAACATCTCCGCCCTCGTCAAATGTTGGCGTTGCATGGCTACAATACCTCAATTTTAACTTTATCTTTCGTTTAAAAATGAAAAAAAAAACTGTAACTAAACGTATTGTTTTCTAAATTTCGCACAAATGAAAATTCCCTCTCCTACACATCAAGACATTTTTATGCCACCGAAACAAAAGAATTTTCAAAAATTTGAATTTGGAATTAGTCTGAGATAAATTACAAACAAATCGGTGTATAAAAGATTCCAATGCAGCCAGTACTTTTCGAGTTATTTAATTGAGTATGAAATATCCCTAGACCGTGTTGATGTGTGTATCATCAATAGTTTCCTCAGCGCACGCCAAATTATGTATTTTACAGGCAAAATTTTGCTACCTTGGGTTACATTATTGCAATTTTCATTAGGATCTCTATTTTTTTTTGATATGTATTATAGCCTTATACACTCAGGAATAATGTAGCATTCTATTGGTGAAAGAATTTTTTAAATCGGTTCTGTAGATCCAGAGATTACCTCTTACAACGTCACAAACTCACAAACTTTACCTCTTTATAATATTAGTATAGATTACTTTACTCAGCGTAACGCGGCTAGAGTTGTGACGGCGGTGTTACGATGAAACGTATGTCCAGCAGTCATTGAGAATCCTTACGTCCACTCATATTAAAATATAATCATAACCAAATATGAAATTTGCTGCTTTATATACAAATTTTCCGACAACTTATGTGGGAATATAAATAAAGAACACCGAAAAATCAACACAGCATATCAGAAAATAAAAATTAGTTGTCGGAACCCCGCTGCGGCGCTCCTATTTCTGTCTGCAGAGTCTAAAGCAGTGGTGTCTTATCCCATACAAAGAAACTGTCCCGACGTACTGTACCGATTATTCTGATTAGTTTTTGTATATCGATCGCGTTCGGTTCCATTCCACGGATATGGATGGTGATCTAACTATTGCCCTGGAACGGAACCGAACCCGATCGATTTACAAAAAATAATCGGTATAATCAGATGGAAAACGCTAGTTACATCGGCACGGTTTCTTTGTATGGGATGAGGCATCTGTATGCTAGTATTATATTATCTGTGGTGTAAAATAACTTAACGGGAAGGGGATAACGGGAGCTTCAGCTTCAGCTCCCGTCATTATCTTCGAACCTAACCTTTCTAGTTGCCCTATCTCTTTCTATTGCTCCCGATCCCGAGCTCGTTTCGCTAGCTCTTGGTCTAATTCGTTGAAAACACGAATACTGGGTGTATTACCTACCGACCGAAAGGTAGATATTTTCATTAAAATTTAAGTCATTCTAAAACCAATAGTAGAAATTAAGCTGGTTTCTATAGAGCTTTAAAATATTATTTTAGCAGAACATAATAAATTAATAATAAATATGTTTTCGGAAACTTAGTTTTTTTTGCTAGTTTAGGTAATTCATTTTAACACTGCTTAGTTAGTATTACAGTCAACCACAGATTGTTGCAAGTTAATTTGTTTTTCTAAATCTGATGCTTTATTTCCCTATTATTATTGTGAAAGTTTGTGAGTATGGATGGATGTCTGTTTATTACTCTATCATGCAAAAACTACTGAACTGATTTGGAAAAAATATGTTTATAACCCAGATTAACACATAGCATACGTTTTATCCAGGGTCCTTTGGGATGTCAGCAAACATTGACGGGGTCCTCTAGGGCCGATGCCTGTCTGGGTCCCGGATAAATTTGAAAGACCGTAACCGCGGCCCTGGCAGTCAGTAAAAGTCTGACACGCGCTCCTGCTTCATCCAGAGCGGGAGAAGTCATTCGATGAATTCACACGCAAAAACAAAAAAAGGGTCCTTTGGGATAATCTCCAATTTGACGCGGGCAGCAGTAAGGTGGTTGTGTATATAATTTTCCCTTTACTCGCACTCACCGATCTCCAGCTCGTCGTCGAGGTCGGGGAACACCGGCTTGTGCTCGTCCACGTCGCCGTAGTACTGCTCGTCAAATATCTGCTTCATACGCTTGTCGTGATCCGCGGGGTCGAACTCGCTCTCCAAGTCGGATTCCTGGAAACAGCAAAGGCACGGTTCTAAATGACTATTTAGATTGTAGCGTTCTAAAGCTCCTGTCTACATCAATGAAAAAAGACATGAATAAAACTGGCAAGTGTGTGTAGGACTTCACACATTTAGGATTCCGTACCAAACAGAAAAAAAAAGTTTGTTGAAAATGAGGCAATTTCAAATAAAAAATCTGATATTATATACCATAT
Organism: Orthosia cruda; assembly: GCA_964057195.1. Classification (NCBI taxonomy): domain Eukaryota; kingdom Metazoa; phylum Arthropoda; class Insecta; order Lepidoptera; family Noctuidae; genus Orthosia; species Orthosia cruda. The sequence continues at coordinate 42,218,768 of OZ059835.1, forward strand.
TGATAATGGTATTTGTTAGTACAATATACGTAATAATAAACGTTATCAATGACCAGTTAAAAAAAAATCATCACATTTTTTTGTAAAAACGCTGACTTTGGAGGCTTCTGTAATCCAATTTTTATTTAAACAAAAAATACAGTATTTATCTACCCAAGGTCTAAACAACGATATCCCGCTCGATGGGGTAAGTCAAAATTAATTTGAAAGCCAAAATTGCGTCATTTTAAGAGTTGATTTTTCTATCGTCGTCATCTCATATTTACAGAATAAACACTTATTTTCGTTGCTTTTAAAACTGCTATATTTATTACTAGCTGACCCTCGGGGCTTTGCTCCCGTCAACTGCCTACCTACCCTGGCTACCCTTCCTACCTTGCCTATCCTGCCTACCATGCCTACCTTGCCTGCCCTGCCCCTACTCTGCCTTCCCTGGCTACCCTGCCAACCCTGCCTGCCCTGCCTACCCTGCCTACCCTTCCTACCCTGTCTATCCTGCCTACCCCTGGCTACCCTGGCTACCCAGCCTACCCTGCTTACCCTACCTACCTTGCCTGCCCTGCCCCTACCCTGACTTTCCTGCCTACCCTGCCTTTCTTGCCTATCCTGCCTACCCTGCCTATCATGCCTACCCTGCCTACTCTGCTTACCATGCCTACCCTGCCTTTCCTGCCTATCTTGCCTACCCTGCCTACCCAGCCTTTCCTGCCTATCTTGCCTACCCTGCCTACCCTACCTATCCTGCCTACCCAGCCTTTCCTGCCTACCCAGCCTATCTCGCCTACCCTGCCTACTCTGCTTACCTTGCCTACCCTGCCTACCCGGCCTACCCTGCCTTTCCTGCCTATCCTGCCTACCCTGCCTAAACTGCCTACCCTGCCTTTCCTGCCTATACTGCCTACCCAGCCTACTCTGCCTTTCCTGCCTACCTCGCCTACCCTGCCTACTCTGCTTACCTTGCCTACCCTGCCTTTCCTGCCTACCCTGCCTGTCCAGCCTATCCTGCCTACCCTGCCTACTCTGCTTACTATGCCTACCCTGCCTACTCTGCTTACCCTGCCTACCCTACCTACCCTGCCTACCCTACCTACCCTGCCTACCCTGCCGTTCCTGCCTTTCCTGCCTATCTTGCCTACCCTGCCTACCCTACATATCCTGCCTACCCTGCCTGCCCTGCCCCTACCCTGCCTGCCCCGCCCCTACCCTGCCTGCCCTGCCCCTACCCTGCCTTCCCTGCCAACCCTGCCTGCCCTGCCTAACCTGCCTACCCTTCCTACCCTGTCTATCCTGCCTACCCCTGGCTACCCAGCCTACCCTGCTTACCCTACCTACCCTGCCTACCCTGCCTTTCCTGCCTATCCTGCCTTTCCTGCCTATCCTGCCTACCCTGCCTTTCATGCCTACCCTGCCTACTCTGCTTACCATGCCTGCCCTGCCTACCCTGCCTTTCCTGCCTATCTTGCCTACCCTACCTATCCTGCCTACCCAGCCTTTACTGCCTACCCTGCCTATCCTGCCTACCCAGCCTATCTCGCCTACCCTGCCTACTCTGCTTACCTTGCCTACCCTGCCTTTCCTGCCTACCCTGCCTAAACTGCCTTTCCTGCCTATCCTGCCTACCCAGCCTACGCTGCCTACTCTGCCTACCCTGCCTATCTCGCCTACTCTGCTTACCTTGCCTACCCTGCCTATCCGGCCTACCCTGCCTTTCCTGCCTAAACTGCCTACCCTGCCTTTCCTGCCTAGCCTGCCTATCTTGCTTACCCTGCCTAAACTGCCTACCCTGCCTGTCCTGCCTACCCTGCCTACTCTGCTTACTATGCCTACCCTGCTTACCATGCCTACCCAGCCTACCCTGCCTACCCTGCCGTTCCTGCCTTTCCTGCCTATCTTGCCTACCCTACTTATCCTGCCTACCCTGCCTATCCTGCCTACCCAGCCTACCCTGCCTTTCCTGCCTATCTCGCCTACCCTGCCTACTCTGCTTACCTTGCCTACCCTGCCTACAATGCCTACCCGGCCTTACCTGCCTTTCCTGCCTACCCTGCCTATCTTGCCTAACCTGCCTTTCCTGCCTGTCCTGCCTACCCTGCCTACTCTGCTTACCATGCCTACCCTGCCTACTCTGCTTACCCTGCCTACCCAGCCTACCCTGCCTGCCCTAACTGCCCTGCCTTTCCTGCCTATCATGCCTACCCTGCCTGCCCTGCCTTTCCTGCCTACCCTGCCTATCTTGCCTACTGTGCTTACCCTGCCTACCCAGCTTACCCTGCCTACCCTACCTATCCTGCCTTTCCTGCCTACCCTGCCTAACATGCCTTTCCGGCCTATCCTGCCTGTCTTGCCTACACTGCCTACTCTGCTTACCCTGCCTACCCTGCCTTTCCTGCCTAACCTGCCTACCCTGCCTATCTTGCCTACCCTGCCTACTCTGCTTACCCTGCCTTACCTGCCTATCCTGCCTACTCTGCTTACCATGCCTACCCTGCCTACTCTGCTTACCCTGCCTACTCTGACTACCCTGCCTAACCTGCCTATCCTACCTACCCTACCTACCCTACCTACCCTACCTACCCTACCTACCCTACCTACTAATTTGTATCTATCATCAATAGTTTTCTCAGCGCACGCCAAATAATGTATTTTACAGACAACATTTTGCTACCTTGGGTTACATTATTGCAATTTTCATAAGGATCTCTATTTTTTTTGAAAATATTTTATAGCCTATGACACTCAGGAATAATGTAGCTTGCTACCGGTGCAAGAATTTTCAAAATCGGTTCAGTAGATCCAGAGATTACCCCTTACAACGTCACAAACTCACAAACTTTACCTCTTTATAATATTATTAGTATAGACTTGTCTGTAGAAAATGTTTACTGTTTGTTTGTACTTATATAATTATATCAGACTATTGAAATATCAGTTCAAAAGTAGTTTTTGAAAAGACGATTGATGAGGCTCTAGATTAGAAAGACGTCATTATCAGGAAAAGAGAGCTCTTTGCATTATTTTCAAAATCTAAAACAATATCTAATAGTATATTATGCAACTAGTGAATAAAGGACGGATTTAAAGCGAGGGCCGTAGATGAATCACGACCGTAGGGAGTGATTCATGAACACGCGTTAGAGCGCGCGCACTCCAACTCACTTAGTATATTATGCAACTAGTGAATAAAGGACGGATTTAAAGCGAGGGCCATAGATGAATCACGATCGTAGGGAGTGATTCATGAACACGCGTTAGAGCGCGCGCACTCCAACTCACTTAGTATATTATGCAACTAGTGAATAAAGGACGGATTTAAAGCGAGGGCCATAGATGAATCACGACCATAGGGAGTGATTCATGAACACGCGTTAGAACGCGCGCACTCCAACTCACTTAGTATATTATGCAACTAGTGAATAAAGGACGGATTTAAAGCGAGGGCCATAGATGAATCACGACCATAGGGAGTGATTCATGAACACGCGTTAGAACGCGCGCACTCCAACTCACTTAGTATATTATGCAACTAGTGAATAAAGGACGGATTTAAAGCGAGGGCCATAGATGAATCACGACCATAGGGAGTGATTCATGAACACGCGTTAGAACGCGCGCACTCCAACTCACTTAGTATATTATGCAACTAGTGAATAAAGGACGGATTTAAAGCGAGGGCCATAGATGAATCACGACCATAGGGAGTGATTCATGAACACGCGTTAGAACGCGCGCACTCCAACTCACTTAGTATATTATGCAACTAGTGAATAAAGGACGGATTTAAAGCGAGGGCCATAGATGAATCACGACCATAGGGAGTGATTCATGAACACGCGTTAGAACGCGCGCACTCCAACTCACTTAGTATATTATGCAACTAGTGAATAAAGGACGGATTTAAAGCGAGGGCCATAGATGAATCACGACCATAGGGAGTGATTCATGAACACGCGTTAGAACGCGCGCACTCCAACTCACTTAGTATATTATGCAACTAGTGAATAAAGGACGGATTTAAAGCGAGGGCCGTAGATGAATCACGACCGTAGGGAGTGATTCATGAACACGCGTTAGAGCGCGCGCACTCCAACTCACTTAGTATATTATGCAACTAGTGAATAAAGGACGGATTTAAAGCGAGGGCCATAGATGAATCACGATCGTAGGGAGTGATTCATGAACACGCGTTAGAGCGCGCGCACTCCAACTCACTTAGTATATTATGCAACTAGTGAATAAAGGACGGATTTAAAGCGAGGGCCATAGATGAATCACGACCATAGGGAGTGATTCATGAACACGCGTTAGAACGCGCGCACTCCAACTCACTTAGTATATTATGCAACTAGTGAATAAAGGACGGATTTAAAGCGAGGGCCATAGATGAATCACGACCATAGGGAGTGATTCATGAACACGCGTTAGAACGCGCGCACTCCAACTCACTTAGTATATTATGCAACTAGTGAATAAAGGACGGATTTAAAGCGAGGGCCATAGATGAATCACGACCATAGGGAGTGATTCATGAACACGCGTTAGAACGCGCGCACTCCAACTCACTTAGTATATTATGCAACTAGTGAATAAAGGACGGATTTAAAGCGAGGGCCATAGATGAATCACGACCATAGGGAGTGATTCATGAACACGCGTTAGAACGCGCGCACTCCAACTCACTTAGTATATTATGCAACTAGTGAATAAAGGACGGATTTAAAGCGAGGGCCATAGATGAATCACGACCATAGGGAGTGATTCATGAACACGCGTTAGAACGCGCGCACTCCAACTCACTTAGTATATTATGCAACTAGTGAATAAAGGACGGATTTAAAGCGAGGGCCATAGATGAATCACGACCATAGCGAGTGATTCAAGTGTTAGAATCATGACCGACGCGAGTGATTCATGGCCCTCGATATAAATCCGTTTTATTCAAGAGTTGCATACTATATTTTATACCATGACTACGAGAAAAAGAAACATTTAAGCAAAAAGCACAAGGAATAATAATAAATAATAGGTTTATTACCTTCCAAATTTACGAAAATTGAGAACATTAACATTACATTTTTTGTAAATTGAAGCTGAGCTAGGTAACAGCACCTGTGTTTCAGGGACCAGTGACCACATCCGTTACGTTACATAATTATAATTAATTAAACACCAATGCAATTAATATTAGAATTACAATTGAAATAGGTATTCACTAAACATCCAAGACCAAAACCAAAATCATTATTAAAATCATAAATATAAACAAACTCAAAATTAAATCGACGAAGGAGTTTGAAAGTTGAATATTTTTTGCACAAGAAGTTTGTATCGAGTATTTTATGCGCAAGGAGGTTGTATAGCATTGAGATGGAGTTTGAATATATATCGGTGTATTCTAAAACAGTAATTAAAACATTGAGTTAAATGTATTAAATTACGTATTAGAGGAGACTCCTCAACTCAATTGTTTGTAACACGCATTAGAGCGCGCGCACTCCAACTCACTTAGTCTGTGGCAAGCGCTCGCTGCAACGTGACACGTTTGAGTACTAAGTTTTGTTTCTAATAAAATGCCTTCGTGTGTATTGAGATACTGTTCAAACAACTCGACAAATATAAGTAAAAGACAAGGAGTGAGTTTTCAACAGTAAGTTGAAAACACGCTTATTTTAATTATATTTTATCAATTTATTGTAACTCGTGACGTCGCGTCACCGCGGAGGCGGAAGGGCGGCCATGTTTTTGTGAATGTCAAAGAGTAAGAAAAAGATCATCTGTGCGCATTGATTGTTTATCTATGAGAACATAACACCGCCCCTCCCCCCTTGCCCCCGCTGTCACCGAATTACGCGTAATCTTTTGTTTGAAATGGCTTCTCTAGTACGTAGTACATTTAACTCAATGGATTAAATTGCTTTTTATTCAATGTTTTCAGTGAATAAAATAAGCTTTTTAGAGGGGGAATGGTATAAAAAATATCACATCAATTCCATCGTATTTCAACAAACAAGGAAACTAATCGAATTTTTAAAAATATATAATTTTGTCAACATACCTTGAAGGCCAGCTCGTCGTTGCCAGTGACCTCCTTGATCCTGGCGATCTTGTCGTGTATCTCCTTCAGCTTCAGCGCCTTCATGCGCGCGATCTCCTCCATCTTCTTGTTCTTCTCGTCTTCCTTGCGCGTGCGCACTTCTGCGCGCTTCTTGGAGCGACGGTCGTCTTTGGGGCGGATGTAGTTCATTGTACGGGGGAAACGTTTTAGCTGGAAAGGAAGATTTTTAAGTAAATACCTAAATTGAACTGTGGGCTATATGGTCTAAGAGCTCACTGCTCAATCCTTTTAAATAATAGCAAAATAGTGTGATAAAATAACCTTTCTTTTAAGATAATTATGCAATGCTTTATTTACTTGTCGAAAAATGATATCATGTAGTATTTGACCAGCAGTGGGACACCATAGACTAAATTTAAAAAAATATGTTATCCATTTTTGGAAAGTTTATTATAGATAGAGGTTTTCACTGGTTGCCCACCCTTTGGCTACTAAGTTAGGCCAGCCAGTGTTCTATGTGCTAAATATAGCATTTGCAGCCACATTATTACTTCATTCCGTCCTGAGTTAAACTAAGACCAAAATTTATAGGTCATAGTTTACTTTGGTCTGAAATTTACACCTAAACTTTACTTTTAAACATTTCAGGTTATGTGAACCAGTGTTTCTGACAAATACGCAAAAGAAACACTAATTGTTCACATTCACATATACTATTTGTTTTATTTTTTTATTAAACATTATTCATTGACAAAAATCTTGTTCTAAGTACTAGATTAATTTGAACTTTTTATAAAATACTCAGTTACTCACATACTCCTGATCGGGCTCTTCAAACCTGAAGTTATAGGCCCTCTCGAATTTGCCCTGCTCTTCTACTCGTTCTTCATCTGCCTCCAACTCCTCGTCATCCCTGATCTTGTCTTCAGCTTCACCGATGTCGCCGTCTTGAAGGTAACTGAAGAAGAAATGTTATTGACGGTTATCATTTTATGAAAATCTTGGCTATGATAAGAATGTGAACTCATATTTTTGTGGTTGATAATGGGATGTATGATATAATATAGATCTAGAATAATATATTTATAGATCGGTGATATAAAAAATAATTGAACGTTTCGACTCCACTCATTCCTTGTCCAAGCAGCGAGCTCGAACATAAATTTTGAAAATTCGAATTTCGAATTGCTCTTTTTGGCACATTGTGATTTAGACTTTAATTCTTGCGTGTAAGACTAAATTTGTATTGAGCTCATAATTTTTTTATTGCTTTGTACATAGTCGTGTAAATGCAACTTTAAACATTGTATTAAGGTTGAATTTGCATTAAAGTATATTTATTTCAAGTAGAATTCTTAGAATTACCTAAACACAATTGGCGTCAGCTTTAAAGATAAGTTTTGTATGGGTTCGTATATCTGGTGTATTCTTCATCGAAGGCTTAAAGAATTACTTTACGTGTACGAAATGATAACTTAGTTCAATTCTAAGAATTATCAAAATTATATTCAAAATTAATTGTTCAAAATTATATTGTGACCTTGATAAAAAATTATAGCACAAATTATGAATCATTATAATGAATCAATATAAAAGCTTTATGCTGATATTGATGAAACCAATAAATTAAAAACTGGCAAAAAATATTTTTATCACGTCTTTTCAAAAAGAGCTAGTTTATTCTTCGTAAACAGGGACTAAATAGCTCAATTATCCCTAGTGACTAAAATTGATTTGAATTTGGAATGTCGATATTGTTAGTAAATGTTCCAATCAGCAAGGATGAATCACAAACCATGCAGTCCAAAATGGGATTACATTGCTAAAATTGATTACAACGAATTTATGCGGTGAATGACTATTGAGCGATTGTAATTCTATTTCAGACCGCACGGGAACATTGTATTGAACAAGTGCTGGCTAGAAAACCACGCGTGAGCCAAATAAAAAAATGAATCTACAACTATAGTTGTAGATTCATTAAACAATAACAATAACATTCAACATTCATTCATTTTTTTTTATTATATTGTTCAAATATAAACATTAGCTTGTAATTATTTCTATGTTATGTCTTATGGTTCCTAATTGTATGCAAATAAATAAACGTAACATTCTTGTTCATAAGTTGCACTTACTTATTTCTCACATAGTGATAAAAAGTAGAGTGTCCACCTCGGGATCAACACTATTATAAGCTCAAGTGACGTACTTTGAATCTCTCACTGCGCTCAGGACTCTGCTTTAGAATCCTTCGCTCTGCTCCAAATTAAAACTACACTCTCGCCTTTAAAATAGTTGTTGTAGATTAATAACCACAGAAATCTTAAGGAATAAAAATGTAATGTTACTTACGGTTTATTCAAAATATAGTCCCTGAGGAAAGCTTCTCCCTCATTCAACTTGGGGTCTGACCAGAGAGCCTTCAGTGGTGCCAGGTCCTTCTCCACATCATTATCTATGTGATCTGCCTCGCCAATCAGGTATTCTTTCAGTTTGGCCTCCTAGAAGAAAATCATTGTGAGACAGAAATTAATTATATAAGTTTTAAATTTTCTATTGTTTCTTTTTTTCTGTTTTTATCGTTTGGCAATTTTCATACCTTTGTCTCAGATGTCTTCCTCTCCTTCTTGGTATCTTCTACAATCTCAGCTTTCTTCTCAACGCTGAAGATGTTGCCGTCATCATCATCATCCTCATCACTGTCAGCAAATGTCAGTTGTTTGGTCTTGGGCCCTTTCTCTAAAATTATTTATAAATAGAAAACATATTAAATCCTTCCCCAACACATCACATCAGCCTTTTATTATGATTACTGCTTACAACAATTTTTTTTTTATAATCTATAGGCTTGTGTTTGACCACTATCTCGCCTGAAGGTAAGCGATGAAGTGGTCTACGGTAAAGCATGCTTGCCGAGAAGAAATTCACTCTTGACTTAAAGGCCCCAAGGTTGTAGCTATCAAGGAACAAAAACTCCGGTAGGGAGTTCCACCAAATATTTGTATGACCTACAGATAGTTGTTCCGGCTCTGGGTGTTGTGTATGTGAGTTTATATGTTTGTATACACCCACGATACAGGAAGAAATTTCTAGTGTGGGGCAAAGTTTTTTTTTGAAAAAAGAAAAAAAAAAGAAAAGAAAGAATGGACCGAAGTTGAGGGTTGACGTCAACGTAACACCAAGAAGATGGTCCGTTAACAGCACGTTTACATCACAGAGTGATGGAGCCAGGTGAAATTGGCTCTTTTTAGCGGAAAATGACACACCTGGGTCTTACCAGCATTGAAACTGACCAAATTGGCATCACAGATTCAACCATGACCTCCCAAGGAGACCAAATCTGAGGCCCAGTAGCCTGTGAGCCAGACACGTATCTCTCAGCAACAGTGCTTTTGTCTGCATACCCAAAGGTTCCAGGTTTTAGCAGATCATTAATGTGCAGCAAGAATAATGTTGCCGAGAGCATTGACCCCTAAGGAACTCCAGCATTGATATCTAACTGACCGGACGAGCAGCCGCCGATAACCACTCCCATGAATCGGTCCCTCATGAAGTCTGCAATCCACTTATATCAGATAGCTCGTATTTCCCAAAGGGTTAGGTAAAAAGAACATTTAACCAGTCAGACTTAAGTGCCATGTAGAAAAGTGCTAGTTTGTTGCTATTAACTGTGCAAAAATTTTAACTCTATGCTACAACCTAGCCAAGTTACATGCTGGGGATTATAACTAGTATAATCCCCAGCATGTAACTTGGCTAGGTTGTAGCATAGTGGGGATAAGTTCGAGCGGTATGTGCCAACCACCATATAGAGTGAACGGAAAGAGGATGCGACGTGATTGGTCAGTCGATCCTTGTGTCAACTGACCAAACAATTGCACGCTTGGAACTTTTACCAAAGAGACCTAAAAAACCACTTGCCAAATTACGTGCCGGGGATTAATACTGAGAAATTAGTGATACCAAACCATTACAAACCAGGCATTGAACCCAGGACCTTAAGCAGAGTATCAGCACTTGGGAACACTAGACTAATTCGGTAACAATTGATGGTGCTTAAAAGAAAATTAATTGTGAACTATTTTAACATTGGTTCAACAAAACTACTGTTTATTTACCTTGCTCTTTTTTCTCAGTCCCATCAAAAAACTTAAAGCCAGGGTCATAAATCCTGGGGTCCTTTGTTTTCAGTAGCGCCAAGGTCTTGAGGAACTGCGTCTCCATCTCCTCGTTGACTTCAGGGGGAGCATCACTCTCATCTTCACTGTCTGTTGATCCTGAGCCATCGGCGTTTGGCTTGGAGCCGTATTTCTGTTCCACTGTAATGCGTAATTCAAATGAGTTGATAATCAAAAAGTTTAAATATCTATATTACAAGCTGTATAGTTGATGCATTGGCTAAAAAAATAACATGATAACGTGCGCTTACGTTTATGCAGCTCTTCCTTTTCCCGCCACTTGTCGTACTTCTTAGCATACTCGTTTTCAGTTTTAAGTGCAACCTCCTCGTCTGATTCTTCGTCGAAGAGCGTTGGTTTAGGCATGTTGATTCATAAACTTATTTATTTTATCTTAGATATAACCAAAAACTCCACCTTACTTCGCATGCTTTCGTGTTTTTGGAGATATGTCAATGTCAAGCAAGAACAAAAATGACAAATTGTCAAATGCCAATGCACTTCATTCAACGCAGATTGAAATAAATAATGCATTAATTAAGGGGTGAGGTTGGTAAAAATAAGTACAAATCTAGTCTATATTGACTCATTTTCAGAAGATTAGATGTAAGTTATTTCTAGACTCCTTTAATTTCAATCATCTGTGTAAACTTGCAGTCTATTAGAATGTACTCTGTGGTGTAAACAAACAGAATGAGAAACGGAACGGTTAAAAATATTGATGTCAGGGTGGTTACTAGATAAAATTGTGGTGGATATAGTAGTTTGAATTGCTTGTCTTTTGTGAATAATAAGTCAGAAAATTAAAAACAGTAGAATTGATACAAAGAATCGTAGACAGAGAAACTAAAAGAATACACTTTTTAGTGGCTTATATACATTTTGATTACTTTTGTATTGATTTATTTCAGTTATAAATAGATTTTCACCATTAACAAGCAGGTGGTTGGTAGTCAAGCATACTGCAAATTATGGCAATACTTTTATAACCTGTATCTTACCGGTTATCGCGATTGTTTTGCTGAAATAAAATTGTATTTTATTCTAAAATAAGAGTAAATAAATGATTATTTAGCACTGCATTGTAATTTTAAACTATCAATCATGACTACAAACCCGAGGAAAGGCACCGATCCGGTGCCTCTGGAGGAGAGCGACCAGCTGACGATAAGGCCCTTGTAAATATTATTTTGTTTTCATGTACAACGATAGTAAATTTATCTGTGTGCCTTCGAAGCTTTGGCAGGCTTTACCCTTCTGATGGAATATTCTCTCGGTTATCCATTATTACCTACAGAAAACATAGTCTATCTAAATGTTTGCCACTTTATAGAAACCTAAAAAATTTAGGCCATGCTTAAAACACCTATTCAAATGATTTTTTATATTACACTACAGGGGTGCTGGTCAAGAAGTAGGCAGGTCCTGCATTATGCTGGAGTTCAAAGGAAAGAAAATTATGGTTTGTGGATTTGTTTTCATATCGCTTGAAGTGTTTGCCCATAACGGAATGTTATTGTTATACATTAGAATTGGTGTCAATTAATCAATAAACAATGAAGAATGTCCATGTCCACTCTCAGAAAGGATATTATGTGTGTAATATAATTTTAACCTGGTCAACATATGAATAGTTTTTTTTATTGCAAACAAAATTTATTAAATTATATAACTACATAAATTAATTGAAATAATATTTGTAGTTGGACTGTGGCATACACCCAGGGTTGTCCGGGATGGATGCCTTACCCTTTGTGGATCTCATTGAGGCTGATGAAGTGGATCTCCTTCTAATTTCACAGTAAGTATTTATGAAACATTTTTAAAGCAATATACAAGTTCAATGTGTTTTTAATTTTTGGGAGAGAACATCGTAGTAAGTGATGAGCACACATGCATGAGTGTGTAATTGTGTATGGCTCTAAGATGCTTAGTAATAGTACATTTTCTTTTCTAAACTTTTTATTTGTTCCGTGAAATTGCATTTGCATACATGAGGCACTGCCCATTTTATGATGCTATGCAGGTGTTCAGTTATGCTACAATTGTTTCAACTAGGACTGTAGTCTTTATTTGGTGATATTTTAAACTATTTTTGTTCAACATTTTTTCTGCTCTAGTTTCCACCTGGACCACAGTGGTGCACTACCCTGGTTCCTCACAAAGACGTCGTTCAAAGGCCGCGTGTTTATGACACACGCCACTAAAGCCATCTACAGGTGGCTTGTTTCAGATTATATTAAAGTCAGGTAAGTGACCTATTTATTTATAATTTTATTTATAACTAGCTGTCCCACGCGGCTTCGCTCCCGTCAACTGGCTACCTACCAAGCTAGCCCACCTACTCTAAATACATTGCATCTCAAAAAGAATAAATTTTCCCCGTTTTTGGAACATTTTTCATTGATGCTCCGCTCCTATTGGTCGTAGCGTGATGTTATATAGCCTATAACCTTCCTCGATAAATGGACTACCCAACACAAAAAGAATTTTTCAATTCCAACCAGTAGTTCCTGAGATTAGCGCGTTCAAACAAACAAACAAACAAACAAACTCTTCAGCTTTATAATATTAGTATAGATTTAGGGTTTCTTGCACATTTGGTATAGATTCATTCAAGGGTTATTAGACCTTTTGCCAATTTTGTTCTACAGTATTATGGCAAAGCTTTGATAGATTGTGTCCCGTCACCTTATTTATCTGATATATTTCCATAGCCAGGAACGATTGTGTTCAAGTTTAAAGAGTGTATTTCTTCACATTAAATATTATATCAGTAATGTTGCATAAGTTATTTAAGACCCAATATTCAAACCAGCAGCAATAACTCAAAAGATGCTAACAATAGTTCTCCTCCTCAGCAACATATCAACAGAACAGATGCTGTACACCGAGTCGGACCTAGAAGGCTCCATGGACCGCATTGAGACCATTAACTTCCACGAGGAAAAGGATGTACGAGGAGTGCGCTTCTGGGCGTACAATGCTGGGCATGTGCTTGGGGCTGCCATGTTCATGATTGAGATAGCTGGAGTTAAGGTATCAAAATCATTTTTCAAATAAGTTTAAAATTCAGAACGTTTTACAATGTCAAAAGTCATATAAGGCCTCAAAACGGCTGCCCTTCACCACTTCCTAATAAAGCAGTTAAAAAGCTGTGAAGAAAAAGTGGCGCAACAATCTCTGCAGCAACTCATCAGTCTTTTTAAAAGTGCGAAGAACTTCATTACATACAACAAATAGTATGCAAATTGAAAATTTCATTACAATTTACAAAAAAATCGGCAAAGTGCGTGTCGGACTTTGCACATCTAAGGTTCCGTACCAAATGTAGAATTTATTGGTATTTGTTAGTAAAATACACATAACAATAATCTTTATCACCAAATTTTAAGTGCATAGGTCATAGAGAAGTAAAATATAAATTTACAGAACAAACTTTTGTGACAGACGACGGACAGACAGACACGTGAATGACGGCAATAGGGTTCGGAGTAGACCTTTAGGTACGGAGCCCTAAAAAAAGAAGCCTTGTATTGTTAAACTTATAATACGGTCTGTTACTGTATATAGGGCAAAGGCCCCTCCTCATAAAGAAAGGCATGATCATTAATCACCCCGCCTGCTCAAGGCGGGTTGGCAATTTCAGATATGTGAATAAGGTTTTATTTTCTTTGTCAGGTATTGTACACAGGAGATTTTTCGCGGCAAGAGGACAGACATTTAATGGCAGCTGAGATACCTACAGTACATCCTGATGTTCTAATAACGGTAAGTCTTGTTAAACTTTACTTCTAGATAGGCCCTATAAACTTGGATTTTATATGCGCTATGGAAACTCCTTTCTTGTAACTGTAACGCGCTTCGGCGGTCTCACGTCGTCAATGTTCATAGCAATAGTTGCAGTGGCGTAACAATAGAGCGGGAAAAATTCCACGGGTCCGCATTCCGATGGGGTCCCAGGCCCAAGAGTCCGTGATCACAGCAGGAGGGACCTTTATTACAATATTTAGAAAACTCATAATAAAACTACGACAAGCTTTTTTTATATTAGGGATCCAATGAATTCGCCATGGGCCTCAGATACTCGTAGTATAGATACGCCACTGACTAGATGCACGTTTTTGTTGCGTTATAAGTTAATTGAAAGGATCTAAACGTGGCAGTGTGTGTGGTTCTTTTTTTGAGGGCTTTGCCCCACACTAGAAATTTCTTCCTGTATCGTGGGTGCGTTTACAAACATTTAAACTCACATACACAAGACACCTAGATCCCGAACAACTATCTTTAGGCCATACAAATATTTGTTCCGTGCGGGAATCAAATCCGCGACACGCAGCGCAACCACTACGCCAACCGTGTCGTCAAACATTCATGGGGACTGTCGTTAAAGATCTATGATGTTATGACTAAGGCAACAAGCCTTTAGAAGCAGCAATTCTCAAATCCTATACGCAAATATAAACATTACACCCAATCTTTCTTCACTACAAACCTTTTATAATTCTCCAGGAATCAACATACGGCACCCACATCCACGAAAAGCGAGAGGAACGGGAGAGTCGGTTCACTGGACTAGTGAGTGAGATAGTACAGCGAGGAGGCCGCTGTCTCATACCGGTGTTCGCGTTGGGGCGGGCGCAGGAGTTGCTTCTCATTCTAGGTATGTATCATCAGCATCAGTACAGCGAGGAGGCCGCTGTCTCATACCGGTGTTCGCGTTGGGGCGGGCGCAGGAGTTGCTTCTCATTCTAGGTATGTATCATCAGCATCAGTACAGCGAGGAGGCCGCTGTCTCATACCGGTGTTCGCGTTGGGGCGGGCGCAGGAGTTGCTTCTCATTCTAGGTATGTATCATCAGCATCAGTACAGCGAGGAGGCCGCTGTCTCATACCGGTGTTCGCGTTGGGGCGGGCGCAGGAGTTGCTTCTCATTCTAGGTATGTATCATCAGCATCAGTACAGCGAGGAGGCCGCTGTCTCATACCGGTGTTCGCGTTGGGGCGGGCGCAGGAGTTGCTTCTCATTCTAGGTATGTATCATCAGCATCAGTACAGCGAGGAGGCCGCTGTCTCATACCGGTGTTCGCGTTGGGGCGGGCGCAGGAGTTGCTTCTCATTCTAGGTATGTATCATCAGCATCAGTACAGCGAGGAGGCCGCTGTCTCATACCGGTGTTCGCGTTGGGGCGGGCGCAGGAGTTGCTTCTCATTCTAGGTATGTATCATCAGCATCAGTACAGCGAGGAGGCCGCTGTCTCATACCGGTGTTCGCGTTGGGGCGGGCGCAGGAGTTGCTTCTCATTCTAGGTATGTATCATCAGCATCAGTACAGCGAGGAGGCCGCTGTCTCATACCGGTGTTCGCGTTGGGGCGGGCGCAGGAGTTGCTTCTCATTCTAGGTATGTATCATCAGCATCAGTACAGCGAGGAGGCCGCTGTCTCATACCGGTGTTCGCGTTGGGGCGGGCGCAGGAGTTGCTTCTCATTCTAGGTATGTATCATCAGCATCAGTACAGCGAGGAGGCCGCTGTCTCATACCGGTGTTCGCGTTGGGGCGGGCGCAGGAGTTGCTTCTCATTCTAGGTATGTATCATCAGCATCAGTACAGCGAGGAGGCCGCTGTCTCATACCGCTGTTCGCGTTGGGGCGGGCGCAGGAGTTGCTTCTCATTCTCGGTATGTATCATCAGCATCAGTACAGCGAGGAGGCCGCTGTCTCATACCGGTGTTCGCGTTGGGGCGGGCGCAGGAGTTGCTTCTCATTCTAGGTATGTATCATCAGCATCAGTACAGCGAGGAGGCCGCTGTCTCATACCGGTGTTCGCGTTGGGGCGGGCGCAGGAGTTGCTTCTCATTCTAGGTATGTATCATCAGCATCAGTACAGCGAGGAGGCCGCTGTCTCATACCGGTGTTCGCGTTGGGGCGGGCGCAGGAGTTGCTTCTCATTCTAGGTATGTATCATCAGCATCAGTACAGCGAGGAGGCCGCTGTCTCATACCGGTGTTCGCGTTGGGGCGGGCGCAGGAGTTGCTTCTCATTCTAGGTATGTATCATCAGCATCAGTACAGCGAGGAGGCCGCTGTGTCATACCGGTGTTCGCGTTGGGGCGGGCGCAGGAGTTGCTTCTCATTCTAGGTATGTATCATCAGCATCAGTACAGCGAGGAGGCCGCTGTCTCATACCGGTGTTCGCGTTGGGGCGGGCGCAGGAGTTGCTTCTCATTCTAGTTATGTATCATCAGCATCAGTACAGCGAGGAGGCCGCTGTCTCATACCGGTGTTCGCGTTGGGGCGGGCGCAGGAGTTGCTTCTCATTCTAGGTATGTATCATCAGCATCAGTACAGCGAGGAGGCCGCTGTCTCATACCGGTGTTCGCGTTGGGGCGGGCGCAGGAGTTGCTTCTCATTCTAGGTATGTATCATCAGCATCAGTACAGCGAGGAGGCCGCTGTCTCATACCGGTGTTCGCGTTGGGGCGGGCGCAGGAGTTGCTTCTCATTCTAGGTATGTATCATCAGCATCAGTACAGCGAGGAGGCCGCTGTCTCATACCGGTGTTCGCGTTTGGGCGGGCGCAGGAGTTGCTTCTCATTCTAGGTATGTATCATCAGCATCAGTACAGCGAGGAGGCCGCTGTCTCATACCGGTGTTCGCATTGGGGCGGGCGCAGGAGTTGCTTCTCATTCTCGGTATGTATCATCAGCATCAGTACAGCGAGGAGGCCGCTGTCTCATACCGGTGTTCGCGTTGGGGCGGGCGCAGGAGTTGCTTCTCATTCTAGGTATGTATCATCAGCATCAGTACAGCGAGGAGGCCGCTGTCTCATACCGGTGTTCGCGTTGGGGCGGGCGCAGGAGTTGCTTCTCATTCTCGGTATGTATCATCAGCATCAGTACAGCGAGGAGGCCGCTGTCTCATACCGGTGTTCGCGTTGGGGCGGGCGCAGGAGTTGCTTCTCATTCTAGGTATGTATCATCAGCATCAGTACAGCGAGGAGGCCGCTGTCTCATACCGGTGTTCGCGTTGGGGCGGGCGCAGGAGTTGCTTCTCATTCTAGGTATGTATCATCAGCATCAGTACAGCGAGGAGGCCGCTGTCTCATACCGGTGTTCGCGTTGGGGCGGGCGCAGGAGTTGCTTCTCATTCTAGGTATGTATCATCAGCATCAGTACAGCGAGGAGGCCGCTGTCTCATACCGGTGTTCGCGTTGGGGCGGGCGCAGGAGTTGCTTCTCATTCTAGGTATGTATCATCAGCATCAGTACAGCGAGGAGGCCGCTGTCTCATACCGGTGTTCGCGTTGGGGCGGGCGCAGGAGTTGCTTCTCATTCTAGGTATGTATCATCAGCGTCAGTACAGCGAGGAGGCCGCTGTCTCATACCGGTGTTCGCGTTGGGGCGGGCGCAGGAGTTGCTTCTCATTCTAGGTATGTATCATCAGCATCAGTACAGCGAGGAGGCCGCTGTCTCATACCGGTGTTCGCGTTGGGGCGGGCGCAGGAGTTGCTTCTCATTCTAGGTATGTATCATCAGCATCAGTACAGCGAGGAGGCCGCTGTCTCATACCGGTGTTCGCGTTGGGGCGGGCGCAGGAGTTGCTTCTCATTCTAGGTATGTATCATCAGCATCAGTACAGCGAGGAGGCCGCTGTCTCATATCGGTGTTCGCGTTGGGGCGGGCGCAGGAGTTGCTTCTCATTCTAGGTATGTATCATCAGCATCAGTACAGCGAGGAGGCCGCTGTCTCATACCGGTGTTCGCGTTGGGGCGGGCGCAGGAGTTGCTTCTCATTCTAGGTATGTATCATCAGCATCAGTACAGCGAGGAGGCCGCTGTCTCATACCGGTGTTCGCGTTGGGGCGGGCGCAGGAGTTGCTTCTCATTCTAGGTATGTATCATCAGCATCAGTACAGCGAGGAGGCCGCTGTCTCATACCGGTGTTCGCGTTGGGGCGGGCGCAGGAGTTGCTTCTCATTCTAGGTATGTATCATCAGCATCAGTACAGCGAGGAGGCCGCTGTCTCATACCGGTGTTCGCGTTGGGGCGGGCGCAGGAGTTGCTTCTCATTCTAGGTATGTATCATCAGCATCAGTACAGCGAGGAGGCCGCTGTCTCATACCGGTGTTCGCGTTGGGGCGGGCGCAGGAGTTGCTTCTCATTCTAGGTATGTATCATCAGCATCAGTACAGCGAGGAGGCCGCTGTCTCATACCGGTGTTCGCGTTGGGGCGGGCGCAGGAGTTGCTTCTCATTCTAGGTATGTATCATCAGCATCAGTACAGCGAGGAGGCCGCTGTCTCATACCGGTGTTCGCGTTGGGGCGGGCGCAGGAGTTGCTTCTCATTCTAGGTATGTATCATCAGCATCAGTACAGCGAGGAGGCCGCTGTCTCATACCGGTGTTCGCGTTTGGGCGGGCGCAGGAGTTGCTTCTCATTCTAGGTATGTATCATCGGCATCAGTACAGCGAGGAGGCCGCTGTCTCATACCGGTGTTCGCATTGGGGCGGGCGCAGGAGTTGCTTCTCATTCTCGGTATGTATCATCAGCATCAGTACAGCGAGGAGGCCGCTGTCTCATACCGGTGTTCGCGTTGGGGCGGGCGCAGGAGTTGCTTCTCATTCTAGGTATGTATCATCAGCATCAGTACAGCGAGGAGGCCGCTGTCTCATACCGGTGTTCGCGTTGGGGCGGGCGCAGGAGTTGCTTCTCATTCTCGGTATGTATCATCAGCATCAGTACAGCGAGGAGGCCGCTGTCTCATACCGGTGTTCGCGTTGGGGCGGGCGCAGGAGTTGCTTCTCATTCTAGGTATGTATCATCAGCATCAGTACAGCGAGGAGGCCGCTGTCTCATACCGGTGTTCGCGTTGGGGCGGGCGCAGGAGTTGCTTCTCATTCTAGGTATGTATCATCAGCATCAGTACAGCGAGGAGGCCGCTGTCTCATACCGGTGTTCGCGTTGGGGCGGGCGCAGGAGTTGCTTCTCATTCTAGGTATGTATCATCAGCATCAGTACAGCGAGGAGGCCGCTGTCTCATACCGGTGTTCGCGTTGGGGCGGGCGCAGGAGTTGCTTCTCATTCTAGGTATGTATCATCAGCATCAGTACAGCGAGGAGGCCGCTGTCTCATACCGGTGTTCGCGTTGGGGCGGGCGCAGGAGTTGCTTCTCATTCTAGGTATGTATCATCAGCGTCAGTACAGCGAGGAGGCCGCTGTCTCATACCGGTGTTCGCGTTGGGGCGGGCGCAGGAGTTGCTTCTCATTCTAGGTATGTATCATCAGCATCAGTACAGCGAGGAGGCCGCTGTCTCATACCGGTGTTCGCGTTGGGGCGGGCGCAGGAGTTGCTTCTCATTCTAGGTATGTATCATCAGCGTCAGTACAGCGAGGAGGCCGCTGTCTCATACCGGTGTTCGCGTTGGGGCGGGCGCAGGAGTTGCTTCTCATTCTAGGTATGTATCATCAGCATCAGTACAGCGAGGAGGCCGCTGTCTCATACCGGTGTTCGCGTTGGGGCGGGCGCAGGAGTTGCTTCTCATTCTAGGTATGTATCATCAGCATCAGTACAGCGAGGAGGCCGCTGTCTCATACCGGTGTTCGCGTTGGGGCGGGCGCAGGAGTTGCTTCTCATTCTAGGTATGTATCATCAGCATCAGTACAGCGAGGAGGCCGCTGTCTCATACCGGTGTTCGCGTTGGGGCGGGCGCAGGAGTTGCTTCTCATTCTAGGTATGTATCATCAGCATCAGTACAGCGAGGAGGCCGCTGTCTCATACCGGTGTTCGCGTTGGGGCGGGCGCAGGAGTTGCTTCTCATTCTAGGTATGTATCATCAGCATCAGTACAGCGAGGAGGCCGCTGTCTCATACCGGTGTTCGCGTTGGGGCGGGCGCAGGAGTTGCTTCTCATTCTAGGTATGTATCATCAGCATCAGTACAGCGAGGAGGCCGCTGTCTCATACCGGTGTTCGCGTTGGGGCGGGCGCAGGAGTTGCTTCTCATTCTAGGTATGTATCATCAGCATCAGTACAGCGAGGAGGCCGCTGTCTCATACCGGTGTTCGCGTTGGGGCGGGCGCAGGAGTTGCTTCTCATTCTAGGTATGTATCATCAGCATCAGTACAGCGAGGAGGCCGCTGTCTCATACCGGTGTTCGCGTTGGGGCGGGCGCAGGAGTTGCTTCTCATTCTAGGTATGTATCATCAGCATCAGTACAGCGAGGAGGCCGCTGTCTCATACCGGTGTTCGCGTTGGGGCGGGCGCAGGAGTTGCTTCTCATTCTAGGTATGTATCATCAGCATCAGTACAGCGAGGAGGCCGCTGTCTCATACCGGTGTTCGCGTTGGGGCGGGCGCAGGAGTTGCTTCTCATTCTAGGTATGTATCATCAGCATCAGTACAGCGAGGAGGCCGCTGTCTCATACCGGTGTTCGCGTTGGGGCGGGCGCAGGAGTTGCTTCTCATTCTAGGTATGTATCATCAGCATCAGTACAGCGAGGAGGCCGCTGTCTCATACCGGTGTTCGCGTTGGGGCGGGCGCAGGAGTTGCTTCTCATTCTAGGTATGTATCATCAGCATCAGTACAGCGAGGAGGCCGCTGTCTCATACCGGTGTTCGCGTTGGGGCGGGCGCAGGAGTTGCTTCTCATTCTAGGTATGTATCATCAGCATCAGTACAGCGAGGAGGCCGCTGTCTCATACCGGTGTTCGCGTTGGGGCGGGCGCAGGAGTTGCTTCTCATTCTAGGTATGTATCATCAGCATCAGTACAGCGAGGAGGCCGCTGTCTCATACCGGTGTTCGCGTTGGGGCGGGCGCAGGAGTTGCTTCTCATTCTAGGTATGTATCATCAGCATCAGTACAGCGAGGAGGCCGCTGTCTCATACCGGTGTTCGCGTTGGGGCGGGCGCAGGAGTTGCTTCTCATTCTAGGTATGTATCATCAGCATCAGTACAGCGAGGAGGCCGCTGTCTCATACCGGTGTTCGCGTTGGGGCGGGCGCAGGAGTTGCTTCTCATTCTAGGTATGTATCATCAGCATCAGTACAGCGAGGAGGCCGCTGTCTCATACCGGTGTTCGCGTTGGGGCGGGCGCAGGAGTTGCTTCTCATTCTAGGTATGTATCATCAGCATCAGTACAGCGAGGAGGCCGCTGTCTCATACCGGTGTTCGCGTTGGGGCGGGCGCAGGAGTTGCTTCTCATTCTAGGTATGTATCATCAGCATCAGTACAGCGAGGAGGCCGCTGTCTCATACCGGTGTTCGCGTTGGGGCGGGCGCAGGAGTTGCTTCTCATTCTAGGTATGTATCATCAGCATCAGTACAGCGAGGAGGCCGCTGTCTCATACCGGTGTTCGCGTTGGGGAAGGCGCAGGAGTTGCTTCTCATTCTCAGTCACTTATCTAACCGTGCATTGTCTTGAAAACCGATAACTAAAATAAAATTCAGCTGCAATATTTGATCTTTATATACTAGATAGCTATCAGGCAAGTTTGATAAAAGCTTGTAAAAATCACGTCCAGATTACCTTCTACAGCATATTTTATTCCCACAGATGAGTTCTGGTCCCTGCACCCCGAACTGCAAGACATCCCGATCTACTACGCGTCGTCTTTAGCCAAGAAGTGTATGGCCGTCTACCAGACATACGTAAACGCCATGAACGACCGCATCCGGCGGCAGATTGCCATCAACAACCCCTTCGTGTTCCGACACATCTCCAACTTAAAGGTAAGTGGATAGTTGGATACCGCCCTCCTCTTTAACTCCTCCGTACAGGTCGATTTAAACTTAACGACAGCTGTGATGTCTGGTTTTCGTTGCGTAGTACCCTACCCTTCACTACCCTCCTGTCTAAAAGAGCGTTTCGCCATATTGCTCTTTGCCCAACATTGCATAATTAACATTGATTTCGTATATACTTATATCAATAGTAGACATTCTGGTCACCAGTTCACATTTCCAAAAGTTCAGAAATAAATAGTTAAAGAAGACTCGTTAAACTTGACCCAAAAAACGACAAGCCCCAAAAAAGTGTTTGTCTGCAATCTCCTCCGAAACGGCTTGACCGATTCTTATGAAAAATTTTGTGCATATTTGGTACGTCTGAGAATCGGTCGTAAACTATTTTTTAAACCCCTAGGTAGGTAGGTAGAGTAGGGTAGGTAGGTAGGGTAGGGTAGCAAAACATCGTTTGCTGGGTCAGCTAGTATCTACATATTACTTATCTACTTATCTACTTTTTAAATTCAATAGCTATTATAGAAATATATTTAAAAAAAACATGCGCAAAATTTTCGAAACTCGTTTGTTTATAAAATTCATATCTAAGGTAATTTTAATATGTTAGACATTATTTTTGGGAATGGCGAATGTCAGTAATTTATTTGCGTAATATTAAATCAATTTTGGGACTATCGTATACTATGAGCCGGGGCTGGGTACATTTTGTATGGGCCGTGAAGGATTCTTTCTCTTTTCCTTAATGACTACTTTTTTCAATGACACCTTCACCCACTCTTATAACAGGTGGGTGAAGGTGTCGTCAGAGGATGTTATTAGGGAAATAAGAAACATTTTTTACAGTGTTTAACATTTAAAACAAGATAATACAAACATTATTATTATTACAGTGCATTGCATAAATCAATCAATAGCATTGCTCTCTCCGATCTCAAACACATCAATCTCCGGCTTAACCTTATCATAAAGATGGGGGAAGGCCCCATTAGCACTATACTTCATCCTAACTTCCTCATACAGTGACAAATCAAACATCACTTCGAACTCTTCACGTGTCATAAAGATATCCGCGTATAAGAATGAATATCCTCCAACCTCCCTTGTAAACTCTTCCATTTTTCTCATAGCCGTCACAGGGTTATAAGGCTTCTTATCCTTTACTTTACCCGGTACTCCATAAACGCCCAAATCGTTATACATTGCGTAATTGGTACCAGTGACTAAGTACTTCGCATCCGGTCTTTTGAGCTGACCTGATGATGGACCGTGGTCAATAATTTTGCACGGATAAACGAGTAGAGGGAACTTCTCGAACAGGACGCTTGCTGTTTCAATCTGCCTTTCTAGTTCCTTGATAGGTAGTACGATGTCTTGGAAGACTTGTTTTGTGAAGGTATATGCTCTGACACCAGGAGTTGTGGTCCACTTTAAGAAGGCTGGCTTAGGGGGTAATAGCCATCCGAACAAGTAACGGAACAGGGTGTCGTTTCCGAACGATAACATGTCTTCTACGACCCAGAATATAGCTCTATTGTGTCTTAGCAAGTAGTCTCTTAAAGGTATCAATTCTTCAGATTCTCCCTTTTCCAGAAAGGTTTCCACATGTTTGTAGAACCAAGGTTTATACCACATTGAGCAGCTATTTACAGGTATCTTCGGGTCATAGTCAGCGTAATCCCCAATCATAATGACTGCCTCTTCCTTACTGTAAATGGTACCTTCAATGTAATCAGGAAACTCCTTCGGGACAGCTTCGTAAGTCCCCGACAATTCCCGAATCATATCGCAGTATTTCTTCTGTCCTTTCACGGGAATGTATTTGATTTTGATGTATGGCTTTATCTTCACGATCCTGAGGGTCAAAGCGACCAGGAAGCCAAGGCTGCCGTGGCACCATGGTAGGGCTTTGTACAGGTCTGCATGTTCGTTGGTAGCTGTGGCCGTCACTAGGGAACCGTCGCCTAAGACAACTTCGTAGCTAGTGATGGTTTCGTGGTAGAGACCGGCTTTGTGGGAGTGCGTTGACATGCCGGTGCCGAATGCTAGGCCTGGAGAAGATTTATAGGAGTTAGATTTTGTATGACTGGCATCTGGTATAACAGGATGATTTGTTAATTTGCTATACTATCGACTTGCAGCAAATGCTGAAAAAGTCAACAGCATAGCATAATATTTTTCAAATCAAGAAACCTGTGTAACATAAAAATAATCTTAAATAACTTTGAACATAACAAAATCATAAGTAAAGAGAACATTTAAATTCTTTTGGCTTAAAAGGACCAGTTGTGTTATATTTTCACATCGACATTGTAAAAAATTATAAATATCTCAATAAACAGAGTGATATCGAAAATAAAAAAGTTTCTTAAAAATATGCTATCAATCTCACCTCCCAGAGTAGCATCAGTCAGCTCAATAGTAACTGCTAACGAATACCCCTTCGGTATGAGAAACTCCGTGATATCGCCTATAGTGACCATGGGCTCCACTCTCACGGTCATAGCCTGCTCATCCAGCTGCAGGATATCATACAAGGGTATGGCAACCTGGTGGTGCAGGTGCTTCTGGAAGAACGTGGTGGAGAGTGACAGCCAGTTGGGCCGAGAGGTGCAGAGGAGGCGACGGTCTTGGGGAGGCAGCTTGTTCCAATGTTGGACCTGGAAAATGGGATTTAAAAAAAGACTATTCTTTAGTGTTACGGTCGAACTGTTGAGGATTTCTAAGTAACGAAAGGATTGACTTTGGTTATGAATCTATACTAATACGAGTATTATAAAGCTGAAGAGTTTGTTTGTTTAAACGCGCTAATCTCTACAACTACTGGTTGGAATTGAAAAATGATAATAAAAATATTTTTGTGTTGGATAGTCCATTTATCAATGAAGGTAGAACATCACGCTACGACCAATAGGAGCGGAGCATAAATGAAAAATGTTGCAAAAACGGGAACAAATATTCCTTTTTGAGAGCTTTCGTTGCGTGCGCTGCGTAAGTAAGCTGTTAAAGTTACGCAACATTTATGTATGTGCGTGCCGTGTAAGCCTATCGCGGGAATAATTTTTGTTGTTCGGTTTTCATCATTGATTTTGAAAAGTAATTGTATTTGACAAAATGAGTTCTAGGTACTACTTAGTTTTAATTTCCGCGCATTATTTGAGAAAAGCACTATACAAGCCTTGGCCACAACTAGTCATTGATGGACTTACGTATGTGTGCCTCGGCTTCGCCTCGGCCCACATATACTCGTTCATCCATCAATGCCTCTTTTGCTGGCCGCTGCAGTAATGTACTATAAGCGCATGAACCAGTGATTTTTTTCCGCGACTGTTTTTAAAAACTACTTAGCTACATTTTGACTAGCGGTTTAATTGAATTAGGTGCGCTATAATGATAATAATTTGCTAGGAAAATCAATCCTGAATGTTTGCTAAGTTTTAAAGCCAGTTGCGATAACTTATCGTCATTAATAAGTATCCGAAAAAAAGGCATTTTCTTTTTTTTGTGAACCCTTTTAGAATATACATCACAAAACAAAATATTGCCGAACCTGTCTCTGTATAAGTCTAACAGCACTATCATGTCTCTGCGGGTCGCTGGTCAGCCACCTCACGTACGCGCGCAGCCTCAGCAGCACGGTGAATAGGAAGCTGGCTGGAAGGCAGAACACGGCTACCACGAACTCTCTGTGGTCTTCCAGCCATTGAATCAGGCGGTTCTTGAAGGATTCCGGTAGCATTTCTGGGAAAATGTAGAATTGTTATATTAATTGCTAAGCACTACATGATGAAAGGGAGAGAACTTACGTATAAAGATGATACTTGGTCTCTTAAATTGGCAATCAATCCGTGGATCCCTTGGTGTTGCCGGTATATAGGTTGTTGTAGCTTTCAGGGTTTGCGGATATTCACCACCCATAAGAAATGACAAATTACCCTCCTTTTGGACTCGCTGCAGTTGGGTATAAAACAGATATATGGCTTTTTTTGGATTCTAAAGAATACTGTGGTTAGATGAACATTTGAATTTGGCGCCATTCTTCATCAAGGACAACACCCAAATTATAAACATAACCTCTGCTCGACATAGTCTCCATTGAAATCTATTGGTCTTGATAAATTAAGGCTAACCGCTAATATAACATATTTTTTTCTATAAACATTACTCTTAATACTGTAACTACACTAACTACCTGTTATTCACGTTTTAACAATATCACGAATTGAATTGCAAATTTTTGTTGTTCACTTTTCAAATATGTTTATTTACTTGTCGACTAATTTAAACTTTCTATGCTGCCCAATAGTTGTTTTAATTCTAGTCTATTTTAACGCCTAAGTATAATGGAAATGTTTTACTTACTGTTTGCCGCTATAACTCCTATTATAAATTAATACAATCCCAGTAAGCCGGCCGCTCGGTTCGCCGGCTGTCACTCACTGTTGTGACAGCCGGCGAACTACAGATAAACATTCTACACGTTTCATTACAGAACTGATAGCGAATGTATTATCTCTTTTAAAACAATAATCATAAGAATCTTTTAATTACTACCGAATCTCATGTAGGTATTCATGATTAAAATGTAACGCTTGGTTACACTGCCAAAGAAATCCTAACCAAAATTATAAATGCGAAAGTAACTCTGTCTGTCCGTCTGTTACCTTGTCACTCTTAAACCGCTGAACCGATTTAGATGAAGTTTGGTATGGAGATAGTTTGAGACACTGGGATGGACATAGGATAGTTTTTATCCCGCCAATCATCCCTAAGGCGATGGAAAAGGGGTGGAAGTTTGTACGTTGAACTAATAATTTCTCAAGTAAGGCGGCCCATCCGCCTACAATATTAATGCGCGATATAAAGAAAATGCTGTTCGAGTACTAATGCTACGCAGACGAAGTCGCGGGCAGCTAGTAGATTAAGGCGTATATATTCCCCAATGTTAACGCAGTACCTACTGGTCGTGCGCCCGCTCGGAACAGAATATCAATATTGAGCCTCCTTTTAGTCAGTTTAGTTTGCAAAATATTCTTATATTTACAAATATTTTTCAACATTTATGTCTTTTTGGAGGAGTTTCCAAAAGTAGTAAAAAAATATCGTGTTGTTCATTATTTTTTTAAAGAAAAACTATTTGATAAACGAGTAGAGGGAACTTCTCGAACAGGACGCTTGCTGTTTCAATCTGCCTTTCTAGTTCCTTGATAGGTAGTACGATGTCTTGGAAGACTTGTTTTGTGAAGGTATATGCTCTGACACCAGGAGTTGTGGTCCACTTTAAGAAGGCTGGCTTAGGGGGTAATAGCCATCCGAACAAGTAACGGAACAGGGTGTCGTTTCCGAACGATAACATGTCTTCTACGACCCAGAATATAGCTCTATTGTGTCTTAGCAAGTAGTCTCTTAAAGGTATCAATTCTTCAGATTCTCCCTTTTCCAGAAAGGTTTCCACATGTTTGTAGAACCAAGGTTTATACCACATTGAGCAGCTATTTACAGGTATCTTCGGGTCATAGTCAGCGTAATCCCCAATCATAATGACTGCCTCTTCCTTACTGTAAATGGTACCTTCAATGTAATCAGGAAACTCCTTCGGGACAGCTTCGTAAGTCCCCGACAATTCCCGAATCATATCGCAGTATTTCTTCTGTCCTTTCACGGGAATGTATTTGATTTTGATGTATGGCTTTATCTTCACGATCCTGAGGGTCAAAGCGACCAGGAAGCCAAGGCTGCCGTGGCACCATGGTAGGGCTTTGTACAGGTCTGCATGTTCGTTGGTAGCTGTGGCCGTCACTAGGGAACCGTCGCCTAAGACAACTTCGTAGCTAGTGATGGTTTCGTGGTAGAGACCGGCTTTGTGGGAGTGCGTTGACATGCCGGTGCCGAATGCTAGGCCTGGAGAAGATTTATAGGAGTTAGATTTTGTATGACTGGCATCTGGTATAACAGGATGATTTGTTAATTTGCTATACTATCGACTTGCAGCAAATGCTGAAAAAGTCAACAGCATAGCATAATATTTTTCAAATCAAGAAACCTGTGTAACATAAAAATAATCTTAAATAACTTTGAACATAACAAAATCATAAGTAAAGAGAACATTTAAATTCTTTTGGCTTAAAAGGACCAGTTGTGTTATATTTTCACATCGACATTGTAAAAAATTATAAATATCTCAATAAACAGAGTGATATCGAAAATAAAAAAGTTTCTTAAAAATATGCTATCAATCTCACCTCCCAGAGTAGCATCAGTCAGCTCAATAGTAACTGCTAACGAATACCCCTTCGGTATGAGAAACTCCGTGATATCGCCTATAGTGACCATGGGCTCCACTCTCACGGTCATAGCCTGCTCATCCAGCTGCAGGATATCATACAAGGGTATGGCAACCTGGTGGTGCAGGTGCTTCTGGAAGAACGTGGTGGAGAGTGACAGCCAGTTGGGCCGAGAGGTGCAGAGGAGGCGACGGTCTTGGGGAGGCAGCTTGTTCCAATGTTGGACCTGGAAAATGGGATTTAAAAAAAGACTATTCTTTAGTGTTACGGTCGAACTGTTGAGGATTTCTAAGTAACGAAAGGATTGACTTTGGTTATGAATCTATACTAATACGAGTATTATAAAGCTGAAGAGTTTGTTTGTTTAAACGCGCTAATCTCTACAACTACTGGTTGGAATTGAAAAATGATAATAAAAATATTTTTGTGTTGGATAGTCCATTTATCAATGAAGGTAGAACATCACGCTACGACCAATAGGAGCGGAGCATAAATGAAAAATGTTGCAAAAACGGGAACAAATATTCCTTTTTGAGAGCTTTCGTTGCGTGCGCTGCGTAAGTAAGCTGTTAAAGTTACGCAACATTTATGTATGTGCGTGCCGTGTAAGCCTATCGCGGGAATAATTTTTGTTGTTCGGTTTTCATCATTGATTTTGAAAAGTAATTGTATTTGACAAAATGAGTTCTAGGTACTACTTAGTTTTAATTTCCGCGCATTATTTGAGAAAAGCACTATACAAGCCTTGGCCACAACTAGTCATTGATGGGCTTACGTATGTGTGCCTCGGCTTCGCCTCGGCCCACATATACTCGTTCATCCATCAATGCCTCTTTTGCTGGCCGCTGCAGTAATGTACTATAAGCGCATGAACCAGTGATTTTTTTCCGCGACTGTTTTTAAAAACTACTTAGCTACATTTTGACTAGCGGTTTAATTGAATTAGGTGCGCTATAATGATAATAATTTGCTAGGAAAATCAATCCTGAATGTTTGCTAAGTTTTAAAGCCAGTTGCGATAACTTATCGTCATTAATAAGTATCCGAAAAAAAGGCATTTTCTTTTTTTTGTGAACCCTTTTAGAATATACATCACAAAACAAAATATTGCCGAACCTGTCTCTGTATAAGTCTAACAGCACTATCATGTCTCTGCGGGTCGCTGGTCAGCCACCTCACGTACGCGCGCAGCCTCAGCAGCACGGTGAATAGGAAGCTGGCTGGAAGGCAGAACACGGCTACCACGAACTCTCTGTGGTCTTCCAGCCATTGAATCAGGCGGTTCTTGAAGGATTCCGGTAGCATTTCTGGGAAAATGTAGAATTGTTATATTAATTGCTAAGCACTACATGATGAAAGGGAGAGAACTTACGTATAAAGATGATACTTGGTCTCTTAAATTGGCAATCAATCCGTGGATCCCTTGGTGTTGCCGGTATATAGGTTGTTGTAGCTTTCAGGGTTTGCGGATATTCACCACCCATAAGAAATGACAAATTACCCTCCTTTTGGACTCGCTGCAGTTGGGTATAAAACAGATATATGGCTTTTTTTGGATTCTAAAGAATACTGTGGTTAGATGAACATTTGAATTTGGCGCCATTCTTCATCAAGGACAACACCCAAATTATAAACATAACCTCTGCTCGACATAGTCTCCATTGAAATCTATTGGTCTTGATAAATTAAGGCTAACCGCTAATATAACATATTTTTTTCTATAAACATTACTCTTAATACTGTAACTACACTAACTACCTGTTATTCACGTTTTAACAATATCACGAATTGAATTGCAAATTTTTGTTGTTCACTTTTCAAATATGTTTATTTACTTGTCGACTAATTTAAACTTTCTATGCTGCCCAATAGTTGTTTTAATTCTAGTCTATTTTAACGCCTAAGTATAATGGAAATGTTTTACTTACTGTTTGCCGCTATAACTCCTATTATAAATTAATACAATCCCAGTAAGCCGGCCGCTCGGTTCGCCGGCTGTCACTCACTGTTGTGACAGCCGGCGAACTACAGATAAAAATTCTACACGTTTCATTACAGAACTGATAGCGAATGTATTATCTCTTTTAAAACAATAATCATAAGAATCTTTTAATTACTACCGAATCTCATGTAGGTATTCATGATTAAAATGTAACGCTTGGTTACACTGCCAAAGAAATCCTAACCAAAATTATAAATGCGAAAGTAACTCTGTCTGTCCGTCTGTTACCTTGTCACTCTTAAACCGCTGAACCGATTTAGATGAAGTTTGGTATGGAGATAGTTTGAGACACTGGGATGGACATAGGATAGTTTTTATCCCGCCAATCATCCCTAAGGCGATGGAAAAGGGGTGGAAGTTTGTACGTTGAACTAATAATTTCTCAAGTAAGGCGGCCCATCCGCCTACAATATTAATGCGCGATATAAAGAAAATGCTGTTCGAGTACTAATGCTACGCAGACGAAGTCGCGGGCAGCTAGTAGATTAAGGCGTATATATTCCCCAATGTTAACGCAGTACCTACTGGTCGTGCGCCCGCTCGGAACAGAATATCAATATTGAGCCTCCTTTTAGTCAGTTTAGTTTGCAAAATATTCTTATATTTACAAATATTTTTCAACATTTATGTCTTTTTGGAGGAGTTTCCAAAAGTAGTAAAAAAATATCGTGTTGTTCATTATTTTTTTAAAGAAAAACTATTTGTTATAGGAAAAAACCATGTTTCACAAATAATGTACGTGAAACAATAATATTTTTTCTTTTTCAAACCTTTTACGGCACTAATGCGGTTGTAGGCCCATAAACATAGCTTATAAGTTGCTACAGAGTATGTATAGCACTGTTGTTAAAAACATTGACCCAACTTTCAATATTTTCTCAATGTTACAGATATTCTCTCATCTATAAGTATGCTGAATATTTCAAAAACTAAATGATTGAAGAACAAAACAAATTGATTATAACGGAACATGGTATCCTAGCCGCATATTAAATGATCTTGACCTTGTACCCTAATATCAATCAGTATTTCATTGCTACTGGTTTAAAAACCCACTACTATTGAATGCCAAGCGACTTTCAACTCAAACTCAAAATACATAAGTGAAATATTCCAATGTGCGAAGTAAGCTAAGATAGTTAATAATGTATGTGGAGATAGTTACTAAGTAACACAGGTGTCTTGATTGTGCCTATAATCTGCGATAAGCTTGGTCTTACTCATGTCAAATCGTTTCGTATTAAATTTTATCAGACACCGAAAATTCAATTGACATGACTCTCCGCGAAAGATTGCAGAATTTTTGGTGACATCGCATTGTTCACAGTCTAGCTCTCTGAACATGAATTTATCTGACATTTTCTTATATTAGAACCACCCTTGCCCTTTTTGCCACTGTTGGCTTCCGTGGTCTTTCGCATAGGAATTGTGCATTTTCCAAGATAAAAAACACGAATTTTAGTAATCGGACCAATACTGCCCGAGATTACCTTTAATAGTGCATTATTACAAAGGCCGGGAAATAGGTAATTGCAGGTTGAGTATGAGTTTGAAGGCCGAGCCGTAGGCAAGGACTTCACTAATACGAGACAGGCAATTGCCATTTTACGCCGAGGCATATATAGTGCTTTTCTCAAAAGAATACAGGGCAATAATAGTACATTACTGCAGCGGCCAGCAAAAGAGGCATTGATGGACGAACGCATAAATGTGGGCCGAGGCGAAGCCGAGGCACACATACGTAAGTCCATTAATGCCTAGTTGTGGCCAAGGCTTGTATAGTACTTTTCTCAAATAATGCGAGGAAATTAAAACTAAGTACCTAGAACTCCTCATGTCAAATACAATGATTACTTTTCAAAGTCGATGACGAACAACGAACAACAATAATTTTGCCCGCGTTATAGTGTTCATTTGTTTTTTTCAATAAACAGCTTTCTATTTGCAAGCCAGTTCGAAATTTAAATAAAACCTTTGATAAGTTACCTCCTTGGTTGTCATTGTTCGGAGTAAAAGATCGTTCCATTTTTAAATCACACGACAGATATGAGTTTACTATGTAATTTATTTGGCCGCTAAACACGACAGATATGGAGTTTCATACAACTTTTGCCGGCCGCTGCTCGCATGTATATGGCCAGTACAGCAATTTCGATTTATCACGAAGAAGGTTGTCAAAATAATGCTCTAATTTCCAAGCATGTTTGAGAAAAACATAATTTTTATATTATACATTTAATTTATTAAAAGTTACAACTATATTGCTGGAGCTTTGTAATGTTCCAAATTCAAAAAACGCTCCTGCAATGGATTTAATTTTCTTTGTCCGTAAATTCGATAACTCGCGTGTTCTGTTTTCGAAAATAATGACAATATTTCCATGCATGTTTGTGAAAAAACAATTTATTTAAACCCTTTTAATATTATAAAATACTAGCTGACCCCCGCGGCTTCGCTCCCGTCAAAATTATAGCCTATGTTACTCGGAAATAATGTAGCTTTCCATAGGTGAAAGAATTTTCGACATCGGTCCAGTAGTTTCAGAGCCTATTCGGTACAAACAAACAAACAAAAAAATCTTTCCTCTTTATAATATTGGTATAGATGGATTTTATTGGTCACTTTTGAAACACTCGTTCAATGTAGAACACCACACACATTCGTTAGGTTTTCGTTGTTTCCGATCTTCAAATAGTAAAAAAACTTTTTTACAAAGAAATACTTACGACTTCCAAATAAAACACTACAAAATGAAAAATAACTTTGTTTTTGGAAGTCGGTGTCTTTGGTAGGTACTAATTTTTTTCGTTATGGTAACTGACTTCCAAAAAGAAAGTTATTTTTCACTTTGTAGTGTTTTATTTGGAAGTCAGTAGTATCTGTTTATTTTTCACTTTTTAATTGTACCTAAAAGGCAAGTTCTTTAGTAAGGTACCTATAATGCCACAATAGATTACCAGAATATCAAGAAACTTGAACATAACCAGTGAATTGAGGTTGTATCAAGGTGAACTGTACACATCTGCGTACCCCTTTAAAATATACTGGCGAGATGTTATGTTATGAAATGGTGTAAACAATAAGCAGATATGCGATTGCAGCAAACCCGAGAGTCAGTTATTGAAGAGTTATGTTGTATATCTCCGAAGTTCTTCATCAGATGTTTACCAAATTAAAATGGGACCAATTTGGGAACATACCATTTAAAACAAAAAAATAAAATAAAATCAGTCCACAATTGACGGAGAAATCGTCGTTTATCCTACTGTTCTCAATACGTAACGATGATAGTCATGAATTATTAATATTTATTTTTCAAATAAGTTATAATAACATTATTACACAACTACCTTTTCTGTCAACTTATACTAGATGAGGATGATCTACAACTTAAACTTAACTTTTCTACCATGTTTTCTCTCCACCACCCTTGGTTGACTGGTAGAGAATGCCTCAGGCATTAAGTCCGCCTATGTACTTGTATGTTTAAATAAATAAATGAGGCCGGATATACTACGGCTCTTATATGTACGGCTCTTTATTATACGCCATAACTTTTGGTGAAGCTTTTGTTTAACATGTAGTTTCTTGTCTTTTGCAGGGTATAGACCACTTCGAGGACATAGGTCCGTGCGTGATCATGGCGTCCCCCGGCATGATGCAGTCGGGCCTGTCCCGCGAGCTGTTCGAGTCGTGGTGCACCGACCCCAACAACGGAGTCATTATTGCTGGTAAGATTATTTGAACTGTATATACAGAATGGTCCGTGCGTCATCATGCCATCCCTCTCGAAGAACACAGCTTAAGGGTCTAAGTCTTTTCACACTTATCAGGCTTAGGGCCTTCCTGGGTTCCGTTTAGTTTCGGCTGTCCTGCTCCTTATTAGCTCTTTTCAAAAGGCCCAGATAGGGCCAGGAGGCAGAAAAGGAGTAGAAAGGAAATGCTCATGCATACTGCACTACCACGGGGAGATAGTGCAGTTATGTGGGACTCCAACCCAAGAAAACTCTAAGGTGTCCTCCGATAAGGAGAGCGGCTAACGCTATACCGACACTCCTCCTCCCCTGCGGCCCCACCGCGTCCTTCATTATACGGTGGCGACCCCGTCCAGGCCGCGGTAGGTAGGGAGAGCGGCGCACCGTAATACCGACACTCCTCCTCCCCTGCGGCCCCACCGCGTCCTTCATTATACGGTGGCGACCCCGTCCAGGCCGCGGTAGGTAGGGAGACCGGCGCACCGTAATACCGACACTCCTCCTCCCCTGCGGCCCCACCGCGTCCTTCATTATACGGTGGTGACCCCGTCCAGGCCGCGGTAGGTAGGGAGAGCGGTGCACCGTAATACCGACACTCCTCCTCCCCTGCGGCCCCACCGCGTCCTTCATTATACGGTGGCGGCCCCGTCCAGGCCGCGGTAGGTAGGGAGAGCGGCGCACCGTAATACCGACACTCCTCCTCCCCTGCGGCCCCACCGCGTCCTTCATTATACGGTGGCGACCCAGTCCAGGCCGCGGTAGGTAGGGAGAGCGGCGCACCGTAATACCGACACTCCTCCTCCCCTGCGGCCCCACCGCGTCCTTCATTATACGGTGGCGACCCCGTCCAGGCCGCGGTAGGTAGGGAGAGCGGCGCACCGTAATACCGACACTCCTCCTCCCCTGCGGCCCCACCGCGACCTTCATTAGACGGTGGCGACCACGTCCAGGCCGCGGTAGGTAGGGAGAGCGGCGCACCGTAATACCGACACTCCTCCTCCCCTGCGGCGCCACCGCGACCTTCATTATACGGTGGCGACCCCGTCCAGGATGCGGTAGGTAGGGAGAGCGGCGCACCGTAATACCGACACTCCTCCTCCCCTGCGGCCCCACCGCGACCTTCATTAGACGGTGGCGACCACGTCCAGGCCGCGGTAGGTAGGGAGAGCGGCGCACCGTAATACCGGCACTCCTCTCCCGCCGCAGCCTCCAACCCTCAGCCGCGAGATCATATGGGACCTAGGACGGTCCATAAGACACCGCGGCCCGCTTCAGTTTCGATGTCGCCTGTTACCAAGCGGAACCGCAAATTACTAGTTGGCCGCTACTTCGTGGGCTTAATCGGCAGGCACCCTGACGAGCGGTCCCTC
This sequence comes from Orthosia cruda, assembly GCA_964057195.1. Taxonomy (NCBI): domain Eukaryota; kingdom Metazoa; phylum Arthropoda; class Insecta; order Lepidoptera; family Noctuidae; genus Orthosia; species Orthosia cruda. The sequence continues at coordinate 42,254,137 of OZ059835.1, forward strand.
CTCGGGTTCCTACATGTAATACCTACGGTGACTTCGGACTGAATTTTCATGTATTCTACAGTATAGAACCGCTCTGACCCAAAATTGTATGGATGTAGATTATATAAATTTTCGTATATTACCTTATGAAAGCGGCTTTTGACAATTCTATAGAAAACGGATTTTTGCAAATCCATCTTACACTGCCCGAAATGTAACCGATGGACAACCGACAGGCTGACAACTCGGCATCGATGTTCAAGCCTTTATGTTTTTTTGCAAAGAGCATCTTGACGCATTTAATTGATCGTAGAACCAAGTTCATCTACCAAATGAATGAGGCATTCCGCCAGGTTACTGCGTGGAAGGCACGCTGGCCAAGACGATCCTGTCGGAGCCCGAGGAGATCACGACCATGTCGGGACAGAAGCTGCCGCTCAAGATGTCGGTGGACTACATCTCGTTCTCCGCTCACACCGACTACCAGCAGACCTCCGAGTTCATCAACATCCTCAAGCCGCCGCATGTGGTACGTATTCATTTACAAGGTATAAGTGAAATGCTGAGCGTGAAGTCCCGGGTTCTAGGTCTGGAATTCTTGCAGGCTATCTAATCGTCCCGTTTGTACCTATCCAGACATTGTTTTTTTTTTTCAGGTAAGCTAGCCCTGGAAATTCTACTATTGTGAGCAGGACGCGTTTTATTGAAATTAGAAATCATTGGTTAGCATATTTAACCATAGGTTATATTATATTATAACTACGGATAAAAAAACTGGGCCTAAGAAGGAAATGTGCATAGAATTATTATTACCAATTAAACGATTTTCTTATCTAATGTTCAACAAGGTACTTAGAGATAAATTAGCAAACATGTACTTCATAGAAAGTGTTTGGATGTTAGAGTTATAAGATAATTTTTACGTGTCTGTTACTTGTTGAAAATGAACAGTTCTAGTCTAGATAAGGTTGATTAAAGTCCTTGTGTACTAAATATGAATTTCATGAATATCTTGTACGACAGGCGAGTGAGTGTAAGACCTAATGTTTCTTGGAGAAATTAGGCAAGTTTTTTTTATAAATAGGGTGAGTTTATTTTTTTAATTTTAACTGGTGCTATAACCGGTTTAGGTAATCTTGTCAAGAAATCTGTGAATGCAGTTTTGTTTTCTTTAAAAAATAAAGGAATGTTGCCTTTAAATAAACAAGACAAATTTCAAAATTTAAAAAACCCCCGACACATTTATCATGCAAAAACATCCCGATTCAAACAGTAAAACGCCCATAACTTTTGAACGGCTGAACCGATTTTATTCAAACGTAGCTAAGAACACTCTCGACACAATCACCTTTCAAACAAAAAAAAAACTAAATCATAATCGGTTCATCCGTTGAGGCGCTATGATGCCACAGATAGACACACAGATACACAGACACAGAGATACACAGCAACACACGTCAAACTTATAACACCCCTCTATTTCCGTCGGGGGTTAAATAATCTATCTTAAGGATTCAAAGTGGTTTCCCTTCAGGGCCCATTGATTTTTTCCACCTTGTATAAATAGTTTCCGTATCTCTGTTATCTTCAACAATTGCATTCACACTACATTGTGTAAATTCAGGTAATGTAAATACATATCATCACATTCGGGTAATATTTTGTATCGGGGCGCACGATTTTGGGGGTTTTTTATGGGGGGTGAGCGGGATCTAGGGAGTAACGCCCTTCCTCCCTAAATCTAGCAAATAAGTAGTTTTCACAATATTAAAGTTTTGACTTTTGATGTTATGCACCAAAACAAGGCAATAATCAGTGCTCTTGCATGCTTCTGCATCGTCTCCGGCGCTGCGGGAAGTGCAACCCCTTCGTCCTTATGTAACAAAGAATAGGCATCCATGCTCACCTCCGAAGCTTCAGCTTGCTGGTCAGCCTCAGCCGGTTTTTATATACACTCTAGGGGTATTCGCCAAAAGACTACGTGTAGTCGGGATGCCATAAAGTCGGTTAGCCCTAAAAGCCACAAAAAAACTCTAAGTGCACATGCCAGTAACTACCAGAGGAACGGAATGAATGACACGTCATATGACGACTATTCGCCCCCTGCCTGACGACTGTTGATCTACATGATCTACACAGCTATAAAATGGCAAGGGATGACTTGCACACTCGATTACACGGCACGGCTGCTAGCACTTGAGTGACGTAGCACCTAGGGGGCAACATACACGGAGGTGCTTGAGAAGTGGAGTCCCGCCTATCAGGACAATCCCGGCAAACTGACGACTATTATTATTATAATTTCGAATAAATGTTTTCTGTTGTTTATTGTATTGTAAGTGTATTTCGTTCGGTGTGCAGGTGCTGGTGCACGGGGAACAGAACGAGATGTCTCGCCTGAAGGCGGCGCTGCAGCGCGAACACCGCGGCCGCCTGCAGATACACACGCCGCGCAACACGCAGCAACTGTGTCTCACCTTCCGCGGAGACAAGACGGCCAAGGTAAAGCACACCCTGACACAACAACATTACACCGCGGCCGCCTGCAGATACACACGCCGCGCAACACGCAGCAACTGTGTCTCACCTTCCGCGGAGACAAGACGGCCAAGGTAAAGCACACCCTGACACAACAACATTACACCGCGGCCGCCTGCAGATACACACGCCGCGCAACACGCAGCAACTGTGTCTCACCTTCCGCGGAGACAAGACGGCCAAGGTAAAGCACACCCTGACACAACCAACATTACACCGCGGCCGCCTGCAGATACACACGCCGCGCAACACGCAGCAACTGTGTCTCACCTTCCGCGGAGACAAGACGGCCAAGGTAAAGCACACCCTGACACAACAACATTACACCGCGGCCGCCTGCAGATACACACGCCGCGCAACACGCAGCAACTGTGTCTCACCTTCCGCGGAGACAAGACGGCCAAGGTAAAGCACACCCTGACACAACAACATTACACCGCGGCCGCCTGCAGATACACACGCCGCGCAACACGCAGCAACTGTGTCTCACCTTCCGCGGAGACAAGACGGCCAAGGTAAAGCACACCCTGACACAACAACATTACACCGCGGCCGCCTGCAGATACACACGCCGCGCAACACGCAGCAACTGTGTCTCACCTTCCGCGGAGACAAGACGGCCAAGGTAAAGCACACCCTGACACAACACATTACACCGCGGCCGCCTGCAGATACACACGCCGCGCAACACGCAGCAACTGTGTCTCACCTTCCGCGGAGACAAGACGGCCAAGGTAAAGCACACCCTTTTTTTTTTTTTTTTTTTTTTTTTTTTTTTTTTTTCCGGGGTGGAAAATCCTCATTGGATGTCCTCCGCCCTTGGGGGGGCGGGGGGGTCTGTCAGACTCATACTGACTAAAAACCACCCCGGTGTTCCGTCTCACACCTACACCGGGGGTCGCGGGAAACAACGATACTTCCGCAACCCCCGGCTAGTGCCGGCCCGCCTCTGCGGGCCACGATCTCGGGTTGGGGGGGAGTGAGGTGTTGGACTCCCCCCGCGACGTCTCAGAGGGGCGCGCGTGGAACACTACGCGCCACCACCTCGGGTCCGGATGTGTGGGGGGCGACAGACGTCCCCGAGTCCGTCGCCCTGGACCCATTTAGGGGGGCTGGAAGAGGGCGTTGTCCGCCCTCCGCCTACGCCCGGCGCGTCTGCTGCGGATTGGTTAGCGGATGAAATCTCCCTCTCCTCTCCGCAGCCTCCTTCTGCGAGACGACTGTTTCGCAGAAGGATACCACCGCGTCCCAGGACTCCTCGCTGCCGACCATAGACTCGATTACAGCCGGCAGCGACAGGTCACTGCCTACTTCAGAGATGAGGGCACGGCGTGGCTCCTCCCAAGCGGCACACTCTGCCAGCGTATGCCGCGCCGTGTCCTCCCGGCAGTCGACGCAGTGGTGACACCGGGCGTCCGGCTCCCTGTTTATGCGACACAGGTACTTCCCGAAGCAGCCATGCCCCGAGAGCACCTGCGTCACCCGAAACGACAGGGAGCCGTGCCTCCTCCCGAGCCAGCGCTCGAGCACTGGCCGGACCGCCTCGATGGTAATGAGGCCGGCGGTAGGGCGTGAAAGCCTGTCCCGCCATTCCGCCACCAGGACCTCGCGAAGCTGAGACCGACGCAACTCCATATGTCGCTGCATCGGCCCTTCGCCCCGCGCCCGCGCTTCCTCGCGCCACCGGTACAGTGACGCGAGTACCTTCGCCTCCAGGTCCCAGGGCGGGGATCGGCCAGTGCACAAGCGCCTCGTAGGAGATCGTGCGATAACCCCTGATGACTCTGACGGCCATCGCTCTCTGCGGCTTTCGCAAAACAGCGATGCTGCCAGCCGTCAGGTCAGTCGCCCAGATCGGGGCCCCATACAGGGCCATCGATCGCACGATCCCTACGTAGAGCCGCCTACAGGTGGCGCTCGGGCCCCCAGATTGGGAAGCAGCGTTGACAGCGCTCCAGCCGCGCCCCAACAACTTGGGCCGCCAGCCGTC